>CM060953.1:108562322-108992322 GCA_030765055.1 Mantis religiosa | reverse complement strand
CCACAAACACTGTATAACTATCAAACATCCATATTGAACGGCTTGCTAAACATTAAGGTTAAAATATACAACAATTCTTAACTACACCCTCCATGCCATTTACGGGAATGTCCCATATGTAACGGATACTAAAAGGCGGTTCATATATTTTTGCTGATAGGTGTTTGTCTAGTAATAATTTCAAATGAACTACTGTGGTGTTAATTCTCTGCATGGCAAGATAACAAAGAAAGAAACGATGAAAGAAGGAAAGAACTAAAGAAAAACATAATTGCCCCTCTCTGTAAGTTGGTCATTTGAGCATTATACCGTCCATTTCATACATTCACCGTCGAATATGGCTAGTACTCTACATTTGCCCATTTTTTCCTTTATTTGAACTCGTAAGCTGCGTATATACGTATAATTATGTTTCATGTTACTGAAGTAAAACTTCTACGATTCTCATGAAGCCTGTAATTCCCTATCTTTGAAAGCATTTTCGTAGCTCAAGAGCTAGTCTCCTTGTAAAAAGTGTAATGCCTATCTCAAAACTTGTCGTTCCTATTTGCCTGCTTATTTTACGCTTTTTTAACGCTTGTTACGCGGAGCTGTATATAATACCACTTATAATTTAAAACTTCAAGGAAAAATAAATGCTTATCCCCAGTCAGTTGTTTGTTTACTAATTAACTCTACGGGTTAAAAGAGGAGTTGCTTAAGAACGGATGCTCCAGAATTATTCAAACTGGGAGAACTCAAATATATGCAACTACCATGATTTTGAAAGCGGCTAAAGCTACAAAGAGCCAACTTTCCATAAACTGAATATCCAATGAGGTTCATTTTTTATTAGTAGTCGGATCCCATTTCTTCTGCTTTATCTGTTAATTTAGAACAAAGATGACTCCATACGACATTCAAGGTACACACTTTATTGATCATGTAAGTAGCGAAAAAGTAAATGTTTAGAACCATTTTTGAAAACGAAATAACTATGAACTTTCCATATAAGTGGTAGTTTATCCTAGGGGAAATGTCTCCTGTAAGTGTTCCCCTAGCATGCCTTAGATTACATTTGAATAAAAATAACATATAATGTATATGAAGTGAGATCTTGGCACCTCCCTGCTTTATCTTTCAAGTTGCATAAATGGTAATGTCCAAAAGAAATCTTTCGGCTAATCAGATGTATGTTACTGGATAAATTACCCAAGTTGCTGTTCATAGACGTGAATTTCTTTACCTTATGGTAACTGGGAATGACCACGAAGAACATTTAGACTTTATGCACATGTGCAGTTGTTAACACCATGTTATTATTCGCACGTGCATATTGAATGTATATCTTGCTATTATGGTACATGTTATTTGGAAACTAAGTTATTTAAACATTTGTTTTACTTGCATGCGATTTTATATAATAGGGCGGTCGATGTCCCCTCTGTAGCGTAGGCGGTAGCATGTCTGTCTCACGCTCAAGAGGTCACGTGTATGAATCTCCATCAGGGTGAGTTATCTGGATAAGGTTTTAAGGAGGTTTTCCCTATCCCGAAACAGCTATGTCGGATAACTGTAAGCTCTATGGACCCTGAGCTCATGTGAGCATAAATTCACTGAGTTCATTCATCGTCCGATATGAGGTAACGTTGAAAAATATGAATTTCGAAAAGGAAGAAGATATTCGGTGAAAACTATTGCTGAAAATGATCATACTCATTTTTGTAAAGAATATTCGAGAAATACAAATATGGAAACGAATGAAATAATAAGAAATATTAAGCTAAGGATGGTAAATGGTCATGGAACTTTTCCATGTAATTATAGCTTTTCTTAGGGCGAATGTTTCTTAAAAGTCCATATCGGTATCGAATATAAAGCATCAATAACGAAGGATACCGTTCTATTCATAATTTTCGGCACGTTTATATAATTATGACGTTATTAATTACTATAAATAACTAAATGTTCCATTTTATGTGAGTTTACATAGTAGTTTTAAAGGAATAAATGTAAGCCACAGAGAAAGAAGTACCTGACATAAATAAATATCAGAATCTGAAGAATTTATAGTAGTTGAAAATTCATAGTAGTGGAAAATACATCGTAGTTTGCAGTTAGCAACACTCAGTGAATTGAAAGCACTTGTTATTAATGGAAAACACATGACTGCCTGTCAAGTCATTGAGTTCATATTACATACGTGTGAATGTGTAAATTCATTTGGTCGCTTTGAGGCTGGAGCAGTATCACTGTTAATTTGAGCAAAGGACGCCGTACTGGTTGCTTCAAACCATTTAATAAACACTGAGCAGCCGCAAATCAAACATCAACAAGGGCTGAAGGTCCATTTTAATTGAGGAGCTGCTATACCACTGGCAACTTAGTTAAGTTTGTTGCCGTCGGTTCGAGTCTTGAAGAACCACGTAGTAATTACTGAGGAATGATGCATGGGTCAGCCAGTATACAACGGGCGCACGTTTAAATTCCTTGCAGCCATTCATCTTTATTATTTAACTTGTCCTTCTCTTTCTCACCAGTCAGCATCCTGCTGAGTAATGCCTCCTTTAAACCACCAGCACGTCATCCAAGTGTGTACGGTTGGTAGATTCCGGCAATAATTTACGTCGAATTAACGCCAAACGGTAGCGAAACCTAGCAAACTTCGCAGAGCAGAATCGTGGAGAAGGCAGGCAACTTTTCCTAAATCATTTTTTTTACGTATTCGATGAATTATCACTTTGGAAACTCGTGCAGTAGGTCGCGCTAATTGCTTAAGTCTAAAGTAAGACACTCTTCATAAATCCGCAATCGTGCATGTTCTTACACGGTTCAGAGTTCACGAAGTTCTCTTGCAGGGTCAGCATTTCGTTCATCAAAATATAGGGATCCTGCATTAACCTATTGGAAAACCTGAAAACATGCAGGCAATATGTCATACTCTAATGTTACGCAGTGACAGAATGTTCTACGGACATTTCGGGCGATGGACACTTAAGGCTACTTTTTTTCCCTACAGTAAGCTCACCGGGATGGCTCAGGCCATTTCGTCTGTGGTATTCGGGAGGCCTGGGTTCGAATCCCTTGGCCGTGTTCCTGACTCATGGTTTTCTCGGGGGTCTTTCCGAGTTGACAGGTGAATGCTGGGTAGGTTAATTGCAACCCCCGAATTTCCTGTCGCTCATTTCATCTCCATTATCATTTCACATTATCTCTGCTCTGGTTGCCTCTTTCAGTGTTGACAGGAGTGTCGGCGCTGCATGGCAAGATCGTATGCTCAGAGTGAATCACTACCTACTTCGGTAGGTCAGCTGCTGGTCTTCGACCCGGGTGCTGGGACAGCTTCTGAACCATAGTGGTGGGGAACGTCCGTGGTCGTTGCGTACAGGATCAGGTTTGGCTTCCATCTAAGTGTAGAATGTATAGACCTGCCCTCTGCACTGTCGTGGCTCTTTGAAACGGCCGCCATCTGTCTCCCCTCGCCTCATCCTTCCTCCGCGGAAAGGGGGCACAAGCACAGTAGATGAAGACTCGCAGTGCCGAATCCCCTCCGTAGAAATCCTAATCTTAAGCCCAATGTTTGTAAGAGTAATCACATATCCATATTTCCTTAAATTCAAGCGCATAGATTTTTGGTACAGATTTTAACTATAAAAACCAAATAATTGATTTATATTATGTTGGAAACGATGGTGTTCACTAGCTACAGATCTCACAAACCTCATGGCGATTTAAAGAAAATTATACTTCGTCAGAACGATCACTAACAATATGTAACACCCAGTTCCACAAATTTACTTATATTGCCGCGTGTTTGCAAACTTTAAATCATATTTATGCTAGAGAGTTTTAATTTTAGAAGTTTAGTAGCATTTCAGGCGGAGCTTTAGTATATTTGAAATTTTGTTAAAAAAAAAAAAAAAACTTCTTTGGACTTTGTTCTAATTTTCCTTACACTTTATCCAGTTTTTTTCTCTCTGTAGGAACATAATGATTTAATTTTGAGTTTTAATCAGGAATAAGCTAAGCCTTGTTTCCCTAAATTTTTTTCAAAAGATTTCGAATCATTTGTTTGTGAGGAGAGGGAATTGTAAACAATCTGTTCCATATATAGCCAGCGTATACTCTAAAAGACGTCACTTAGTTATCTTCACAGAATGAAAAGAACTTCTGAGGACATTGCCAGAAAATTCAAGATATAAATACATTTCATTTGTTATGAAAATACGTATCTTAAATGTATGGTATTTTAATCAAAATACTTGTAGTTAATTTTGATAAAATCAAAATTGGAAAGTGTTCCATGTAGGATTAACGTATAGTTCAGGGTACAAGAATTTCCTTGAAAACCTTCGTGTCGGACCCCGAAATATTTAACCGTTGTTTCGTTTTTGAGTTATGCTGTTCACACAATCATACGCACGCGTGCGCGCGCGCGCGCACACACACACACACACACAGGAAGAGAGAGAGAGAGAGAGAGAGAGAGAGAGAGAGAGAGAGAGAGAGAGAGAGAGAGAGAGAGAGAGAGAGAGAGAGAGAGAGAGAGAGAGAGAGAGAGAGAGAGAGAGAGAGAGAGAGAGAGAGAGACGGACTATTTTCTAAAACGCCTCTTTCGAGATACAGGGGCTCCAAAACATATATTTTCGGTAAAACCTCGCTATCGACAGTTATGATTTTATAAGCAGTAGGCTTTCTTAGCACATATTCACGAGATATTGATTGCTGAGATTAATAATTTTATTAAACTGGTAGATAGAGAAGAAATTGCAATATATAATTTCCATATTTTAAAACCAATGTATAGGTAATATAGGATGAACAAATTGCAATTTTGTCACGCACAAACTTAGCTAGCCAAATTTCCTGTCGCGAAAAAAAAAAAAAACAATACGTTAAGTCAGTGCAGCTAAGGCAATTAACTGCTTGGCTAAATCAAGTTAAGGAGAAATTCATTATCTCAAGGCTCTTGTACTCAGTTGCGTCCAGAAATCAAAATGTTCTGAAACACAGCAAGTACTGAACATTAGAAAGGGAAAAACATTCTTGGAATTTAGTAAGTCAAGGAGTAAAAATTGCGTCTTACATCCAATTAAGAAGCTTAAGATTTGGCAACATACGTGTAAGAACTTTTTCTGCAGTAACAGAAAATGTGCGGGACTTCAGTTCATAAAAAAATTATATATTTATTGTCATTCTTTCCGCCTTTTCCGTATCTTGGAATCTTGGACAATTGTATTATTGCAATCTGCTATCACCAATCCGCATTGGAGTTATACATACTTGGCAGTCGCCGCGAGAGAATTGTCCAATTAATAATCCAGGGACATTCCGGTAATTGGAATTCAATACTTTTCCTTGCTTACTGCAGAAAACATAAAGTAGCAATTCGTGATTATGGACAAATCAAATTACATTATCTCATTCAGTTGCCATTCTCAAACATATATATTTTGTGACAGTTGGAAGCCATTCCAAGACCTTTTCGGTTGTTTACACTCATCTTGTCTGTTATTGGAGTACACACGCTAACTCAAGCCTGGTGTCTCTTGTCACTCGGAGCAGACTCAAATTCGCGCATGCCACTGCCGTGCGTTTAATTGAAATTTCCTCTTTTGTGTTCAGCAACTATTTTTACGTTCCAAGGTACAGCTGCTTACGTGAAAGTCGGAGCAGTTGGGTTTCCTAGTGTATATTATAATAATGATCACAGTGGCAGCGAATTCCTACCGTAAAGAAATTACCACTGTTTTTGTTTGCCGCGAGAGGAGCAAAGAAAAAAGTAAACATTTCACAGCCACTAGCTGATGTAATGAAGCCGGAAGTAAGTCTTTATTGCTGCAGCGCGCTGATGTGTTCCAGATCATTCGATTTCGACTATGTTCTATTCCTTCGATTAGAGAGGTTTTTGTCTTTGAAACGCAAACCCAACCTAGAGTTCAGTGGAGAGTGATAGTCATTGAGGTCCATATATGTGAGAAAAGTGAAGGGGGTTCTAAGTTAGCATTGGGCTGTCCGTTCTAGTGACAAATATAGGGAGTTCAGCATGACTTGACCTTATCATTTGGCCACTCGGGTGTTAGAAGTGATGGAGGAAATACTTAAGCAATTGAGTGAAATGAAGGAGTGTGAAATCTGGAATGGACGAAGAGTGAAATAATGAAGTAAACTGTGAGGCAAAGAAGAAGGCCAAAATGGAATCCTAGGTAGAGCAGATGAACATGGTCATAAAAATTAAATTCGGAATGGAGAAAATAAGAACAAAATTGAGGAGTACAGCAGTAATTGTGGTAGACCGAACTTGACTGAGGGTTTGCATTCAAGGAAACCGGATGAGCCCTACCAAATGGTGATGGGTGACACCGTACCTGTGTAGCAGGAAGTCTAGGTGGAGTTGAGCTTGGGGCAAAGGTAGTGAGTCTGGTGTTCGTCACAAAGGTGGCTGAGGAGTTGATACTTGGTACTGGATGCCCTCTGGAGGAAGACTCGACACGACTGGCAAGCCTACGACTGAAGTTTCCGCAGAAAACTATGCATCGCCCTCCCTGGAATTATGACTGTACTGCTTGGAGAGGTAGGTCAATGAAGTCTACTACGTCCAGAGGTTACATATGTATTGGCGTGTGCGTATGTCTGTGTGTATGTGTGTGTCGGCTTCCAGAACATTATTTTCGAGACCTTATAATATAAGAGGAAGCCCAAAAGGCAGCCTAGAGCCAATGAGAGTTGCTATTTATGAATTGACCAGGAATTGTGAAGTGAGTCGGTTAGCGAGAACAGTGGAAGACAAAATTTGTTGAAAGTTGTCACAGCCGGCAAGCGGAACAGTGCATTCTGGGGCGTGCAACAGAGACAAAGGACAGTGCTATGGAATGTATGCTCAGTATATGTGCAAAAAATGAAAGTGATTATAAGTTAGCATTAGTCTATTCTTCTGACAAATGAGGTGAGTTCAGCATAATTTTGTGATGTCATTTAATCGCAGCATTAAAGTGCAGGTTTACGCTTCCTTTGCCTTTGTCCTGCTCATAGTCAATATTTACTTATTTTCTCAGACTCTCTGTAACTAACTAGATGTAATTAATTAGCAAAATTAGTTAATACAGTCTAAACTTTACTCACCAATTTACTGCAGATGGCATTCCAAATTTACAAAAAGAAAATCTTACCAATATTTCAGCAGTCACGAAAGCTGCCTCTGTTCTTTCATTGAGAGATGCAGTACAGCAGTCTTCAAGTGCTCGATAATTTGCCTTGGAACGATACAGAGACAATGCGATTACAAGTTGTCACTTTTAGTCCAGAACGATAGAGCCGGACACAGAACAACACCGCAGTTCTTGAGGAGGAAGGGGAATTGGTGACATGTGGGCGAGTGTTAGGTTTCCCAGGGTGTTAACTGTGCAGGCAGGCGCCACAGTTGTGTGTATTGATTAGGGGAGGGCGGGGGGAATCTGGCCATGTCATCAGTTCCTTTACTGCCACGATTCCCCCTGTCCTTTTCCAAAGAGGGTTCCACATCACTCCGACAATCAGCATGCTCCACTCGTGTTAAGCTGCACAAAAGGCGTCGTCATTCCAGTAGTGTTGCTCTTCTTCTGTAGTTAGTGTTGTAACAACTTGGTTGTCAGACCTTGATACTGTTTGGATTTAACGCTGAAGAAGCGTAATTTGTTCACAAAGTTTATTTGCTGCTCTTAGATTATATTTTTCATCATCTGCAGGTGATATGTTGAAAAGTGTCTCAGGAGTGCAGTAAGAGAAGGGTTCAGTTTAACAGCCAGCTTTTAGATGTATGCTGGATACACTAACAAAGGGTCAAGATATCGTAAACAGAAACTGATACATATGACTAGATTTTGAAATGCTAACCGTCTCTCGCCTCTCAGTAATATCACGAAAATGTGGTTATAAATAATATTTCCAGGTCAGCGCTGTTCGGTAAACTAAAAACTAGCTGTCAAGCAGTAAACCACAGTATGTGGGGTTTATAAGGTTAAAAGTCAAAGTCGGTAGACTTCACGTGTACATGTGGCTGACAGAACTGGATGGTCATTATTCGATACGAGATGATTGTATAATGCCCCTATTAATGAGAGTAGGAAATCATTTAGGTCTCTAAAACGCACATTATTTTCTAAATTAAATAACATATTACATTTTGCGTACCTTTTGCGTACCTTTGTAAAAACAAAGTGTCAAAATCTTATTTTCTCAAGATCATTTATTTACTAACATACTAAAGTCCTTAAGAGCTCTAAAAGAAAATTGTACTAAATGACAAAGAAACTGAAATAGTAATGATAATGATGATGATAATAATAATAATAATGATAATAATAACAATAACAACAATAAAAATAACAATAACAACAAAATTAATAATAATAATAATAATAATAATAATAATAATAATAATAATAATAATAATAATAATAATAATAATAATAATAATAATAATAATAATAATAATAATAATAATAATAATAATAATAATAATAATAATAAAAATAATAATAATAATAATAATAATAATAATAATAATAATAATAATAATAATAATAATAATAATAATAATAATAATAATAATAATAATAATAATAATAATAATAATAATAATAATAATAATAATAATAATAATAATAATAATAATAATAATAATAATAATAATAATATAATAATAATAAAGCGAAATATTTGTAAAGTTCTCTCTTCTTGTAAATGTATTTTCACAAAGGCGTATACATCTAATTTAACTTAACGGAGATAAACATTCCTTGAAATTAAATTTCGTTCTTTTTGTATGGCCTAGTTGTAAAAAATAAATCAATAAAATATAGTGTTACGACTTCGCGTTTAAGGAAAACATTAATAATGGAAAACTGAAACAAATAGCGAAGGCTATCTGGTAAATGGTGACGCGACAAAAATATGTATAAGACATGTTATTGTGCAGTAAGACTTATCTCATAAGGATGTGTGTGTAGTGTTTAACGCCCGCTTTTACTACATACGGCACCGCAGGCGATGACAATGATGATACTTGAGATGAAGATGGAGCACCGGTGGAATGAGATGGCGGGGGAAACCGGAGATCCCGGAGTTATTTAAACCCACCAGAATGAACAAGAATTCCGAGGACATTGTCAAATATACATTTGTTTCTTTTTTTCCGATGCCTTATTACCTTCGTCGTATGAAGGACTTACACGCTGGACTTACAAAACGGCATTATACATAGGTGAGACGCTTGTCGAGAAGCAGTGGACTTCTGGATTTGAGAGAATATTCAGGATGGAGGGTAGGCCCATACACATACAAACGTTTCTCTATGAATGCCTTTTTGGGTTTGAAACTTAAAAAGTAGCTATCTTTTTGAAACTTTTACCGAAATATTGGCATGATTTACCACTTAATTACTTAAAAATCTGATCTGCTACACTGACATAAATTTCTCTACCTTTGTGCAAACACATCATGTTAATATATACATGTGCAGATTTTATGTTATTACACTTCTTTTGTGATTACACGGGAATTTCAGGAATACGGTAGGCTTTAAGCAATAATCAAATCTTTTAAGGAATAATCACCACGTGGTAGCAATGTAATTTTGTTCACTTTATCCCATTTGAGAAAAGTGTAAGCATTGGGAAATTTAAACAACCAACAAGAGAATATCCGAATTAATTCATTAAAAAAAACTGTAGTGAAATCTACAGTTTTCTGCAGCAAGATTTTGTCTCCCTTTTACGCTTTTATATTTATACAAAAGCTATTCAGAATAACTAGTACTTCTAGCGACATTCCCCCAAAAGCAAGGATTTGCAGTTCATTTGAAATGAAAATGTAAAATATATTGCATGCAAAGGATAGATATCTTGAAAAACTTTGTTTGATATCTTTGATATACTGAAATTAAATACAAAATTTCGTAATTAATATAACTAAACTTTACAGCACTTAGGCCAGTTTGAAGAAAGATAATGTGAGAAATGTGGGCAAAGAATCCCCCACACTCCGCAGTCAGAGATAACAATTTATTACTTTATTTTACTCGGATAACCAAACTTTGCACGAATGCGCTCCTAAAAATTCGAACACAATGAGAAGGCGGTAAAGTAAGGAATTGAAACGTGAACATATTTTTCCGAAACTTGACAACGGGTTTCCATAAGACAGTGATTTTAATGCTTTTCTGTAATACTGAAATGCTTTACCCATTTACTGAAAATAGTCATCGCTATGATAAAGGTAATCGACAATCGTCTGGTGTTAGTCCATAATAATTCACTGGCTCATAAATCCTGATTTTTGTTTTTAATTAAAAGTTTTGCATTTAAAATTTTGGCAATGTACTTTGTGCTATTCGTTAGGGAATTGTGTGATCTACAAATAAGTGCATTTACTTTTTGTATGCTTATATACTGTTCGTTCCAGGTCACTAAAATGTAGTGTCATGCCGATTGCTGTCGACGTAACACCCCATTTTATTGATCTGAGAGACAAAACATACAAGCATATTATAAAAACTTAACGGCTATTTTCCAGATCACATAATATTCTATCGAATAAGAAAACATGTTATATTAATATTACCCTTAAAACTTTCACTGAAAAAGAAGAAATAAAATTCCAAAAGTTATGGGCCAGCTCATTATTAAGTAAAGGTGCGCGTTCTTTAATATCATAGATGTAACAGGGAAACCGTGTAAGAGATATTAACTCTCTTTGTCATGTTATGTCAATTACAGTGATTTCACTGCAAGTGAGAGAAAGTGGATTGTCGAAAATAAAACTGTATATGAGAAAGCGAGCTAGATCTAGAGGAAAAAAAGAGAGACGCAAAATCTGACCACTGTTATTGACAGAATTTGTTGGACCAAACACTAGAGTGCAACAGATGTCGGGTGTTCTGCGTTTATTCTGATATTAGAAAAATGAAGGTTCACCTGAGAACGTACATATCGTATTGATAGTTTATTTTGTTCAAACCGAGAATCACTCCCAATGGGTGTCCCTGTGCAGTGTCGGCTGGGAAATGTCCCCACGCTATTTGCCAAAATTTGTACCTACTGCAGTGAGCTCGTGGTTATTCGGCCTCATCACCAAAATACGGATACAACCAATAGCGACTCTGGTATTTTTTTGTTAGTGAATAACAACTAGATAATAAAAATAAAAGTACATAGAACCTTTGACTGTAAATTGTACTGCAAGTGTAGAACTGGCAAAAATAAATCAGTTCACCTTGATGCTGAAATTATTAACCGGTATGATTAATGATATTCTAAAGAAATTCCAAGGAAATATATAATTGTAATAAATTATTTCCGTTCTTCCAAATCAAAGCTCAATGTAAGTACGAGTTTAAAATGTTATTAAGGAGAAGTCATAACAACCCCAGTTCCGTGTGATGGAAAATCAGTTAGGTCAGTGTAGCTAAGAGCAGTAATAATTCCAGAGAAATCAAGTTAAAAAGGAAAACATTGGCTCAAGGCTCAGTTCTTAGAATTTAGCATTAGCCGTGAGCGAAAATAAGTGGGTGGTGTGACTTTATACAGCTAATTATGGATATTAAAATATTCATGTCAGTAAAAGCACAGTTTATTTACATATACGTCTGTGAGCAACATACCACAAAATCGAAATTGAAATAAATACGTAACTCGGTATTTATGCTATGTCTGCAAAAAGCGCGACACGTAAATTTTAAACATTTATTATCATCATCATCAAAATTGGGAAATAAAAAAATGTATTTATTTTTAACTATGCCCAAATTGGGTTAATGATTTGATTACAATACCATACGTTTAAAATATTTGATTCAATAATAAAATATACATATTGAATTTTCCCAGCAATAATGGGTGCCTACATATTTTCTACAGGATCTTTCAACAAGAGTGTTCTATTCTGTGAGAAAGGTGCCATTTTTATTGAGTTAGAGAAATCATTTTTTTTTCATGTGGTTACAGTTATTGACAAATAGCCATTCAGCAACGTACAAAAATTGTGAAAATTTATAATCAAAATGGATCAAGATGGAAAAGCCTTAACTTTAATTGGACAAACATGTTTTGGCTTCAGTTGGCTGGTGTGGATCTGAGAAACAACTGGTTTCAGCAAGATGTCATACTATTCTTGAGACAATCGATCTTTTGAAGGAGAAGGTTTCATTTCCCGTGTTGGTGATGTTAACTGGCTCCCGAGATCGTGTAATTTAACGCCGTTGGATTACTTCTTGTGGGATTATGCTAAATCTCGAGTTTATGCCAACAAGCTGGAAACGTAAATGATCTTATGAACAACATCACGCGTGTTGTTCTCTCAGTTGGATCTAATTTACGTTCTTCTGTCATTGAAAATCGGGTCAACAGTATATGCGCCACCCAACGAAGTCCTGGTGGTCACGTAATGTCATTAATTGTGTTAAGGGGAAAAAATAAATAAATAAACCTCTGTCATTTAAAGAACGTGTTTTATCTATGTTCAAAGATAGGACACACTTGTTGAAGAACCTATATTTGTTTTTAGGTGGGAAAATTTGCATGTCCGCAGTTCAACAAAGTAGCTTCGTATATTTTAAGAGCAAGGAATACAGTGATTCATTTGGTCATTTACTTCTTTCTATAAAAGTGTTTATTCTGTCTTACTGGAATTTTCAAACTTTAACAACTGCACACACCTTTTAAAGACACACAGGCTGATGGAATAAGCTAGTACATAAAATATCCTTTACATATACACATTTTACGGCACGAGAAGTAGGTACTATTAAAATGCACACCACTCAGTATTAGTCATTAATTCGGCTGCCAGTAATAACAATTTAGAAACACGAACGGTCCATATATCACCTGATAAACTTAACAGTGACTTTATACAAACAAAGGTGAAATGGCGGATGTCAGAAAAACGCGAAACACATTAAAAGTCCCATACATATCCCTTAAAATGTGGCACCAAATATCAATAAAGTAATATCAAATCTAGTTCCTCTCTTGTGTTCCATGAAATATTAAATAACGCAGACAATTGAACACCGAAAGGTGAAATGATAGAAAGACCAAACCTGCAGTCACTTGGCTTAACAACAGCTACATATATTTACAAAGAGTTCACTAAAGTCTAACAAACCGTAACGGGTAAAGGTCCGGGAAAGAAATCCAGAACCCAGTAGCTATAAACTTCTCAACTGAGGTGTTCACAACGTCAAAGTGGAATTAGCTTATGTCACATGATTCACTACTCGTGGGAAAGATGTTCTGTTGCCTGTGACTGGCTGAAGTTAGACATATGGAACTGGTGTAACAACGAACTCTACTCCAGTAGGTGAAGGATGCGGTCCCTTTAATGCTATGAGCACCTTAGTTATTTGTCAGTCTAATTATAAAATGGACTTTATACTACTTATTAAACCTGTATGTTAGATAGGGACATCACTTGGCAACCCAAAACAAAAGGAGACCATACAGCTTTGCGGTCCCATTCACTTCTCATCTGTGTAAGCGTGAAAGATATACAATATTGAATTTGCTCACGTGTGATGTTCTCTTGATTCTGAAAGAAGTTATACATCTGTGCAACTGGCAAACAGTTATAATTAGATTTAGTCTGGTTACATAATTATTTTATATCCGTTAAAAATTACAATTTATGTGACTTAAGCATTTGAAAGTAATTTGTAAAGCATATACAATAGAGCGATCGTTGCAGTTATCACAAAAATGAGTGTCAAGTTTCGCATTTAAAGTCTTGTATTTCCGTTTACTGTTGGTATTCCTAAGGTAGAGTTTCAGTTGCTGGTTTATTTATGACTCTTATCGCTGTAGCATCTTTGCGATTAATTCTGCACACTTGACCGGAGTTTTCCCTAACTTTACATATGGAGATCCTGCCCAAGGTCCTCGAACTCCAGCAAGCGTGCTATCAATAGGTAAAGTAGTACCAAGTTAGCTGAGGGAAGGACTTCTTGAAAGAGAACTCGCCAAGCGTAAAATATGTGAACTGAAGCCAGGGCTGTTATCGTTATTAACTACCCCGTAACTCGCTCACAGTGAAATAATTCCTGTGACAGAGATAGCACTGCTGTTGGGGAAGCTAACAAAAGACCAGGTTTAGTTTCACCCCAGGCACTCTGGCAAGTTGTGCAGATAGCGTTGCTTGTATTCAAGTACTGGTTCTTCATGTTGCTTCTTATTTGTGAGCAAAATTGCATACGATGTCGAACTTTGCTGTTTATTTTGTCCTCTGGTGGCTCTTTACAATAAAAGGAAGAAACATGTTACCTTACGTGTGTTAGGTAGAGGAAATGTATTCCAGTGAAAATAATTCGATGTTAAGTTTTCACGAAAATGCTGTTTTAAGAAACAGATGAGCACGGAACTTCCAAGGTTAAGATATTTTCAGATGTAATACGAAGATTTCCACGAAATTTTCTGTATCACAAACCACATTTTAAACTTCGAGTGAGGGCTGCATTGAAGAACTTTCACTCCCCTCCTAAATAGGTATGTATGGGTAACTGTCCCTTAATTAAATATTTAGGCACAAACTGGCTGATAGAGCCCTCTAATTGGCACTAAGACCAGCTGTGATTGTTTTCTTTATACTCAAAAGTTCATATTTATGACTTAGTTTCAATATTTTAAATTATCATAGAAACGGTTAAAATAATGAGTCACATTAATAGCACTTAATGACTAAAAGTTCATTTATTATTTATTTGTTTGTGTGTTTGTTTCTTCGTTTTTTTACATAAACTTTGTCTTTTAGTGTTGTACTTCTCCTCAGTTGGGATTTACAGAAGAAAAAAAAAACAACAGAGAAAATGGTATTTTAAAAAAAAGTATTTTTGATATTGTATTTACATTGCATGCCACAAAACTTTTCGAACTTTTAATTAATTTATCATATTATTGAATTTTATAAAAGGATAAAATATGGGTCAAAAACTGAAGAGTTCTTCACAAAATTAATGATAAAAACAAAGAAAATACAGGACATATACAAAATTAAAGGATTTATATGCTGGCTCTTTATGAGCCTCTCGTGCTGTGGGCCATCTGAGAAAATAATTATCAAACTTTAGATATCAATTAATGGCTCTGTGCGCTATAACTTTGAAGTCAAAATAGCTTTTATGGCAACGCTAAATGATGGTAGAAGGAAACTATGCTGCAACTGATATAAAAGATTATATCAGGGACAATGACTTCGAATAACGTGTCAGGTTTGATTATCAAATATTTTTCAAAGTTAATTAAAGGACCTCCTTTCTCTGGTACACTACAATAAATGGAAATAAAGTAAGTGACCGTGAAACATTGACATCTAATCGTTGCTTGATTGTAAGCGCCGTTCACCTCCTGTTACGTCAGCTCCAGCTGAGCTGAAATTGTTAGGGACTTTAATACCGCTCCGCGACCCTTCTGCGTGCGGTCTTTAGCCTCCAGTACTTGCTTCACTTCAGCTATTCTTCCTTGGGGGATGATGATGATGATGATGATGATGATGATGATGATGATGATGATGATAATATATATAAAGGGCGCTCAACTATAGCGGTCATCAGCGCCCTTTAAAAAACTAGTCATAGCAAAAGCCAGATATAAAACTTCCTAAAAACTATACAAGTATAACAAAACCTATTAAAAATACACGTACATAAAAAAATCAATCAAAACCTACTACAAATTTCGTTCACCTTTTTCACCTTTTTTTTTCACCTTTCCACCGACACGGGTCTCCATGGGTCTCTACACGTGGGTGGGCCTGTTGACCGTCTCCCTCAAACACGAAGAGGAGCCCACACGAGGGAGACTGTTGGCTCGGGACCCCGGGTGCGCCAAACCCGTACCTACCGAAGTAGGCCCCTGGGGGGTCCTTGGGGGATGGTAACCATAATAGAACTATGTGGTTCGCAGCATACGTGGTATCTCCCTCCATTTTTTAAACTATAAATCTAGGAGAAGGTCACTCCCTAGAAATTTAAAAGTTAAATTCCCCTTAAGTGAATATCTTGGATTCAAAACCAAACATAAGTTACTCAAATAGATGTTACAGGAAGAGGCTACTAAACTATGGCTCTGAGCATCGGATGTCCCCATGCACAAAATTTGCAGAAAATAGTGTTGTGATGTATAATTCCGTTAAAGCCAGATTAATCAAGTAAAAACAATATTTAGTAATATTATGAGAATATAGACATCATTCATCAAAGGGGGGTATAAAATTATTTGAACATCAGCTTCCAACATAAATGATTTATACGTCGAACAATATATAGAACGTGCGCACCCACAATGGTAGAGAGAGACAGAGAGAGAGAGAGAGAGAGAGAGAGAGAGAGAGAGAGAGAGAGAGAGAGAGAGAGAGAGAGAGAGAGAGAGAGGGAGGGAGGGAGGGAGAGAGAACATTTGAACAAGCTATTATTACTTCTTTTGCCCGGAAACTCAAGGGAATATAAGAATTTTTTAGTGTTTATCTAGAAAGGACATGAAAGACTAGTTTCAATGTTATTTCTGGCTAGCTTCCGTGAATTTACAGCAATACTTTTTCCCCGGAGCTGTATACATATCAAGTTTGCTTTGAACTCAGTTATTAGCAAAAAGCCCCATGTACTTTTTAACAGAGGAGTAACGTACATCCGATCTTACATCCGTCTTTCCTGACATGGTTTTGTTTTCCTTCCATTAGCGGACCCTCCCTCCCACGAAGGCTCTTCAGAAGCGCTGTCCATCTCGACTCCCTCGCTCGCCTAATTCCATTAATTAACAGTCCTCGTCCACCCCAGTGTTTTCATGGCCATCCACTCGGAACATAACTCGGCAAGAAGTATCCAGGGCGGAACATGAATACGCCATCCTCTAATATTATCAAAACCGCCTCTCCTTTACAACCGTATTCCCTTTCGCCAGTTATCTCATACAGGAAAAAATTCCAAGAAAAAGGAAGTCATACAAAGAGAACCCCATTCCGTTTTTAGGTGATTTCTGTCGTTGAAGTGAACAAATTACTGGGGTGTATTCGATATGATTTCCGGCCGTTTAATGAGTATTTTCATATGAGCACTTTCGTCGCTAACTACCGTGAGTCTAGTAATGAAAAGTAGTGTCGAAAGTTGAAGATATTTTCCTTAATAACTGCAACACTCGAAAATTGAAGATATTTTCCTTAATAACTGCAACACTTAGCTCTAATCTATATCGTACATCAGAAATGGCTAATTCTATTGCCTATCTCTGTAGCAAAAGGGATGAGAGTCCATGAGCAAGGTAAAGCAGCTTAGTGCAATGAGAACTGAAATGGGTGATGTAAAGTTTCTGAATATATGAAATCATATAGTTAAAATACTTCCAGAGTTTCACTATGAATTATTTTTACCTGTAACAGCTCGTCGAACATAAGTACATGGAAAAACCCTGATCTCGCTTTTGTCCAATTAAAATAATGTACTTACCCCTTCTTTTTTCTCCTTTTAGAGCGCTTACACCACAAAGGACAATTGGGATCAGATTGCTGCTGAGTAGCAGACAAACTCTGGAACAGATATTAGCTTGCATGAGTGATTAGTCCGTAGCATGTGTGAAAGTACGGCCATGCTATGAAATGAGGGTGAAATGGACAAAGGAAGTATGATAATTGGGCAAATAATACAACGAATGGGCGGATGAAATCGGAAATAACCCGTCCAAATAATGTTTGGTCCTCCAGTATCCCACATATGGTCCCCTACAGTTTTGTTGTCAGTTTCATCAGTGCAAACTTAGCAAGATAAGCCTCGCAGTACACCATAACTAGCAAAGAAGGAGAAATTTTACGTACAAGATCTGTCACGTATTAATATGAAGCGAATGTAATGCATTCACTACACTATTTTTACAAAAGCTTATTCTTCTGTCTACTCCAGGTTAATCGACATGAACAACAGTGTAACCATTTATGGGACATATTTTTTGTAGGTACAGTGGGAATAGGGGAGTAGGCTTGAGCAATAGTTAAATCTTTTAAGAGCAGAACTTCCGCTCTTTTTGCATGACCAGAAGAAACAAGCGCATACCTTCTGTTTGAGAAGTCAAACGAATATCAAGAAGGATCGAAAATAGTTAACTCCAAAACTAAAAATATAAAGGGCTTTTTCAACAAGAGAGTCCTTTATGTAACATGAGATAGCTACCGTTGTTATTGAATAAGCAGAAGTCATTTTTTTCGTGTGGTTACATTTGTTATTCCATGGAAGGTTACTGCATTCAGCAACGCGCAGAAATTGTGAAAATGTGATATCAAAATAGATCATCTGTCCGCCAAACCTTCCCAGGTATTGCATGAAGTTTACGGTGCGTACAATAGTACCTGCGAGAGAACGGTTCGGAGATTGATCGATAAATTAGAACGAAGTGGTTCTGTTAGTGATCAAAGAACGCCTGTACGTAATCGATGTAAGCGCTCCAACGAAAATATGGGCACCGTTTTTGAGAATGTACGCGAGAACGGAGACAAATCAATTGCTCGTCGAGCTCAAGAACTGGGGATTTCTTCGACCACAACTTCGCGAATTCTGCATCTGCACTTGAAGGTGAACGTTTACAAAATGGTGTTAACTCAATAACTAAATCTCAACAACCATAGGTTGCACCTATTATTTGCTGACTGGGCTGTGGAGCAGTTGGAAGCTGGCAGGGATTTTTGTGGGAAAATATCTTCAGCAACGAAGTTTACGTTTGGATGGATGACCTTTGTAAACAAACAAAATTGCCGCTATTGAAACAATCACAATCAAATGCAGACTCAACAATCACTTACTTCGTCCCCAAAAGTTACTATTTGGTGTGGAATGTGGTATGGTGGAATTATTGGTCCATATTTTTTCCAAGACGAAGATGGAGAAGCTCTGTCAGTGGATAAAGATACGGGGCTCTTATACGTTTCTATTTTTGCCCTCAATTGGATGGTATATATCTCAGAAACATATGGTTCCAGCAAGATTATGACACATGTCATACTGTTCTCGAAACAATCGATCTTTTGAAGGATAACTTCAGAGGTTCGTTCATTTCCCGTGGTGGTGACGTTAACTGGCTCCCGAGATCATGAGATTTAATGCTCTTGAATTACTTCTTGTGGAGTTATATTAAATCTCGAGTTTATGTCAACAAGTTGGAAACAGTAAATGATCTTATGAGTTACATCACGCGCGTTATTCGTGAAGTAGGACCTAATTTACATTCTTCTATTATGGAAAATTGGTCAAACGTCTACGCGCAGCCCAAATAAGCCGCGACGGTCATTAATCTGAAGTTCTCCTCCACACGTAATGACATTATGTTCCAAAATAAAGAAAAGAAATAAAGCTCTATTATTTATAGAACGTGTTTTATTTAAGTTCAAAGAAAGGCGCTCTTGTTGAAAGACCCTTTATTTAACACGAATTGTGTCCATTTAACAGATCTACGTGTGTTTAAGAGGGTGCTGCTCCAGAATGCCTTATTCGAATTATAAACCCATAACGGGCATTTTCAGTATAATATTGGTATGTACATTTTAGTAGAATGTAATACTTCTATCAGCAATACAGAAACTAAATCTATATACGTGTGTTTGAAAATACCAAAATGATCTAATGACTTTTAAGAAGCTTGAAATTTTTTACAAGGGTTCAGTTTGTTTTATATTAACTGTGTAAACCTGCAGTTTAATTTGAAAATTCTTCACTTTGTTTTAAACACGACTCTCTCTCGCTCTCTCTTGTTTACTTTTCCTACCACGTAGTAGGAGGAGAAAGTATTGCATTCCAACACAAAATTTATGAGAGTTTTCACTCACGTACAGAGATTTCTGAATCAAAAGAAGTATTTTTGGGAAAACGTCAGTGTGTGTGTGTGTGCGCGCGCGCGTGTGTGTGTGCATGTGCGCACGCGCATCTATGTGTCTCTCTGTGAGAAACATAGCTGGCTCAAAAGGGAAAAGTCCCTCATATGTACACCATGCATCAAATTGAAGTTCAGCATTTCCAAAGGTGCGACTATCATATCTATAGAAAATTTTTAAGAAATCCTGAGTTTTTCAATAATAGCTTTTAAAGATTATGTTTAAAATGGCACATGTCTAAGATATTTTCTTCAAAAATTAGATTTATGTCTTGAATGTAATGAAAACAGTCTCTGAAAACCTCTTCATTCCGCATAATTTTTGCATATTCTGAATCATAAGACATAGACCAAATTTCACTAGACAGAAGACATGAATCTCGTTAAAGTGCATGCATTTTCTGAAATTATTTTTTAAAGATAATCCTTTACAAACCAAGTGGGATGGCTCAGGCGGTTTCGTCTGTGGCCCGCATTTGGAGGCACGGGTTCGATTCCCGTTGCCGACCGACCTTACCCATGGTTTTTTGGGGGGTTTCCCGGGTCGGTAGGTAAATGCTGCGCAGGATAACGATATCCCCCAAATTACCTCTCCCTCCATTTCATCTCCATTGAAATTTCACATCATCCCTCATCTGGGGGTTTATTTCAGAAGAAAGTGTCAGCTGGAGTCTCGGCGTTGCATGGCAGGGTGATATGCTCTGAGTGAACACTTTCTCCTCCGGTGGGACGGACTTCGGTCTCCGAGCTGGCCTAGTGGGCCGATTCAGAATCACGGCTGGGGCTATGCCGGTTGTGCAAGCCTCTTCTTTGCTTTCGGGTGGGAGGGGGGTTGACTCCGGTTTCCGAACCGACCTCGTGACTGTTTCGGGGCCACGGTATGTGGGATGACGAGTGTCCTAGACCTCAGGGGACACCGCCCTCTGTACTGTAGTAACTAAATCCTTGAGGTGGCCGCCCTTTCTTCTCTCACCTCATCTTCCCTCGCAGGGGTAACCCATTTGGGGAATAGGTACAAAAGATCAGTCTTATCGAGGTGCCGAATACCTCTAAACAATCAAATCCTTTCCAGGATATTAATCTTTAAGAATATTTATGTTGACAGTTGGTTAGTAAAAGTCATGTGAGTGTACATAATACATGAAACTTTGGGAAATTTATTTTTACTATGAAGATACTTCCTCCACACACATATTAAAATATTTTCTCTAAAGTTTTTGAGAATCTGTTTCCGAAATAACATAATACAAAACATTTTGTTGTCAACATTTTAAACTATGAAGATTGTAAAATTTTCATTCACATTACTGAATTCTTTTTTAAAATTTTATTTATTTACCAAGTTTTTGTATAGCTATATCTTGATAATGCATTAAAATGTTCGTTCTCTACTCATATTATAGTACGAGGAAGTACATTATGAGTACAAGAAAATTTACAAACATTATAAGTGATTAAAATTAATATACAGCAGATAATGATTTTGCGATTTAAATACCGTACGCATTTAAAGATGTCTGATTAATCAACTTTTCAAATTGCGCAGGCCAAAACTACCAGTGGTAATCTTCCACTGCTAACCCTTTTAACAGCGAAAATAAATAAATAAATAAATAAATAAATAAATATATATATATATATATATATATTAGCAAAATCAACATTTGTTACTCTTATCTCCTAAAGTATTTGTTGTCAATTGTCCAGTAATTAGTAGCATCTATTATTATCATTATTATTATCATTATTATTAATTATTTATTATTATTATTATTATTATTATTATTATTATTATTATTATTATTATTATTATTATTATTATTATTATTATTATTATTATTATTATTATTATTATTATTATTATATTATTATTATTATTATTATTATTATTATTATTATTATTATTATTATTATTATTATTATTATTATTATTATTATTATTATTATTATTGTAATTTACGTCCTTTAAATTTTTAAGTCATATCGGGCGATGAATGGAATGGGTGAAATGATGCTCAAATGGGGCCAGGGTCCATAGAGCTTAGAGTTACTCGACATTCGTCCTTCAGGATAAGGGAAAATCCCGGAAAAGCCTTATCCAGATAAATCACCTTGACCGAGATTCGAACTCGCGACCACGTGAACGTGAGGCAGACATGCTACCATCACGCTACCAAGGCGGGCTATTATTATTGTAAGCATACTGCATTTTCATTGCTTTCAATCTCCTATACATTTAATTTTTTAGACCGCGTGAAAGAAACATTGAGGAAGGTACGCTACAGAGTAGCTTAAATAGCGCTTATTAGAAGTCTTAGAAAACCCGATGTATGATAAATTTCTCATATGAATGTTTTATAACTGCTTAGTAATAAAACGGAAGGAAAATTTCCAACGTTCATTCGCTAGGGGAGCCTTTGCCTCTTCACCGCTAGGGGTTGCAACAGTCGCCTGCACGTGACTTCTGTATTTATACTGCTTAAGCTTGGTGTCTGCTGTATGAATGATCGAAATTGTATATCACAGCATAAATATAATTCATATAAGGTTAATCGCAACCTTATTTATTTTGTGAAAGGTCATAAGTGAGAAATGGCAGGCTTTCAAGGATGCATTTAATATAAATGGAAGTTATTTTCGGACGGTTGTGTCGTTATTTGCTTTAAACAGATATTCTATACGTTTCATTCATAACTGCGTTGATAATCCTCAGTGATGAGATCGAAGTCTGTCAAGAAGGTTACGATACATCTGAAGCGTTTTATAGGTCTTTTTATTTCTTCAAAGATAATATAAGTGATGTAATAAAACATAAAGAGGAATTAAATAAGATATGAACAAATACCTCTGTATAGTTGCCAAAGTACTGTATTCATATGTTATTTATATATTTAGTTCTCTTTCCTTTGAGCAAGAATCCTTACCGTCTCTCCGGCATTACCTTACGCGAGGAAACGGAAGGAAAATATTGGAAGGACAATCTAGTCGTATGAGAAAACACGCTAACCTTCATTTACCCAGCTGGTTCGATCCCAAAAGCACAAGGTTAGAGTGAGCGATCGACAGTATCCAAACCCAAAAAGTTCCAAATGCGAGTCTCAACCATTACCGATTCTGTTTAAACTCTGTTTAAACATGGACAAATTACAATTATTGGTGCATATAGATAATGTCACGCTTGCGCTAATTATTTACAGGAGTAGTTTAATATTTAATGAATATCTTCTTTCTGGAAAAATTAAAGATACCAAAGAGAGATATACATTTACTCTGAAGTACTGTCTACCCACCACAAGAGGACAAGCGGGGCATAAAAAGGGAGAGTAGCTTAACCTGTTTTTCTGTTCTGTTAGCGGATCTGTTTACTAGGAAATGAGTGTATGAGAGTGCGTACGAGTCACCCATGCTGCCAGATCTAATGTTCGTTTCAGTGACTGCAGTGATAGGTATTATGCATGGATGGGTTATGTGACAACACTGTGTGTATTAGATGAAACTAGCACACTTATCATATGGGGATGGGGAGCATAAACGTAGCAAAATTGATTACGAGGGTCCGGATTTTGATGAAAAGTCATCTTTATTCTGAGTAGTCACAGACGATGTTTATTGGAAATTAAGTACATTCTGGAATACTATAGATATATGTGGTATTTATAGGTCATCAAAATGCATTTTGTCACATTTTATAATAAAGTTATTTTTTAACATTTACATAAATTTTCCGGTCATTTTCTTTCTTTTTCATAAGTTTATTGGGCAGTTTCATCTGTAGCCCACATTCGGGAGGCCCGGGTTCGATTCCTGTGGCCGACCTTCCTGACCCTGACCCAAAGGCTTTTTCGGGGTTTTTAAAATAATCTGTTGTTAAAGGTTCCTTTATACCACAATATGTTATAAAATGGTAACTGTGGTAAGTGTGGTAATCATATAAGTAACAAAGGCCAGCGTCCTAACGGTGGTGATGAATTTATAATGCATCAATTCGAGAAATCCCAGATTACGTCATGCAATACGTGTGGATTGCATCAGTGAGGACTTCAGGAGCTGGAAGTGTCGCAGTAAGAGAGTAGTTTTTGAGGTGTGTAAATTTGTTATGTTGTGGAATTGAGATGCCGAAACAAAAACAGTCAACTGCGTCCCGTTTGAAACAGAAACACATTCTGTACTGATGGCCATTGTTCTGTAAAGTGTGCGAAATTGAAGTTGACAAACGGTTAACCGTACAATATGTTGGGCGGGAAAAACATTTGCGAGCTCTTCAAAATGTGAAAAAGGACAAGAGTCTCAGTTACTGTTAAAAGAAACTGTTTCAATTTCAAGTAACAACTCATGTTCCTTTTATAAAGAATTATCTGAAGTGTTTGTTAGTGCAAATATTCCGGTAGGAAAATTAAATAATTAGGTGATTTAAAAGATTTTCTTGAACGTCACACCGGTCATAAAATTCCAAATGAATCAACTTCGTGTAAAAGTTACCTACAAAAATGTTATGAAGACACATTAAACCGAATAAAGTGAATGTGTGAATGGGAGAATATGCGTTTATCAATTGATGAAACAACCGATTCAGTGGGCTATTATGTAGCCAATGTAGTGATAGGTACGCTAGAAGCTACTAGTGCCGAACAAATGTTTCTTCTGACCTCAGAGGTTATGGAAACTGTTAACCACTGTCAGATATGCAAACTGTTCGATAAATTCCTGTGTTTATTGTGGTCTAGTAGAATACAACATGACAACGTGCTCCTCTTCCTAACAGACGCGGCGCCTTACGTGATAAAGTGGCAAAATCTATCCAATTATTTTGCAGTAAAATAATGCATGTTAACTGCTTGGCCCATGCTTTTCATTGAATTGAGGAACAGGTCAGATCAACAATTCCAGAAGTTGATACACTAACTTCCACGGTAGAGAAAATATTTTGTAAGCATCAACCCGAACTATGTATTTCAAAGACAAAGCCCCTAATATCTTTGCCCACGGTATTAATTTTAACATGCCGGGGTACATGGTTAACTGCAAGTATATACCACTGTGACCATTTTCAAATAGTGAGAGAATTGGTGAATATCTTTGATAGGGTAGACTCTACGGCAATTGAGAGCGCACAGGATCTGTTTTCTGATACTCAAATCTGAAGTAAATTAGCTTTCATTAAATCAAATTTTACACTTTTGTCGGAAACCATAACTTTCGTTGAAGAAAGTGGCATGACACTGAATAAGTCGATTGAGTTATTGCGGATTGCGAAAGAGAGGATACAAAATGTTAAAGGTAATATTGGGAACAAAATTAGACAGAAACTAAAATTTATGTTGGACAAAAATTAAGAATACAAAACAATTTGTCAGATTGCCGATAACTTGTCGGGAGAAAACTTGAGAACTGATATTTTCGAACAGGATTTAACAGGCAGTGACATACTTATTTTCAAATATGTACCTATAACATTTGTGGAGGTTGAGAAAAGTTTCTCAAAGTATACAACAGTTTTGGCTGACAGGCCCGTTCCTTTACTTTTGATAACTGAAGATGCCATGGTGGTGTACTGCAACGCCAAGTAAGGCATGTTTCCACTAATGGGAGAGTAACTTATTTTTTTCGTATTTTATAATATTGAAAATGACCTGATGAATTTTGAATTTATTTAATATTTAGTAGCAATAATTGCACTATTTACTAAGAAAATTAATTTTAAACTGTGGTTATTCGAACCATATATTCATTATTTGTCTATGACAGTTATGAATTTATTATTATGAATGAAGTTGTTCATATTTTTAGGTCATTTTTTACATGTTGTGTGCATTTTTATTATATTTTAAGGGAATTTTATACTCCATTTATAGAACACTTTTAGGTCAACTTCCGGACCCTAGTGATTACATTACATATTCCCCTGCCTTGCTTTCTTGTGTTGATACTTTCGCTGGAAAATAAATACCATACGGATTTCCACATAAATACCAATTCTTGTAAAGAAGGGAATTATTATACATACCTTGCTGACCCTACACTACGGATCTACTACCTCCAACAAGGGAGTGGGATTTGAATATATCTTTCTGTGCGTTTTACTCTCTTTTACTTAATATGATTCTGAAATGTTCCAGTAAGTTCCGATCTTAAAATCGCGAGTTTGCTGCAGCACTTCAATCAAATCTATTGTTCCTGTCACATTCAGAGATAGCGATCCATCATATTGAGAAAGAATTGAAGGAGCTACGTCCTAATGTTTTCAGAAATATTTTGTAATATTATACATATGTACAACATTTATATACCTTAATATGGTGCATTTTAGTAGGATCAGTGAAATTAGGTAGGTGTAATTAATAGTTTGTATTGGTATCTTTGAATCGCTCCTTTCTCTGTGTAATTCTCAGGAAGTTGATGATGATGTTGATGATGACGATTATTATTATTATTATTATTATTATTATTATTATTATTATTATTATTATTATTATTATTATTATTATTATTATTATTATTATTATTATTATTATTATTATTATTATTATTATTATTATTATTATTATTATTATTATTATTATTATTATTATTATTATTATTATTATTATTATTATTATTATTATTATTATTATTATTATTATTATTATTATTATTATTATTATTATTATTATTATTATTATTATTATTATTATTATTATTATTATTATTATTATTATTATTATTATTATTATTATTATTATTATTGTTGTTGTTGTTGTTGTTGTTGTTGGAATTTAAAAAAAAGTTGTACTTCAATATAACAGAATGGCATCCGTGTGATATATCTGAACATTGAGAATGTTAGCAAATTGTTCGCTATCGACTTCCGCTTCAGCTACTTCTACTTCACTCTCTCGTCTCATGTCGCCGTTGTACAGAAATGGTGGATTTAAAACTTACATGAAGGGCTTTGAATCTAAGGCTTGCACTGTACAGAACTCTCAAGGTTCCAGAAATAGGGAATTAGTCCGTTTGTATATGTGCAGGAACAAAGCTCTTTTATTCTATAAACACACATTCTGCCGTAAAGAGACGCCTCTCCTCAAAGAAGCAATGTCCATCCCTCATTTAATTTGGTTAATTATCCGTTCCTCATCAAGTTCCTCCCTTCCCCACTTGTAGTTTCATGGCCAGTGACTTGGAATATGACCCGACAAGAAGACGAAATGACGTTCTGACAGCTCTCCCTAATTGCATATGGCCGGCACTTGAGCCGTTATAAAGAATGCAGTGCAGGGAAGAGAAGGGTCTTGGAGAGGTTCATCTCTCTCAAGAAGGGAACATCGTCGTACCTCCTAATATTCTTAATTAAATGAATGGTTTCCCATAAATACCAACCTTACCCACCCTTATCTCCAATGAATCACTAAGCCCCCTGCTAATCTGTTGCGTATACATTAGAATTGACTTTCATCACGTATGCTCCCATTTTGCATGTGTGAAAGAAAGGTTTCCTTATTACTTATAGGATTTAAAGAAAATTCCAAAGTGCTTAATACTATAGAATTAATTTTTATGAATAATATACCCGGCAACTTCTTTTTCCACGACTTCGTTGAATTCACGCGTGTCTCATAGCTGGCTGGCTTTATGTCCATGCACATACATAGACAGAGACGAGATAAACAATGAAAAAAACTTTAAGAAAAATCTTAATCCGACGTGAGGTTCATCTCTACCACGAACCGCTCCTCCACTACGTATACACTAATGGTGGATTGACGTATTCTATATTTAAGGGGTTGAAATAAGTTTAGAATAACCGTAAGTCGCCATAGTCCTAACCCCTGGGTACATGCTGTGTCCTTGGTTCACAAATGACTGAAATCACTGCACGACCGTTTAAATTTACTATCAGTATGTGCCCTGAGTTGCTTTTAAATTAACGTCCTCCACATAAATGATATCGGACGATGATTGAATGTGGTTTAGGGATTGGTAAGCTGGAGTTTTTCTGGGTTTGCTATGATTAGGGACATTAGGCTCTGTATTGTCTCTCCGCTAGCTCATATGTCCTCTTGTTGTCAGTAAGCAGTGAAATTTATATCTCAGAGTCCAGCATTGTAAAGGTACTCGCAGGTCAGCTGACGTGGTTTCTTTCCTTTGTTTAGTTCTAAGTTTATGACGTTGTCTGACTTGCTTCTGCACCCTCCAATTTGCATTATGTAGTGTCGACATATAATTTCTCCCTATTTCTACTTCCTACACCTATCTCCTACCTTAACTTCGCGTGCTTTTTTTCGTTTGTAACTCTTTTGTGCCGTGTTACATGCATATTTGCAGCTCTCCTCTTAAGGAATGACGAACTTAAGTGTACGTTTGAACTAGACCAAATCGAACCGAGATGTTTCCTCCACTTCACTCCAGTTTCTGCCTATTTCTCTTGGATACCTTATCTATCCATGCCTGTTTTCTAGGCCTTCACCATTTCGAGCCTGTCAGGTGATATACAGTAGTTTTATTGGAAGCGAGCGTTTCTCAAATTGAAGCCTATTGACTCCTCAAAATAGTATTGCTGCATGGGTCAGACAAAGCCGTCCCCCTAAGGGTCTATGACCCTACGCCGTCATAAAGGGACTGTTTCCTGACTTTTTCCTCAAAGAGCGGTGCATTGCAATCTGTGCCGATTATTATACATTTTTACGTTACACATTATTATACATTACTTATTTCTTAAACTAATTCTATTCTTCGTCTTTGGCCCGCATTCAGGAGGCCGGGGTTCGATTCCCGTGACCGATCTACCTGACCCATAAGTTTTTTCGGAGATTTCCCGGTTCACTAGGCGAATGCTGGGTAGGTTAATTACATTCCTGGAATTTCCTGTCCCTCCATTTCATCTCCTTTATCATTTCACAGTATCTTTTATCTGGTGGTCTCTTTCAGGGTAGAAGTGTCAGCGGTGCTTCGGCGGTGTATGGCAGGATGATATGCTATAAAGTAAACTACTTCCTCCTCCGGTAGGTTGGTAGCCCATCTCCGTGCCTCTGCTGGGACCATTTCGGGACTGCCAGTCAGGTACCTGTGGGGCTCGGTTGCTGGGCTCGTTACCGTCCCGCAGTATGGGAGCGTGTCCGTTATCTTGGCTTGTCGGGGGAATTCTCTAACCAAGTAAACTTTTGGGATCCTATCCTCTGCACTGTTGTGACTCCTCTGCTCTCGCCTCATCCTTGCTCCAGGGAGTGGCCCACTTAGGGACCCAGCATGGTGGCCTACGTACCGAATCCCCTCCGTAGTGAAATCCTAATCCTAATCTCAATATATAGGTTTATCAATCCACTATATCCATCCCATCCTATTAGAAACCCATGTTTTCTGGGAAATTGGGAAAATGATGCTCAAATGATTATCCGACGGGCATCTTTCAGGACAAGAGAAAACCCAGGGGAAAACCGTATCCAGATCGACCTGGCTGATATTCGAACTCGAGAAGGTTCAATTAAACTGATATGCTGATACCACACTACAAATGCGAGCATGTACCATGATTGGTCAAATGGTGTTTTAAGTTTTAGGTGTATTGTATAATTGAAAATAAGGATCCGGCAGCGTTTGGAAATTATAAGGAAACCTGATTTTTTCGAGTCTTAATAGATATTTATATATAATCTTTTGTGTATGCATATGGTTTCCACAAAATCAACAGGTATTGTTGGGGTGGTTACATACAGCCACAAGTTTTGCCATTGCCAATTTGATACTGTAGTTTCCTGCTCCTATGAAATGTAAAAATATCACCTCTTAATCAACAAATGTCTTGCGCCGTGGCGTAGTGAGCTAGAGCGTTGTGCTATGGTTCCCTGCGCCAAATTGCCGGGGATCGATCCCTCCCGTGAGGGGTGCGGATTTTAAGTCCTGCCTATACGACCGATGGATGCCCACTCACAATGCTGAGGAACCTTGAGCTACGCTAGGTAGTTTACAAAGTCAATATTCGGCTGTGGATGCCGATATGCTGGCCACAGCTACTTCCAGTATTGGTTTGATAATCGCACACCTTTTCCTTGAGTATATGGACATGAGGCAGGTAGTCCGGTTGGCAGGCTTACTCCCACTTTGGAGTGTTAAGCTTTGGTTTACGTTACGTTAATCTACACATCACAGTTGAACTGAATTAACACTTTTCGGGTGAGATGAAGGTACTAAACGGTCAACAGGCTAGCTGAATGGCCATCGCTGACCAATGCAGGAATCCATTTGGAGAAAATAAATTATCGTATCCTCTAGCAGCAAAAGCGGAATCTATGACCTATAATTACTGAGTGTATAAGCACAACATGAAACGTATGGTTTATATAAATAGAAATATTTAAAAGGAAGAAAAGAGCACCAAAAATTGAAAATTACACCAGGCATGATATATCAATTGTATTTTTTTTGTCTTGCAATGAATTTTGAAGGTAACTGAACAAAATGGGAAAAATGATGCTCAAATGATCCCAGGGTGCACATAGCATTCATCTTTAAGGATAAGCGGGGGGGGGGGGGGGGAACGGAAAACAAACCTTATACAGATAAACCTTACATACTAATTGAGAAACGAAGTCGATACAACTTGAATGTGAAGCAGACACACTGCCAGCTACGCTCCAGAGGCGCGCGTTCTAAAGATGAATTTGTATTTGTATTTTACATTGTATATGACATTAGTAAAATGATTCTTAATATTTGAGCCAAACAATGCAGTAAAGGTTGAAGAATAAGACAGTGGTTTTAAAGTGTTACAATTGCGATTAATTTTCTGTGCGTCTGTAGTGTACCTGTAGAAACATTTGCTTACATAGGATTTTTTTTAACATCATTTATATACCTCCTTCACAATCGCTGGTTATATTGTCGGCTCTTTACATTTGGAATAGTATCTCATCGGCACTTATGTTCACTCAGTTACTATGGAGTGCTACCATTCTTTGGGTTTACATTAAAAATCACACTCACAAACTCAAACTCACTCATTCACTCACTCACTCACTCACTCACTCAGTCTCATGTAGGCATCCCTCACGGCTTCAAACTGTAAATTAATTTTATAATTTTAAAGATTAATTATTTATATCCTAAACGTTTGGATATGTATCTGCAAATACTGTCATGGTCTGGCAGGTATTCTTGAAATATATGGCAATTATGCTAACAATCGTCTTTTGATAAGCATTGATTCATAAATTAAAAGTATTCAAAGTGAACTCGCATCTGATTTAGTAAAAATGCTCACATTTTAGATGGATTCATTCGACCGGCCACAAAGGTAAAACAATTCGGCAAACGTTGTAATAATGAGAGTTGAGATGCGAATATTAAAAACTCGAAGTTCACACATTCTTTAATTGGTTGAAATTGGTACACATTTTCAGTAGTTTAAACAGAAAGAAAACGAATTGTTTAGTTTTCAAAACAAACCATTGTACATGATGGCTGAAATTTCATATAAAAACGTTAAACAAATGTTCTTGTACTATTCAAATTTGGTAAACATTAGTAACCATTTAATAATAATAATAATAATAATAATAATAATAATAATAATAATAATAATAATAATAATAATAATAATAATAATAATAATAATAATAATAATAATAATAATAATAATAATAATAATAATAATAATAATAATAATAATAATAATAATAATAATAATAATAATAATAATAATAATAATAATAATAATAATAATAATAATAATAATAATAATAATAATAATAATAATAATAATAATAACAATAACAATAACAATAACAATAACAATAACAATAATAATAATAATAATAATAATAATAATAATAATAATAATAATAATAATAATAATAATAATAATATTAATAATAATAATAATAGTAATAGTAATATTAATAATAATAGTAATAATAATAATAATAATAATAACAATAATAATAATAATAATAATAATAATAATAATAATAATAATAATAATAATAATAATAATAATAATAATAATAATAATAATAATAATAATAATAATAATAATAATACTAGTAGTAGTAATAGTAATAATAATAATAATAATAATAATAATAATAATAATAATAATAATAATAATAATAATAATAATAATAATAATAATAATAATAATAATAATAATAATAATAATAATAATAATAATAATAACGATGATAACGATGATAACGATGATAACGATGATAACGATGATAACGATGATAACGATGATAACGATGATAACGATGATAACGATGATAACGATGATAACGATGATAACGATGATAACGATGATAACGATGATAAAGATAATAACGATGATAATAATAATAATAATAATAATAATAATAATAATAATAATAATAATAATAATAATAATAATAATAATAATAATAATAATAATAATAATAATAATAATAATAATAATAATAATAATAATAATAATAATAATAATAATAATAATAATAATAATAATAATAATAATAATAATAATAATAATAATAATAATAATAATAATAATAATAATAATAATAATAATAATAATAATAATAATAATAATAATAATAATAATAATAATAATAATAATAATAATAATAATAATAATAATAATATTTTTGGGTAATTTACGCCCTCCAAGTCATGTCGGACGATGAATGGAATAGGTGAAATGATGTTCAAATGAGCCCAGGGTCCATAGAGCTTAGAGTTACCTGACATGCGTCTTTCAGGATAAGCGAAAACCCCAGAAATTTTTTTATCCAGATAACTCACACTTACCGAGATTCGTACTCAGGCCCTCTTGAACACGAGGCAGACACGCTACCGTTTACGCTACCGAAGCCGGCAATTAGTTATGCAACCATTATTACCTGAACTGGACGAAAGGCCATTTGTGCACTCACATGAGTTCCTCTACTTCTATTCTATGAGTCGTTTTAGAAATGCTTATTCTTGTTTAATCGAAATAAACTTTGGGGAAATGGGCTTGATTACTCCATTATAGGTATTTAACAAATCTGTCTCCATTAACGAGATGAACCTTTTTTGTACGGAAACTTTTATCTTTTGTTTACCACTTAGCACAGAGGTACTACTGTGCAAGATGCGTGCAGAATTAAGGCATCTGAGGCTTTGACCATAAAATTCAAGGTGTATAATTAATTTGTCAGCAAAATATCTGAAAAATGCGGTGTCTTAAACAACGTGATTGGAGCTACTTTTGAGAAAATACAAATATTCGATAATTCTTCCGTATAGAGGTTGATTTGGGGTGGGGAATTTTCGTGAAAGTGCTTGTATTGAAAGTGGGGCACACATTGAACATAAATAGCTTGGTTTTAAATCGACTTTTCGCTTTATAGTCAAACAGACAGACAGACACACACGCACAGATATTGATCTTTGTTTAAAAATACTATTTGGGTTCAGAATGCTTTAAAACCGATATTTCCGGTAAACGCAACAATTAATTTTGGTGGGGTACAAACTTCTATTCAGTATAGCTCGTAGTAGGCCAAGCAAAAATGTTCTTTAAGATGATGTTTAACATTATATATTTATTTGCTGCTTGCGAATCAATATTAGTTATATAAATATTAGACCATTTTCAAACTAAACTTTAACAAGTGGTTCCAAAAACATTCTTGTGGGCGGTGGTGCTTGTGTCCCACAGTCGCAGATAATGTTGAATTATTATTTCTTGTTTTATCTTGTCACAACTGAAAATAGTTGTTACTGTTAACGCTTGCTCATGTTACACGGAACACAAATTGTTTGGTGGGGCAACCCGATTGCTAGTGGAACATAATTTTGTAACCCGGTAATAATTAACATTTCTAATTCCATTATCAAGCGCGAAAATGTTATAAAAACAGCCCTGGAGGTGAGACGTGTGGGACAACCTGTGACATTTGCATTTTTTATAAACGCTTTTGTTGAATAGATCCCGCGGTCCAGAGCTGAAAACACAGCTGTTAATATTTCAATGTGAGACAGGTGCTAATTGGTTTGTATTTAATAACAGTGAGCGCATTATTTACGGTGGCTAGTTTCATTAAGTAATGATACAGTGTTAAGCGTTAAGCTGAAGCAGGGTATTCTCCATCCTAAGTATACGATTTTAACTAGTAGTATAATAGAGTATAAGTTAACAGGAGATAAATTCTAGAAAGGGGAATTTCAGAGTACTTAGATTACACGAATAATAATGGAATCCGCGGCATTGAATTTTTCAGCTGGACTCTATCTATCCAAAATCTTAGCCTGTATACGGCTAATGTGAAGGAATGATTACTTTCCATCAGTTAACTTAAATAAAAGAGTTTAATGATGAAGCCTGGGACTCCGGTACTTACTATAGTAAGTCGCCACAAACGGTGTATCTCGAATACGAGAGCCCCTAGTTGTTTACCAGGAAATGAGTGAATTGGAGAATCTAATGCCATGACGGCACTTTGGCCATGGTAGCTCAATGGGCAAGAGCGACTGGACGGAAACCAGTAGATCCGTGGTTCAAATCCCGGCCATGGCATTGAAGTTTTCATTTTGATTCTGCTTAAACAATTAATGGATTGAAACTCAATAGTGCATTAAACTGTTAGCTCGAGATCTAAAGTAAACTTCTTTAAGTAGCATTCGTAGAGCCTTCTCAAAACAAATTTGAGATGTCTTTGTGATTCGATATGAAAAACGCAAGTTAGGGAATTTAATGGCTCGCTGGCATATTGCTTGATTAAGCAAGCGGATGAAAACCCGAATATCTGTTGTTCTAATCCCGGCTATGGCATTGAATTTTTCAGCCTAATTCTATGTTTCTGACCATTTGCTACGCACTGGTAGTGAAAGAACAAATAGTATCCAAATTTTTAATTTTTTTATGTACATTTAATGGTTTAATTTTTAATTGTGTTTGTATAAAACAAGTTATTTTGCTTAATATGTCAATTTCTTAAATTTTAAACATATTTGTGTTATTGCATGAAATATGTGAAAGTTAATTTTGCACTCTAAGATAATTTTAAATAACATATGTGAATCCTGCAGGTTGTCTCTAGGCTCCCTATTATTGCCACCTTACTATATGTTAATAATTTGACTTAATATATAGGTGGAGCCGAAGTACCAGGCTATACTACTTATAGCTTTATTAACGTTTGCTGGAATATATACGATCCAACATTAAAATAAATTGGCTATCTCTCAGAAGTTTAAAATATAGTGAAATAATAGATCAATATTTGAAACGTTTATGTCCAAAATTTGTAACTAAATATATTCTTGCAGCCTTGTTTACTTTAATTGCAACTTTACTGTACACTAAAATCAACAAAAATGCATTGGATAATTTCTTAATAAGCAACGAACATTCTTTTTTTTATTGCTAAAAATTAAGATCTGCTAATTTTCGTATATTGCAGTTGAGAGATAAGCTTTGCACTGAAGTTCTATTTTCAATTTAGTATTCAATTACTTATTCATAATTTAGATATGCTCTAATTTTAAGAGGTAATTCTAATTACACTAGGAGAATATTTATTGTACAGATAAGAACTGTGCAATCTGTTATAAAATTGAGGGTTATGGATTTTTGTGAACTATATTTTATGAAATATAAACCTTTAACAGTTGCATTTGTGTTCTGAGCTTGCTTTTTTCACAAATTAAACAAGAGGACATTCTGCAGAAGTTCAGATTGTTATCCTGTAATATGTCACACAGATAATGCGAACGTGATTATGTTTCAAAATCATCATGAAATGTTACATTGTAAAATTAAGGTTGAAATTGCCGTTGTAATTACAAATACGAAGTACATAATTGCAATACATCATTTGAAGTAAAGGAAGGTAAATTACAATGTATCAATGTGTTTTATACAGTAAAATGCTTTTTATTTTCTCTGCTGTGTAAGTGAGTAAGGGTATTATTGTATTCTGCTCAAAAATTTCATAATGAGACCATCCTTTGAGTCTCCCTGAAAACAAAAGGAGAATTTTTGGAAAAGAAAATATCTGTGCGTGTGTTTATGCCTGTGTCTATCAACAACATATCTCAAAAGCGAAAATTAGTTTAGTAGCGCAACAAAAATTTAAATTTGGCACCTTCCAAGGGCCGGGTCGTGTCTGTATGGTTAGACTTCTTGGCTACGGTTAGACCAAGGGGGCCCGGGTTCGATCCCAGACGATCGCAAAGTGAAATTTGTGGTGGACAACGAGGTGCTGGGGCGGGTTTTCTCCGGTATCATCTCGTGTATCATCGGTGTCTTCGCCTGCGGTGCCGTATCTAGTAAAAGCGGGTGTTAAACACTATACATTTTATTTCATATTCCAAGGACGCAACAGAAAATTTTAAAGAAAATTCCACACATACAGTCTACACTTAACATGGAACTTTTTAAGAAATTTTTTAATTTCCCTAAAACAGCTCAAAAGATTTTTATTGATGTGTTATCTACATATTTAATATCATTTTATGACGAAGTCTCTATCTTAAATTTTCTGGAAATGTACTCAGGAGTCCTCTTCAGTCTGAATGAGTTTTGCATAACTGGTATACCTAAAATATACACAAACTGTTAGCATACAACAAATATAGATCTCATTAAGACACAATTTATGTTAGTAACATTTTTTTGTGTGGAAAGGACCACTTCCAAGATATTCCTTGTTAAATGTTTGAAATTCCTGAAACTTTTACTTTTATCATATGGGAAGTCGTTATTAGTTTTTTTTTATTCTCTTGCAAAGAAAAGTGCATTTCAAAGCCATCGCACAGCGACCAGGTGGTAAAAGATATGACTCTCGCTTAAAGACTGCTGCATTCTTATATTCTTCTTGCTCCTATAAATAAATGTAGCAATTAATTAATTTATACGAATGTTTATCTCGATGAATATGAACTATATAAAGATCGTTTATAAGAATAGTGTTTAGAAGATTAGAGAAAGCGATGTGAGTGCAACTCTTCAGATTTTTAAGTTACAATGTTTAAAATTTTAATTTTATCTACTTTTTCTATGTTTTCATATTGACATACATTTGCGTACAAATTTATGAAAATACTATGAATAATTAAATGTAAAGCCAAATCATAGCACCGCTGTAATTTCTAACATTTAAAGTAAACTTATTGGATAAAACTGTATAATATGATGTTGTAAGTTTGTTGTGCCAATGTTTAAGTATTAAAAATATACAAATCCCGTTTGAAATGTTCTTCCCTATAGTCAGTGTACATACATATATTTCCTTTAAAATGTGGGAGAGCTCAGTTATAAATACACTAGAATTCTAAGATTATTTTGTGTATGCATTGTTGTATTCTAAGAATAAAAGAAGTATCCGTTCAGTCATTCATTCATTCATATTGTTTCTGTACAGGCCCTCTACCTCTTGAATTCTAAAGGCGCGCTTTATGTCTACACATTTGACTATGGAGATCTATCCTGAAGTAAAGGGCAACAAAGGTAGTATTCATTCGATATACTACAGTATAAATTCCTTAGATCATTTAATTGACTGCCTATACTGTAGGAATAAAGATCTGTTTTGTTTTGTATGTTATCTTTTGCTAACTTTGTATCCGTAGAGAAATGCAGAGAATAAGTAATAATCGATCATTTGCTTGAGTATATCTATTGTAATTTTCTATGGTGTTCTTAATTTACAGTGTTTTAGATACAGACTACAAATATTTCGTCTCAACGTTTTATTAAGTTTAACTCAAGCTTTTTAATTTAAATACACTATTGCAAGGAAAGCCATATTGCACTCTCTTGTAGTTATAAACAAGCTACGCGAGAAGAAAGAAAAGAAAGAATGAAAGAAAGAAAAAATGAGCAGAAATGCGTGTTTTGAAAGTGTTTTTATAAAAAACCTATGTTGCACTCATATGACTTTCTCTACTCACGTAGTGAAAAGTATTATTACAAAGGCTCGTTAGTGTTCTTTAAGATCACGATTTGCATTAAGGTTGTATTACATATTTCCTTTCAGGAAGAGGGAGAAAAAAGAGAATATTGTAAGCCTAATAAATTAGTTAATATAGCTAGTAGCTAGTTTTATGGATTAGAAATTCTGTTGAATTTGCAGGGCCAGAAGGGGAAACAGTTTTCAAAGGTATAGGTATTAGAAATGTTAAGGCCATACCAAGGATATCTTGGAAATTTTCAAACGAAAGACGCATTAGATAAATGTGGTGGGCTATAAAGAGATGTACATATCCTTTGTAGTAACGTTTAGGTCAAAAGTCATTCAGAATCGAGAGCACTTCAGAAATTGTTTGAAAATATTCAAGAGATACATATTTGCATGAGAGTATTTTCAGAATTTGATAATTTAATCAAAATTTAGTGATTCTTTGAGTAAATAAAAATTTTCGAATAATTATCATGTAAAGGGTCGTTGAATACCAACACGATTGTTTTTAAAATCCTCCTGTCGTATGCTTGGAAGATGCTATGCTTAAAGACAAATTTCATACTTAACTGACTTCGATTTTGAGTTATACTGTTCACAGACAGGCAAACGCGCGCACAGACAATTTATTTTCGTGATTTCCTATGAAATCACGTTATTAAGTTTTTGTATAGAAATTCCTTCTTTAATGTATCGTATTTATAAGTATGAGAGGGTAAAAGAAATGAGTTAAAAGTAGCAAATATTTATTTGTAGTGTTTTCCGGAAATGTACCTAAATATTCAAGTTATTTGGTAGAAAATTATGAAGCTGAATGATCTAAAGTAGTAAAAACTAGCAACAGAATTGATGGGAACTCTATTTAAATCCTAAGTATATATTAGAGCGCTTTGTTCAGGAGAACTAGTATGGTCACAAGGAGCTTCAAACCATGTCAAAATTAGTGAATAAAGATTTGTACACGAAGCATAGTGTGTACATTAAGAGAGAGAGAGAGAAAAAAAGAAAGAAAAGAAAAATAACTTTTTTGAGAATGTTCACACAGTTTCGTAGCTGTGTTGCTTTAGTGGGCCCATTTTGTTAACCATAAAACTTCATGTCATTTGGATTATACCGGCACCGTCCTTAGTTTATATGGCGATATAAACAAGTTGTGGAAATATGTATCTTCGCCGGCGACTGTGATTGGCGGAATATTCGCGCTATTCTATCCAACACGTGGAAAAAATGTGCGCTGTCAACGATCTTCTATGCAAAATTTTGCTTTGGCGTTTTCGATTTTGAATGCAAAGGTGTATCTACTGTGGCATATATTTTTCCTTTTGTACGTGTAAAAGTGACTAATGCTTACAGCTAATGATAATGCTAATTCCCAAAATTCCTTAACTGCATAGAGTTGGCATTTAGACAAATGAAATGGTAGAAAAGCTGAGGGCTGAATGTAAACGGAAAGAAGTTAACCAACCTAAGATTTGCAGATGACATTGTATTATTTGCAACCTCAGCAAGAAAACTACAAGAGATGTTGAAGAGTGTCAACGACAAGAGCAAAAAAGTGGGATTAGGAATGAACCCCACAAAAACAAAAATAATGACCACAGAAAGCATTATTCAAGTAGATGGAGAACAAATAGAATACTGTAACAACTATATCTACCTAGGCCAAATGGCGAGTCTCTCAGGGACAAGGGATGCAGAAATAAGGAGAAGAGTAAACTTAGCATGGGGTAAATTCTGGAGCCTGAAATTCATTCTTCAAAACAAACATTTAAAACCAGATATTAGAATAGAAACCCGTCAAACCTGCATCATTCCAGTCTTACTATACGGTTGCCAAAACTGGGCACTAACGAAGAAACAGGCTCTGATGCTACAAACATGCCAACGGAAGATGGAAAGGAAGATCCTGAACATCAGCCTGAAAGATAAAGTGAAGAATGAAGAAGCGAAGAAAAAGCGGCCTAGAAGGTGTAGCCACCAGATCGAAGAGGATCAAATGGCAATGGGCAGGACATGTGGCGAGAATGCATGGGCATACACCATAACAGTATGGGATGTGCGACAAGGGAAGAGAAGCAGAGGGCGCCCGAGACTACGATGGCCCCAAGAGTTCAAGGATGGGCTAGATGCAAAATGGATTAGAACGGCAAAAGGCAGACATCAATGGAAGCAAGTGGTAGCTGCTCTAAAGTGAAAGTGACAGTGAAAATGAAGTAATTTCCAGATATAACGATACAGTATTACATAAGGATAGACAAAGGGATTTGCTCACCTGTAAGAAATGGCCGAGCTGACCTCACCAGTGGGTGGGAGGCCCTTGCTCTTAAGGGATGTTATAAGCTAGTTATTTATTTTTATGTAATGCTTCCAGAAATCACTTAAATATTTGTTTTCTTCACACAACACTCATTTATAAATTAAAAGAAATGCACGTGTCCTTCTGCGGAATATAGTGCTAAATAACTGCGTGTAGCCTTTATGGCAATGACTTGACAGTTCTACGGCATGCAACTGAAAAAACAAAATAGTTTACGTACCTAATTGGAATCTGAAAAACGAGCGAATTCTTTAAACCACCTCAACTTTTCAATTTTCCTTAGATAATTCCTGCATCATAACAATAGGTATATCTTTACGCTCAACATTTTTTCTGTTTCTGTTCAGTAGTCAAAACCTATGCCGTGAAGAATGGTGTGGAAGCTCGGAAAATAGGATTTATATTTTACTGCTTGAAGACCTTTTGTATTTGATGGTGGCTCGTTTCTTTCATAGAAGTTAAGCATCTTGCGACGAACAGCACGATAAAGAAATCCATCGCATTCACGTTCCACAACTGCCTTCTTTCTTTTATAATGATTTCCTGGGATGGAATAGTTTTCACAGCTTCGACGGCATTAATAATTGGGGCAGAAGTACAGGTTAATTGTGCTGACAAATTAACGTCCTCCGTTGCTAAAGACGGATATTTTTCACATAAATGCAAAACACGTTCAATATAATTTGTTTTTCACCAGTTTTTAGTGGGTTGTTCTTTTTGAAACTCACTGCATTTCTCGCGGAAATATACGGAAACATTTACATATTGCACGGAAGCAGCCTTGTAAACTGATTCTCACACTTCCTTCTGCTTTTGAACTGCGAAAGCACAGCATACACTCTGATTAATACATACAAATAACGCTTACGTACCCCAAATAAAATACTAATTACTATTTGACCTTTGCATTTGTAATAATGTGAATTTTATATATATATATATATATATATATATATATATATATATATTGCATTAGACGTAAAATCTTTAAAAATGATATGTGAACTATATTTTTCATCCGCAGAAAGTAATAGGGCGAAACAGTCAATAATGTCGCACATGTACATGTGCTTTTGTTTACATCACCATATAAAGTAAGGACGGCGCCGGTATAGACTAACCATGTTTAGGGCGTCGTGCAATGTTGAAATATTTCTCCCTTCCAGTTTTCCTTACTGTATACCCCAAGCACATGTGACTTTGCATCCACATATTTAGCGATACCTTTGAATGTTTCTGGAGAGTGTTTACGGCTTTTTCACCACCTTACTTCATTGCTGCAATGTGGCAGGCACACGCAACTGTGAACTTTGTGGGAAACAAAATCGGTTTGTCTACTTTCTTGAATGGGAGGGGGGGAGGTTCGGGATTAGGAGGTTTTACTGAAATTTGAGTGCACCCTGACGGGGTTAACGAAGCAAACTCTTAGAGGAGAAATCTGTTAGAAACTCTTCACTATGTGATTTCTAATTCCGAATTAAAGTCACATCTTTGTGTACATGAACATAGCATTATTGCATTTACACTTTGTTTAAGTGGAGGGGTATTCACCTACAGTAGCTCTGTTTTCTGGCTCGACCTCATCAAGGATGTATATGTAATTACGTGACATTGCAAACTGTTTTAGGGCGTTCTTTAACTCGCCGGCTTGTAAGAGTTCTTCCTGAAACTACTGTACGCATTTAACCTGAGTTTCTGCTAACATATTAGTGCAGTAATGTCTGGTAACTGTTGGAGGCTATGTTTTTTACACCTGCAATTCCAGAAGAATAGTGTATTACTTGATTTTATCAATAACTGTGCTTCGTAGTGACATACTGGTAATAATAGTGAGTGGCATACCTCATAATTTGTGTAAAAGTAATGTAGGCCAAGGTATATGCTAGTTATGAAGTAGACTTTACTCGTAGCAATTGCAATTTGTAGCAAACCTACTGAAAGATTGCTTCTTACGATTGATTTTCGTTGTTTAAATTCGCCTAAAACTATTCCTTTAATTTATTCTTACACACGAAATATCTTTTTCTACCCAGCAGATTTTTATGAAAAAATTAGGATGGTATCAACTAGCGTTTTTACACTTGGCAGAGGTTTTGTATGGGTTCGTGTAAATTACTACAGAAAACATTTGATTTCTTCACACATGACGGTGTAAAGCTGTTTCTTAAATATATATCTGCGTACTTCTTTCGTTAGATTCTGGCTTGCTTATGAGAAGATAAAGTTTTCAAACCTGACCAAGACCGATGGTCTTAAGTGTGCTTATGTGCGACAGTCCCAAGTAGATTTATCACATATAGAAAAATACGTTTGAATGAGACTCCGGCATACCGGCGGCACTAATGTGATCCTGACAATTGACATTATTACCAATCAAAATAGTATTTTATTGCACAGCGTTCAAGCATGCAATGCCCACACTCATGTTACCTTTATGTGTATGTACTGTGTCCTCTGGGAGAAAGGTATGAGGTGCGAGAACCAAAGGGCGAATCAAATCCGAATGTGAATGGGTACAAGCATGGACGGGGTCCTAAAGTTTTCACACATTGGAAGCCGCTTGACCCCCATGCACAAGACGTTAGCTACTACGGTCCCCTCCTCCCTGACGGAAGCTGGTTCCTACTAGATGGTCCCTACGATAAAAAAAAATCCTTCTATAAAGCGAAATACCACCAGCCGTAGCCCGCCGTGCATCATCTAGTCCTAAATTCCATGATAATTATGAGTCAAACATTTGTGGTGGGGCAGAAAACTAATTGAGCATTCGCCTATCGGGAAAACCATGGGTTAGAGAGGGTATTGCCCGTGATCGAACTCGGGGCCTCCTAAATATTTTTCGGCTACGTAGCAGCGGTGCCACTTCGTTCATTAAAGAACCGGGTACGCTACAATCTTCCCTCCATTACTAGACCTTTTCAATGACTTTAGCATTTTCTTACCCATATGCAAATTTCGAACGATCTGTTTTAAATTGCGACCACAGAAGCGTGCCATACATTAAAATCCAATTTTCAAATTAAGTATTTAATGTTTAATAAAAGTAATATTGCAGGAACGATATAGAGATATATGCTTGCCCCCTATATCCAAGCATCACTGTTATTACCGAACAGTGTCCCGTTAATTAAAGTTGAAATAAGTGAATGCCTTACTCATCCAAAGTCCTTTTGAAGTTCTTTACGGAACTGGAACCTCTGCATTCCGCAGAAAGAATATTACCGCAATATGCATATTATCAATTTATATTCACTGCAGACGTTTCTTTAGATGGTGGCGTGAAAGAAAAAGTCGAGATTAATTCTGAAGTATTAATTCCAGCTTTACAACCAAGGAATAATATTTGAATTATCAATTGGTGTAGAAACTGTAGTTGTTCCTTTAGCGGTCTGAGCTATGGAAGGGAAAAAATTCGTAGGTTCATATATATTCTGCAGCATTATTTGCACAGGACCAGAATACCATTTGTGATTTCTCATGACTAGAATTATTAAAAACGGATATGAAAAGTCCAGAAGAAAAGCGATCGATCATATCAATCAAATGTGAGATTTCTATTTCATTTAGTTCTAGAAATTGGTGCGTTCTTAGATACCTTCAGATACTTGAAGTTCATAGCAACTGCTGTTGAAGAAAAAGGTATGTCAGTGAAAACTGTGACTTTAATTAAATAAGTAATATACAGAAGGCTTTAAATGATAAATGAAACCTATCTTGAATTTTTTTAAGGAAATGGCCTGTGAAGTTCTCTAATTCGGAAAAAACTTACTAGAAGTACTGAACCCAGGAATTAGAGCAAAACTTAAAACATGCAATCTATTTCAAGTAGTTCTTATAGAATCAGACGTTTTTCGTGAAGTCATTCAAAGCATACGAAATTCAAAAGTTTACCATATGGCAATCCGCTTTTCTTTCCTTTTTCTCCATCGTAAGAGCTTGTGTCTATCTGTGCACTGTTGCATTATGTTTCTGTTTACTTTGAAATCATTACTAACAAAAGCATATCTAAGGCAACGTGCATGCGTAGACGAAAACCTTGCGTCAATAGTGCAACAGGTATTCGCGAGTGATCAGGTTCTGGCCATGGAATATACAGGTTGAATCACCCAAAACTTGCACCGCTAATATTTCCGAAAAGGAAATTGCTTTGTAACGTGCTTTGTCTATAAGTACTCATTGGTAATGAAGCAATCATTGACCAAAGTGGACGAGCAATTTCTTAGAAAATTACTCCTGTTTAGTTCCGTAGTTATTTAATAACTTAAAAATACATAATGCAGAAACTTAACATGTTCAACGAAATATGCCTGTAGGTGACGAATTCCATTCAAAGCCATAAAATTAATCTTTTTGAACAAGACATGATTTACGATAGTCCCGAACAAAATTTTTCCTTATTAATTATGAAATGCGCTTCACTGATTTCTAAAGTTTGCAATTTTATACAATTTGTAGTATTCGATGTCAAATTTTATTACACTGTCAGTACAAGGGAAATATAACATAGATTTCTCACATAAGTATTATTAAAATATTGGGCCGCTGGTAACACATGCGTATCATGATGTGTAAGCAGATTCAGTTCCCCCGCCTCGGTAGCTTAGATGGTAGCGTGTCTGCCTCACGTCCAAGAGGTCCCGAGTTTGAATCTCGGTTAGACTGATTTACCTGGATAAGGTTTTTCCGGGTTTTCCCTTATCCTGATAGACGAATGTCAGGTAACTCTAAGCTTCATGGACCACGGACTCATTTGAGCATCATTTCACCCATTCCATTCATCGTCCGATAGGACTTAACGTTGGAGGACGTAAATTAAAAAAAAATCAGTTATATTTTGGTTTTGCTCTATCGTCGGTTTTCTTAGTTGTTAAACTTATCAAAATATTTATTGTTGATAAGCAGTATCTGATGGCTGCTACATTATTTTATCTTGATATTCTATGGGGAAAAAAACAAACTATTTTGCATTTCATGGATATCTCAAAGAAGAGCCAACTGCTTTTCCCCAAACTGTTCTTTTAACCGCGATGTGCTCATATCCTAAATTCTTGTAGTCGTTTAGTAATTTACGAACTTTATTGAAATTAGAGGTTGTATTTTAGCCCGTTTGCCCCCATATATATACAATATTATATATATACAATATATAATATATATACAATATATATACAATATTGGTATAGATATGAATGAATACAAAGTTGGTTTGCTTACTGAAAAATTGACAAACTGAACTACAATGTGTAAAGAGATTTTTTTTTTCATTATAATTACATTCTCATAATAGCTGACGAAACAAAAACTTACGTGAAGCACCATTAGTTTAAGTGCCTGTGAGTGTAGCACAAAATAAATGAGAGTGAGAGATTTATAAAGAAAATGGTGTAGAATTTAAACGAAGTAATAAATTTCTTTAATTTATAGCAGGTTTAATTTACTATTTTGTAGGATAGTGCAGTTAATGCACGCGTTTGTGTTTGTAACGTAGACGTATAGGTGTGAGCGCAAGTTGCACCTGCAACCCCGTCACATTTTACAGTCATTTCATTACCAGCTGTTCTGCAGCGTTTATTGTTTTTGGTCGTTAATGAAGTTCATTTTGCTGGGTTAGTTTTGTATGCAACTCTAGTCCTAAAACTGTATGGTAGAAATACTGCTAATAATTTGATTGTCACTGTAAACAAATCTCGTGTTGTGCATTAGGTAACATTAAATTATACTTACGTACTTTACATATAAAATACTAGCAGAACATTAAATTCATTGACATTGATTCGACCAATAGATAGAGATATTGCGTGAATTATTTGAAAAATATTTGAAGAACATTTTGACAACATGAAAATTTGCAGTAAAAGAAAAATAAGGCAAATGAGATGTATCTACCAATGTCATTTTCACACATATCTGCAGGATGCGAAGGTTTCGCGGCAAGCGCTATTAATCAAGGTGGGTGAACAGCCGTGTCAGTTTTATGAAGGTCCAGGTTTCGTTCTTTCTACAGGATGAACAATCTAAAACTTGCACCGACAATATTTCCGAAATGAAAAGTGCTATTGGTATGCGGTTTTCACAGCATTGTTTGGCAGTTTGCGGCTCGCAGTATTATCCTATAAATAGGTCTTAATAACAGTTAAAAGGTGTATTTTTGGAGCAAGCATACCTCTTTTTAAATGGAACAATGCCTAATTACAATGCTATTTGTCCATTTTATTCCTTTGTTCAGAAACGTAGGCTTTTAAGTTATACGCACATTTCCTAAAGTTATGATCCTAATTTTTTAGTTTTATAGTGCCTATAAATGCGTATTTCTTACGTTTGTGCCTATTCTGCTTATTAGTGCCTAAAATTGCCTTTTTTTAGCCAATTTATTCTGCTTGTAATTTGTGACAATAGCTTTTGTATTTATTTCAATGCAGTAGCATGATATTTTTGTGCTGATGTAAATGCTTATTTCTTGAGGTAATAGGGGAGAGATTATTAATTAAATTATTGATGGGTCAATTGTTAACAATCATAGATCACAATCATTACCATTGGTAAGCAGGAATTTACTCCCGTAAGATTTATTTTACTGATACGAAGCTGTTTTTTACCCAACCTTAAGATCACCACTCTGGGACTCTACAACTTAAACTTGTAAGTCCAGCGCTTAATTAGCTAGGCTACACAAAGATAATTGTGATTTTCTTATGCTTACGTTTTTCTACATGTATCGCAAGGAATCACGGAATCGATAGTTTGGAGACTTTAGGTGTTGTTTCTAACTTTGAAAATGAAACTGCAGACCAATAAATCTTAATGGTTTGTGTATCATTTTACAGAAATTCCTTTATAAAGGTAGGTACCAGGCCGTAATTGCTATAATTCTGTTTGAATGAACGGAAAACGCTTACTAAAAGGCTGTGCTTTATTTGTTCTTAGTCCACATTGAGGCATTTAGGGTGTTTATTACAAAAACTATGATTCTGTAACTTTAGTTTATAACTAATTTTTGTTCTGTGCTTTGTATCTTTCTGACACATCGTGACATTTTAAGTAATATTAAGATTGCTGTGATGAACTTTTGAATTTCCAATCTTTCCAACAATCGTTTCTATTAAGGAGACACGTCTGTGCAAGTTGGCCCAAAACTTCCAACAATTCCAAATTTAGTTTGTATTAAATAAAATTAATATAGACATACTTAAATAATATGAAGTTTTTTTAGCGACACTACAGAAACCGTGACATGATTATTTAAATAATCCTACACCTGTAGCGTAGCTGCTATTACGTAATTTTAACCTCAGATTTCTCAGATTTCAGTTTTCTACATTTTCCTATCTTCAAAATGTTCCACAGGATGCAGTTTTCTATTAATCTGTATGAAATTCTAAACATGCCTCTAAGTGCAACTTCATATTAAGTGTACCCATTTACATGTGTTGTGTTTTTGTTGTTTGTATTGAAAAGGATTATAAGGCTTACTTCTTACTGAAAACCCTTACGAAAATAAAAATTGTTAAATAGATATGATTGTTTTTCCCCTTCGCTGATATGGCGAAGACAAATATTTCACATAGGTACAGGTCATTACTAGGTTAAAATGGATACACAAGCAAGCCTAAACCCCAAGCATTAATTTCTAAAATTACAATGTGTGAGGCATTTTGAAAATCGCCTGTAATTTAGACATAAACTGTTGATTCCTCAGAAACTATTGTAACTAGAAAGCTGAAATTTGGTATTATTCCATTCTTGATCGATCACAAAAATGAATGGTATAAATTTGAAACAAATCTAACAAAAGCTTCAGGTATTTCAATTTTCACCCTTAAGCCCCCCCCCCCCTAAACCCATGTTTTTGTTTTTTGAGATAGTTACTTCACACCTTCTGCTCATTATGCTTCTTACTTAGTGAAGTTGATTTATATGTATTTTAATTATACAATATCTGTTGTTTTAACGTGCTGTGGAGCTATTTATGACATTTGGAATAAATGTAAAACTATTTCCTCTACGGAACCGCAAAATAGTATGTGCTTAGGGAAATTATTGCAGTGTATGTTGGGATGATTGTCATTTTCTTATAGTGCATTTAAGGGCCATTTTACCTAAATTGTGCATTTCTAAGTGTTTACATGACCAATTTTTAGTGCCTATTTAAGTTCCTATTTTGCCCATTTTAGTGTTTTTTGCCTGCCTATAAATCCACTCCCTACTAATTACATCAAAAAATCAAAAGTGTGGTAATGGTATTGGTGTTTCTCGCAGGATTCTGGTGCCGGCAGTTCATGAAATATCTTATTTTGAAACTTTTACACTTTTATACTTTTACTCTCCAGAACTTATAAGATTGTTGGAGTAAAGTTCAGGAAACTAATCTTTCAGCTGATGTATAATTATACATTGCCGAGACTGTAAAAAAACTACAAACACAACTACAAAACTGCAAATAGGAATGAATTACAGTAAAAATCTACATGGTGTTACAGTAATTTCATTAAGGATAGTATAGGCAAATTTAATTAGTTAATTATTATTTGTCATTCAAGCTTAAAAGACAACTGTGTAACTTTGGGTAAACTAGCTAGATTAACTAATGTTAAGGAATGAAATTGATATGCATTTTTCAAATCGAATGCCAAATTGTAGGTGTAATTTCTGGAACATGTAGAACGTAATTCCACAACATAACAGGAAGCTTCAGAATCAACGTACATTTCTTCACATTATAACCTCATTTTCCAGCATCGCAGCTGGGTATGTCAACAACAGAAACGATGGGATTTATTGAGTAATCATATGTTAACCTCATCCCATGTTGACGTGTATGATATTGAAGGGCCACTCTCATTTACCCGAAATGTGCAGCACTTTTAACCCTGGAAAGTAAACCCTGGTTCTTATTTTACACAACGCATCATTCGGATTTTGTTTCGTCCGTAACAAATAGGAATAATGTGCAGCTTGGCCGAACATGGTTACCGGAAGGGTCGCTGCGTATCCAGTGCAATCAGTTTTACTTATATGTAAAGAGTTCAATTTGGTGCTTTTATATGACTTCGTCAGCTGCAAAAGTGCACACGAGCTTTCACATAGCATTATATTCATATTGTGGCACTCCAAAATTAGCAGGTTAGTTTGAGTTAATCTTTTTCATTCCAGAATTTTCTAATGGAGATGTTTATTCATTTTGTAGAGCTCCAAATTTTAGTTTCATAGGAATATGCAGAACAGCTGGGATATATCTTTATAAGATTTTCCAATGCGTATTTAATTTCTATTTAACAGTGGCGTGTGATTCTAAGGAAGAGCAGCTAATACCATATATATTTAATGCACGAAATACTTAACAAATATAAAATGTGTATTTTAACCAATCTTTATATCTTATTGTTGAAGCCTAGTGTCTTAATGTTAAACTAATAAAACGAACTTCACGGACATGAGGTATCTGTGTTTTATTTGTAATGATAAGTAAATGCTACAATGAAAATACATATATGTATATAAAAAGTTTGAGACAAAAGTACCGGAATACTTGCTTCAGGTGTTGTGGAATCTTGAAAATCCTCATTTTTCAATGTTAAAAACGTGACTTATGCTTCATTCATGCCTCATATATGGGTGCATGCACCTTTCGTTATAAAATCCTTTATTTTCTCATTTTGTGCACAACTGATCTACAGTAGGTAGAGGAAGTTTTGAATTCTGCCCTTAATTTTATTAGTGAGATTTCATTGGAAATATAAGTTCTGAGATTTACTTAATCCGTTTGTTACTTTGGTATTTAATTTTCATAGCTGTTATCAGTGGGATTAAAAATAACATGCGGGTGGGTATATTGATGTCAGTCAACAGAAAAATAATATAAATATTCATAATCATTAACGTCATATTTTGGGGCGCCTACTCAAATCGTAGTAGGTATATATGAGTAGTAGTGTATATGGACATTGGTCATAAAGTAATTTATTGTTGAGTTGAAAATTAAGTTGGTTTCCAATAAACCTTCTAAAAGGCTACCATGTCTGTTTTTTTTCCTTTAATTTACGTTCTCCAACGTTGTCATATCGGACGATGAATGGAGCGGTTGAATTGATGCTCAAATGAGCCCAAGGTCCATGGAGCTTGGAGTTAACCGACATTTGTCTGTTAGGATAAGGGAAAAACTCGGAAAAAGCTTATCCAGCTAACTCAGCCTGACCGAGATTCGAACTCGGGACCTCTTGAACGAGAGGCAGACATGCTACCATCTTACGCTACCGAGGTGGGCTTTCTCCATTTTATATTATTGCGTATTCCGGAGCGTTTCTTATTTGGTGAATGTGCCCTCCTCTCAGAATATACTATCTGATATAGGGGCCATATACCCCGGGATTGTAATGTCGCCAGAAAAAGAAATCATTGAATTCAAATCAGAAGATCCGGCAGGCCATGCTGTGATTCACTTTTGTTTGATAAAGCCCAGCGACACACAATCAATTAAATGACTCATTTCTTAGAAACAGTACTTATATACTCTTTCTGAGAGAATCTGCTGTTTCTTTGGGCGTAGGGAAGAGATAAAGGGACGGGAGGACAGTATATTAATTCAGTAAATTATTAATGATTTGCTTTACAACAAATAACCAATCAACGGAAATGTCTTTAATTCTTGAAAATTCTTAATTATTTATTGGTGTCAACGAAAGGGCAAATAATTTATAACTCACTGACAATTTAGATTTTAGACCAACTTCATACGCATTTTCTTTGCCGTCTTGCTCTTGGAAGGGTCCGAAGTACTAAACATTCTGTATATGTACTTATAGTTATATTGTAAAGTGTATAAAAAGAGGCCTGATTCTGATTGTATTGTTTTTATCTGTTTATGGAGTATTGGGCGTTTTGAAAAATTGGTTATTACTAAGGAGCGGAGGCATGTGCATTTTTCCATCGATATACTGAACATTAGTTGTGCTGTTATCTCTTGCACATGTAAACAACTGCAGGTAACTACAGCCTGGCCATGGCAACCGCCTTACAGCGAGAGGAAACAAAACAGTCGCTTTATGCTACACCTTGTGCTTGTGTCTGCATACAAAGGCAGTGCTTCACTAATTCGCAGAGTATTACGTTATGTTGTTTTCGACGTATGCACATTTGATTGCTGTGCTGTACATCTGACGGCATTCAAACGCTGTGTCCATCGAACTTGTAACGCATGCGAGCGCACATCTCTCCGACCTTTAGTTATTGCGTTGTCCTTGGTTGATCCATCTGTTACGCTATTCTCCTTTTTGTACTCTTTAACTTAATTGTTAAGAAAATATGACAGTATATGAACAGTTCTGTTTGGTTTAACACATCCTGCATGTAACAAAGCCTATATTGTTCTATTAAAGCCCATTTTGTTCACTTTAAATCTATTTCGAACAAAAACAGTGTATTTTTATAGTGTAGAAATATACGGCATTATGAAAGCGGTAGAATCCGTAGGTTATTTTTGTATTTATCACAAAGCTTCAAATATTTTATTTTGCTGAAACCTTAATTAGAAATGTTGAAAGAAAATAACTTAATAGCATGTATTAAACTTTTTGACACTTAATTTTTGCCAACTTAAGGCCTTGAAAACGAAAACAAATTAGGTTTAACAGTTATTAGGACTTAACCACTTAAACAAACTGTAAGCACAAAGATAAAAGTGTATTAGTTTGTAGGGTATACACTGCCTCTTTTACTCCGGCCGAGATGGGGAGAGAGATTTGTTGCTTTTTAAACAAATGGGAAATACCCATTTCGATGAATGATACTCTTTTTGCTTCTATTGGCCCACGGCTAATGTACCGTTGATGGTTTATAGCCTGAATGGGGGTTCAGCGATTTCCATATAAAGCTAATCTTATTTTTAGTTTTCTAGCGAAATCGCAATGCAGTACCATCCACGTTGACGGACGTTGCAATTAGTTGAAGAGTTGGAGCGAAATAAATTGCACATGTACTACTGACAAATGTTCCTGTGTCCTGACCCTTTGCGTCTCTGTGCAAATTACTAACAACAAAACATGCTATGTTGCTCAGGGTGAGTGAGAGCAACCCCAACTTAATACAGAAATTATAATCTTCATCTTCGCATTTTACAAAATCCAAATAATCTTAGTGTTCAGAATACAGAACGAAGAGTAGCAGTATATCTATGTTAAATAACGAAAGCTGTTCTGATATCTCAGTTTATTATTGTGGTGACGAATAGAGACTTATTATAAAGCTATGTTCATTGAACAGAGCATAGTATGGAAACGTAGAGTCAGACTGAAAAATTCAATGCCATTGGAGAATTTAGTGTCATATCGGCACGTTGGCCATAGTAGCACAATGGTAGTGCGGCTGGACGGAAACCGGAAGATCCGTGGTTCAAATCCTGGCTATGGCATTGAATTTTTCAGTCTGACTCTACGTTTCCACAATTTAGCCTACACACGGCCAGTGTGAAAGAATAATTAATTTCCATTAATTAACCTAATAGTGGTTTACTATATGAAGCCCGGGCCTTAAAGTACTTACAATATGTAAGTCGCCATTAAGGTAGTTGTTTCATGTGTGTATGAGAACTCCTAAGTGGTTTACCGGGTAAAAATACGAGTCAGTTGGAGAATTTAATGTCATATCGGCACGTTGGCCATAGTAGCACAATGGTAGTGCGGCTGGACGGAAACCAGAAGATCCGTGGTTCAAATCCTGGCTATGGCATTCAATTTTTCAGTCTGACTCTACGTTTCCACAATTTAGCCTACACACGGCCAGTGTGAAAGAATAATTAATTTCCAGAGCATAGTATGTTTAAAATATTATGTTTTGCAACATTAAGTGATATTTTGTTTTCCCTGAGATAATGAAAAACGTTTGATCACTGTAATTGACTTTCAAATAGCGTTCAAGGGTATGTGTGTGAGAGAGAGAGACAGAGAGAGATTGCCGGAAAAAAAAACCAGAGAAGGAACAGCATACTCAAACAGCAGAACAATTTAAGTTCATTATCCTTCAAGTTAAACGAATTTCTGTTTTTGAAACTCGCCCTTTCACTCTATGGCAAGTCAAAAGGAGGGCATAGCACCGGGACCTATAGAAGATCTTTAGTGCCCCTGCCTTTGAAGGAGAATCCCCTTGGAAGGAGGGGTGAGGTGAGCGGTCGGACTTGAGAGACGGCAACAAACGGAAGGGTACATTAGACCTATAGATTGAAGCTCCCCGGTGATGGCTCTTACAACCGGCTCCCCTCTCCTATGTGAGCTTATACATCTCTTGGAATGCAGGACCGGAAGATCTCCATTCCGGAGCAACTTCCTGCCTTGTGCGCCGAAACTCCCTCCACCACTTAGATCCTTGAAAGTTGAAATAACCAAGCAGGCTGAAGGGAGAAATGAAAGGAGGATTAATGTGAAAAGGAGGCATAGGATACTTGAGGATATCAAGTATTCTTCAGCATTCGCCAAGCGTTCCCCAAGCATGCGCCCACAAAAGGTGTGCGTCTCATAGCATATGAGACCTCCTAGTGGTCTACCGGGAAACCTATGAATCATTTGGAGAACTTAATATCATGTCGGCATGTTGGCCATAGTAGCTTAAGTTGGTTCGAGCAGCTGCACGGAGGGTCGGAGATCAATGGTTCAAATCCTGGCTATGGTGTTGAATTATTCAGTCTGTCTCTACTCATTCAAAAATATAGACGTTAACTAAGATTGTATATTGATAACATCACTCTTAGTTAACTAAGAGTCAGAACTTTTAGAGTACAGTTTAAAAAAAAAACAATATAAATTACAATTTCATTTTCTATAAAAACTATAACCAGCAGCCAGGTAATAACACACTTAAGTGACAATTAGTTTTTTTTAGAAGCTGGTCGCTATGTGCTGATGTTGAAATTCTTTTCTCTTCAGATAGCCGAGATAAAAAGGAAGTAATGGCGTCTTAGTATTTTGTGAGAAGTTAATGCACTTTAGAATTGAGAAAATTGAAAATAAGCAATATCTCGGAAAATTGTTCACACCACATTTACTTAATTTTACTCAAATTTTCTGCTTTAAGGGGATCTACATTTGAGTATGTGTGTAGTGTGATTGTGTATGTGTGTGTAGTTAAATTGTGTTAATCTGCATGGTTTACTAGTTATTCAAGTCATTCATTTTTGACAGAAGAACATTATAGAAAGTCTTTCAGAGACCATTTACAGGAAACTCAAAATATTACTTTATTTTGACAAGAAAATCTCTTAAAATGCAATATTATATTCCAAATAGTTAAGCGCCATTTTTGCTACAAATCAGAATTTTGAAAAGGTTTCCCATGTAAAGGATTGTTTGTTTGAATTTCTTCCAGTTTCAAACAAAGTATTTCCATCAAACTTCTGGTTTAGCAATGGGCAACCCCTTATTACCCTTCCTGGCCAATCTGTACATGAGTGCACTAGAAATAAGGATCACTAAAGGCTTCCCATGGATGTTCAAACTCTGGCAAAGATATGTAGATGACATATTTGCCATAGTGCCAAAAAAACACATCAGTGATGCACTAAAACGTTTAAATATTCATGAAAAAAGCATCAAGTATTTACCATTTTTAGATCTAAAAATAATCAGAAATAAAAATAGAATAAACTTTGGCATTTACAGAAAACCAACACAGACAACTACATAAAAGCGAATGGCTACAATCCAAGATCCCACAAACAGGCAATCTTTAATAGTTTAGCACACAGACTGGTCAACATCCCTCTCACAGCAGAAGAATACAAAATAGAATACAACAAAATTATTGAAATAGCACAGAAAAATGGCTTTCCAAATCACTAGTAGACAAAAAAGTGAACTTAGCAAAAAAGAAGAAACTACTAAAGGAAAACACAACCCTCTCAGCTACAGAAACTAAAATGATCTTAAAAAAATTCACTTACCATCCATGGGCCTTTGATAAATTCAAAAAATTCTTTAAAAAACAAAACATTCAGCTAGCTCCAGTGAACCATTACTCCTTAAAAAACCTAATTTGCTCAAACATCAAAGATGCCATTCCATCTAACAAAAAATCTGGTATATATCAAATTGAATGCTGTGACTGTAGTCAAATTTATATTGGAAAAACCAAAAGAAATTTAGAACCAAGAGCAAAGGAACACTTTAGGAACATAAAATACAAACAATTAGAAAAAGCAGCAGTTGCCACGCATTTTTGGGAAAAAACCACAACATAAATCCAGAACCAAAATTACTAAAACATACAACAGGAAAAGAAGAACTGTCCACATGGGAACAAATCTTTATTTCAAAAAATAGGAACAAAGTATTCAATTTCGACATCCCCCAGAAAGATTTGTTCAGCAAGTTCCTCGAACCGCCACCAGAGGAGACCGATGACAAAATATTGCCAGCTACACCAATGAGAACAAGTCGATGTCCGGCTGAAGATAGAGGGAAGGCCTCTGAAACTAGTCCCGGGAAAATTTAAAAGTAAGTGTTGTTTTGTGTCATTAATCGACTCCTAATTAATTTAATTTATACAACAACACTGTTTTCAACACTTCCATGAAAGGATTTATCACTTAACATATTTCATTCATCGTCCGATACGACAACGTTGGAGGACGTAAATTAAAAAAAAAAAAAAAGAGACGAAATTCAAACTCGGGACCTCTTGAACGTGAAGCAGAGACGCTACTACGCTACGGAGTCGGACAGAACTTTACTTCAAAAGGCCTTGGAAGATGGAGAAAAATAAAAATTTTGTTTGATTAATCGATTTTGCGTTTTTAAGTTATGATGCACCAGCGCGTATACACACAGATGGACATGCACACAAACGCTGTCGATGTTTTGAATCAATTAATCTCAAAACGTGTCATTCCGGTGAAATCTCGGTATCGAACTTTTGGATGGGGTACAGTAATTACTCTGCTTAGTGTAAGTACGTAACAAAGAAAATAATAAACTTTTGTATGCATAACTTATAGATGCTAAGTATATTAAATAATGATAGTTGATGGTAAAAGTCATGTGACTCTAACGCCAAATTTACGAAACATGAGACTGTGCTTTACCTTATTGTAAGAAGCCGTCTACAAAGGGAATAAGTGCAAAATATACAATGGAACTATTTCGTCCAACTTTTTTCATGTTTGAGTACAGCGTACGAAAAACAAGAATTTATAAATAATTTCCTGGAATATTTGTTCAGAAGGGTCACACGATTTGATGTCCGTTTTCTTAAGATTGTTATTACGAAATTGGTAAGAGAAACATTATTATTATTATTTTAACAGAAGTGCAATATCTTATAATACTGCCTTGGGCCATGGTTGAAGTATGGAGACATATCGGCGATGTATTCTTAATGTCTCATTGCCTCTACCTCCAAAAGATACTTGGTGGAGTAAACTCATCACCCTTATCCAAAGTATTTCCTTATTTCTGTGCTCCTAACAAGTGACGATCGATGGTATGTGCGCCACGTTGTATTTCCGCCCCCTCCCCTCACCATTCCCTTTGGGCGGTCAAGTGTGGTAACATTGGGGGCACCCTTCCAGGTTTTCTTTAGATAAAAAATGATGGGAAAACCCAGAAGGAATTGCTTAACAACGTCATTCGATTTCCAATAATGTGCGTCCTTTCTTCGCCTTCTTGCTTTTCAAAATATGTTTCCCTCATTTCCTCGACGCTGAATTACAAATCTCTGACGAGTTTAAGGAAGGGATTTTCATTTCTTGTCAGAGAGGATTGGAATTCTAGGAACCAACAAATGAATGCTTGTTACGTAGTACCGAAGAAAAGAATAGGTCTATAATTTGTTCGAAAGTCGAGTCTTTGCATTTTCTTAGCTGTGTTCGCAATGAGGCAGTGTGTGTGTTGTTTAGGGCACGTCGACAGCCTGCTCATCAGAGCCCCCGCAATATATTGGGTTATGGCATATAATGCTCAGATGCCTTCGCGGAGTTTCACAGTTTTAACGTATGGCTTTGCATGAAACTTTTAACCTCCGCTTTGATTTGTAAGCGCCTTAATCGGATGCATACAGGCCATACTTATGATTATTTCCCCCAAAATATTAATAAAATTGCCAAAGTTTCCAGCACTATATCTTAAGTGCCACAGCAAACTTTTGGTAGTCGAAAGTGAACTTATGCATACTTAGCTGATTGTTACATTTTCATGACTATTTACCATTTTATAGCTATGTTATCTTCATAGAGCTCCTACAGACTATTGAAACAACACTTTTATCTACTTCAGGTTGAGTGATAAAGGATAAGCTTTTGGATCCGTAGTCCATTATCTGTTTCGTTGTAGACACAACGCGGATAAAGCTGATACTAGGATATCGGGTTGCTCAATGCCAGGCTAAAATTCAGTTTTCCTTCCATTACTTTACGAGAAGAAACTGAAAAGCAGACTACCCATAACAACGATGACAGAATCTGATGAGATAAAATTTGTTTCAAATAAATTGTAAGCTTTATCTGCATTTTTCGGTAATACGCTTTTGTCTATCTCTTTACATAATTCATGTACACAAAATTTACAAAATGCCTTCCGAATGTAAGGACTTAACCTGTTTCTAGAAAAATCAATGTTCACTTTTATTTATCATGTAACTGGGCAAATATCTTAGGTACATGGCACTCTAAACAAATTTATGAGACGCATCTTTTATAAAACCAGAAGTCGAAATATCTGTCGCACAAAGGGTAGCTTTGTTTGAGTGGTTCATCTTAAAAATATTCGCATTGCGACTTTGAAAATAATACCAAAGTTAGAAACCAAAATTCATAAATATTATGCTACTGATACCGGACACACAGGAGTATACTCATAATGTTTTTAAGTTTATTTAATGCACCATAAAGATGTTTTTCAATTGAAACCTCCACATTGAAAATTCGCGTGAAATGCAAAACGTTCTTTATCGCTAAACTGGCAGTAAAGAATGTATAAAGATAAATTGCAATCTCGCAACTTAGTTAACGCAATCATGTTATTCGCTCTATGTACCCTAAAAATTACATACCTATACTAAAGTTGGTGTTTGCTAGTATTTGCTTCCTGCTGAACTTGATATATGTCGAAAGAAATGGTTTCAGCTTACATGTAGCCGGTACTTACACGTGTGTTTACATGTGTGCCTTAATCTTATATAGATACTCTGCAAAGAATTATTTTAATATTTAAGAGAAATTAAGAAACTACTCTTTGAACGTGCAGTGTTAATGAAGAAACTTAAGCGATTATCTCGGGATAGGTAATCAGCTCAAAGTTTTCTGAACAGTTTCATATAATATATATATATATATATATATATATATATATATATATATAGTACGTTTATTTAGTACTGAGTTGAAAATATATGAATTCACAACTCGTTACAATTAATGTCGTGAGCAGCGTGTAAATGTGCCTTGTCTCTATTGTGCAAATGGCGTAAGTGTATGTAAGGGTTTGCAGAAGTATGCAAAAGTTAGTTCTTAGAAGTATTTTCGTCACTCCAAGTGCCTACATTGTGCAAGTGGTGGAAAATAAAATTGATTTTAAGCAAGCACGTAATGTAAGTAGGTAAGAGTAGTTTTTTGGAAAGTAAGCTAGTATTTTAGACGGGTGAAACAGATCAGGTATCTACATAAAATGTAGAACATAGGGGCCCTTTATGAGAATTATTAGCTAGTTGATACTGCAGGCTGGTTCCTATCTAAGTGTATCGTTTGTTTAGATAGCGAAAGTATTTTGATTTGTAGTTAGGATAGTTAATAGTGATTGAAAATGAGGGTAAGTTTTGCAATGAATCATCATTTGTTTGTTGGACAACACGGCACTGGGGCGAGTTTGCTCCTGGTCCTCCAGTTTCCTCCACCATCACTCCACCAATTGCTCCATCATCATCTTTCTTGTCGCTCTCATTCTGTCATCCACCTCTCTCACTCTCATACCAGGCATTGGGCTGATCACCCATCCTATAGTTCAATTAACTTGAGATGGCAGCTGAGTAAAGATGCACAGAAAATGAAATTACCCTGTTGCCAATCCTGAAAGGAGAGTGAGGATTATTTGTATATATCTAGTGGTTGATGTATGCATCATCAATGGCTCCACATGTATAAATCATCCTCAGTCTCCTTTCAAGATTGGTAACCGGCTAATTTTATTTACTGTGCATCTTTACTCAGCTGCCACCTCAAGTTAATCAGAGTGTAGATTATTTCTCTCACTGATCCAGAGATTTCGCCCGCAGTCTACGGGCGTAAGAGTTGAGTGGAACAAGAATACCTGACACCACGTAGTGGTATAAGAGGGCAGTTAAAAAATAAGATACGACTTTTTTTTATCTCAAATGACACCAAAAAACATAGTTCATAAGTTCAAAGTTAAGAAAAATCGTGGGAATTTTAGTTAATCGATGGAAATTAATCATTTCTTTACACTAGCCGTATATGGGCTAAGGCTTTTGATAGATAGAGTCAACAAATTGATCACCGAGGTCTACTTCCCATAAGCCCCAGCCCCGTAGGACCGGGAACCCGGGCCTCATCTATTATTTCCATTAGGACAGTACCTATTTTATAAACTGCCCCCCCCCCCCCCGTCTGCCTTACGGCAAACAGGACGGATGTGGATACGCCACATACGCGCCAGTCCTTAATGAACCAGCTACCAAATAACCTTGGTAGGGCCGCCAGTGTCTAGCTCACCAGCTACTAGCTCTGCAGGCTAGTCCCCGGGACTTATAGGACAACCCTCTGCCCCCTCCGGGCGGCCCTGGCGACCTGGCCGGAGGTACCCAATTGCCCGTGGGTGACGGGAACCACTGCCCCCTCGAGACCAACCCAATCCGAACAACTCCCATGCGGGAGGGGCTCGTTATGTTCGGCCCGAGGTTCCTCTAGTAACGTCAGAAGATAGAGTCAACATGAAAAATTCAATGCTATGGCCGGGATTTGAACCACGGATCTCCTGGTTTTCGTCCAGTCGCTATAACCCATTGAGCTACCATGGCCAGCTTGCCGTCCTGACATTAAACTCTCCATTTGACTCGTATATTTCCCTGATAAACCACTAGGGGCTCTCGCATTCGAAATACACCGTTTGGGCGACTTACTTGAGTCCCAGGCTTCATCATTTAACTCTTATTATTTCAGGTAATTGATGGAAATTAATCATTTGTTCATACTAGCCGTATGTAGGCTGAGGTTTTTGATGGATAGAGTCAGCATGAAAAATTCAATGCCATGGCCGGGATATGAACCACGCACCTCCAGTCGCTCTAACCCATTGAGCTACCATGGCCAACTTGCCATCATGTCATGACATTGAATTTTTCATGTTGACTCTATCAAAATCGTAGGAAGTTTGTGACATGAAAGTATGCACTGGCTTTAATAAGTCAGTCTTAAGTACTTTTCTGTCATATTAACAAAAAGTGTCAAAAATATTATATGATGTTATTCTGTGAAAAGCGATTAGGCTTTTGTGAATTTTATGTTCTACTCCTGTTTTAAAATGTTGTTTAATAGTGGATAACATCAAAATCGTCTGCTATCATACAAGAACACTGATATTCTCCATGTGCTGCATTCCATGATAATTAAGTAAATTTCGCAGGCTTTCACAAAAACTCCGTAATGCATTTAGTTGTTACAGTCTAATACCGCAGAGTTAAAATTTTAATCAAAATAGTTAGAATTAAGGTGAAGGAAACAGGAAAAAAGTTATTAAAATTACTCAGGGTTGGATTGAAAAATTACGGCATGACGAGCCAGGGTCCAACTATAACATTTGATATCCATCCGAAGTTTTAATTGGTGTTCTCGGTTTTTCTTTATATTGCTCACAAACAGACCAATTACAAAATTGGGTTCAGAGAACTTCAAAGCCTTATCTTTTATTAAATATCTAGATTTTTCTCCGTTGTATTGCAATTATTGCTATAAGTAAAAGGTAAAGTAAAGCTGGAAATATGGTAAACGTGTAATTTCCAAAAATGAGGTAATTGTAGGATAAAATATCCAGGCTCTATAAAAACCCAACTGCAACTTCAGTAAACAATTTTAAGAGGAAATTTACACCCCGAAAATGCGTGGTTTGGCTGATGTAGGGCGTCGAAGTTTCCTAACGGCTCGGATAGTTGATGGGTAGGCTTGTTACATTTAGTTAGGAAACCCATCAAAAACATAATACAGTACATTAAAAAAGGGGTCCAAACTGTTGATCCTTTCTTGAATGCAGTCTGCAGAATGTGTCCGCTGTGCAGAAATATGCACACAGTCATGCAACTGCGGCACCGTTTTCAATATTTCGTACGTAGAGTGGGTTCGTGCGATGTCATCTAATATTACAGGAGTAGGACACACCGTCTTCATGGTGTCCCACGCCATGTTTAAGAAGTGGATGATCACATGGCCGTAGATCAGGCTCCCTCTACCATTCCATTGATTGTATCCAGTTGGGCCAAGTGAGCTGCAGTTCTGACATGTTGCAGCCATATATTGTGGCGAAACTGTAGCAACATCACAAGTATAATAAGAAGAACATACTCAACGAAAATAATCCTCTTAATCTGGTTGTCAGTAGGTATGGTCATATGATGTGGTCAATTGATTCAGCCCATATGTTGCTATGAACGTCTATTGGTTGCTTCTAGCCATTTGTACAGGTCTTCGTCTTCCAAAAAATGAATGCTGTGCATATTCACAATGACCTCTCGAGTGAAAGAGTGAAAGTGCATTCATTGTTAAACAGAACCCAAGTTGGGAACTATGGTTGGAGTATACAGTATGGTAAATAGCATTCGCAAACAGTACTCTGCACATTGTCTTCTGTTAATGCCATGACTTTCTGCAAATGGTATGGATGCTGCTGTTATCAATTTACAGCATTCCGCACGTTAGTGCGAAATTTGCCCAATGCTTGCGCCACTTGGGTAGGGCCAAAGGAGGATCGCATTGGGAACATCTTCCTCAAAGATATGTGTTCAAACAGAGTGTATACGACCTTATTTGTTTTAGAGGCTTGATACTGAACTCAAATGTGGAATAATTAATCAGAAATGCAATTTAAAAATTACAACTGTAAAAAGCAAAGACAAACACTTTACATGTATATACACCAACGGTGGAAAATTATTATCTACTTGCAATTTCCTGGCTTCTCTTAGCGTTCCCCCAATTTCTGCGAATCTTCTATTATGCGGAGTATATTTGTTGGGAAACCTTTCCACATACAATCGTGTACCACCACCGTATGCAAATAGCCTATCGGTCTTTTCTATATTTTTGTACTAGTACATGTAATACAGCTAACAACGTTACTGCACTGCCAACCAACGCAAACTGCATCATTAGGATGCGAACCTTGGACTATGGAAGGATGTATTGCGTGCGCAGGAAAGTTAAGACACTTGTCATCAATTCACTGTACACTAAGGCTGAAGGGTTGCATAATTATATTAGGTTACCAAAAACATTCTGATAAACTTAGACAGCTTCTGCAACCCTAACACGTATTTCCGGACGTAGGTTCCCTCTTGAAACAATGTTCACTTTAATGTACCGCACAAAATACTAAGTGGTTTTTTTTCTATATATGCGATGTTTTTTTTTTAACTTAACGTCCTCCAACGTTAAAGTCATGAATGAAATGGGTGAGGTGTGCTCAAACGAGACCGGTGTGCATGGAGCTTAGAGTTACCCGACGCTCGCCTTTTAGGATACTGGAAAACTCTGGAAATGTCCTCATTCAGGTAACTCAGCCTGACCGAGAATCGAACTCGGGACTTCTTGAACGTGAGGCAGACACGGTACCATCAACGTTACCAAGGCGGGCATATACCCGGTGTATTATTTATTTTATATTTCAGGAAGTTACCTTGACATATATGTTTTTGTTGGCATATTATGTCAGGTGTAAAATTTAATGGTGGCTTAACGTTAACCACTAGCAGCGAATCGCGATGTAGCAATTTTCAAAAGGCGGGGAGAAGCTATATGCAGTAACAATACGACATGAAAACACTTTATAGGGTATTAGTGTAGCTGTCAGGTAAACATAAACAAGCATTTGATTGGATGTTGTGTAAACCTGCTGCCGACCGCATTAAATTTTGCGTCTGACATAGTATAGATTTAGGATCGCTCACAGTAGACCAGTAATTATAGGTCTGCCATAGCCTTGGCAGAAGAACTCGCGTTAAAGACTATTTCTTGCACTCAAAAGTAAATACATAATTTCAAAATAATACAGCTTCTAGGCGAAGGCATTTATCCCGCGAATTCCAAAGCAAAAACGTGAACTTAGAAAAACCACAATGAACGCAGAACGACTACGAGGTGTGCTTTTTGGTTACCTTAATGCAGTAACCTGATTCGAGCCATGTATGCTGGTGCCTTGTCAAAAGTTCTCTGCAATGGCTATTTATCGTCTGCTATACCGATTAAACGCTCAGTCAGACAAGGATGTCCCATGTCCATGATGTCACATTCTCCCTGTATGTTGACCCACTACTCCGACAGCTGCAATCCACACTTGCTGGACTTGAGGTATATGGGCAGCGAATTGCTGTGAGGGCCTACGCAGATGATATTACGGTAATAGTTACCACCCTCCAAGACAGTCTTTGCTTAAGGGATTGTTTACAAGATTACGAGGGATGACATTTAATATGCAGAAGTCCGAGATTTTAACCATTGGACCAGATCCGCCGGACACCCCCATCTTAGGAATACGTATGGTGCGGCATACGAAGATTTTGGGGGTCTACTTTAGTGATAGCGAGACGGACATGAGGGAATATAACTGGACGACCCGGATTAATGTATTGCGTGGGATGATTTATAAGCAGAAACTCTGGATGTTGAATTTGGTTCAACGTATACGATATTGTAACAGTTTCGCGATCAGCAGGTTTTGGTTCCTTGCACACGTGCTGCCACAAACAAAGCGGCATTGCCAGAGGATGGAACAAATCTTGGGCTATTTCATCTGGACAGGGAAGCTCTACCGTGTTGCGCGGGTCAACTACGCCTCCCGAAGGGGCAAGGTGGTTGATGATTAATAGAGGTGACTCTCCAGTCGCAGGCCTTGATGATTAAAATGCTTCTGCTTGCCCTAGATAATCAGACTGATCCCGTGGATACCACGATACAACGTACACACATGCATTTTTGGCGCCAAGGACAACGTGACAAGGTACCCGAGATTTTACGAGATATCTATTACGTGTTGGAGCGGTTACCCCCGGAGCACTCAATCGATGGTGATAAGTGCAAAGTAAAGAACATTTATGCTTGTCTTCGTCAAGCAGTTAGAATTACCCCGCAGGTACAGATAAAATATCCGCAGCTGCCATGGCAGCGCATATGGAAATGCTTTGGCCGTTAGCAATTGAACACCAAATGGTTAGCGGTGACATACGAAATTGTAAATGAAATTCTTCCTACGGCCGACAAACTGTATCGCCACAGAATGGCTAGCTGCCCGAGATGCCCTATGTGCTCGGCAGCAGATTCACTTCCGCATCGAGTGATGGTATGTTCCGGAAAAGTTGGGATATGGAAGTGGGTGCTAGACAAATGTAATAGTTGGATACCTGCCGGATGGGATGCTTCACACGAAGATATATTACACTTGAATCTTCCTAAGGTGAGCCCTTCATTACAACATGCACTGCTCTGGCTGATAATGGGTACATTTACATAGTTAAGCACATAGGACACGCCGGTTGATTGTTCGATATCACGTCTCAGACAATTTTTACGCGATGAGACATGGACAATGATCCAGCTTAAGAAAATGGCACCCTTCAAACCGTGGATACTGCAAGTATAAGAGATACAGGCAATATGATACCCCTTTGCGACATCATTCCCCTCCATGTAAGACAGTGAGGTAAAATAAATTAAAATAAAAAAGATAGAAATAGGTTCCCTCCCTTAAACCCTCCCCTTCTCCCTCCCTTCCTCCCTCTCTCTCTCTTCAAAAAATGTAAAAAAAAAACAGGCAGGCCAAACTGAAACAAAGTTGCCTACTACGTAGGAAACCATAGTCAGGGGCGTTGTTCGCAGTCAGTGATTCATCAGACACTTGATTGTATAAAATAAGCACGTCCTAGTATCTATATGTACTAAAAACAAAGTTTGTGTCTTTTCTTCTACTCCACTCCTTATTTTCAAGTGTTTCATCTCTGCTGCAAAGGAGAGCATTGTTGTGTGTTGCTCCACTACTCTACGTGAATATGAGTTTACAAACATGTATGTGACTCGAAGTTCGTAACTTTAAGACCAGCACCAGCATCTAATGTTGCTTTTGAATACTATGGAACTTACGAATGCATACGGCAGGTAACAACAGTTCCACTGATTAACAGTACTACTTGTTCAGTTCCATACAAAATATAAACTACCTCGAGGGTTGTTTGGGAATTGGTTCCCAGGGGATAGAATTTTACTGTCATCACACCTCAAGCTTCGGGGGTACACCTCAGGCCTTTTGTCCACTAAGCCTGAATGAATCCCGAGGCTTGCCCTATGGGACTGCCGTTACGTAATACCAGAACGTACACAGGACATTCCTCTCTTGAACCCATCTCCGTATTGCTCTTGCGTTATTAGCGATAGACCGATTAACTTATATGTAGTTAAACTCCGGTTATCGTGTAGCTTGTTCATATGAAGTTTTTTCTACTCACATAAAAGGCACATCTTAGTTGTGCATGTTAATTCAGAATGTTTCTGAAGTTAAAGGAATAGAAAGTGGCTGTCAGCCCTACTCCTTGATTCATCATTCTCTCTCCTTCTCCCCTAAAATGTCATCCCCACAAAAATCATTTGAGATTACCTTCCTAAGTTAAAGTTCAAATCCATCAAACTGTAATCATTACCGCAAACAAAACCAAAGTGTTAGAGGTAATATCGCAAAGCTACCGAATAAATACACAAAGGCGTATCTCCGTAGAACTTATTAACTGTTCGTTGTGCGAAACCAGTATAAATATTGGAATACATAAATATAAATGTGGTGACGTGTTACAATGCACTTTTATTTCTTAGGTAAACAACTCCATTATTTGCAGATTTGACGCTAATACTAGCTATATTGGAAATCATTCATGGTCTGCTTGTTATGCAGTCACCAATCACTGCTTACTTTTGCTGAAAGCTTTGTAGCTATTTGCATTGCTTTTATATTTAATTATTGTTATAACTATTTGCGATTCTGTAAAATAACTGCAAATGCCTACAAGCATCTTCAGATACAATCTTATGATTTCCAACCGCGTTATAGGAAATACAAGCACAGACTTTAGGTACATTTATCCATCTTGTAATAAGTTAAATGTGTTGGAGTGTAAAACCTCACTTTTTGTGCGAAGTTTTTTTTCTATGCTCAAAACAATTTCCTCACTGAAACTGGCTTCTGTCATTGTATTCATTAAAATACGTGTTTCTAATATTTGGTTTGTAAGTTAATAAATGAGAACACGTATTTGGTCGTGTAAGCTAAATCTACAACATATTTCTCAATCTCCATAGCAACAGGTCATTCATACGTTTCTAGTTTTCAATACTTACAGTACCAGTAGGAAGTGACGTTTTTTTTTTATTTATTTTATCCATCGATCAGCAATTATGCTTTACAGATGTTTGGTATAAGATATATAGGAACAGGACACATAACAATGGAGGTAGCCATGAACGACTCCTCTAACTAAATATGGAGGATAACTGTAACACAATTGAGAACTTAAAGTCTGATGGTATTAATCACGTGTCTGAGTCATCTGTGCTGAAGACGTCACTCAGGAGAAGATCTTGGGGCAGTCTGCGCTTCAGGCGAGTTGGCTGGCGAGTGCGACAGCCGAGACGGTAGGTAACAGCTCCAGGGACCTCCTGGAGATTGTAAAAGAATGGACGTGCCAGGCGTCGGATGTATTGGTGAACGGGTAGAAGACCAAACTCATGGTGCAGCTGCTGGTTTCGGATGAACCATGAAGCGTTTGTAACTGTGCGAAGCACCCTGTTTTGTAGTACCTGCAGTCGGCGGAGATTAGTCTGACTGATGCCACCCCAGACTGGAGCTGCATAGGTAAAAATGGGACGGACTAGAGATGTGTAAAGAAGCAGGGAGGATTCATAACCAAGTGAAGTGCGCCTGTTGAGTAGAGGGTACAGTTTTGATAGCCGGGCAAACGCAAGCGTAACAGACCGACAGATGTGGGCGTTCCAAGTAAGTCGAGTGTCCAGTAACACCCCAAGGTATTTCACTGGCACATTGCTTGGTAACCATGAGAGCGGTTCCCCCAGCAACCGTAGTGAAGGAGGATCCCTATAAGGTCGTAAAGAGAAGATCTTAACCTCTGTCTTGTTAGTATTGAGGGAAATGCGCCAGTGAGAGAACCAATGAGCTAATTGATCTAGGGCAATTTGCAGTTTCTGAATGGCATGAAGAATATTGGTGTGAGAATAATAGAGAGCAGTATCATCTGCGTATAACGCCGTACAAACTGGAGCTATATCAGGAAGATCATAAGTGAATATATTAAAGAGGAGTGGTGCAAGTACTGAACCTTGAGGTACACCTGCTAAAATAGGCCGTCGGGTGGATGTGAAACCAGCAATGCGCACCACAAAGGTTCTATTGGTGAGAAAACTTGCTATGATTTGTATCAGATAATAAGGGAGACCAATGCGATATGCTTTAAGTAGTAGTCCACTGTGCCACACCTTGTCGAATGCCTGGGCGATATCTAGGAATGCTGCTACGGTGTATTGCCTGTTTTTGAAACCTTGAATAATAGACTGCGTGATTCTGAGCAATTGGTGAGTGGTAGCATGCTTCGGGCGAAAGCCAAACTGAAAAGACGGAATTATCTGATTATGAATCAAAAAATGAGAAATACGTTGATGAATAATCTTTTCAAAAAGCTTAGAAAGTGTAGGTAATAAGCTGATTGGTCTGTAACTTGAGGGAAGATTTTTTGGCTTGTTGGGCTTGTGGAAGACTATAATTTCCGCATGTTTCCATGTAGATGGAAAATGACCAATGCGCAGAGCAGCATTGAAGATTGATGATAAATAAGCTAGGGCTTTTTTGTCAAATTCTTCAGCACAACGTTAGGGATAAGGTCATGACCGGGAGACTTTTTAACGGGAAGACGATGGATAAAGCGGGACAATTCACGTGGAGTAGTGAACGAAATTCTGTTGTGCGCTGTAGGACGAAGTTGGTACTCAAGGAGTTCCCTGTCCACGGAAGAGGGAATATTAGAGTCAAGACAGGTGTTAGGCGTGAATGTACGCTCGTAGTGAGTAGCTAGAGCGTCACACTTGGCAGCAGAGTCACTCAAAAAGGTCCCATCAACCTGAAGAGGTGGAATCACTGTCGGCTCTCGGAGAATCCTCTTAGTGATGTTCCATAAGGTATGATCTCCGGGACGGATAGTGGCTAATTGTCGCTGGTACTCCTGAAATCGGTGTTGCTCTAGTGCGGTCCGTACTTGTCGAATGAGACTATTTAATCTTTGGCGCAGCCAGGGTAGACGCTGACGTAGGAAGTGACGTAACACCCAACACCATAATACTTACGATACCTACAGAAAATGACATAATACCTAACAGAATAGTAGAAATTTTGATTTATTATTGCCTCTTACGTTTCTTTTTTAAGTATTGAAAAAAGTAATTGGCTAACCACGAACTGTAAATTAATTATCAGATGTTGAATTCTTGGGTCCCAATATGCATGCTCGACCTGATGAGTATCACAGTTCCTAGTGCTCAATATATGTACATAGTACGCAATATGAAGTTTTGAAAAGTACGTTGTCGGTGTCGTGAATTTGAGGTATACTTGAATCACTACACGGATAGTACCTAAACAATCTGCTAAGGAGGTATTCTATTTTTATCCAATTCAAATATTAGAATATTAGTCATGAATAGGGCATTATGAAACCATTTACATTACAGTTCTCACCTTTACTACAGTAATATCAAAGAAATTTTAAAGCAGTGTCATCGAAAGAACTATTTTTATTGATAGTGTTCTCAATTTGACCAAAATTTGTTTTTAACACGATTCAGCAGCTTTGTTCGTACCTAGATAAGCATAAAAATGGGTTTATCTCCAATTTGTTTCGAGTAAATCACATTGTAAACCGGCAAAAATTGTGAGTTTGTGAACAAATAATTAGCACCTAACTTATAGAGTCCTGAACCTTGACATAGTGGAGTGTAGCGAGCATGGATATTTGGTTCCCTACCACGGTATGCTATCAGGTTCGACCTCACCTTTAGGAGCACGGATTTTAAGTCCCGGGTATAGGACTGGAGTCCACATAGCAACGTGAGGAATTTCAGGAGCTGCAATATGTAGCGAATTCCGGTCAAGAATGCCAACTTTCCCAGTGACTACATCTATTCTCCGTATTGGTTTGATGATCGCCCTTCTCTGCGTTGAGTACTTGGCAGGATCAGGCCTGATTAGAACGATGAAGAAAATTATGTGCTGACTAGATATTCGATTTTATTTTTATATGCTTATATATTGCAATTGTGAATATTTTGTTAAACATAAATAAGCATTGGGAATATTTCCTTCCGAGATTTCGTCAATTAGTTCACACATGTGTAACTCCTATTACTTTTTTGTTTCAAAATGCTTTTTCAGTTCACAAAAAATGGTTTGTGCCATCTCGTGTTTTTAAATATAAAATGTTAAACTACTAAAAGTAATTTTACCTATTTGGAACAATCTGAGTAACAAACGTGAATTTAAAAAGTAATGGATTCTGTGTAGGATACAAATTATCCGTCATTCTCGCTTAACTTGTCATTACTTGGACAAGTAATGTAGATACTTGGCTGTAATTTCATGTTTTATATAATAAACAAACAATACTATTTTACGCCATCTTTGTGGTATTTGGAACCTCTGACATGTGTATACATAGTATTTACAAAAATCAAGTTCTCTATGGGTTTTCATACTGTGCAAGTGCCCCCCCCCCCGCAACAGAAAGGACCATTCTTAAATAATGCGAGTTGAAGTCGAAGATTTTAGTCTTCCAAGATTCTCCAGTGCTTTTAACGCATGTGTATACCATTTCTTCGTTGATATTGAATAACTTACAAATAGCTGTTGCACATTTTAGTTAAAGTTGCAACGCCACAAACCGCTTGGAGGGAAGGTGGCGGTCGATAATACACCCTTGGTTGTTTGCATTAAAAGTTCAACAACTTTCAGCTCATTCTTAGGTGTTGCATCAATTAAATAGTAAATATTGACAAACAGTACATAATTCCACATTGTATCACTACTCCTTGTTTGAAATAAGGTTGCCTCGTATATCTTAACGCTCACGCGACCTAATCACCTCTCATTGGCTACTGTCGTGGTATAGACTGCTGTTCGTAACAATAAGTACGCTATTTAACATGACGATATATCTTAATATGTTCGAAGAGAATTTTCAGATTTATTTTTTCATAACCGTATGAATTAAATATATTAAGCAACATAATTTATATGGAATGCATGTTAATTCTTAAAGGACATAAAGATGAGGATACTTTGCTCCATGCCTGCCTCTTGGGATGAGGCAGTAGCGATTTAATTGTTTTTATGCCGTTTACTCCACTTGGCGTGAAATCATTAGCCAATTAGGGTAAAGGGGAAGGGAGTACCACGCCCGGCGATACACGGAGAAAGATTATTTGAAACAAACCTTAGATTAAAGCGACACTAAATAAAGAACTAAAGAAGAAAAGAAAAAGAAATAAAGATCCAGTTAAGATTTTAATATTACAATTTAACCATGAAGAGCCGTTATATTCAATACCTACTATAATATCTATGAAAGTTAGAATTACATGACATACCTGCATAATAAGTGGAGTAAAGCAGAGAAAATAGCCAAGTGCCGATACTGAATGAAGGAAATGCAATTTTCTAATATAGCACCATGAAACGCAAGTGTTGAAAAAGACACTATCGGCAAAAAGAGTTATTTAACTTCGCCAGTAACCTTTTATACGATTATTACTATTGAAGTAAACTCTCGTTAGCTTTTAATTTAAAGGGTTATTAAATTCCTCCCCAGAAGTTTCCAGCGCTTCCAATACCATAATTAGTGTTACACCTCTGTAATGTTTCTCCCATAGGTATTCAGCGTGGTAATGTCAGCTTATAGAACATGAAACCTGGTCACGGGATTAAAGTTCTGCATTCATTAAAAGCAAATTGCCATAAAAATAGGTTTACAAGTGCGCGTTAGCCGGTAAACACGCTCAAACTGCTGTAACTTTAACACGTATCGTGAGCGTGCATTAAAATCATAACAGCGGTTTCTGTACAGTAACACGAAGTTAGAGGGCAGGTAGGTCTTGTTTTGCTCTTATCTTAACATCCTCTCAAAAATAACGGCTTCAATATTGGAACAAATTCTCTATCATTTAGGTTGCGCATGCTTTCATTTATTTTTATCACAATAATAATTTGTTTCTCTGTGTCGCCGTTACCTTCGGTGGTTGTATTTTTACCTAGTTCCCTTTCTGTACTTCATACTTTCTCTACCACTTATCTGTGATAGAGCAGTGCTGGATTCCATACAACATATTCTATATAGGTGTTTCATGGGATGTTTTCCAAGAACATCTCCGATTCCCTTCAAGTACGATAAGGTCAGCGTCGCAACTACCTATATGTGTTTTATATTAGCAACTTGTAAAGATGCAAGGAAAAAGAAAACGCTATCCCAATCGTCTCTTTCCTTGTAGAAGGTTTGTTTCATTTGTTCTGGATTTTGATTACTGTCTCATAGCTTGTGATATTTCAATGAGAGAGGAGAAAAATGTAATTCCTTAAATTCCTGCAAGCATTCTTAGAGGATACCTTCTTTCTGAATGGGCTTGTATATCAGATCCACCCTCAAAATAGGCGAAAAACAGATAAAAGGTTACAGCGTCCTTCATAAGTCACTTCAAACTTAAAAATGCTATACATATTATAACATTTTATAACATTTGATAAAAAGGAGTTACATGCTGTCTTTCCTTCTTTTTATCATACACCGTTGCCATGAGTAACGTTTTCTCAAATAAAACATCGTAATTTTATTCATATTGCTTTACAAACTTATAAGTTACAATTCATGGATCGATCACTAAATGATAGAATACTGTTGATTCAATGACATTATGAAAGCAAGAGGAGATAATATACAGTTGAGAAAATATAAAACTCGTAACAATTTATGAGCAGGCTCACATTTCATTCGTAATAATAGGGATTTAATCATGAGTAAGGCTCCGAAGTTGATGACCTCAACATCTACGAAAATGACCTATAAAAATCCTTAAACTGAAGAATAAATACGCTTTTTAATGACCTTACATTTTGGTCATTTTCTAATTAAAATGCTTAAAAGTGACCAATGTCTTGATAAAAATAAATGTATGTAGCCCATGCACATTTAATTATCAGGAAAAATAATATATAGAGACATACCTCTTATTCAGCATTGCAATAGAGAACCATCGCCATTTGTAGCTTCTCAGCTTTGAAGGATCGCCGGTTATCTTCAAGAACATTTCTGTACATTTAAAAGCTCTTCTTTACGTATACTGACGTCATGGGCACAAACTTGAAATAACCAACGTTCCATGATAATAAATCTTCTTCAAAAACACTGATGTTGAAATTTTCAGCTTGCAGCATATTTTCGATTTTACATATTGGCTTACACCTAGTGTTCTTTCCCAACACGCTTTTTAATTTCTCACAAACTTCTTGTGCAATTTGTCCAACACATCTTGTAAACTTTCTTTGACATCTTTGATATTTTGAACAACTGAATCTACACTAGCATCTCTTTTCTCTAACGATGTTATTGTTTCCGGCAAAAATAAGAAGTTTGCACTGATATATGCCAAGCTTCCCTTAATTTAAGGATCAGCATGTAAGTCTTTGTCGAAATTCTTAACCACTGATTTCACTGTATCGAAATTTTCTGAATAGTAAGTACACGCTCTGATCTATGTGCCCCAACGTGTTTACTATTGGTTCAGGTGGCAAGGATATGTTAGGAGCAATTTCACGAAGATGTATTATTCTTGAAGGAGATTTCAGAAATATCTTTTTACATTTGATATGAGTTTGCTAACTCTCGGAATTTTTTCAATAATAAGTTCACACGCTCTATGAAGCGCATGAGCTATGAATGTGACGTGAGCCACTCTTGTATAAAATGATTTAATTGATATGCTTGATTTCACCATATATTTGGCGGCATCTGTTACCAAAAGCAAACAATTGTCATGCTTTATGCCCTGCGGCCATAATATAAACATGTTTTGATGAAAATGTTTGCAAATAGATTGGTGGTTAACCTCCTCAATAACTTAGGTCTAAGAATAAAAATTTTCGGAGGAGTACCAACAAAGCTGCTGAATATTGTTAGAAACAAATTTTGGTCAAATTGAGAACACTATCAATAAAAGTAATTCTTTCGATGGCACTGCTTTGAAATTTCTTTGATATTACTATAGTAAAAGCGAGAGCTGTAATGAAAATGGTTACATAAAGCCCTATTCGTGACTAATATTCTAATATTTGAATTGTTTAAAAATAGAATACCTGCTTAGCAGATTGTTTAGGTACTAGACCACCGTGCAGCGATTCAACTATACCTCAAATTCACGACACCGACAACAGTTAAAAGTAAATTAATACAAATAACAAGGAATATCTCCGAAATGGTTCTTGATGATACTTGATATAAATCACATTGTAAACCGGCAAACATTATGCATTTGTGATCAAATAATTAGGACCTTATATTAGCTTATAGAGTCCTGAGCTTTGGCATAGTGGACTGGAGCATGAATTTCTGGTTTCCTACCACGGAATACGATCAGGTTCGATCTCGCCTTTAGGAGCACGGATTTTAAGTCCCGGTTATAGGACCGGAGTCCACTTAGCAACGTCAGGAATTTCAGTAGCTGCAATATGTAGTGAATTCCGTTAAAAAAATGCCAACTTACCGAGTGACTACATCTACTCTCCATATCGTATGTCTTAAACAGCATTCATGCATTCGTTCGGAGGCAATAAAAGGGGCGACATGTAACAAAAAGTAAAACTGTTTTCTTAAAACTGACCACTAGACATCAAAAATATTGAAGGAAAAAAAAGCAAAATGAAGTTAGGCTATATTGGTTCTGTTTAAGAAAAACAAGTTTATATCTCAACCTGCATTCTCTGTGATGTCTAAGAAAAAATATGATGTTTCATCAGCTTCCGAGCCCTAATCCTGAGGTATGAGAAAAATAATACTATCGTATTTATGATAAAAAAATGTAGGTTAATAGTAACGTGACTTGCTGAGTTGCTTGATATAAATAATGAAGTAAGTATAAATAATAATTATGGAATTAGTATTGCGTTGCACGGATATAGAGACAGCTTCATTTGATAGGTGAAGAATTTTAAGAAAACAGCTTGTACTCCAAATTGAAGTCAATGTTAGCACACACAGAAATTGACGATCGAGACATATATCATTTTGCTTACATTATGATAGCATATTTTCAAATTAATGATGATTGGTTGGACAATGATTTTTGTAACAGACCAACCGTAATTTTCTTAGAATGATGAAGTTAACGCATAGAAATACAACATTTTGTCAGAACATGATCCTCAAATATTAATTGAAGGTCTTGATGACTTAAATGTTACTGTATGGTGTGGCTTTAATTCACAATTCATCACTGACTCTTATTCTTGAAGGAGCCGACTGATCCTAAAGGGAGCATACTGCAAAACTACTCTATCCCTAAACTGAGTAACCACAATATGGAAAAAGTTATCTTCTCCCATTTCTACACTCCTGCAAAAAATTAATTACCCAAATATTTGGCGGTAATATCATCAGTAGCCACTTTTCAACAGTGGCCGCGGCGCTCTTCAGCTCACAATGCGATTGACTTCCAGTTGTGGGGTTACTATAGAACGAGTTTTCCTGGCACATACAACTAGACTGCAGGCAAAAGATGCTACGTCAGAAAAATTGCTAATATTCCAAGTTATCTGCAAAATGCTGCGCATGGAATTGTAGATGATATCGTGTACTTTGGACAAGAGAACGGAGCAAACCTTCCCAATATTCTCTAAAAATCAAGTTTACTCAGTATGTGATTGCTCATTTTTTCTATCTAAAATATAATATCTATTTATAGCGGTTTAGAGTTTGAGTAATGTTGAGAAACCCTAAGCATCCTTAAAACAGTGGTTTCGTAGATAATTTCTGTGGTTGACTTGAACTTTTCAGTATATTTTTCTAAACACCAAAGCATTCTATAGTTTATCTTTCTTTCCTTCCGTCCTTCTTTCTTTCCTTCATTTTTTCTTTAAGTCATGTCCCAGTGTGGAATGAAAAGGCCAGTCACCCTCCTTTAGACAGTTTACTGTGGCTTCAGTCTTCCTTAACCTACACCGCAATGTTTAGTGAAACTGTTTCTGAAAACATTTATTTGAATTGACAGGAAGTAGGGAGAAATGTAAGCTTTCTGTTTTGTATGTACATTATACTGTAAAAAGAGAGGAAATGCAAGTGTAAAACATTTGATTTTTTTAAAACTTTCACGACCTGATATTTATTTACTTTTGAATAAATGCCTTTCATTTCAATTATAATCCAGTTCGGTTTTCAATTTTAGTTAACAGAAGGCTTAGATGGTCTTTTAATGCTTTTAAAAAGTGTTAGATTACAAATTTCTTTTTATTATAGGAGAATTTGAAAGGTGCAATTTAATGATATTCAGTTCAAACATCCCGAGAAAAATTTGTATTATCAGGAGTGATTTGACTAAAACGCGGGAGGGTGGCTTAGACGCTCGCTTTCGGTGGAAACCGGGAAAAACTCCATCTAGTGTATGCTCAAATGACCATCCTCTGACGGATATGAGAAATTAGAAATGGCAAGCCTCTGCGCCATCTGCTTGCTGTCGTCCGACACATGAAAGACGCAGGCAAAATGAGAAGAAATGGGAGTTAAGAGAACCACGATAGAACTACTGCAGTATTCGCCTTGCCGAGCTAGTGAAACCCCATAGTCATAGACGGTGGCCTCCAGGAATCGAAATTAGTACAATTTCTACATCAAAAATTAAAAAATAATAGCAATTAGCGAAAATCGTAATTAGAATGGTAAACGATAATATCTAATAGGAAACTAATCGTGGTCCATTTGATTTGCTGAAGCGGAATCTGAATTAGTTTCAGAATATGGAAGATAAGGATTTGTCTGGACTTTATGAGGCGATCCTTGCGCATGATCGCGGAGCCATCTCGCTTGGTTCCTTTATAAATGCTTTTTCAGTTAGGTAGCAAAACAGTATTCCAGGATTGCTGAAGAAAACAAATAATTGGTATACGGCTAAAGTGTTTTAAGAGAATTATTGTAATATATTAAGCTTAACATTGAAAAATCATGCTTTTGGGAACACGAAATAGAAGTGATTTGGATTTTTATGATTAGCCGGTCTTCTGTTACATGTTTATTGCCACATCAGTTCCTAACTACTGCAAGCTAATTCTTAGAAAATAAAGTTCCACGATGATAGAACGACTTAAGGAGTAATAGCAAACAAATAAATAATTGATATTTCAGTACAACAGTACAAAGTCATTACTTCTTATGTTTACACGACTTGTTTTTCATTGTTTATGTACAGACATGTCATTTGACTGCTTTACTTTTATAAGTACCTTATACGCTAGGATCAGATGATTAGACATTTCACTACATTGTAAGAAACTATTGTCCACTAAACAATGTTTTATATGTAATATAATGTATTGCAGTCGGATATATGTTAGTTCTGTATGACACTTGGCACAGATGTTACACACCAGATAGAAATACTACAGGCGTTACACACTTTTAGCGCGACCGTTAGAGGAAAGGTGTGTATTGAACCTCAGCAATGTAGAAACAGCGTCCCTTTCTTCCTAAACTACTTAACCCATTTCACTTTTACTTCAGAAAAGCTATTACGGTTACACATTCTTAACGGATTTCAGGGTGAGTGAACATTATCCTTAAAACTGAAGAAAGCTTGATATTAAATCCAGGATGTTAGGAACACTAATTACAACCGCGAGAGCTCAGATTGTCCCCTTGAGCAAGGTTAACAGTTTTCAAGGCTGGAGAGTGCTCTGGATCTGAAATGACAAATACGTAAGCTGGTTACCAATATGCAGCACTTAACCGTGTATGAGTGAACATACAAGTCTCCTTTTCTGATTCTGCTATAGTATGCATATAGATAATTACCGTACGGTAATATCGCAGACGTAGTTAGCTCTTTTCGTTGCACCACTAATATTCCGTGCCATTATGTTTTAAATTTTGCATATTTTATTGAATTTGAAAATTTTTTGATAAAATACATATTTATTTTGAAACTAATCAATTTAAATTGAATTTGGCCCTTGTAAAAATTTAGTGAAATTGTTAAAAACAGAAACCTGGAAACGATTTTGATCCTCAGCAACGCTGGAGTAAATATTCTGATCGAAACTAAAAGCCACCTCTTAATTCATTTTGACTTGAAATGAGAACAGTCCTTTAAGAAATATCCGAATCAGTTATTGTAATTCACAGAATTTAAAAACAAATGATCTTTACAACTCCAAGAGTATATAGAGCAGGTTCAAGAAGTTAATGCAAAAGCAATAAATGCAGTTCAATACTCAGTTTTTCTCGAATTCCGGAATTCTTCTGCTTCCGCGGCACAAGGACATTATAGCTTTGGCAGTTTTTAAGTTGGTTTGTTCTCACGTCTCCAAGGCCTCATTATCTGGCTTCAGTTTACTTACCGTAAACTTATCACATGGACCGCCGGTTTTACTTCCCTTCCAAAATAAGTCATACTAAGGAATTTTACACCCGAAAAAGTCCATCCCCATCGCCGTGAATGAACCTGAGATCTTGAGAATCAGAGGACAGCATGTTACCCTTAGGCCATAGAGCACGACGAAGATGTTAGTCTAATTTCTCACAAATGCCTTAAAATGTTGCTCATGTGCGCCTATATTAATCTACTGTTACTCTACTGACTTCATGATTAATTTCGACAATAGAATACTAAAAAAGGTACACCGACATTTAATTCTCCCAGCGTGTAGGATTTATTGAATGAACTTTGTTTTTATCCTGGATTGATGGTTTATCTCTACAATATTTGGATTTGGTTCGGACTACCTCGTTGCCATTTACTGAGAAATCTTTATTGCAAAGATATATGTAATATTAAGTTTAAATAACGTCAATTTAACCTTGATTACTTTCAGTAACCAACATACACAAAACTACTAAAAATCACAAGAATGTAAAACAAAAGGAATACCAAATTTGGCTGTGTTGTTGCTCCATGATCGAAGGAGAGATCAATGATTGTTATAGGAACTCGTCGTTTCTTTGTTATTCAGCGAGGTTATAAATGTAATTATTGTTAAATTGGCAGTGTTCTAGCTACTGAAATTACTGTTCACAAATACATAGATGGCCTTGCGAGTTTATGTAAGCATTGCATCAAATTAAATAATTGTGTAAAATAGAGAGGTACCTGAAATTTTAAGCTTGCCAAAAACTTTCTCATTCTTTCAAAGTTACCTGCACCAATTTAAGTCAAAACGGAATTCTCTATGGAATATACAAACACAAAGTACATATGTACATATATTAAGGTTAGCCTGTACAATGTAATAGTCACGTGGATTAGATTGGAAAACGAACGAACCAGTAAATTGTTCAAAAAAGTGTAACTTCAGACAACGTTCTATTAGAATTCTTTCTGCATTAACCCAATTCAAATGTAACTTGTCCTTGTTTAGAATTGTTGAGGTCTCGGTGTTCTTTCATTTGTCTGTCCAAATTTTTCTAGAAGCATACAAATTGGAGATTTGATAGGAACTATGATATCGGAGAATTTCTGCATAAATTCTAGCTGACGGTCCACTTGGGCCTGTCGAAGCAAAGCTTAACATTGTAATAAACACACGTGCTCTATGCACATTATAATAACTAGACTCGAAAACACAACTACAACAAGCACCACGAAATGTTGTTCTCACTATATATCATACTAAAATTGATTGAAATGGCTAGGCCCTCACACTCCTACGCCCCTAAGGTAGCAGACAGCAACCATCCAACGCGCATACCGAAGACCTTCAACTGCAATATTCGCGTAACCTGAATATTGCAGCCTGTGCAGTTGTAATTTTACTTTATCTACCACGTGCATCACAAAGTAGAGGTAGTTTTGCATTCATTCCAAGAATTCGATTGCGAGATTGCAATGGAAATGTAGTTTTGAGTTCCTTGAACACATAAAAGATATACCTACTTAGAAGGTTAAGGCGCCTGTGGCAATATTGGTGTGCCCTTAAAGCTCAGAAATAAAGCGTCAGTTAAATGCAAAATTAGGTGGTTAGGTTCCTCAAACCAGGCGGGATGGCTCAGGCGGTTTCGTCTTTGGCGCGCATTGGGAAGACCAGAGTTAGATTCCCGTGACAGATTTACCTAACCCATGATTTTATTTTTTTGGTGGAGGGGGTTTCTCGGGTTGCTAGGTGGATAATTACAACCCACGAATTTCCTGTCCCTCCATTTTATTTCCATTATCATTTCACATCATCTCTCATCGGGTGTTCTTTCAGGGTAGAAGTGTCGGCGGGAGTCTAGGCGCCTTGGGTTGGCCGTCCTCTGTCTCCTCTCGCCCCACTTCTTCCCGGAGATGCCCCACTTGGAGCTCAGGTACAATAAACCACAGGATTCGGTGCCGAATCCCCTATGTAGTAATCCTGACCCTAGATTCGTCATCATCTTCCAAGGAAACACCAACACGAAAATTAAAAAAAAAAAAAAAAAATCCCCCCTTCCTAGTCTACCACCCGTTACATAGAGACGTTTCCCAAAGTTTTGATTTTCTCAATAATTTCCGTAACAATTTAAATTAAAATATATGTTTAAGATATTCTCATGACAAATTAAATGTATAGTTTGAATTTTCTGGGAGTTCCTTAGAAGTCCTTTTCATCCTGCATCACTTTTATATAACCGGAGATAGACACATCTCGTTAAAACACAGGATTTAAGTAAAATATACTTTTTGTTGCAGAGTGAACCATTTCCAGATATTCCTTTTGTTTGTAGTTTTCCAATATCTATATTATATTCTAAACTAGAACGTCGTTATTCCTTTTTACTGATTTCTTGGCCATTCAAAGAGAATGAAACTTCAAAGGCATTGTTAACCGATTATTATACTCTTAACACATTTGAATATCGCTTAAGGGCTACGTATTCCTATATTTATCTTGAACGTACAAGAAAAGCATAAATAAAGAAATATATGAAAATATTTATGTCGATTAGCATGATGTAGATAGAGGAATAATTGTTTTTGATAATAGTTATTTCAAGAGCAGCGAAAGTGACACATTTAATTTTAATGCTGTTATCTAATTTCAGCAAATAAAACGTGGAGTAGTAGGGAATTTCAGTACCGATCTCTCTATCGTTTTCCCAATGAACTCTGGCGTTATCTCTCTGGTTATCAAAAATGTAATAAAGTCGGCATTTACAGAAATCTATTCAAATTAGATCGATGCTCATATAGTAAACGGTTATTTTTGCAGCGCACAGTGGAAACATCCGAGTTAATACACAGTACTCTTTCCATTTTACTGCTAAGATTACAGCGCAGTGCAAAGTTTTACTGCGAACCGTTTTGTAAATTAAAGGTACGCTCTGGAATGGCTTACCGCGTGTGAGAGGCAGCTAAATGAGACCATAAAATGTCGCACGTTATACGACTGCATCCGCAAGATAAATTGAAAAGATGACCCAGATTGTGGCGTAAAGAAACGCGTTTCCCGACTGTTGAAACTGTTCTTTCTAAATTGGTGACTGCAATAAACACCTCTGCCCCGCTACTTTGTTTAAGATGGTTCATTTTTCACTTATAAAACAAACTATATAAGGCTATCGTTGTGGTATAGCAGTTAGTATGCTAGCCTTCATATCCAGAGGTCGCAGATTCAATTCCCAGCTCCAGAGTGGGAATTGTTATTTATCTAAGCTTTTTTCCCATTCTCCCTAGTGTTTGAAATTGTGGTTAAGTGTGTGAATTTAACGTAATAACCAAAGCACGATAGATATACAAAGTAGTCACAGGAAAGTTGTTGCCACATTTTCTGACATCTACTAGAACATTTTGAATGGTTTCCAAAAATCATATCATTATATGACCCCTGATAAGACGACCCCTTATAAGACGGTGAGAGCAATTTGACTAGCCTCGAAAGACTTATGGAAAAAGAAGATTTTGATGGAAATGTTAAGTATTTTGTAATTCTCTGTATCCAAAATCTCGCCTAAGAGAATGCGCGCGCTCGTGTGCGCGTGCAAGTGACTAGCATAACTAAAAATACCAGATGAATATCAAGTTCAGTATCTTCCAAGCAAGCAGTGTAATATGTTTCAACAATTCTCTCTCCCCAACCAAACAGTGCTTTACAGGGAACATTAAATTATGTTCTTGTTTATAAAAATTTCTTCAGATATATTCTTTAAACCGTTTAACTTATGTGAAAAATATATTGTGAGAATACTGCTGAATTTAGTCCTCCTCATTGAAATGAGTTTCGAATAAAATTGTGTAACTTGTGGAATCAGTTACTTCCGAAATCCATTTTTATTGATTTGAATGTTCAGTATTTTGACTTTTAAGTTCTGTTACCACTGGGTTTTAGCTCGCAATTTAATGAACAAAGTATGGCAGTTCAAAGCGAACATATTATAGTGACATGTTTTTTTAGAATTAGACTCTTAAATTGAGCTTCCTTATTTCCTTGTTTAACCTGGATATACTTTGATAAAGTACAGACATGCGCTTTTGTAAGAGTAGCTTTACGGAAGGGCTATAAAATGTATGTTATTTTATGATGACAACGAAGAAAAGAGGTATGAAACATTGTGTTGATGCGATATGTCATTGTTCTGTCTATGATTTTCCTGGGAAACAATACTCCCAAAGTGTCATTCTTCCATTTCTCCCCTCGTGACCACAGAAAACCGGTAGGCACAACCAATTCCACGTAATTAATGTGTGTATGAGAGAGAGAGAGAGAGAGAGAGAGAGAGAGAGAGAGAGAGAGAGAGAGAGAGAGAGTGTGTGTGTGTGTGTGTGTGTGTGTGTGTGTGTGTGTGTGCTAGTTGCTATTGTAGTTAAGGAGTGGAGGAGCAATTACGTTCAGACCTGTTCACTAATTCTCCCCGGTTTGGTCTATAATCACTCATATCACCAATTACTCCTTGAATAAAATCGCAGATATACAAGCAGACTTATTCTAAGCTATATAGGATGGTTCCGTGCTCTGCGAAACTGAAGTTGTTGGACAATTCCATTAAAAATTCAGTTATCTTGCTTGCCAAAATGTTATTCTGGCTTTATCTTTGATAACAGAAATATCTCAGATGATGCGCTGATAATAATTCTTCGAAAAGTGAGAGGAGTACTGGCGTACTTTCGGACGTGTGGTAAGCATCAGTCACCAATCTCCATCACTTCAGCCAATGGAATACGCAGGAATCACAAATGACAGACACTAGATGTTATGGGCACTTGGAGTAATCAGTGCGCAATCTGAGAGGTTTCTATTAACAAAGAAAAAGCAAGGGTAACCTTTTTATAGCACGATAATAGCGTTACTTTCTTTAGATACAATGTACATCAAAATGGAATGTCATCCCATTCCTCAAATTGATGTCTTCCATTGCTCTTTTACTCCCTTTTCGTTGCGTAGTAATCCGTGAAAATATTGAAGACACAAATTGATTCCTTTTTGTTGAAAAAAGATTTTGTTGAAAACAGTATTTCAGTGACCGTTAAACCACGATTGAATGCCAGTAAAGTTGAAGCCAAATTTGTTGCATTATAAAAATGACTTTATCGTGGTATTCTCTTAACTAGCAATTATGTACGAGGGCTGTTCAATAAAGAATGGTCACATTTTTTTGACAACGTACCTTTAGTCATTCTCATAATTTTGATGGTCTTTCTCAAATTAGTCTCCCCTGAATGCGATGCACTTGTCCTAGCGTTTCTGTCAAAGACATGCTGGAAACCATTTTTGAGAGATCCTTCAAAATCGCCTCCGCAGCCTACACCACTGCTTCTGATGATGGATAATGCCTCCCACGAAGGCGTTTCTTCAAGTTAGCGAATAGAAAAAAGTCACATGGGGCTAAATCCGGACTGTAGGGAAGGTGAGGGATGCACTTCACGTTGATTTTTGCAAGATATTCAGCAACAACATTGGCAATATGCGGCTGCGCATTATCGTGGTGCAGCATTCAGCCTGCTTCATGGAAAGGTGGTCTTATGCGCCTGATATGGACTGGCAATGTTTTCAGGACATCCCTGAAGTATTTTCCAGTTACTGATGTTTGTGCAGGTACAACATGCTGATACATTATTCCATGAATATGAAAGAATGAAATGACCATAACTTTCCCAGCAGAAGCAACCACTTTTGCTTTTTTGGGGGTTGGTGATGAAGGAAATTTCCACACTGAGCTTTGATGTTTGCTCTAAGGATCAAAATGATGTAGCCAAGTTTTATCAGCAGTGATTACGTTTGATAGGAACTCCGGATCTTCCTCTAACATCAACTTTAACTGCCTGTTACCCCATTGCAGCGGTAGGCGATACTGAACATGTCTGAATGTGCCTGGTTCTCACAGACGGGAACCAGGAGTACTAACAATGAAACTACTACGGCGTGTTCGTTTCACATTAAGCAAACAGAATATAATAAGAATGAATTTTAATGCGAAAAACTATGTCCGTAAAATTTATGAACATTCTTTACTGAACAGCCCTCGTATTTCAGCATAAATGCTGTAAACTAATGAGGTCTGACACAAGTAAAATGGTGAATACATATGTATGACAGAGATAGGTAGAGAGGTTTTCAAGGAGGCGATTCCGTCATACCTGCTAGAATTTGCCGATACAAGTTTAAGGGATATCGTGCTATAAAACATAAATTTGTGCCTGTCAAAAAGGAGGTTAGTCATGAGTCACTAATTGAGCATGCCATAACAAACGACACGTAAAACAAATGCGTTCTTGTGATGGATTACTAATACACAGACTTCGGTATAACCAGTGTTGTGCTATAAAATTTTTGTCGGCATTAATGGAGTGCAGAAAGTAATAAATATCTCGCTAATTACAGTAATAAGCCTGCCTAGAAATGAGTATTAAATTAAAGCGTGTCGTTTCTTTGTGGATAAAATACAGTGCGGCGTTGCCGTCAAGCGATTTAGGCCTGATAGTGAAAACAAATGACGTCTCATAAATACAGCAACCGGCTTATCAAGTCTCTGTATGCCACTGTTTTGCCAACCGTGCTGGTAGTATTTAATATTTTGTTTTGGGATGAGTTGTCCCCGCAAACACCAAAGCTGAAATTCCTTCATTACAAGGATTTGCTCACAGTCAGGAAAGGGTTTTTAAACATGCCAATCGAAGTTCTAAGCTTTTAAATAATAGACCATTTAACAGAATACCTCTGCGTGCTCGCCGATGTCGATGTGTTCAGTTTTCAAATAATTATAGTTTTGAATTGCATAAAGCTTAAAATTAGAAATAAAACGGTCGCTGTTTTCAGAGAGTAAGAATTCAGTTTTCCTCAAAACTGAATATAGAAAATTTACTGTATATGTACATGATTCAGGCCCATGAAAAAATTTAAAGAAAAGTGTTTTAACATTAAGGCATCATGAAGTTATTCAAGAAAGTTTTTTGACCCTAAACAATTTTTTAAGGAACCTTTTCAATTATTTATTTACTCAAGAACATGACGTAATAACTTTAAGATATCATATTTGTATTATATTTACATCACAAATAAGAGTATATGTTAAAGTTACATGCAAATAGCCTTTGATATTCACTTCATTTGGAAGGAATTTGAATGTGGGCTTTAATATGAAAGAAAATTTACAATGAGATTTTGTGCCGCATTAGTAATGAAGGAAAATAAACTACATTAACTTACCTGTTTTTGAGAAAACGTTATTGACCTCCAAATTCTGCCACCAAAGCTCTAGAACAATGTAAACGTGAAAAATAATTACACATGTATATATAAACCGATAAATAAAATATATTGTTCAACTAAATAGTTTTTAATTATATTTGGTAGGTAATTTACTATAAACGCCTATAGTGGTTTTTCATTCTCATTAGCCAAATTATGAAAACAAATTAAAACTCTCAACCTCTCTCATGAGGTAACCTCATGAATATTAACTTATCTCCCAACGTTGGTTGTCGACCGGAGATGAGTGTTTCTGGGAGGTGGGGAAAGATCAGTTAGGCATTAAAGGTTGTGCCAACTTCTAAATAGCAATGGATAATGGAAATGTTAAAATAAGAATTTCAGGATTTGAATCATTTCCAGCCAGCGCGTCTCTGTAGCGTAGATGTCAGCGTGTCTGCCTCACGTAAAAAAGATCCCGAGTGATTTCGATTAGGTTAAGTTACTTTGATAAGAGGTTTCCTGAGGTGTTTCCTTATCCTGAAAGAGGATGCTGGATAACGCTAAGCTCTATGAAACCTGGGCTTTTTTGAGCAACATTTGATTAATCGTCCGATAGGACAACGCTGGAGCACGTAAATTTAAAAATAAGTTCCAATCTAAATCCCTCCCTCCCTCCACCTCTCTCTCTCTCTCTCGTTACTGTCTTCATTATACGTTATTTGTGCTCTCTGTACTTTAATTTTGTTATACTCATACTTTCTGCAAAAGAGAAATATATTTTTTCTATTGGGTATGTTAAGATTATGCTAAGAGAACCGAAGTTTAAAGTTATCACATTACCAGCAGCTTTGCTCTTAAAACATTTGAATTTCTCTTAATGCCACTGTATTACCACATTCTCCTTGCACCTACAAGAAAATTGATAACAAGGTATTATTTATTTTAATCAACACGGCCCAAATGACCTTGTTGTCGACGGGCCCTAAAACACCACACACTCACTCACTCACTCACTCACTCAACACTATGGAGATAAAGCAAAGTATCTATAAGCATAGTTTGTTCAAGGGTAAAGTGAAGGGTGGATTTACTACAGGTAAGACCCCAGGAGAAAGGGATGAAGAAAGGGAACCGCAGGAGGCCACAGGGTAGCAGGTAGATGGGCTACAGACGTGCCGGTAATGTATCTCATCGCGGCGCTAAGACCCCCTGCGCAGCCACCATCACTTTTGCCTCAATGTCAACAAGCGTTCAACCCCCATCCCCACGAAAGAACAAGTGGTTCACAATGCCGTACTACTTGGAGAACAGCATCTACATATCTACAGCATCTCCAGTAACAGGGGAGCACACCTGAAAGACGTCAAGGACATGGAATGATGGAAGATAGCAGGAGGTGGCATAAAAGTAGAATCCAGTACTCACTCGCCTAAATCGTCTAAATATCAAGGGTAAACAACGAGAATCGGAAGTCGGGACGAGCCTTTGACGAGGATCGGAACCGCGATCTCCCACATACGAGTCATACATGGTACAGGTATTGCCAAACAAATTGACATCTGGTGTTTTCAAGTAGCAAACTTAAGAGCGAGTCAGTTACTCTTTTGTGATGCTTCGAGTCCACCTCACACCATGGCTCTTAGTTCCGTCGCACCACTAGGTAGTAAGCTCAGTGTGTGCAGAAAGTTGATTCCACACTGCTACACACCAGGCTATATCATTGCAGTCTTCTAAACGCTGCTAGTTTCCCTATTTGGAATAGGTAACTGAGTATCCTTACTGACCGGCAGGTTAACTAATAACTAGTTCCCAGTGCTCAATGGAGTATGAAAAGCACGATGGCCAAGACCATACATACATCCCGTACTGTATAGGCTCGTCAACTAGCTGCAAGCAATTTTCCACGTGTGCCAAATTGTTTGATAATAGCTATAACATGGCACCAGCTGGCTTGGTTGTTCAGAATACAGGAAGTGATGTGAGTGAAACACGTTCTTTTGTAAAAATAATAATAATAATAATAATAATAATAATAATAATAATAATAATAATAATAATAATAATAATAATAATAATAATAATAATAATAATAATAATAATAATAATAATAATAATAATAATAATAATAATAATAATAATAATAATAATAATAATAATAATAATAATAATAATAATAATAATAATAGTAATAATAATAATAATAATAATAATAATAATAATAATAATAATAATAATAATAATAATAATAATTTATTATCATTATCTGTTATCATTAATATGTTTATCATTATCTGTTATCATTATTATGTTTATCATTATCTATTTTATTATTATTATTATTATTATTATTATTATTATTATTATTATTATTATTATTATTATTATTATTATTATTATTATTATTATTATTATTATTATTATTATTATTATTATTATTATTATTATTATTATTATTATTATTATTATTATTATTATTATTAGTATTATTATTATTATTATTATTATTATTATTATTATTATTATTATTATTATTATTATTATTATTATTATTATTATTATTATTATTATTATTATTATTATTATTATTATTATTATTATTATTATTATTATTATTATTATTATTATTATTATTATTATTATTATTATTATTATTATTATTATTATTATTATTATTATTATTATTATTATTATTATTATTATTATTATTATTATTATTATTATTATTATTATTATTATTATTATTATTATTATTATTATTATTATTATTATTATTATTTCTTCTTGGCCTGGCAAAGAGAACAGAATTTCATACTCTTTACATAGAGGCCACTTTGGTTATCCTTTAAATCCTGCTGTATTCCCGTATTTTCTTGCAGTCTTATATAAACATGCTTAGACTTTCACAGCCGGCGTTAATCCAGTAGAACGTTGTTTCTGGGCCTGAACGTTCAACATTGTTTTGTCATCGTCTGGACCAAGGCCTTCAAGTCCGGAAACAACGTTCTACTTATATATGGTTTTAGTACTAGTTTGCACTAGAGTAGAGAAAGACATGTAACTCCAAGACGTTAGATTTTTATTTTTATAGTGGCCATTTTGTTTAACGGAATGAGTGTAAAATTTAAGGGTTATCCTATAACGACAGCTTTAAAATATTTGATTATCACTTTGGTTTTGTGTATTCAGTCGAAGCTAGAATGAACCTCTTTCTGAAGAAAGTTATATACAATGGGAGCTAAATAAAACGAGTATTATACATTGCTGCAAAACCTTTGTGAAAGCATCATAAACTAAATAATAGTTTCTAGTCACATTAATTATTCTTGGTTTGTCATGGAAAAAGTGTAATTTAAACTCTATGTTATGACTCCCTATGTTTCCCTGTGTCCATCTTGTTACAAAACTTCTGTAATGAAAATTGTTTAAGTTATATGTAACTATCTACATGGTCTAGTAGTTAGCATGCTAGCTTCCAAATCCAGAGGTTCCGGGGTTGTATTCCCGACTGCAGAGTGGCAATTTTTATTTAGCCAGGATTATTTCCCAACCATTCTAGGTCTGCAAGTGTCAGTGACTGAGCATGTAAATGTTTGTTTGATTCTTTATAAAGTAAGTCAAAGGTTAACATGTATTTAACAATCGAGCATCATTACCATCGATATGAACTTAGATGTTAAATACGGAACTTAAATGAATGAAGGAATAGAAGAACAAAAGATACATCTCGTTTACCATAGTATGCCAAATAAACTTTCATATTAGCACTCTGCACGAACTGTATAAAAGTAAACAATAGTGGGAAGAGAAGATTCTGTGAATGTAGCTTAGGTTTGTTTGGGTGAATTTTACTGAGGCGTTTGTAATCAATGTATGTTAAATTGAAGTTATCTGCCCATCTCGGTAGAGTAAATGGTAGCGTCTCTGCCTCACGCTCAAGAGGTCCTGAGGTCGAATCTTGGTTAGGCTGAGTTACCTGTAAAAGGTTTTTTATTGGAATGTCGGGTAGCTCTAAGCTCCATGGACCCCGGACTCATTTGAGCAGCATTTCACCCATTTCATTCATCGTCCGATATGACAACGTTGGAGGACATAAATAATGTCCTCCAACTAAATAACTCAGAAAAAAAATTGACGTAATCTGTTTGCTTTAAATGTAATTTTTAGCCAGCACTTGGATATACTGTTAGTTTTTTTTTTTGCCAGGAATATTATACATTTTAATAAAATATTATTTATTATTTTACTCTCTTGTGGAATCTTGTTGCATAGTTGGATTTCATTACTATTCATTCTGTTGGATTCTACATTACATATATCTTCGTTAGTTTGGAAGAGAATGGTGCCCTTGACTGCATCAGAATAATTAATAAATAATATATATTGAGACAGTAAAACAGTTTCGATCGTGACATTTGACATTTACGTTTCTTATGTGTTAACGCCATTAAGGTGCATGTGTGAAACGAATTATCGTTATGTTGTATTACATTGAATAATGAGAGGTGCGTTGCTCTTAAAAATGGAGTAGACTGTAAACGGTTGATATCGGGCAAGCGAGCCCATCAATTTACGGGATATGTTGTGGGTAAGGCTCCGCTGTGCATAATGTTTGCTTTAAACTTTGTGGAAGGGTACTATTTTGGGTGTTACGCGCTTGTGATTGCGGTTTATCTTTCACACGCCTAGTAACCGCACTTGTGCCTTCAGATTTAGGTCGATTCTGTCGGGTAAAGTTTCTAAACCATAACAGTGAGTGGTAGGCACATTTATGCACATTAGCATTCCACGTTGAACTTTGTCGTGTAAACTATCTGCAGGGATAAGTTGTAAGAATGTCTGTTGCAAATGCGTGAATGCTGAAGCATGTCAAGACGTAGACATAGTTGAATAACTGTGGTTTGTCTTTTGTTCCAGGTGAGTATGGCGATGATAAGATATATTCGCAAGTAGAGCTCAACTTCCTGTAAAGGTATGCTATTCCCATTGAATTCATAGTCGACGTACATTTATGTCTTAGGAGATATTGCTGAGATTTTTTCAAAGAGCTAGCTAAAGATGCGAAATTATTAATATTAATTACTTTCGCTAATATTTACCTATAGAATCAGTATTTAATTTCATACAAAAATTCGGTATTACATTTTAACATAAGTGTACCTCTTTAGGCACCCTAAAGGACATTTTTAAAGATTTCCATTTGTCTCTGTGAAATATCAACTCGAGTTTTCAAGGAATAGCATTTGAAGGATTCTTTAGTTCTGTGTGACTTTTTTATAATAGGCAGATGCAGGAATTACATAAAACCTTAATGAATAAAAGCATTTAGATCTCATTTAGCACACAATTTATATCATGCTGCTTTAACCTAATACATTCTACAAGGGATTTCTAAATGCGTAATGAAAGTATTTTCTAGAATAACAAGAAAATCCAGCCCATTTAGAGACGACCTAGCACTCCTCTGTAAGGAAAAGAAAATTCAAACTTCCAGAACTACTACAAAAGAATCTTGTTCGTCCAGAGAATTGGAGCCAAAAGCACTGACTTTAGTTTCTCACATAGAAGAGTCAAAGTGTCTTATTCAACAAATGGAGAAAACCATCTGCACTTTCCGAGTTATTATGAGCAATCACCGCATTCCAACAGCCACCAAAACTAAGTCTTGGCATGCTCATTAACAATAAAGTCAACCGAATCCACACCTCAAAGTTCTTCTACCAACTGTATAACTCGTATTAATGTCCACTAAAGCCATAGGAGCAGAACTTTCTCTTATGCAGATACAGGGAGATTATCTGACCCGAATTGGACTATGAGGTTGTAGTATAGAACTCTACAGCGCCACAGCTCAAGATCTGACTGCATAGTTCACTCTACTGTATATCCCAAAACCCAGAATAATCAAATTATCCAATACTTGTACTTTTCTTTAATGGAATGTCATGGGATTGTTTTTATATCTTGGACATACAATGCGATGGAATTTCAAAGCCATTAAACAGCGAACAGCTCTTGGTTATCTCTTGATATCTCTTTAAGACTACTGCTTTCTCCTATTGCCGTTGTACTTACAATTAATTACTTTATTACCACATTGCTGGTTGTCAAATTCTGCAGAAGGTGTGTCGGAATTTTGGTAAAGAAAATGGTTGTTTTACATGACAATAAATCTATTGACATGGATCAGACTGTCGCTTTTAAGCAGCATGCATAAAAACATTGGTCTGCGGGTGGGGGGGGGGTTGGAACCAATGACTTTGGAATCAGTAGACCAGCGCCTAACAGATCATTCACCCAGACTGACACTGTAAGCATTAGGAAACAGATGTGCAATGAAACAATTTATGGAATTGTTTACCTCAATTAACAAAAAGTATAGGAGCAGAGAAAATCATATGAGAGTTTTCATAAGATTTTCTATTTATCTCTATTTACAGATTATTTGTTTTCAAAATGTTAGTTTTAAAATATAGTATTGTATATAATACTTTTTTTTTATTTACGTCCTCCAACGTTGTCATATCGGACGGATATAATACTAGTACACATTAGTATAAACTAGTTAATGACAGTAACTTTGAAAGAAAAAATTGTTTTTTGGATTTTGACAACTTCTAAAAAATGATGCAACATTTGGGCTTTGTGCTTGACATTTTGTAACATTTTTATGTTGATGTTCGTAGTTGAAATTACAATTATTGGTAGTGGAATGTACTAACTGTTTGGTGAGTTTAGAGTTTTTTAGTGTATAAGTATTTTTTTGAAATCCAAGATTTTTCTACGAAAATGTACCATTCTCTTCAAAATTATTGCGTTCAGAACGTGAAACTTGCATTTGCTTATACTCGTATAATTTTGAAACTTTTAACACAAGATTGTTTTCATAAGGCCGCGTCATAACTGGTGATTAGACCGCTTGTCTGTCACTAAAGCATCCCGGGTTCGATCCCAGGCGACTGCAAAATGAGAGTTGTGTGATGTGATTTCTCGGGTCCTCCGGTTTCCCCCACCAGCATTCCACCGAGTGCTCCGTCATCTCTCCTCTTACCTCATCTCTCGTGCTTTCTCTTCCGGCTATGAGCTGATCTCTCATCACGTAATCTCTCTGATTAGGAAACTCTGATTCTCAACCAATTGCCTACGGGCCTAGCGGTTGCGCGGTTCAGATGGTTCTATGTTCCACATAAGGTATTACAGGAATCCCTTCATTCATTGTTCTCATAAATTAATAATAAGAATTTTTTAATAAATTTGTGTTAAAATGGACAAAAGGTTCTAAAATTAATTTCCAGTTATAATTAAGAAATACATTTGTGTAAAAGTAATTATCGTTTAATGATTATGAAATAAATTTTCATTAATAGGCAATGGAAGAGTAAAATTATTTTAACATTGGTAAGATACTGCATTCCCAGTCTCTTAAATATAGTAGAAAGTCTTGAATTAGCTTCCTAAGGATCATTAATTTGGCTCAGTCTAATTGTCGGCATATATAGTCTAGACGTGTAATTTTATGGCACTCTATTACGAAATATTATTTACAATTACAGCGAAAGAAAGCATTTATCGCTGCTATTCTCTACAGCCTTCTCTTTGTGCGTGTTGAGAGAATGATTTTAAAAATTAAGGAATTCGATTTCTCTGCTTAGCAAGAGTACTTGAACGGTTGGGGAGAAAACCGCGGGAAACGTTTAAAGCAAACGAGTCTAGCCCGCAGCAATAGATATAACAGCAGTGTCGACAACATTAAAGAGACGAAAAAAGAAAAAGAAGACTGTTCTTGCGAGCTCAGATTCAAGCGATTAGCGTCGGCGAACGCTTCCAGTGGTCGGATAAAAAAGCGATATAGTCTCGGTATCGGTCTTACATCGGTATTTAGAGCTCCCAGGGCTAAAGGGAAAAAAGAGGGTGTACTCTACATGTCATTGTCTTCCAACACAGCGCCCTCTTTTTCTCGTTATCTCTTTTGTTTCAGATCTGTTTCACGTTTTCTTTCACCCCCCGCATCGCTTAAATGTTTTCTTCCTCAGAGCATAAAGTTTTTAAGCAAATTTTCTTGAAAATGAAGAATTGGTTTCTGACATTTCAATAAATCAAAAGAAACTTAAGCATTTTGAAGGCTAGAGCTACAGAGTAAATGTGCCTCTAAAATAGAATACTTGCTATCCTAATCGCTCAAATTAGTACTTTGATAGGAATATTTGCTTTAATATACTAGCACTTTTCCATGGCAGTCTTATATGCCGTGCTAACTGGCAATGCAGGGTAAACACGCTCAGCAATAGTTAAGAGAGTTTTATTTGAGTACATCGATATTTTTAACTTTAATTGATTTATAAAACCTTAGGTTTTTAAATTCGGTAAAATAAATGCAGGAAATAATTGCTTAGTTTATATCAGTGTTCTTAAAGCCCAGAGTTGTTGCACAATCGTAGTCCAATGATAAAAAAATCACTAGAAATCACAGTCCGAATTACGTAGAAGATAGGAAGCGTTAATTGAACTTCAAACAAAAGTTATGTAAATACACGCTTGATTTATCCCCATTATAGGTTTTGGAAATGAGGAGCTTGAATGCGAACAGGTTCATCTTATCACTTATTCCTCAATTATTTCTTCAGCCGGGGAAGATCTCTGCGCTTGACTTTATCATCTAAAGCTGCCCTGCAAGCGTCTGGAATGCAAAGAAAATTACCAAGGAACTCTATTCGGCATTCTACATGCATCCTTCCAGATTCTGCACAGGGCAGGGACGGATTCTAATTAAAGAAAAAGTCCCCTATCCCATCTGGGAATTGAACATGACACCTCAGGTTTGAGAAGTCAAAACCCTGTGTTCGAACTCGTCAACCTCGAGTGAAAAATGCTTTGCAGATATGGTGTAATAACCGATATTATGATATTATTAATTCTTCGAAAGTGATTTAGTTCAGTTTCACTGTCACATTACTGGTGTAACAATCCAGTCTCCATAACTGTGTTATCCAGTCTCGCCTGTGGTTTCTCCTAAAAGCTCTTGATTCTGATCACGTGTCTTTTGTTTTGAACATAGTTTGGTAATCAGGGGTATAAATATTAGAAGAAAGTAAGAAATAATGTGTCAAATCAAACATGACAGTCTGCTTCATTATCTTATTTTGCCTCATACTTTTACAGGAACACGTTACGCCATTATATTTAACATCGTTCCTCAAACATTTATCAACGGAACATAGTTTTAAAAAATAATTGCAAAATGAGTTTATGGAAGTAACATTAACTTATTTTAACATGCAGGCACACCACACCATTTTCTTTCTACATTCAGCAATGGCTTGAATTCTCACCCTACCAGAGCCATTATATTTGCATAATTCTAACATTAGGAGTATCTGCTGTTCAGGTCGAATGAAAACAGTAAATGCTCCTGATTACCAATTGTTGAGGTTGTTTCTACATGTGTCTTTGTGTCTTAGGAACATTGTCGCCCACGTAAGAGGTTCGATAATTGTTTTCTTTTCGTGGTTCATTCTATAATCCGATTGGTCGTATGTCTCAAACCCAAGGAGTAGCTGTTCAGAAGGTATTTGGTCCATATAAGTCATTATTACGTTTATTTAAGGACGCTAGCCGCTAATATGATGATGAGTGACGCCAGTAACGCCGGGTTCGAAACTTAAGATAGAGGATGACCAACTGCACTATACATATGATGGGGAACATTTTAATGAAAATAAATCTAGTGCGAAAGTTAAGTAAAATAGTTATGGTTTTTAAAATGTACAATAAATTAGCTGCATTGGCTCTTTATTACTAGATGCATTAAGTAATGCCCATTTTTAATTTCCCTAGCTCCTTCTTACAGTAAGAAGACAAAATACAGCATTTAATCTAAAAATTCAATATCGAGATTTAACCGAAAATTCAAGTTGTGAAGTCCACTGAATGCAGGAAAAGAAGTTGTTTTAAAGTTGCACATGCGGATGTTTCTGCCTGCTTTTGAATATCATAACTTAAAAGACGAACAGTTGAATGCATACCAAAATTGGTATTTAAATTCTGCATCTTCCGAAGATGAGACAAGAAGATTTTCAAGAATCCTCTCATTTCAATCTACCTCTTATATGCTGCAAGGATTTGTTATTAAATTATAAAATTTTTAATCATAAACTAAATAAGCATCTTCAACTCTGAGGGAATAGCTTTCATAGTTCTCTTCACTGTATATGACCTTTGCGTAATTGACAAATATTTTATGATGGAATTGACTGCGTAAAACTGTAGATTTCTTTAAAATCAGAAAATTTATGTCCAATATAATGCCTTGTGGCTTTAATCATTTTCAAGATATTTCAATATTATTGATTTGAGTTTACAAATACTCAAGTGTGTATTTCTGAAGAGGAATACCTATTCATTATCTGTCACGGTCTTTGTGTTTCTCTCTCTATCCCTTTCTCTTTCTCTCTGCCTCTCGGTCATTCGAAAAGAAGAGAATTATAAAACCATTATAGAGGGACCGGCTATTAAAAATTGATATAGTGTTTAAACAGTACTGTATTCTGCTAGTACTCCTGCACCTATAGATTGAAGCAGTGTGTGGTCTAGCCTCAGTCTGAGCAAGAATCTTGTCTTAAGGTATGCAGGGGTATATAGGAGTAAGGATGACACTGGAATCCAAGTTTAAGACTTGTTTAATAATTACTTCTTTTATTATAATATTCACAGAAATCGTTAGGTTGCCGACCAGTGTACATCAATCTATATTTATGTCCAGAGCTACCGTATGTGAAACTTATATTATGGGATAACACGTAATTCATAATTTATGCAGGAACAGATACTTCCTTCTGGTGTCACGTCTTCCTCGACCACCAGTCCAGCTGTGTCCGAGATACCCCTCACGAAATGTGTTATTCACACCAAGAATTCTCTAAAATGCGGTCCTTTTGTTACACATGTTCCGGTGACCAGCTACTAAGGGAGGGTCCAAGAAGGCCTCTTGTCAAGCGTCGACCATATGGATCCCCTAGAAGCCAGCTACCTCATAGTGAACTGCTAAACTAACTTCCTGTTCATATTTAACGAATAGATCAAATGTTAATATCTCATCTATTATGATTCTTTATTTATTGAATCCCTAATTTCGGTGACAAAATAATAATTTTTTGACAAATAGGTAGAGAAACGCATATGAATAATGCATGCAAAATGTATCTGTTCAGATTGCAAATAACATTAATTTTGTCACATGGTTCTATTGCTGGAAGTACAAATGTTTTCTTCAAGCTCGTGGATCTCAATCCATTTGTATTTTCTGTGTGTGTTTTTTTAAGGATTCTGTTGCCTTGTTAAAAAGGAGGAATGAGGGTTTTCAAACCTGTTAAAACAAAATACATCTTAAAATTTGTTTTGATGGTTTGCTGCAAACTTTTGTCCAATTAAGAGCTACTGTTTTGTTTTCTCATTCGAAATGTTTTTCAATTTTGAAGTGGCTTAGGTAATCATTGGAAGTCTTAAGGTTCAGAGTTAATGATAATAACAGTTTTTTTTTAGTTTATGCTCTATGGTACAGTAAAGGAGACAGCAACATGTAAGGCCACCTGCTGCTATTGCGGGCTTCATTTCTTGGAGAGAGGGAATAAATTTGAGGTTCGTGGGGCCTTTTAGATGCAAGAAGCCTCTAAAGAGAATTTTCTGCATAAGGTTTATGATGTTTCAGTTTAGTTTTATAAGCCGACAGGTCAGTGAGCAATGCTTTTTTTTTACCACCAGCTACTTTTGCTTTAACAAGTGTGGAAGATATCTGACTCCTGATACGAGAAGCACATTAAATTATATGTAATAAAATATCAGGAACACTTAGTAGATAATAATAAGTTGTAAAGAAGCTGCAAGACTTGATAAATGATTATTACATACAGTGAAATTGGTAGCTGAATGTAGTAGCGGGTTTAGATTTCCATAGCTTGGAGTTTCACGTGCGTTTGCACATTACAACTTAAGGCTGCCAGTCTCCCACATATCCCACACGTATCCCCCAGTTCACGTCATTGTAAAATTTAAGCAGAAGTGTGGCCGTATTGCATTATTTTAATGGCAATTGGTGTAGAAATACTATTTCTGGTTATTAATAGGAGGACCAATTAATATGAGTGATCGAAATTGAAAACGGCGTAATGAACTTTTCTCAATTCGTGTCAAAAATCCTACCATGCTTAAAATTTCTTCCAAATCTAAAACTTATTTAATTTATTGAAATCTGTGTACAAAACATTTTAAATACCGTACTAAAATTTACTAAATACACAGACATAGTTACTATGCAAGTAGAAAACATTGTAACAATCTATAGAGAATTTAGAAAATTAGTTAAAAACCTGTTCATTCCATATGATTTTAAGATGAATGGAAACATTTGATTGGTAAGTAGGATTTACTAAACTGTAGCATTCACTCTTTTGTGTTTGCGACTGTACAAAACTCAAAATTCATAAATGTGAAATTCACAGCGTTTGACAAGAAATAAGATTAAGCGTTATAGGAACCTGGCAACATGTACTCATTCACGTGAAAAAAGAAATACTGACTGTCTTATCCTAGTTTGGAATAAGGGTACATGAAATTATATTTCTGTTTTTCTTGATCTCCGTTTGCAGTGCTATTGTGCAAGAATTAAAAGATGACAGTCATCAGAATGCGGGTCCGATTGTTTTGATTAACTTTAACTTGGGATTAGATGTTCGTTCAGAGATCTGAATTTGTTATTCTGCGTTTACTGAAAACTGCTGTGTTGAACTTGAACATTGAATTTGAATAACTGCAAAGAAACGCACGATTCACTTTAAGTTTACAGTCCAACAACACTGTGATGACTACCATGATGGATTGTGACAAACATGTTATTCTCCTGTAGCGCTTTAACTGCCATATACCAAGTGACGATTAGCTTATTGTCTTGGTCGGTAGTGAAATTTAATTGTGGTACTAGTTGAATCTACTTGCATATTTCTGGTGCTAGGAGGTATATCGTTGTAACATTGCAACTGACCAAGATAGCGATATAAAGGTGCATAAGTATTTCAACAATTACTATTATCAGCTTAAAAACGCTACACATTCTTAAATAACATTTTTCTTGATTATTTTCGTGGAACTAGTTTCCTAATTTCTATGCGTTATCTACATGCTACAAGTTTGAATATACTGGAACCAGATGTTGCCATATAACGATATATCACACTGTACTGAGGAACAGTGCTATACTACGTAATGACATATGCTACCTCGTTCCAACAATAATGAATTCTACGCCTACATATGTGCAGTTAATTCGATTACTGATTCTGCTGTTGTCAGAAGTCCCAGGCAGTTACAAATACGTATTTACGTTATCACATCCACAACAAATGAAGCACTGACCCCCATGCCTCTTATGCGAGTCGAAAAGTCAGTGATATTGCCCATCTTTGCTTCAGGATTGGGGGAATATCACGACGTTTTATACAAGCTGTAAGCATTGCGTTTACACGGCTGCGCTCCTATAAATCACTGTTTTAAAAGTCATGAGTAGTTTTTGCTTTTACAGCACAACGAAGTGGGCTAAAAGTAGGCATAGGTTTATATGTGAAAAGAGGAGCAGCATTTGAATTACTGAATTAATGTAATTTATAGAGAGAGATGAGTAATCGAATTACATATTCTGAATTATGTTTGATATCATTACGGGAACAATCGTTTTCTACGTTTTACATTGTGTAGCATAATGTGCATAAATGCACATAACAGCAAATTACATATTTCATAATATTTTGGTTGGGTTGAAGCAATAATTATGGGTGGTGCACAGTTCCACGTTTACGGGACATTTTGAAGCAAATAGTGTTTAGCCGAGGGTTAAGCAATGAGATTTTTCTCAGGTTATGCGTGGGTATGTATGAGAAGTATGGTTTAATGACACTGGAATGCCCGTTTCAAACTGGTTTAATGACTCATTCTTTTTATCATTACATTAAACTCGAAGTTGCCGACCAAGGGTTAAAGTCTGTTTAGTTAACTGGTGTGCACGTCGGCCGCTGCCTTTGACGAACCCTCATAATCGTTTTACAACCCCTGACCCTCCTTCTCCCAGATCTTTCTGCAAGGTTGCCACCTTTCTCGATACGTCATGGTTATCGTACGAGGTTTCGTCTAAATGTCTTATGTCCATTACTGCCAAACTTCCTTAATTTTGACAAAAATATATCGCCAAGCTACAATGCTACTGGATTCCATAATAGCCCTTATCTTATTCAAAGTGCGGTATTTGAAGCCCAGCTCCTTTAGAAGGCCGCGCACAGTGCAGTGTCCATAAGGAAAATCACAAATTTCTTGCAAATGTGCAACCAATTTGTCTGAGGTGGGAGCTCCCCTTTTGCATGGAATCTATAAATTTCTCCACGAATTAAATCGCATGTGAAATTATCTACTTTAGAGAAACGTTTCATTTTGTTTTCACACTTGATCGGCGCCTTTGGTATTCCTTTCGTCGCAATATTTCTTACTGTATTTCTGTGAATACCCAGAATTTATCAGGCTCATTGCATGACCCCTTACCAAGATTGTCATCACATATTTATATGTGTTCAAAACAAGCGCTTGAATTTGCTTAAAAACAGTTCCCGTTATACCTTTGTTTTGTTTTGTTTTTAAGGCTTTTCCAGTAATATAACTCGGTCCAGTTATTCACACTATTGTCATCACTTTTATTGTCACTTGACTGAAAGTTATCTACTACTTCATTTGCATTTACCACAGCATATCCCTCCCACGGTCTCCACATCGTGATACACAACGAATTTCTGCACGTAATGAAACGGTTCAACTGGAAGTTGGAACTTTGGCAACTGAGATTCCACGTGGAGTAGACAGGCGACTGTCACTTCGAGAAAATCAGGGTTACTATTGGTCCTCAACGACAGTGTTCCATTTCTGAAGTGTGGAGATAGATTTATGACGGTCATTAGAGGGCGGGAGAGTAGTTTCCTTTGAGCGGCAAACTGCACTCCCGTTCACTAGACAGACTTTACCAATATATCACTGTTTAGAGTTACTGTATGTGAAATGCTTATTACTCGATAAAACTTAATTCGTTCTTCACGTACATATGAAACGACAAATATCTTCTCTCATTGCTTCTGGTCTGCCTTCGACCAAGACAGAAGAAGAGGACTGCCCTAAACGACCCCAAGCCGCTGACTCAGTGTCCTCATAGCTGCGCGTTGGTGTGTAGCTTTCACTTCTGGAAGCCCTTTTTTCACACAAAGATTCCCTTTATGACCATTTTGTCCATTGTGATAATTATTCTTGCTCATGCCATTATTAAGGGTCCCAAGAATATCCTTTTCAAACAAAGTCAAGTGCTAACCCTTAGAATTCTGTTTCTCCCGTGTCTTTTGTTACACAACTCAACCAACTGTAACAAATTTGTAACAAAGATACAATACTTCTTTGAAAACCATTACGATTCTTTACGCATTGCAATTCTTAATTTCGGCATCAAGGTAAAACAAATTTTACGAAAATCTCCATATTTCTTTCATTTTGTAATATTAACCGCGTTAACCGCGCTTCACTGATATTATGTTTGGACAATTTTTTAAAACACATTAAGGAAAACAAAGGCAATATTTACGGGAAACTTGTTCAGGAAAATCTTGAAACATCACTTTAAACAAGTTTGATAGTGCAGTTGAGAAACTCCAGCATTTGCTCTGACATCATATGCAGATATGAACATTCCTGGAACTAGTTTTGAAAATATTTTAATTTTGCTAACAGTGGTTTTAGTGGCATCCTATAATTGGTAGCTAGTAACAAGGATGAAACAAATAACAACCCCTTTTTTCAAGGTTTTAAGGATTTCACAATGAAATCTATAAACTGTATGTATAAGTGTAATATATTTATCCAATTTATTGTCCTTCATTTGATATTTTTATAAAACATGGGCGAGAACCCGGAATCGTATAAGATTTCTGGCTTATATATCATATTGTTTTTTTCATATGTTTTCATCTTGATAATTTCTTCTCCATACTGCATATCCCTAATAATGGGCAGAGAAATACTACTCAACAGTAACTGAGCCAATTTGAATATTATAATGGCTTAATAATAATTACTTTCTTGGACTTAATAATGGCTTTATTCATTATAAATAATCGCTTTATTTGACCATCTTGATTTCAGACATAAATATAGAAAAAGTAAGAAAAGAGAAGTATGCTTTGATTCTTTTTTAAGTAGAGAAATGTGCCTTATCCCAATAATGTTATACGTAATACACTCGTGACGCAGATGCTGTTTAAAATTTGTACAGGAAGGAATGCGTTTGCCTTTTAGCTTTGTTAATTACAACACACTAAGGTTTGTAGCAATTTTGTTAATCAACCGATCTTTTATTAACACGGAAGTAGATATATATAGCTAAGTTCAATCATTTATTTGAAAACGGGTCATTTACATTAGGAAAGCCACTCACAGAAAAAGCTGTTCGACCCCCTTCAAGTGGGTATTTAAATTGCATCTTAGCATCAGTAGTTTCGACATGTTCTTTTGACTTCTATGCGTAGTGAAAGAATGGCGTTTTGTACGTGCTACAGTAAGTAATTAAGAATCTAAAAGATAGAGGAGAAAAATGAGGAAAGGAAGTTTTTTAGAAAAGAAAAAAAAACTTCCTGCTATTTCACAGTTTTTAGCATGGCTCCCTTTGGCAATTATGAGAACTTAGGGTCCATGAACTGCGTTCATTAGTCATCCTGATTCCGGATGTTGCCATTTCTTCCTCCCCTCGCACGGGGACAAAGCCTTGCAGAAGTGCCTGTGACCCTACTACCCTAACGTAGCTATCACGGGTCTAATTCCAAGATATATTGTTATTGTTCCCGCCTGAAAATAAAAAAGCCAAGTTATTGACTGGACTGCGTTATAGAAATCCCTAACAAATAGCTTCGCTATTGTTCTCGTAAACAAAAGCTGTATTTTGTGCATTTGGAAAGTGGGGCTGTGTAATTCCTGTGCTAGTCACATTAGGTAGGGGAATTTTTGTGCTGATAAATACAGAGCAGAGTCTCGTGGTGTATACATAGGAGAGGTGGCTCCAAATGATAATAAAGTCACAAAGACAAGGACTCCACTTTGTTTTTTGTATCTGTGTGCTTGAAATACCGTTGGGAACGCCGTTATTCATGACGAGGTGAAACTATGCATGTAAATTGAGTACTCTTTTCGGCCATGAGAACAAAACATTGCACTATCAACAATATGGATCACTTTGTGCGTTAATTGGACATGCCAACCAGACATATCTGTTTTTGTTTCGATGAAAGGCTCTTGTTTACGTACATGTATGTTAATTAATTTTTTTATCTTCTACCGGATTTCATATAAATTGTAAATGTAACAGAACAAAATGGGGTGGATATGCGTCATGGCAGCTTATGGTTTTAAATCTCGATTTTATAGTTCATTATATTAATATGTTACATTAACAGAGTGCTTGATAGAGGAGTAAAGCAAGAAGGGTTGGCCTTCAATAAAACAAAACTGCAAGAGTTCTTTATGCATAAAAATAAATACACAAAGAGAGAAGCGTGTTCTCTTATCTAACTCCAGCTTCTTTTGTTACCTAGTATATCCAACCATTTTATTTTCAGGAGTAATTTGTAAAAAAAGGTTTACAGAAGTATACAAAGTTTAAGCCATGATTGTAATGCTCTTAATATTAGGTAACATGACGCCACGTAAAGTAAAATTAAGAAATTTAAATATAATTTTAAAATGTATTTAGGTTGCACATAATTGTCATGGTCTCATATACCTTAACCTTCAAAAAATGGACAGTTTAACAGCTATTATTGTAACATTTCCCAAGTAGATTAAATTAAGTTGAAAATGGAAATTAATTGTTCTTTCACACTGGCCGTGTGTAGGCTAAAGTATGGAAAGGTAGACTCAGTTTGAAAAATTCAATACCATAGCCGGGATTTGAACCACGGATCCTCTGGTCTCCGTCCAGCCACTTTAACCATTGTGCTACTATATTGACCTAATAGTGATTAACTATAAAGCCCGGGCCTTAAAGTACTTACATGCTGTAAGTCGCCATTAAGGTAGTTGTCTCATTTGTTTATGAGAACTCTTTAATGGTTTACCGGGAAAACCATTCACTGATTCACTGGGAGTTTGTTCCAAACGGGCGGGCGATTCATGCGGATCTTTGTTCTCAACAATTAGAACGAGTTCATGAAATTGAGATGGAGATACCCAGCATTAGTTAACGAAAATAGAGTTCTATTGCAGAAGGACAATGCAACGCCCCATACTGCAAGAACAACCATGGAAAATATTCAGGAATTGGGAGGAATCGAACTGCTACCACACTCAGCATACAACGTTGGTCTCACATCATCAGATTATTGTTTTTTCGATCCATGGCCCAATTTCTACGCTGAATAAACTTTGACAATATTGAAGCAGTGCAAATGGGTGTCACCGAATTCTCCAAAAAAAAAAAAACAAAAACAAAAACAAAAAAACAGAGTACTGGAACCATTTTGGGGTAATAAACCTCGCTGAACAATGGTCTATAGTTTGGAAATTAGTTAATTGGTTGTCAGAACACATTTCAGATAATTGTTTTTCTTATAAAACATCACTTATGAGAGAGTTCTGTGACTTTGTGGGTTCGTAGAATTAAAAGCTCGAGTTGCAGAAATTAAAAATGTCCTTTATTTTCGTAGAGATACACTGTTCAATTCTCACTTAACATCACATCACATGTACACAGTCTTCCGCCGGCCTCGGTAGCGTAGATGGTAGCATGTCTGCCTCACGTTCAACAGGTCCCGTGTTCGAAACTCGGTCAGGTTTTTCCCGGGGTTTTCCCTTATCCTTCAAGACGAATGTCGGGTAACTCTAAGCTCAATTGACCCTGGACTCCTTCGAGCATCATTTCACCCAATTCATTCACCGTTCGATATAACTCAAGGTTGGGGCGGACGTAAATTAAAAAAAAAAAAAATACGCAGTCTTCCAAGGTCGATGTCAATAACAAACAGTGACAGCTGATCGTTACAACAACACTCTTGTTACACAACTGTCTTTAAAACAGCAACACTATCAGCTGCTCTCTCTTCACAACACTGTTTCACAACTAAATCACTGTTTTACAACTACATTGAGTCACCCAACTGAGCAACTTTGGATTTAAAAAGGCTCTACACATAGTGCACAAATCATTTCAAAACTGCACTTCCCTATAAGCACACATATTGTTATAAGCGCTTATACCGGGGCCTACTTCGGTAGGTACGGGTTTGGCGCACCCGGGGTCCCGAGCCAACAGTCTCCCTCGTGTGGGCTCCTCTTCGTGGTTGAGGGAGACGGTCAACAGTCCCACCCACGTGTAGGCCGTGCGTGGAGACCCGTGGAGAAGGTTTTTAGATTCTTGTCTAGTTTAGAGTTTAGGATTTAGTAGGTTTTGATTGATGTTTTTATATACGTGTATTTTTAATAGGTTTTGTTACACTTGTATAGTTTTTAGAAAGTTTTACATCTTGCTTTTGCCATGACTAGTTTTTTAAAGGGCGCTGATGACCGCCGTATATATATCATCATCATCATCATCATCATCATCATCATCATCATCATCATCATCATCATCATCCTTGTGAAAAATGAAGCGGACTGCAATATGGATATTTCCCTTCATTTGCCACTGTGTAGTATTTTCGGGAAAAATTCACTGTTCTGATAAAGAAATTAAATTCTATCATAGTTCTACACCCATATGTTGAAGTACGAAGTACGTATGTTGCGTATTATATATGCACATATTTGTTTTTTATATTTATATGCCCGTACATAAACTCAACAGAGCACTTCAGCTATCTTTTCCCCGAAATTATTTCTCTGCTTTCAGTAAGTTGTTGGTTGTGGACATAAGGATTCACATTTCTGTTTGGCTTTAATATGACATCCCGGAAATACCTTCTGCTAGAAGCGCTGATATATTGTAGCAGCATCACAATGCTCTAAGATAATCTCTAGGTCTTGGTGATAACGCGTTTGTAGTTGAGATGTTTGCACCGAGACCTGGTCGAGTTTCAGGTCGGTACAAAGTGCAATCGCTGTATTACTGGGACTGCAAACACAAGCATAATGATGTAGGTCAGGGTTATAACTCTGGGCAATACTCGCGTGAAACATGTGCTAAAAAGTACGAGTTCCATTTGCATGACCTTCTCTTCCAGCTATTCTTAGCAAAGCTTATTTTCTGATCTGCTGCTTCTTAGTCGTGTTTTTTGATCTTATTAATGTGTTTATTCATTTATATGTACATTTCGCTGTAGGTGTAAGAATACTGTAGCTATTTATCGGATTTTTATATACACCAGATCGCTAATTGATGGATTTGATATGTCATGCCCTTTGTATTAGCATAATAACAAGCTGCAATAAAAAGAAACCTCCCTAAAAGCAGGCGTTTGAAAGTATTTGAAAACAAAGAATATCCCGGGTATGGTTGTCGCCACAAAGTTCTTATCTAAATTATATGTTTTAACGAGATCTGTAATTCTCTGCTGCAAAATGTGTTTTTACTTGTCTTTTTTATCTAATAGGGTTTACAGATTGGGCAAGTCATTCAGAATGAATAAGATTTCACTAGTTCTACATATAAAAATACAGAAAATGTGGAATTTTAATCAAATCTGTTATAGGAATTTTTAAAAACTAAAAACTGTGAATATGAAAGATAGTATTGGATAGAGGAATTTCCTTGAAATTTGGTACCATCTTTAGACACACTATTTAAATTTTGGAATTTAACCGTCTTTCCTTTTGAGTTATAGTGTACACAGACTTTCTCACTCTCTCTGTTTCTCTCTCTCTCTCTCTCTCTCTCTCTCTCTCTCTCTCTCTCTCTCTCTCTCTCTCTCTCTCTCTCTCTCAAACGCACACACATATGAAGGCATGCATGATCCTGTATCTAAAGAATAAGTTTTTTTTGTTTACGCAAAAAAAACCTTCAAAACATGTATTTCTAGTGAAATCTCCAAGAGATTTCTGGGTAGTTTACAGGTTCTTTACATATAATGTACGTCGTAGAGAAAGAAAAGTTAGGTTTTATTTTCAGCTAGGTAGTTGAAGTTTACTTTGTAGAAATTTAAATGTGTTTCTCCCAAAGGAACCAAAGCTTTCAGCGATTGTCTTTGTGTTGAATGGCAGAAGAGAGTCGAAGTTTTTACGTAGGGGGCTACACCTACAACCACCGAACGCCTTCAGTATCACCTTAGACCATAGCGGTTTTGATTCCTGACAAGTGGATCCGCTACTGTTGGAAAGGAACGTGGAAATTAGTAGTTATCTCTGGAGAATATAAATAACTGACACACACACACACACACATACACACACACACACGCACACACACACACACAAAGAATCTTAACCTTAACTCACTTTATTTTCTCTCCCTGGTTAGAATAATATCAGATATTTGCATTGCAATTCAGTCGCCCAAGTTCTCACTAGATGTCGGTTACCCCACAGCTGCCTTATCCAGCAAGTAGTCTATTGAACCCAAAGGAAATAATTTAGAGAGTTAGACTGTTCCTTGTTGTTATCGTCGAAACTTGTATTTAAAGTATTTTGCTCACTCGTAATTCCTTCAATTACATCTTTTAGCAATCTTCGCCTTCAATCTCCCAGACAACTTCAGGATTTTTCTGCCTTAGCTTCGCATAATTGCATAATTGACCTTAGTTATTTATCTCGTGTATTATATACCCCATTTCATTTTCTTCTTCATACCCAAATTTAAAATGCTACTAGTTGTAAGGTTTGTTGGGCTGGAAACGTTTACTTCCTCTGATACCCGTAGTTGGAACAGTACGTAGCGCAATATTTTATATCAAGATTTCAACAGAAGAGATTTGAGGTCTTCTAAGCTCCCAAAGAGCATTTATGTGTAATATGTATGTGTGCGTACGTCTGAATACAGCATAACTAAAAGGGAAAGTCAGATGACTGTCATTTGTCAACTATCATGTTATATTTCTTGCTATAGTTTTGTGAAGTATGTTTTCATAAAAACTGTAAAATATCAACATGTTTTCATATTAATATACTTTTTTGGCTCCTCAGGTCTCGGAGCCTACAAGTAGATGCTTTTTTGAACTATAATTAAAATGTATTAGGAGGTATTACAGCACACGAAATTTAAACCAAGAAAACACATCCATACCAAAATTTGTGGTGCTGTATTGTAACACATGACGAATTCACTTTAAAAGTTGCTCAAAGTGGCCTCCATTTACTGCCAAAACTGTCAAAGTCTGTCTTTGAAATTATTTAATGTTTCCAGCAACACTGTTCGCCTGATCAGCTGCATTTCTTTCCCAATTCTTCGCTTTAACTCTTCAAGATGTCTTGGTCGGTCCTTGTAAATCCTCCACTTCAAATATCCCTAAAAAAGTCTTAGGGGTTCAGGTCATCTTCGCGGCCATTCAATACTTCCTCTTCTCCAATCCATCTTCCTGGAAATTCATGCTTTAGTTAATTCACCACCTGCCTTCCAAAATGTGCTGCCAAGTAGATAAATGTGGGTTTTCTTGCAATGATAAGAAAACATCAAGAGCCTTGTCACCACCTGCAACTCGTTTTGGCCTTCCGGATTTTGCGTTATTTTTAATACTTCCAGTTTCATTGAATTTTTTCAAAATTTTGGATACCGTAGAGTGAGTAATCCCGCGTTTTGGATGCAATTCATTAAACAAGACACAAACCTCTTCTTGGTTCCTCTATCATCATATCCGATCATCATTAGTATTTCAAATCGTTGTCTTTTTGTAAGTTGTGCCATGGCTAATTACTTTCAGAAAGATTTTACAATGAAGTTAGCATTGTTGTCCTTATGAGCTTAACTCTTGTCTGTATTTGTTCAATTCAAAGCCACATACTGAAGTTGCCTACTGTACTGTTTAATTCAAAACCTACTTAGTTTGAAGTAATGATGCGTTTTCCTTTGCTCAGTATGTGCAGTTAAGACCTAATAAATTTAAGCTACGGCTTGAAAGGATATTTTTTGTACGTTCTGAAATTTGAGGACTAGAGAAGTGCGGAAAAAATAAATGTTGCCATTAAAAACACCCACATCCTTTATTTGTAATCATTGTTATCTGAGAGCATGTTGATATCTTACAGTTTTTCTAAAAAGTATATATCACTTCGTTGAGTTTCAACAGCAGGGTTACACGCATTGTTCCACACTGTTTACTCACTCGATATACCTATATATAGTGAAGTTATGCGGGTTACTGTTGTATGGACACTGGTAAGTATAAGAGATTGGAAAACCCAACTTGCTAAAGTGAAACTGCAGTGCTCATTAAGTCACACAGTTTGCATCAAATACGTTTTTGTTATATAAATCGTTTAAGTAATATTTAACTTACTCATTTGCCTCTTCGTAAGTGTTTACACACAATTTGAGGGCATGCTTGAAGCATTACTATTTTTTTTCTCATTCCATCGCAATAACTCGTTACTACGGCCAAATATTTCAATACTATTATCACGTGTTGTATGTAGATAATGACGTCTGTATTTTAGACTCTTTGTAGGGAACAATGTGATACCATGTGGTACCATATATAATCTAGTAATATGGATAGAAAAATAGCACTTTATCTGGAGTGGTGCCCAACCTTTAGCGGCAGAGGTGTGGACGTATTTATCCCCATCCAGTTTTGCGGCGCGACAGACAAAAACCGCTCTATCTCTGACGTCGCTTTGATCTGTAGCGGTGGCTTCACTAACGTCACTGTTGATTAATGTATTTATTGAAGTAAGGTCAAAAAGGCTTCTTCTTAGTGACTTAGTTGCGCTGTTTAATTGTAAGCAAATCATCAATGTTTGGCGCCAGGGTTGAACGGAGTCTTTAACGGCGTACCAAATAATCCTGCCTTGCCCTAGCGCGGTACTTGCTTTTTATATGATTCATTTTTTGTATCTGCTCACAAATATAAGTAGAACCAAATACTAAAGGTAAATTTGCAGAAAAACGTTTCAACCTGGGAAATGTTTCATTGGGAAGAGATTTAAATAAATGCGAACCTTTTCCTCAGAATATTTTATGGTTGTTGAATTCTGTAAAGAAACTAGTCCCATTTGGAGATCGTGAAGAGCGTCTTTGCAGAAAATTAAAAGGGTTGCTAATAAGACCGGGCTTATCCTGTATTGCTTTCAAGTCTCGGAAATGGAACTCGAAAGTGTCTTACAGCTCGTGTGGCCTGAACCGTCGCTGCATGAATGAAGCGGAAAAGCTTCCTGCTGAGACTTCCCCAAAACTAAGGAGGCGGGATAACTGGCCAGGTGACGTCAATTGTTCTTATGGGAAGAATTTGATCATATCTGGATATATGTGGATATTTCACTTGCAGAAAGCGTTTGGGAAACCGACTTTGCTGCATATGTTCCAAATAGGTATTGCACGTTCTGGTTAACTCTGATGTAAGTTCTCCTAAACCTGATGCAGTAGTTACGTTCATCAGCGCATTTTACTGAAATAGGTAAGGAAGTTGTTCGAAGTCAAGCAAATGTATTGAAAGTATTTTTTCCAGAATTCCTTACAAATACTTTCACATAAAATATAATTAACTGTAATTACATTACTTTATGTATCTTAATACATCAAATGCTTATTGGTCACACAAATTCGGAAGAAAGGTTTTTCTTTCCACACCCATTGTCTTTCTTCTCTTTGTTTCAGATCAAATATTTTAAAAACTTTAAATGATCAAAATGTCATGACACAGCGAAAACACCGATGTGAGAAAGCCAGATAGTTCCATAGTCTCGTAGTGTAGTTTACAATATGCCAGTGAGTCATCCCCGTTGCATTTCTTCATAAAAATCGTCTAGGTGTATACCAAATTGTCAATAATCAAGGAGTTACTAGCGGAAATTAGTCCCCTGAGAATAGAAACTAGGCTGTCTCCATCATAAAATGATCTCAAACGAGCTTCTAATACAAAAGGTGTTTAAGTGAAAACTGTTGCAGATTTTTTGACACTTTTTGAAGTACTTTTAGTGCAGTATAATGCTAATTCTGCAACCATAACAACACTTGTTTTCAAAGAAATGGAACAGTAAAAAATTAATTCAATGAGCACTATATGGCAAAAACATCTGGTGATATTGCTATGAATATTATAAATATAAAGAGTTACAAATCTGTTGTATAAAATGAAAGTATTTTGATTTCAAAATATGCAAGCATAAATTTAAGTAAAGGCCGCATATTATTCATCAATGAATAACTATGCAGTTAAATTATTTCTGAGTATGACGGAATATACGGCCAAAATAAGTGCGCCATGAAAATAACTGACTTTACTTCTGAAGTATCTCTAATCGTGAACAATGGGGTAGTACATCGAATGTTGCATCGCGTTCATATCGGTTTGTTTTGACTTGCCGCTCTTTCCCTCTGCACTTTAATGCGACATGTGATACAGTTAATCTAACCTGTCTCGTCGGTGTCCAACTTTCATTAACTGCCCATGCGATTTTGAAGGAGAATATTGCAAGCGTTGCGTTCGCATCAAAGTGTGTTCCGGAACATTGGCGATTCATCACTGTGAAAGAAAAATTGGATTATTTATTGTTTTCTACGAAATATTGTGACATAACACGAACAGTGGCCAAACCAGTTGCTTGTTCTAAATAATAATTAATATTTCGGTGATAATGGCAGATTGAAAGTAATCACTGAGCCCTTGTAGCACCATAACATAGAAGCTACATCTGTCCTTAGAGTCTAAATTGTAAACACCACAATATTCGCATTTCCAACTTCTAGGACAAAGGTGTAGAGAAACGTTATACTACATAATATTTCCTCTTGTAGCCATAATGAAAAGGTTACTGACTGTTCTCATTTGACTTCTACTCCTATAAGTAGTGGTTCTCTGTAGTGAGACTAGGACGTTTAGTTGATGGCATTCAATTGCTCATAAAACTTAACTACAAAGTGACTTTACTTCCATAAACAATAAATAGAAATATACATCAAGAACGTCAAAGATCATGATAAAAGTTATATTAATACCAAGGAGTATTAAGGTCATTGTGAATATTGTAAGAGCGGTTGCTGCCCATCTTAAGTCACGATTCTAAATTCTGGAAGGAAATGGCAGTGATGATGTCTTTAGTTTGACACCACGGTCACAAAAAGCAGCTCGGTACTTGTTCGAGTTAATTCATGTTTACGAATTAAATTATCCACTTTGCTGATCTATGTTAATGTCCGGGCACTAACAGATAATTCCATTTTATCAATCGAAAACTTTATGCAGTAATGCAAGCGTTTAAACCCATCATGGAATTCACCAAGTTGTATCAAAAGTCTATATAAATAGCATTTTTATAGGTTTATAATAGCAGTATCTGTAAAGATGAAGGTAGGCATGATCAGTTCTATCCTAGTCGTGATACAGCATCGTTTCTTTTCTTCTGTCTTACTATCTTCCACTTTTTTACCCGGCCGGGTACTGTGTGTAAATTTAATGCAAGAGATAGCGCAGCTTCATTTTGAAGTTGTTAAGAGTCACGACGTGTTACCTTTTCCCCTTAATATCAAAGCAAAGACAAGTTGAGGTATAAACCTTGGGATTTTCATAAGTAAATAACCTCCCCCTTCTGCTTTCTCTCTAAAATTAGACAAATAAGAAACTGCTCTCAGAGAAGGAAATAAGAGCACCGCCTTGAGGGCCAGATAATGCAAATAGCAAGACAAAACACACATACACCTGGTTATGAGAATATTATTCTGCGGTTAAATGGTGGTTTTTGGAGCATTCGCCACATATTTGCTGTAATTAATACTGGCAGCGTTTCGTCTTAGAACTTTTTGTTAGCTTAAATTATTGGTTACCTTTTCTAATATCTGATGGTTTGGTCTGTTATGTTCTCCTAGAACTCTCACCATCCTCTCGTCTCATTTGTCGCACATATTTGTTTCTGCTTCACTTTTGGTCATACGTTTAGCTTTTAAACTGAAGCTCAAGAGAATATCGAGTGAAGAGTGCTAGTTCCGAGTTCAAATGTCGGCCAGGGTGAATTACCTCGATAAGTATTTTTTCTTTCATCCTGAAGATAAATGCCGGGTAGCTCTAAGTTCTATGAACACAGGGCTTATTTCAGCATCATATCACCCATTTCATTCATCGTCCGATAAGACTTAATGTTAGAGGCTGTTAGCTTATAATAATAATAATAATAATAATAATAATAATAATAATAATAATAATAATAATAATAATAATAATAATAATAATAATAATAATAATAATAATAATAATAATAATAATAATAATAATAATAATAATAATAATAATAATAATAATAATAATAATAATAATAATAATAATAATAATAATAATAATAATAATAATAATAATAATAGTAATAGTAATAGTAATAGTAATAGTAATAGTAATAGTAATAATTAATAATTAATAATTAATAATTAATAATAATAATAATAATAATAATAATAATAATAATAATAATAATAATAATAATAATAATAATAATAATAATAATAATAATAATAATAATAATAATAATAATAATAATAATAATAATAATAATAATAATAATAATAATAATAATAATAATAATAATAATAATAATAATAATAATAATAATAATAATAATAATAATAATAATAATAATAATAATAATAATAATAATAATAATAATAATAATAATAATAATAATAATAATAATAATAATAATAATAATAATAATAATAATAATAATAATAATAATAATAATAATAATAATAATAATAATAATAATAATAATAATAATAATAATAATAATAATAATAATAGTAATAATAATAGTAATAATAATAATAATAATAATAATTTTCCCTTAAAAAGTGTATTTGGATTACGTTTATGGAAACCTATTGTGGCGGTAGAACTCGGCAACGCTGTAAACAGATCAAGGTAGATCGGACTCTGAAAAAAAAGTAAACAAAACATCCAGCTCGCTGCTCTTCTTTTACTAATGGGTGACTTTAGTTTACATGTGTTCCGTTAATCCAAACCAATATGTCGAAAGAGTGATGAGTTTTGGCGAAATTACAAGCACATTTGGGTTGGTATGACATTAGAAAATATCGTAAAATGGAAGAATGCCTTCACCATCCAGTGAGCGCTCAAAAATGTAGTTGTTTTGTTTTCATATGGCTGTTATCCATTTATTGTTCGCATGGTGTCATGCCTGTTGCATACTTCCACGACATTCCTTATCCGAGCAAGTCATTTCGAACCAAGGTTTATACTCGCGTTCTTAGATTATAATGGAGGTGTATTGCACAAAGCTAACGAAGCGCATACTTTTATGGTACAGAAGTTTAAAAAAGTAATGGAGTGAGGGTTTCACCGCTCTTATAAGTTTCCTTATAAATCACGGGCCATTTCAAAGCTACTGACATTCTCTCCGACTATACCGCACGGATTTACTGTGGACAACAGACCGCTGCCAGGAAGTAAGAGATGCAAGCTCCAAGCACCGTGTCACATCTGGCAGGCATATCGTTCACTTTATTCTGTTTAGTTGAAAGTATGATGGTTACAATAAATGCATTGCAACGATAAATGTAGTTATAATAAATGCATTGTTACAGTAAGTGCAGTCGTTGGAAGTTTGAGGAATCAACTTGGATTTTCCCTGTTTGTCTCCTGGACGTCGCTTGTTCGCGCGTTGAAGAACCATCATCCTTATACATTTACGCACCACAAAAAGACAAAAAATAATGTTTATTACTAAGTTTTAAATTGATTAACCTAATTGTAACTGTGCTGTATTTAAACGTCACCCTCAATTGCAGAAAAGTAACTAAATGATCCATTTGTTTTATTTATATAGATAAATTCAGACAAGTTTTATTGGTCGTACGTAGTTCCCCGGGTCAGCTAGTGCTTTGATAAAAGTAAAAATCAACGTTACCTTTTCTTACTGTCTCTTATTGGGAATTGTTTGTCGATAGACCTCTATTCACCGTAACTTAGTTCTCGTGTCCTGTGAGCGTGGGCTTGCATTACTCCAGTAAACGTGCTGTTTAAAAACTTCTAGAACAACAGTAGATTTGAATTAGTTCGCACTTTATCGAGTTATTATCGTAAGTAAGCTTACTCCTGGCTAAGCTCTACTTTCATTTTTCCATAGAGAATATGAATTTTTCCCATAACAGCTTTCCCCTAGAAAACAAAATGTTACATCTTTCTAGTATTTGCTTTGCTGGCATGAAGTAGATATTTAACAGCCAAGCAGAACTACGTTAGCAGCTTTAAAATGTAACTCCCTGACAGTGTTTGCGCCAAAAGTGAAAGCACGTGAGGTCAGCTTTGTGAAGCCTTCGTGTTGCCTGGAGGCGAAGCTGTTCATACACACGGAGTCGGCCGGTCTAATTTTGAGTTTGTTTGTATTTGTTACATGGTAATCGATGGTTAATTGGGATGCCGGTTAACCGGGAGGGTCTCTTCCTTCTCCATGCTCATCAGCATCATACGAGGGAGGGAGATGCGGTGTGTGTGGAAATTCAGCCGTTTTGATAGCAAATAGATCATCATCCCCGGTTTGGGTATGTGTATAAACATGCAACATGGTCCCACTCTTGTTTACTTGACTTACACAGGGCATCACAGCCATTTATAGTGTTAAATCAACCGTATGCTCTCGCCAGCAATAACGTGCATGCAAAGCCAGATATCGCATTAGTGTATTACTTATTTTAAAGGCGCGCTGAGGTTGCTTTGCCAGCTGATTAACGGCCATTCCCTGTTCATGAATGTTCCCATAAAGGGCAGTATGTAAGGCAGGGGCTTCCATTTGAGGCAGATTTATAGAATTTTCGTAACTTATGATTTCAAAAATTAAATCACTTGGTAAATAATTTGAAAATCAATTAATTACAAGCGAAAATGTTGTATTCAAAAGCTTTCAGTACACACTTCTTCAAAATATTGTACAGACGTTATTTTCCCGGCCACTTCTTGCTATTTATCCTTTTGTCCAATTTTCCCAAGCTCAGTGTAGTTTGAGTTTGAGACATTTTCTTAAAATCTTTATTTAGCATCTTTGAAAGATATTGGAGTTAGGAACCCTAGTAAAGAACCAAAGTGCTCATCAAAGTTTTAAACACAGGAATGTAAAAAATATTTCTTTTGGAGGGACTCAATTTTATTTTACAGTGTAGAAAACTTTGAAATGCTTCGAGAGACAGGGGATTTCTAGAAACTGTTACATTTGTCCCAGGGGTATGGGGGTAACGGAGTGGTTAGAGCGCCTCTCTTACTCTTTCTCTAACCAATTATACGCCGGCTAGCCTTAGGAATGAAGCCCGATACCTACGACACATCAGGACGTCGAAGATCTCCTTCACAACATTTAGTATAAATAGCTTGTTTAGCGTTCTTCATTTACACTGAAATTTGTAGGAACTGCAACAGAATCGTAAACCTTCATTTTAGGAAAAATGGAAAGAGTATTTTATAATAGCTTTCTTTGTACCGTTAGCCATGTCCGATATATAAAGTTTAAGTTATTCCAGGTTGCTACATACAGCTGTGCAAAATATTTGAAACTATACAAATTTCGTCTTCTTTGCAAAATCCAGCATTTGAATTATTTATAGACTCTTGGTTTTAAAACAGTCCCTAGGTAACAGTTACTGGATTAGCTACGCTAAAATGGATTTTTTTCTTTAAAGGGAGAACAGTTTACGCTTAAACCATTAGATGTTCTGCAAAAATAGTGCTATACGTTTCAGTTACCTACTGAATTGCTCTACTTTATAAAAATCCCTAAAAATATTATTTCACATACTTTCAAAGTCTTTTCAGTATCAAAATGGGACATTTCTCACTATAAGCTAATCGTAGGAACGTATTTCTCTTGGTTTAGTTCCTGAATGACTAAAACCAGGTGCAGAAGCTTAGTTGACCCTTCTTTTAAAGGAAGATATCTGAAATTTCATCCATTGCTTAAAATGTTTTAGAATATAGTCCAAATTTAGCAATAGATATCTGATAAGTCCAACATCAGAAAATTATAGAAATATTTAGAATGAATGTTGTCTCCCAGTGCTATATGCACTTTTCACCAGTTTCTAGGCTTTTTCTCTGTCTTGGTAGAATAGTAGCCGGCTTTACATTTTTAGTCGCCATTAGGCTAGCTACATTTTTCTGACGAAGATGAGGTTTATTGGAAATGAGAGTGATGCACCTAGGTAAGCATGATCATTGAAATCACCCTTATATAAATTATGGAAGCTCTAGAATCGAAACCACGTCCTTTTGTTGACATGCAGACATTCCATTCGCAAAGATTGGCAAAGAATATCATAGTTTGATGCCCGTTGAATGTCTCCAACCTGCTCTATTTTGGATGCTTCAGTACAGTATTAATAATTTAGCAGCATAATATCAAATGAAAGAAAAATTAGGAAACACAGGCATTCGTTTCATCTGAATACATTTCCCTATTCTTATAAAAACTTGGTTACTAATGTTTGATAGAAATTCGTAAATAACTGTGAGCGTGTTAGTTTATGGTTTAATGTTAACGGTTGAGAGCCAGTACACTCATTGCCCTAAAGCATAACATTTTATCCACGTCCGCTGACAGACTCTGTATAAAGATATAATTCTACTACACTAGTAATTAACTTTTTTGTGAACTTACATCCGTAGTTTAATTAAAGAGGTTGGAATGTATGGGGTTAAATAATAGTGCTCGTGGTTTCATTAAAAAATTACACTACTTTGTAATGGAATTATGAAGGTAGGTGGAGCTAAAAGGGTTTAACAAAGGATGTCTCTCAGTGCTGAGTGCTGTAGTTGAAGGGTTAAACAGGAAACTTGGCTTACAATGCCGTGCAATTAAAGTGTATGCTTTGGTGTTCAGTTTACGTATTTCTAGTAAGTGACTTTTATTCCCTGACAAACACAATAGCTCTGCTATTTAGTCTTTGTTGTGGAAAGAAACACTGGTGCAGTTCCAGGAATCAGTATAATTAATTCGTATGATGCAACAGTCTACTGTTACTTATCATAATGGGACAACATTTCGAGAGTTTGTATCTCACTTTTCGCAGCAAGGTACCCCAACATGCGACCCAATGTTTACATAAATAAAAATAAGTAACTTTAGGATTGTGAACAAGGATCGGAAGGCTGTTGAAGAACCTGGGCAGTTGGACCCTGACCCAGATACTTAGTTGTGCTTATAAACTGTCAAATCAAGGGGGATTAAAAGAGCAGAGACTATAGCAGAGACGAACAAAGGCCATAATCCTAAGAGTGGCCTCTCATAAACAGCCTTGCTACAATCGGACAATAATGTTTTACCATTTCCGTACAGAGTCTACTTGGGAACACTACAAGGCCGCGCCGTGGCCGAGTGGTTAGACCGTTTGCCTCTCACCGAGGCCAGTTCGATCCCAGGCAACCGCAAACTGAGATTTATGGTGGACAACACAGCACCGGGGCGGGTTTTCCCCGTCATCGCATTCCACCGGTGCTCCATCTTCATCTCATGTATCATTAGTGTCACCGTCTGTGGCGGCGCATGTTGTAAAAGCGGTCGTTGAACATTATACATTGCATGTCATTAGAAACATTACCATGAAAGTTATGCATTTTATGCGTGAAAGAAGAAAAGTGTAGAAGCGCGACAGGTAGGAAGGATTGAAGGAAGGACATTTCTAAAACATAAAACACTAATTACGAGGTAAACAGGTTATTTTATACATATATCAGGTGCATCAGCTGCCCCTATTTATTCTTATCTATGCAACCCGCACTTTTTAATGTCTTATGTGAAAACATTGACACAAAAGCTATTATTGCAGCTGTGCCCTTCTATTCGGTACTATACGCACCCAGCATTACTACTTACAGCCGCGAATGAGGGCCAAGAAGCTGTGTAAAGCTTAAATAGATCACGGCTTTTCATTCATTTAATACTAGCTGGGTGACAAACGAATGTTTTTGTTCCATTTAACTCCAATGATCATATCGGCGGCCGTTCTCCTTTGCAACATATCGAAGGTGTTAACTCGTATTAGGTTTTAATCATTAGATCACGCACACATTCGAACTCTCATTCATACTGCATACTTCCCATTTCATACTTCCAGACACTGGGGAAGATTTGGAACTACCTTGGTCGGAGAAAAATCCGCACCCCCCCCCAATCGAAACCGGAACCCCTAGCACGTCACGAATGCTTTCCCAAGTGACATGGGATACTTGGCAGCTGCTCGAGTGCGATTAGCTGCTGCAATATGGTGTTGCAAAGGCTAGATTCCAAACAAGGTCACTTTTTTGTTTCTCCTGGTCCTGATTGTCCTATTTTAGTTACTAATTTATTTATTGTTGCTGTTTGTTCCCTTGTGAGGGAAAGACACAAGAATTACAATCCGATAGCTAGCTAACTACAGGGATTAGTTTACCATATAAGTTGTGCCGAGCTCACCCTACCGGCTGGTAGGAGCGGTCCTTGCCCTTTAAAGGGAAACTGCAGGCTATGTTTATCAGTAACTTTTATTAGGGATCATGCTTAACTTTGTGACTCTTATAATCTGTACCGTATCTGGTGTTTTACACCAAGTTACGAATTTGGCTTTCATTTTTTTTAGGAGCATGTCGACGACAATAAATCTAATAGTTTTTGTTCCATGCTTAGATCTTATGTTTCACTCTGCGTTTGTGAAAAGTTTGAATGAGTCAAGCACAATACTCACCATAATAAAATATCTCCTGCGAACTATATATTTTCAGCTATCTACCATTGGAAAACATGACTATTTTGTATTTTAATACCCATGATATTATAAAAATGTGATTTGTACCATAGTATCAAATAATAGGCCCCAAGAGGTAAAACAAAGGGTGATAAAATTGTTGAACTAAACGTGAAAGACTAGAACCCAACTTGCATTGACAGAGTGGTGCAATAACCTGTGTAATACCACTTAGCCAACACTAATTTGCAAAGGAAGAAGGTTCCTATACGAATTTGTAACCGCAGATCTCAGATCTCCACTAGGATCTTTACACAGTTTTTACTTCTTCATACAGTGTTTTGAGCTGGTTATGACAGTATAAACGCAAATAAAAATGCATCTCCATTATAATCACTGTATGAGCTAACAGCTGCCGTAATTTGTGACAGTAGAAAGGAATCTCTGTACCTAATACTTAGCATTTCTTGACATGGCTGTACAACGAAAACATATGTTGTCTTAAGATTTAAATCCAATTGTTCCACTGTGTAGATCTGCCATTCTGTGTCCCAGTGTTATTCTCAACTGATACATGTCAACTAATTATCAACTGATGATGAAGGTACTTTCTTCAGGGGCGTGTTTAAAGGTGTGTATGAATGTACGCTAAGTAAAAGTTTGTAAACTGTCTAAAATTGCTAACACGGCTCTCTGTGCATGGATATGATGTTTCTGGAATCGACATACATATTTCTCTCTGTCCCATACAACATTATGCACTGTGTTATCTATCCCTCCACTATAAACTGTTCTGCAAATCATCCATTACAAGGCATTCGAGAAAGGCATGTTACATACATTGTCGTTAAATGCGTTGCATAAATTAAATCATAAATAGGGGCAGATGATTGAAACAGCGTAAATGAAGTTTTTAAGAAATGCAGCAGGGTCTAATCTTCTAGTTAACCAAAGCAGTGAGGGCATTTGAAAATAATTGAATATTTTTAAGCTAAGAGATAGAATAAAACGATATAGAAATAACTGGAAGGAACAAAATGAATGACAAAATGAATGATAGCCGCGTTCCAAAATTACTTGTAGATTACAAACCATTAGGTAGAAGAAATATTGGTAGATCAAGAAAAAGATGGAAGCAACACTTCTATTTTAAAATTTATGAGAGCGGAACGAACCTTGATGGCTTAAACCGTGAAAAGTTGTTGTAGTTGATGATGATGATGATGATGATGATGACGACCAGATGACTCACCTGATATAATGGTGGATGATCTGCTGAATCCAAAATGGGATTTGCTTGGGCAATACAAATGACGTTTTCTGTGTAGCAAATACTTTTTCAGAGCTCATAAAAAGAACTACGTTCATACTATAGAGAAATGGTGTAAGGTAAAAGGTTTGTCCGTTATATCGTACAAGACTGGACCAGTTTGATTAATGTCTAATTTTGAGAAGAAGTTGAAGCTATCTGGCTGGCTTAAATAACCAGGAATTATCCTGGATATCGCGTTGAGGTGGAAGAGACATATGTCATATAAAATATATTGGCAACTACAGGGGAGCCATAAGTTTAATTCAATATTTATTATTTCTTTAACATAAGTAATATTGATTTTTTGTTGAACAAATTTTATATATATATGGGTATGATTATTTATCATATGGTTTAGTTATATTGAGTTTGATAGCCAAACAACATTACCAATAAATACCTTAACACGAATTTTGAGGTGATGCCTCCAAACAAAATTCGATTATAAATCCCTGTGTTGTGTATAAGCGATCTGCCTCCTCTCTTACGGCTATAGCTACCAAATTATTTGCTCTTGTCATCGCGTTTGCTGATAACCGGATTAATGTGGCCTATCCTGCAGTTCCCCTTATTGTAGTTCACATTGGTTTGTGAAGGATGTCACCATGTGAGAATGCATGGAGTGCTTTAAGCAACCTTTTAATGAACACTCCCTTATTTTAACCAGATTTTAAGAGACGTGTCCCATTACCCTGATGGAAAGAAAGCTGATGATGCCGAGGTGCAATTTAAGTCCAGATTATTCGGTGTGATATCTTGAAGGGAGAAGTGGAAGCCAGAAACAGGGAATGGGTGTAGCAGTCTGGACGTGGGCTGTTATTTGCCTTGTTATTTGCCTTGAAAATAATTTGTTTTGCGGGCATAATGAGTGTGCACCCCCCCCCCCCTCTCTCTCTCTCTCTCTCTCTCTCTCTCTCTCTCTCTCTCGCTCTCTCTCTCTCCGTGTGTGTGTGTGTGTGTGTGTGTGTGTGTGTGTGTGTGTGTGTGTGTGTGTGTGTGTGTGTGTGTGTGTGTGTGTGTGTGTGTGTGTGTGTGTGTGTGTGTGTGTGTGTGTGTGTGTGTGTGTGTGGCAATTGCCCGGTCACCCTTGTTTGCGTTTCTGGACTTACTATCATGAGAAGTAATGAAATGGCTTACATGGCCGCTAATGGGCTAGTGGATTCATTAATATGAGCTTCTCTGTAGAGCGTCTCCCATAAGTATCAAGTATGAGAAAACTCAGTTAACCATTACGATTCATCTTGAGTTTTAAGCATCTACGTCAGGCAAGTCTATGCAATTATTTGAAGCCAGACGGTAAACAGAACTAGATTTGTTTGAGCCTAGATGTAGTTAGAATCTAACTTGATCTAAGCTCAAACTTGTCAGCTGTTTGAGAGGACATAACACTTTGCACAAATACTGTAATAATAAGACTTATTAAAGTACATTTATGCTAACATGTGCGAGACATATCGAAACCTCCCTCATTGTGATATGAATGCGAAGACTTTATTGTGCATAGATATCTATTTTTAGGCTCTTTTTGTCTTGTAACCTAAGGATATAAGCAGGACGGATATCGAAAACGTGTTTTATCGCGACAATCGGTTTTGATTAAGTTTTCAGACTAAGAGCCTATTTGCGGGACCCTTTAGGACCACTCGGTGTTCATCATCATGATCTTCATCATCATCATCATCATCATCATCATCATCATCATCATCATCATCATCATCATCATCATCATCATCATCATCATCTTGCTGATAGAGTGTTTTTCCCTAGCACACCTTAGGACGTCTCTGCAACTACCGGACAGCTTTGCAGAAATGCTAGCGGACGATAACGCAGTAGTGGAAAAAGTTTTGAGATTCTTTTCTAGACTATACTTTAAGATTTAGCGAAGAGAATTGATGCCATTTTAGATATATAGTTCTTTTGTTTGTATAGTTTTTATGTGCATGTATTATTTGTAAGTCTATTTACATATTTATAGTTTTTTAGAGAAATTTATATCTGGCTTTTGCCATGACCAGTTTTCTTAAAAAAGGGCGCTGATAACCTCTGCAGTTGAGCGCCCTTATACTCATCATCATCATTATCATCATCATCATCATCATCATCATCATCATCATCATCATTATCATCATCGTCATCATCATCATCACCACCACCACTATCATCATCAGGATCGTTGTCGTCTGCGACGTCGTCTTCTAGTCGACGTTTTCTTCCTCATCATTTATAAACCACAATTTATGGTAGGAAGTTAAACTTTCAGAATTGTAAACCAATTAGAAAACATCAATTGAAGTACTTTTTTAGGCTAATCATTGGATTGTTAAGGTTCCAGATAATGTCACTAATTGTTACAGTATATTCATGACAATTATTTGATGGCCATATGAGTCTTTCCTAAAGGCCAAAAAAGTTGCACATAATAATACATAAAGATTAACCCAATTTTAGAGGATCTATACTCCAAGGACTTACAAGGCAAGTAAACCTTGAGGAGGAAGAAGAACTTGGATCGTAGTGGGTCCGGATGGGTGAGCAGCCCAGTGCCTAAAATGGCGGTGAAGAAGAACGAAAGGAATTATGGTGATGAAACGAACCCTGGGAAGGCTCATGGACCAAATTGCCCAACCAAACATTCATTTTACGATCGAGGAAAATCACGAGAAAGCCTCGGGTCAGGTAAGCTGCCCTAGGGGTGTGAATCCCAGACCACCAAAACGGGAGTCGCCCACGTTAATACGTTATTTTAAAATATGTCACTACGAAAACGTAATTCCGTGCGTGACACACTTTAAAATTTTTACGTAGAGTTAGAAGATTTTAGATTAATAGCAATGTATAAACGTAAACCATAGCTAGAAATGTATTTGAAGCTAAACTTTGACAATTGTAAACCAGCCATTTGCTATCCATAGAATACTGTTAAATAGGATTTTTTTTAAACTTTATTTATTTATTTTATTTTATTTTCATTTTACCTCTTGGTAGGGTAGCCACCTCCAAAGACGTTGCAATCAGAGATAATACAGCAATTTAACTCGCCATGTATTTGAAAAACGCTTTGAATTGTAAGGTTTTCAATAAAATTGGTATGTCAGAGCTCCTACACAGTAGCACTTTCCATTGGAATGCCTTTTACGGTTATCCAGTATTATTAAATCAGGAGTACCAATATTTATTCATAAAGGATTCGGTCGGTTACTCAACCTGCTAAACATTTTAATTGGCGAGTGATAAAGTTACACATCTTACCCAACCTTAAAAGCAAAGGGGAAATTGTGCATTTAGATATTGCATTGCAACTCCACTGGAAGAAGGGTTATGTCTAAAGCAATTTAATTAAATATAATAGCCTTAACTAATGCTTGAAATTGTTTGTGTGTTTTCAATTTCCGTAAATCAGAAACAAATTGCCTAATTATTGTGAAATAATGCGCCCCAGTAATCATTGACGTGAAAGTTGTGCCTAGGTGCTATTCTTACATATCATGCCATAGAAACTTAACTAACCGTAAAATTTTGGAAGAGAGCTCATTAACAGTATATCGCGATAGTAATGTGGTAAGCACTATGTACGGAACCAGGAGAGGTTTGAAAAAAAAACGAGGCACTGCGCCGATTTTTTTTTTCAATTTGAGAGATTCCTTTATGTGCTTATCACATGTGTATTGCATACTATTTTTGCACTGTGTGTATTTATATAAATGTACAGATTGTAATATGATAATCAATATTTCAAAATAATTTTTTTACTTGCCGCACTAGTGCATTTTGCATCGCCTATATGTGTTGCTGTGGAGAAATTACTTACCGCGCTAGTGATTTTTGCATCGCCTATATGTTGGATATGACCTACGTAAGTTTGTCGATGGAAAATTCCGATGTGTTACAGTGACACTATTCCACTAGAAACTAAACTATTTCATATCTGTTATATCTTATCAAGCTTATCTCTCTATCTATTTATGGTAGGAGGAGGCATCGGTGAAATATCAGCAAAATTGTAAAATGTAGCGTTATATGTTCATTGCCCTAAAATTACGTTGAAACATTTTAGTTTTGAAACCTGCCGTTAGTTACTCTTTAGCACCATTTAAAGAGTCGCTACGTCACGTTTTAAATGCTATGTCTATGTGGGCGTATCTATTTAATTGCCTTCGTTAGCTCGTTGTAATGAAATTGGTGCAATTTTGACGTTTAAACCACGCGGTTGGATTTCAATGCATTGCAGTAATGTGCAGAGACATCTTCTGTATGTTTGTGAAACCTACTGAATTCTGCAAGCTTCCGATCACGTTATTTCTTTTTGCTTCCTTAGTAAGGCACGTCGATTTGTTTTGTTTTGTGGAAGTGAATAACGAATATACTGTTTTTCATGCGCGTATGAGCCGTCGATAGCAGGTTATATTAAGATAGGAGTAGTTTAGAATAGGAATGAAGCTTCATTTAACATTATTTTGCTTTCTTGTTGCAGCTGTAGGTAATTCATACCTTGCATATAACAGCTGGCTATCTTAGAGTTTATAAAACTGGTACATTTTGGGGTTTAATTTTTTAAATTTCCCTATGTAGTGCTACATAAAATTGTATCAGAATGGGTAATCCAGATAAGAAAACTGAAAGAGATGTCTTCCTGCAATAAAGAATGATAATGATTAGATGGAATTCTCAAAACTCTTTTTGTTTGTTTGTGTGTTTATTTGTAATTTACGTCTCCAACGTTGTCATATCGGACGATGAATGCAATGGGTGAAATGATGCTCAAAGCCGGACTATGTACTTACTCATAGAGAAACTTTGAATAAGATATTTAATAGTTTTAGCTGTATGAATTGTGGATTAAAGGGTTTGGAGGCAAAAGTTAATGAAACCATGGGGTTTACAAATTACAGTGACTGTAGCTGTTAATGAATTTAATATGGGTTATAAAGCTACCATAAATGTTAAAGTTGTATTACGCAATGTAAGTCTGTTAGCATGAAAATCGATGTTAGGGCATGGCAAAGGCTAAAACGAAGTGCTCAAAGTGCATTAAGCACATGTATGTAAAGAAGCAGCTAAATTGACCAAATTAAAACAAGCTTAAGACAACAAACTAGTTGAGGAGGCTTCTATAATACAGGAGTACTCTAAAACCAACGTTTAAATATATTTGCATTTAGACCTTTTAACTAGATTTTATCTTCCTCTAATTTTTAGTATTTTGTAATGCCCAAAATGCCCCAGACGCTGAAGTTTTCTGAATTTAAATTTGCTTATATGTAGATTACCAGATAGGTCTTTTATAAAAGCTTGTATTATTCAGGCTGTATATAAAACAACTTAACTATTGATATCGTAAACAAAAAATTGACAAAAATTCGGGAATACGCTTTAGTTTATTCATCAACCATTCTCTTCCACAGCCACTAGAAACAGCTGAAAAAAGCATACACAGTTTTGTAACTATTATCTAAATGAAGCAGGGTCCAAAGTTTCAGCTATTTTTAGCAAACATTCTAAAGAATAAAGTTTTTTATTGATATATAGGAATTGTAGCAAAAGATACAAAAATCATTAGGAAATAAGTAAAAATAATCAAATTTATAAGAGAAAAGCTAATAACATAGCTTCATATGATACCTAGTCAACGAATTTTAAAGTTAATAAAGTAGGTAATTTAGTTGCTATCTAAAACTTTGAATTCATTTCTTCTGCTTTTAATTTTGCAACTTTTTGTGTAGTCAAAATGCTCTAGAAAGTGTGAACATATGCAAACATATTCCTAAATAAATGTTCAATAAAAGTTCGTTTTATTTCAGATGTAAGCTCAATACTTTTATTATTGAATTTTAAACCATAAAATGATCAAAAATTTAATGAAAATTTAATATACCATTCACACATAAATATTTATTTCTACAAATCTAATTGACACACACTAGTCAGTATACCAACTTTTAAAATTATTGTTTAAAAAACCTCAATATAAAATTTAATTTTTTAAAAGAAAAACTGTAAGAATCTGGAAATTTATTCTAATTTAAAGAAATCATGCTACAAAAAGAAATAAAGTACATTCTTAAAAGTTATTAAAGATAGAAGGTTGGAATTTGGAAGATTAAGTAGATTGCTTTTAAACTACCTAATGACAAATTTTTAAACATTTCTGATGAAAACTTTGTTGAATCTCCACCTACTATGTACGAGACAAAGAAAACAAAACGGGAAGTATACGAATAAAGGGGCAAGCTTTTGATAATGGAATGGCTTATGGGTTAATCGTTTAATAATGTTTGTGTATTATCAACGTCCTTTTATGTAATATTTTTCAGTTCACTTATATATTATCTTGCTGTTGTTTTTAGTTCTGTCGCCAATAGCTCAATCTTAATTAATTAGTATTGTAAACGGAAATTAATTGTTCTTTCACACTAGCCGTGTGTAGGACGCGCTATGAAGCGGTAGAGCCAGACTGAAAAATTCAATGCCATAGCCGGGATTTGAACCATGGATATTCTGGTTGCCGTCCAGCCGCTCTAACCATTGGAGCTACTATGGCCAACTTGCCAACATGACATTAAATTCTCCAACTGACTCGTGTTTCTCTCGGTAAACTACTAGGAGTTCTCATAAATACATGAGACAACTACCTTAATGGCGACTTACTATGCTGTAAGTACTTTAAGGCCCGGGCTTTATAGTTCGGACCACTATTAGGTACAATTAATGGAAATTAATGGTTCTTTCACACTAGCCGTGTGTAGGACACACTATGAAATGGTAGAGCCAGACTGAATTTTTCAATAAAAATGGATACAATTTCTATGACATACATTGTAAATAGAGAAGATATTGCACCCACCCAGAATTCAATATCCAGATTTTATTATAAATGTGTGTTATGAGGCTGCTTAATGAACAAATAGTATTTTTAGAAAAAAGTCCAGTATTTTCCAAATATGCGCAACGAGAACTCATGACTTCCCTCCTCCTAAACTACCTTGTACATTGAGGAATATTGGTCAAAATAGCTACAAAGATTTTGACTTAAATAAAATATTTGCATCACAAAAAGATGCATATTAAAATTTACTGGGAATGGCCTTAGAAGTTCATTAAAGAACTTTGTATATTTTGTACTTGATAAACGTTTAGAGACGGAAGCGTATTACACAAAAAATGTAGATCTCTTTAAAACACATATTGTATTTTAAAAGCATTTTGTAGCCTCAGTCATTTCCAGTATATCGATTAGTATTGTTTTCGATTGTTTGATACTTCTTATAAGTTACGCTATTCATTTGTTTCCCAAGGTATTAGGGAAAAGGTATGGAATTATAAAGCTATCGCGAGTTGTCTATTCGCTTTCATCTTCTCCCATTACGAAATATGTACGAAACGGAGCTTCATTTGCAAATGTTTATCTTGAAAATAAGGCACAAAAGGAACAGTTTGTGGAAGCTGCATAATAATTAGTAATAGCATGTAGAGAAAGTCGTATGTATGTATCAGGATATGCATGTTTTTGTCCAAGTTCAGTGTCTTAGATGTCCGTTTCCAACGTTAAGTCATTTTGGACAATAAATAAATTCGGTGAAGTGATGCTCAAACGGTCCTAGGGACCATGTCTTAGAGTGACCCGACGTTCATGTTTCATTATAAGGGAAACGTTGTAAAATCTTATCCAGATGATTCATTCTGACTGAGATTCAGACTAGGGACCTCTTGAACGTGAGGCAGAACGCTACCACCTACGCTACAGAGCTGGGCTGGTTATCCTTAGAGCATTTCATGGATTAGAACATTACTAAGGTCTAGTGGCTTCGGCGAAATTTTTATTTGCACGTTAATCAATACATGGAGTAGAACACTTATGTTAGAGCTTAGACAAAGTATATTACTAGCACTGCAATATTGTGTGAGTACTTTATTAAAAGATATCTTCTTCTGTCGGGTTTATACTCTTGAATACTTGCAGTTTGCTATATTTCCTTTAGCTTTCTTTTAATGTATGGAGGTCCTCTGTAAACGCTTTATATGTTTCATTCCGTACTCAGTGGTACTAAACCTGTTATAACATGCCTTTTTATAACATATACATGGGCAAAATTGTTTTATTGCCTTGATGTGCCTCTGGGTTCGCGTTGAATCTGACGTGTACATTGGCCTACAGCATCTGTGCATATGTAGGTACCTATGCTCTCAGTGGCAAGGATCCATTTGTATCCTGCATAATCCATTAGATTCACCAGGCAATTCCGCAGTTAGAATGCACAAAACTGATGCACGGGAACTCTCCTCGCCGTTACACAAGAGCAGGAAACATTGCTGTGGACATGAAGTCCCATTTAAGGCAACTTAATGCACTCAACCTTTTTGTGTTGAGGTAGTTTGCATTCCTTTTCTCCGCCATTTGTTTTCGCGAATGTATGTTTAAACATTCAGAAGGTGCTGTATTGTCTGGAATATAAAGTGGTACATTCATATTTGCTGTACATACAGCCGCCCCTTTCTCGAAATGTACATGTCATTCCTGACCAACTGGAGCTCTGTAAGAATACGGTCCTGTGCTTTCACGTACGGTGGTAACTTTGGGAATGAAGTTCATTATTGTTTGAACTTACAAGCTATGTTCTTGAAATATGTTGGATTAAACTTCCATCTGAACTTCTGTCTATGCAATCTATTGTATTCTAACTTCTGTCTATATGGTGCCAAATAACGAAACAACCTCACCTGGGATTTTCGTGTTTTTCTTAATCGCTGGCAAAATTCAAGGGAAAATTATAATACACGAAAACTGAAATCGATTTTTTCATGGTTATCTGGGGTGGATAAAGCGAATGGTGTTTATTATCAGGAACTCTGTCCTTCACTTTTTGTCCTGTATTTTTGGGTTATCTCGCTGGGTAAAGCGAAATGGATGGTGGTGCGCCTGTACTGGGTGAAGGATTATTTCTTCCTTGTTGTAACCTCTTCATATATGTGCGGGATGATGGGAAGGAGCAAGCAGGATGTTTCATCTGGGAGCATTGTTGACCACGATGCATGGTAGAAACAACATTACATATTGTATATTTGCTACAACGAATAAAACACCTATTTCTTTGCTTGTATATTTACTGTAAATAAATTGACTATAAGATCCTTTTCAGTTTCACAGATTTGTATATATCAAGTCATAAGAGTGAGATAAATTCTCACATCAGTAGTACTGTAGAATTCATTCATTTCTTTGTGTGTTTATTTTATTTCTTTATTTCTTTTTACTTCCATATTTTTTGGATTAACAGATAATTTTGAACTATCCCTTAATGTTTAAGTTGTTCCTGGTTGAAATGTACTTTGTTTTAGAGTAACATGTTTGAGCATATGCGAAAGAAGGTGCATGTCAACTTTGTTCCATCCTTAATTCACAGAAAGCCATTGGGAGTTATGTCAGTATTCACTATGGCTAATATGTTTATCTGCAACTTAAAACCACATAGATCATTTTTAAGCTGCACAAAAAGGTAACAAAAGCCTCTCTTGTAATTTTAATTTTGAACATGTAATTGTTGTTAAGGTATATGATGGACTAATGTAAAGTCAGATTGGCATTTTATTTTAATTTAGAATATTATTAATGTGTTAATAATGTGTTCTAGTTAATTGGTAAAGGGGAAGGAAAAGCGAAACACTTTGATTAGTTTTTTTATTAAATAAAATGCATTAAAATGTTTGTAATCTGAATTATGGGTATTCATTAAATTTTGATCTTTACAGCTTTTTAGTGTAACGAAGATTTTAAAAGTTACAGTTTTTTCTTTCGATTATCCCTATTTCTTTGTAACAAATTTACCAAATGTGACTGCATCGCAAGCATACAGAAGAAACACAAATCTTTTTCCAGTATACTATCAGTATACTATTACACGTATTTTTGCAAAGTATCATAGAAGCGGTTACACTATGAACTAGAAATAGAATGCAAAATGAATTTTAGCACTAGTAGGCAGATAAACCGCTTTAAATAATGTATACTATAAAGAGTTTTGTTCAACGAAAGATATTATATAAGTGCAATACAGTTTAATTGCAACAATCATTATTCTCGACAAATCAAAAAATACATTGGAACATTATGTCTTATCTTTGGTGTTTCAGCAGGAATGTTTGTTAATCTCAGGCAATCGTAATCTGAATAGGTGAAGAAACATACGCCCTAAAGCCCATAAGGATGCTACATTGTATACTATTTTGAACCAAATATTGTTCAAGTCCACAATATAATAGTTTTAGCAATTTTGGGTGCATTGAAATTAAATATATATTGTCTTCACACCAGCTGTTCTCTTTTTTCCCAATGCATATGTTGCCCTTTTTAATGTTATATTTGGAACTGGGATTACATGGACGCAAATTCAAAGCAAGATGTTTCCCTTGTACTCTAATTGTATTTAGAATTTGAACAGTTGTAGCGGTATTAAAGGAAGATATAAAGAAAGAAAGTAACGATTATCCTGAAATGATTATTTGAAAAGCAAAAAAGCAATTTAGTTATATATTATACATTTTAAGATATTGATACTTTTGTGTGCTTAGTAAACCTTTGTTATTTTTTATGGTTTAACACTTATATTAAACTGCAGCATTCATTGAGCATAGAGAGGTCTTATAAGATTAGATAAGATATAGTGGACGAAACGGCAATTCGGCGCCGCGGTCTTCTGCACCTATATCCGCTGAGGGTATGTTCCGAGAGAAGGCGGTGATCCTAAAGGAAACAGAGGACAACCGTTTCAGCAGCCTACCGCGATACTGCAGAGAGCTGGGTTCCTACCATTTCCAAAGTCAAGCTCCCTCTTGTCATCTGGAACCGGACACATTTCTGTGGGCTTAAATCCGAAGGTTGTACTTCTGGATAACAGAGGTTCATAGAGAGCAAATTCATCGCCATGCAGTGTCTGAGTCACCTATCGAATTTGAAAGGACCATTCACATAAAGGTAACATGAAATGAGAATGGAGATGAAATGGTGGGAGAGGAAGTTCATGGGTTATAATGAATCTTCCCAGCGTTCACCTAGCGACTTTTGAAAATTCCCGAAGAAGAAAAACCTAATCTCATGTAGTTCAGTCGCAGGTATCGAACTCATGACCTCACTCAGACGCTACCACTGGAGGCATCGTACTCGGTTATTCGTAGAAAATTAAAAAATCACATTTCATTAATCATACAATAATCTTCTAACGACCATGCCAATATTTTTATTCAGATCACGGACCTTGACTTTAGAAAAAGATAAAATCTAGCAACTGGAATTAAACTTTTGACACTGGCAGCAGGATATAATTCACTGGATTCCATAGGAAGCGTGTAAATCAGGAAGGAGTGTGAAGTAACTTGTAGCCCAGAAGTAATAGAAAAACATACACATAGATGACTTGAATATGTCCTTTGAGCGGAGACAACTGTTACCCCAGATATAACTATGGACAACAAGGGAGACGAACTGTTGGCTGATCAAGAAGACGCAAACGAGAGAAGTTTGATTAATGGGAAGACGTAACTCGCGCCACATAGAACTGTTGTTAATGGTGAAATTTCTTAATCATGCGAAATCTGAGTAAAATGTCTAGAATCGTTTATTTCATTGGCTTTCTGCATAAAAATAACGACACATATTTAATCTAGATTAGGGTAATATCTTGAAAATCATAATGTTGTTTCCGTAGAAGACATTAAACCTAAATTATAAGAAATGTTCATGAAACATTTTGGGAGAGAAGTAGATGAGGGATGAGTGTCAATTAAGTTCGAAAGTGAGATAAACACTGCATCTATTTACTCTTTTTGACCAGGTTCCAGGTAAACATTTCAAATAGGCAGTGAAAGAACAATAAAATTACTTTCTGTTTAATGTTTCAGCATACAGACTACAAAGAAAAGGTCCCTGCATATTTCTTATAACGAAATAAACTTTTCTTCGTAGCCTGTCCATTGCTACTTCACACAAAAGTTGTCATATTGTTTATTTTTTGTATTATATAACGGTTAGGTATTTTGATTATATTCTGTGTATGATGAAACACTGAGACATCTATTGTAGATAGTGACTGTAATAGATCTAGTGGATTGGATCGTGGAAACAGTGGTAAAGAAAGAAAGAAAACTGGTGGAATGTCCAACCTAAGCAGTAATAAATAAGATAAAGAAGCTAAGCAGTAAATAAGATAAGATAAACATAATATATTGTGTAAGATGTTCTGATTGCTAAAACCTTGAATTAATTTGAAGCGATGGCTGCTTGAAAACTTTCAGTTTAGTGAGTTCAATAGGTGTACAATGCATATGCATTACTTGAAGAATTTATGTTCTAAAACGTTCAGATATACCTATTTCAACAGAGTAATTTATATATATAACTGAAACACTTCTTTCTTTAATTATTCCATTGGAAATTCATTGAGTCACCTAATTTTAGCACCAAATTAAACAGAATGTTCTGGAGTTTCGCTTCCTTGACACTAGATGCGCAGATGCTTATGTTTTATTACTAATTGCTATTGCTGGCAGCTGTTTTCGAAATTTTGTTCTAGTCAACGTCAAAATGCAGTACACATTAAATCAAGACTCTTCCTTGTGAAGCAGTGCTGGATTATGAATTAAATTACAAGTATTCAAAGGGCATACTAAGAGAATTTGGTTTTTGCGATCCTCCCAAAAGAAACACAATACTGGGACTGGTAAACAAATTGGTAACAACTGGATCTCCGGTAAGTGAAAAAGGCAAGCATCGTTCATCTAGGCTTCCCACTGTTGTTGACGTAAGAGAGTCCGTTGACATACGAGTCAATTGGAGAATTTAATGTCATGATGGTTCGTTGGCCATAGCAGTTCAATGGGTAAGAGTGATTGCACGGAAACCAGGAGATCCGGGGTTCAAATCCGGGCCATGGCATTGAATTTTTCAGTTTGACTTTATCCAAAAGTTTAACCTGTAATCGGCTAGTATGAAATAACGGCTAATTTCCATTAATTAACTTTAAATAATAAGAGTTTAATTATGAATCCTGGGACTCAAGTAGGTACTTATAGGTAATAGTAAGTCGCCACAAACCGTGTATCTCAAATACGAGAGCCCTAGTGTTTCACCGGGAAAATATACGAGTCAGTTGGAGAATTTAATGTAATGACGGCACGTGGCCATAGTAGCTCAATGGGTAAGAGCGACTGCACGGAAACCAGGAGATCCGGGGCTCAAATCCCGGCGATGTCATTGAATTTTTCAGTTTGATTCTATCTGTGTAACGACATGTTGTTTTCTGCCTTATGCAAATGAAGGACATTTTCAGCATTTTTATAGAAGTAAATAATCTCCGAAAATTCCTCTGCATTTAAGGTATAATCGGTTGTCGGTAGCACAATTCGTTTTGAAACAGTTAATGAAAGAAATGTGTCAGTTCTATATAAATCACTCTGTATTTCTGTACCTAGCTATTTCTAATTGATTGGCTGATTTTGATGGAGGAAAGTATATTGTTGAAAAAAAAATGAATATTTGGAGCATTCAAACATTAAAATCATTTCTTGTAAACTTTAAATTTTAATGCCATTCCCCTATCATTCCATGTTCATTTCACTTTTGAGTTATGGTGTTCTCTGTCTTCTCTCTCTCCCTCTCTCTCACACACATTCATTCTCTGTCTCTCTCTCACTCTCTCTGTCTCCCTGTTACATTAATCCCTTTAAGAATGCTCTTTTGGGTTTAGGAGATGTCAAAATATCTAGATATATATTATTTGGCTGGAAGAAGCAAAGTAATGAAACATAAAAATAATGGCAAATTTAACTTGTCTTCCTTAACCTAAGCTCAACTGGGTCACAGGCGGTTGCCGATAGAATACAGAAAGTTGCTATTAAAGAAGCTAACTGAAAAACCTAACGTTTTGTTGATTAAATCTTCATTTCCGCAGGACCCCGTGCGTTTCTTTAAGCTAGAAACCTTGCTTGTTGCACTTGTTGATTTCATCCTTCAGCCTTGAGCTGATTTCCCGTAACTTTTATTTTGTGCTTGACATCCTCACGGGCTTTTAATGAAGTTGCAAACCAAGCCGCCTTGCAGTTGACATGCAGGATGAGGACCCATTAAAAAGAAATAATTAACTTACTTTAGAAACAAGCAGAAGTTACATGCAATAGACGTAATTTAATTTCCATGACGGAACCACTGTCTGCTTTATTGCTGATCATTTTCTGTGTTTAACCAGATGACAAAATCGATTCAGGGGACTGTACAAATAAATGACTGGGTGATTATAGAAGTTATTTAGAAAGCTAATAAAAGTTTTCCGACCAATTAATGGCTATTCTAGAGCTCTTTATAAGAAAAACGTTTTGCCTATAAATATTACGAGTTATTGGCAAATGTAAGATATGGCTTTAGTTGGTAGTGCAATAGGAAAGTGTGCTACCAGGAGTTCATAAATTAACCAAATTTATGTTCGTAATTTATGGAAATAAAAGCTGTGAAAATATGAAACATTCTAAACTATTATATCTAAAATAATTTTTTTAAATTGATTATGTATGTAGTTAATGAGAGCTGTGAGTTTCAGGCTGTATAATTTTAATGGTGTGGATATAATAAGTGATATTATGTGAAATATAAATTAACGTATTGTAATGGGAAACCCCAGACCGTTTATTTTTGATAGATAGACAGCTTTAAAATTTAGGAAAATCATTAGGATTGCCCACCAAACAAGTTTATTTCTTAACAGTATTGCTTAGTATTTCCACTTTAAATAGCTGCCAGCTTACAGCAAGCAGACTTCGTGCCGTAGCCTGTCTCTAGCCATATGTATTTAACCTAAGCAAGAGTCCAGTTGTTGCTACACGTTATATTTTGGTTTCCTAAATGGCTTTCCTCGTGCCATATGTCCCTCTTACTGCACTTCTTTCGTTTCTTCTTCAAAAGAGGCAGATCTTTTTCGGACTAACGAAATTGCAAATGCAATCTTAGATTCGAAAAGTGAAAGTTCAAAGGCAGCTAGCTATTAAGAGTATAACATGGCCAAGATTACATTAAATTATTGTGTAAAATTATAGTTGTAAAACCTATTTTGAAAATTTAAACAAAACTTATAGAGCCAAAAGTCGCATCGTACTGTATTTATAAATCTGAAAATGTGTTGCAAAGCTGGCAATTGTGGAATGGTTTATTTAATCATTAACTACTACTAAATAAATGCCTACGTGGATCACAGCTATTTAAACCCAAAGCATAAGTAACTGCAACATAAGATCTGTGGCGCTAGCTTCACAAATACAATTAACAGATTACGCCATATTTTTGTGGTGCCTTGGGCAACTGAACAGATAGAATGTCACCAAACGTAATTACAATCAAAGATCCTGTAGTGGCGTCAATGTGTCATTTAGTTTTTTTTGTGAATAGCAGTACCTTGTGTTTTTTATACAAGAGGAAGATGTAAGCTTGGTACCAGAATCCGACTTAATTCGTAGAGTAATTAAAATTGAAATTGTCCTATGGTAAGAAGTCCACTATTTAGCATTTAAGTTGCTTAACGACTGGTAGTTGAGGTGATTAAGGCATAGCCTGCGGTTTATATCCGTTAAAATCTTTCAGCATGACTCAGTTTCTTTTTCTGCGTTTCTCTCCCCTCAGTACTCTAAATTGGGGGCGAGGGGTTATTTCATTCCCCACTTATTTTTAATTTCATTTCATATATCTTCGCTAAGTACTACAGTCAGATTTTTAAAAGAAGACACATGAAGGTCATCAAGCAAGGGACTCGAAGGGTAAGAGGAAAAGGTCGTTGCAGTGGAAACGTAAACAAAGGTTGCCAAATTGGTTACACTGGTGAAATTGAAATGTGTAGTGTTTAACGCCCATCTTTACTACATACGGCATCGCAGGCGATGTCACTGATGATACATGAGATGAAGATGTAGCACCGGTGGAATGAGATGGCGGGGGAAACCGGAGATCCCGGAGAAAACCCGCCCCAGCGCCTTGTTGTCCACCACAAATCTCACTTTGCAGTCGCCTGGGATCGAACCCGGGCCGCCTTGGTGAGCGCCAAGCGGTCTAAACTCTGAGCCACGGCGTGGCCACACTGGTGAATCACATGCTCCTCGGGTCAGTTATCGCTAGTTGTATGCGGGAAACAAGAGTTTGCTTGGGCGTTCAGTTGCGTTGTGTATTGTTAGCCTACTTTGTGAAAACAAAATTAAAGTACGTAATGGAAGCAGGTCATAGTGGCGGTAGGATTAGAGTTGGACCGAGGAATCATGGTCCGAGTCAAAGTTCAGCTTACGTTCGGGGTGTTACATTTGCATATCAAACTAGAGAATTTGTCTGTTCTCTTACGGAATTCTTCCAACAGGAAGACGAGAGTTTGCTCCTTATCAGTGAATAGCGTATTACTTTCAACACAAAAGCGACAGCCCCATGTCGGTAGATATGCTTGCATGAAAAAGAATTCCTGTGTGTCAAAATTCCGACATATCGGTGGCGGTGATATGAACATACCATTTAACAAAGTCGTTAATAATAGTATATTGCGATATTAATGTGGTAAGCACTTTATACGGAACGAGGAAAGGTTTGAAAAAAACGAGGTGCTTGTGTCCAGATTTTTTCAATTTCCGAGAGTGTGTTATGTGCTTACCACATGTGTATTGCATACCATTTCTTGCACTATGTGTATTTATATCAATCTGAATTTTAGTAGTTAAGATATTAACTAAAATATTAAAAAATATAATTGAAGATAAGTATTAGATTTTAGAACGTGCATCGCCTATATGTGTTGATATGGAGAAATTCCTTAGCGCACTAGTGCGGCAATGTCAACTTACGATGCACAGCAACTATAACTGTAAGTATGGATTGTAAGTTACATAGTACAAAAACGACTTAAGAGAACGCACACATATGAAGACGCTACAACCCAGTGAATGTATGAACAACTTATTTTTGTTTTAAAGTAGGCTAATACAGATGAAATATGCATATTTTTGTTGAGATGTGATAACTTCGAACGCTTGTTTATATTTCATGTGTTGAGAGGATAAAGAGGAGAGTACGCGTAACTTATGTGTTTCAAATGGAAAGGTGTTTGTCCTTGAGCAATACTAGACGATCAGCCAATCGGAGTCCTGCGGTGTTGTAGTATTGCATTCCCACTAAGTGGTGTGTGAGAAGCGCCAGCCTAATCAATCTGTATGAAATATCTACTATTCGCGCTAAGACAAAAATTCAGATTTTTCTAAAAGTGATCCATGTGGAAATGTGTAGTGTTTAACGCCCGCTTTTACTACATACGGCACGGCAGGCGATGACACTGATGATACATGAGATGAACATGGAGCACCGGTGGAATGAGAGGGCGGGGGAAACAGGAGATCCCGGAGAAAACCCGCCCAGCGCCGTGTTGTCCACCACAATTCTCACTTTGCGGCCGCCTGGGATCGAACCCGGGCCGCCTTGGTGAGAGCCAAGCGGTCTAACCACTGAGCCACGGCGCGGCCCATCCATGTGGAAGGTAGAGACTAATGTATCTAACATAACCGTGGAAACCCCATATTTTTAGCTCAAATAGTTTTTCTAATACAAATAAATAAAGCACTATTACCTGTATTATAGCAATACATAGCGACGTAACCACTGTAATGAACAGCATTTTTGGTTGGCATGTATGCATGTACGTATATTTGTAACTACTCAGAACTGAAACGTAAATGTTTGACATGACGTGATAAAAGAATTACTTTGAATAAGCCAATTCGAGCGAGAGGAAACAATAAATTTCCTGCTGCCCCGGCAGAACGTGTCTGGTCACATTATATATTTGTTTTGTGAATGATTCGTAATCTCTATTCTGAGAGTTCAAAGTGTTTGGTGTGTATGTATGTACATATACTTTTAATTACTCAGAACTGAAAATTAAACTACTGACATGATAGATAAAATAATTACTGTGAATAAGTCAAGGTTTTAAATTCGAGAAAGAGCAAACACTTCATTTCCTGTTAGCCTGTGGAATGCTGTATGCTTATGTTATTGAATGAATGCTGGATAAGAAGTGTTTATTTACTCTGAAGAGTTCAGATCAATATCATTCAGTTGTTCTTTACACAACAGAGGAGTAGGAGTTAAATAGTGCAATGGCTTTTTGCGGTGAATTTAGTGGCGAGTCAAAAAGGCAGGTATTGCGAAGTCAGGCTCGAAGTATTATTTTTAAGGTGTACACGTTCTTCAAAAAAATTTTAGAAACAGAAACTAAAAATGAGTTATTGCAAAGAGTACTTCCGTTTAAAAACACGGAAAAAAGTGTATCAGCTGAATCAAATTGCAACTGAAATGGGACACGAGGTAATATGCCTCCCACCTTACCGCTGCCAGTATAATCTAATTGAGTTGGTGTGGGCTCAAATAAAAAGGGGGTTTGCAAACAGAAATAATACTTTTAAATCTGACGGACGTTGAACGACTTGTTTATGAAGAAATTGACAAGGTAACACAACAGGACTTGGGAAAACTGCGTAAGGCATGCAGGGAATCTTCAAGAAGACGATTTTAAGAAAGAAATAGCACGTGACGAGATTTTGGAACCTATAATCATAAATTTGCAAGACTCAGACGATGAAGACAATGACGAATTGCCTCTTAACGGAAGTGACATTGACATCGATATGGATGAGCCACTGGTAGTTCCATTGGAATAGAAAAACACGTAATTCATAAACTATAATTATAGTTATATATTTGAAAATATACCTAATTTGCCAAAATGTTTTTCCAATTTTGATTTTGGCAACTACATCATTGTAAAAGTTTGTAAAATATAATTTGTTTACGCTTACGACTGCGCCAAGCAGACCTGCATGTTGTACGAGTGTGCGAGAGAGAGGGAAGTATAAAAGGAGTGGGGTAACAAGCTGGCAACGCTGAGTGTGAAACGGCATCTGATTAGCTAGGCTCCAGGACTCTTCCCATTTGAAACACATAATAGTTGTAGTCAACATTGCGGCACCACACATGGAGAAACAGATGAACTTCATGAATCTTCTTTTAAAAATCAGACTGTATGTCATGTAGTTAAAAGCTACTAAAAGGAATTCGGGTTCTTTTCTTACCTGCTAAATAATTAAATAGCACTTGAAACTCTTATTTTTGTTTTATTAGTTGGAATACTAGTTTACTAGTTGATTAGAGTATTTGTGAATGAATCAATTAATAATAAAGACAAGTATTGCCAAATTGAATGAGAAACATCCTTTAATGTTAAGTGCATAAAGTATAGCAATGCAAAAAAGCCACATGTCAATAAACCTGATCATACTCTACACAGCAATATCCTCCCCCCGAACATAATAATTAGAATGAAAAGAGAATATTGGATTAATAATTTTTAATGGTGAAATTATAATTTAAATCAATATTTTTCCATATTGTGTAGGGACGTTCGTGGGAAGTCATGAATTCCTCAAGACTCAAGAAGATAAAAGGAAGTGCTTTCTAAAATTCGTATCTTTTTTCGAATACCTTATGCTTTTACAGAAGTGTTTAACGGTGTTCAGTTATCGGTACTCTGTAGGAACTTAAGACTACAGCGCTGGATGTAAGAGCAATTTCTGACGGAACCTTACACTTCTAACTGCTATTACCGAAAATATATTTTTAAACCATATACGTCCTATAATTCGTGTATAGTCACCATTTATGACGCTAAGATTGAGAAGTAATTGTGCATCCTTAAACATTGGGCATTGGCGTCAACTAGATATGTAGCTTATTTTTTAGCCTCCATTAAATTGACTAGCCAACTTAACTGACTAGCGTCACAACAGCTACTCACTACGTTCGCAGCCAGCAGGGGATTCACGACGGAATCAAAGTGGTCGCGCACGTATAGCCTTAAAAAAAGTGCAAGAATCAGAAAGGAGTTATGTTGGGAAAATATCGCAAGCATTTGCTGCTCAGTTCACAACAGACCGCATTAACCCCTGCGCTCATCTCAAAGCCATCCTAAAGGTAGGGAGATGCCTTGCAATTTGATAATGTAAATGGAAGCTGACCGAATTCTAGTAATTGGAACATGGGTTTGGAATACACCTTGGTGTATCAGTATATTTTCTATTTAAATTATATCTTGTGAAATATGTGACAATGCCCAATGTTTTCTATGTGTAAGATCTTATTAATTTTAAGGTAATTGTGCATAAAATAAGAACAATTATGTGCACAAGAACGAAAATCAGTTCAACACCAGTTTAGGTATTCATGTTCAGTTTCAGTTTTGCTCAAGAATAACAAATCAGCCACTCCAAACTATCTGTTACATTAAAAATTGTTCAACATTTGTATTTTTTTAAAAACTTTATTAAAAGATTTCGATTAAAATTTTAATATGTCTACATCTTAAACCTTTTTTGGGAAGAACCTATGAAATCCTCTTCATTCTGGATGACTTTTGCTGAAGTGGTAAGAGACAAACTTTTACCACACCAAAAGATTCATCGCGTGAAAACATCAAATTGATGTCAAATATTTTTGTGGAGATATTCATTATTTTCCTTATATTCCTTCCAACTTACACGTTTCTTCTCTCTCGCTTCCTCTCACACTTTATTTTTTGTGTGAGCTATCCCCCATTTATCCCTTGGTTCTTTTAATTACTTGCGCATTTTGTCACGAAAGAATTACTTAAATATCGTGTTTATCGTTTTTTTTTATTTTGCAAACTTAACTATCCATTTAGTGTATATTACAAATTTAAATATTTGTGGTAAACTAACTATAGACATAATTTGTGAATTTTTCTTCAGTAGTTTTCGCTTTTTATAGTTAGTTTGTATTTTAATATTTGTCATTGTTCGTCACAGTGTTTTCAAGTGTACATTCGTTTCTTGATGATTATCCTAAGGTTTTTCCTAATGCTGTGTAAGAAACGAGCTGATGTTGGATTACAATAAATAAAGGGTCCTATAGGTTTCAAGCTACCTCTTATAGCTTCAATTTTAAATTGAAAATGATCAAAACAATTGCGGGTTGTCTTAGTCAAATTAACATATTTGGTGAGATTAAAAACAAGAAGTGCAGCGATGGGTTACATTAAAAAATGCTTGCAGTTTTAATACATTTCTCTAGATATTTGCACTTGAAATCAATTTCAAGTCACAACGGTATTGTGCTACTCATCTCATTATTGTGTTGATGAGGTGTGGCTGTAGGAAAACACAATAATTATTACCGTAAATGTGCTTAATAATATTAAGTAAAATAAAATAATAGCTTCCTTATAAATGTTTCGCAGAAGAGATGAAAAAATGAATAAATTGGTTTGAGAATATCACATGAAGTAATACATTCTTTAACAAGTTATAATCTTTGTAATCAATTAAGGTTTATTAAAGGTTATCTAATATTGCTTATAACAATTACTTTGACTTTTAACTTTATTCACTAGAAGAAACATGTTTTCTTAAACACTTATAACAAAAAGAAATACAACGGTTTATTTTCATACTTTGTGTTGCTCCTTATCAATCTTATATACTAGAGCTAAAACATAATCTGTAGCGCGCGATATAATTGGGTTGCTTATGTATATTTATTTGCTACCTCCAATCATGATACACAGCTGTCAGTTTCAATGTACGTGAAAGGCACATTGGTTACATTCATGCCTGATATTGCATTACGTGCGCTCTGTTTCTTTTTGTGGTGTGCGTAATTTGTGTATCTCATTTTATTTTATATTCATTTTCGTTTGATTGGTAAATGTTGCATTGTAAATCAATTGGATGTCAATTTTATGCAAAAACATGTATTACTTTTGTAGCTTTTTTCACTGTACTTCGTGTATACCATTCAGCAGTTGAGTTCCATTTGCTCATTTCAACTCTGTTGGTCTTTACCCGTATTGGGGCAGGTGAACGTCAATGTGGTCACAATAGATAACAAATGTACTCCTATTTTGAACATAAAATGCTTGTAGACGAATCAGATACACAGGCTTGTATGCAGCGACTTTTTGTCATATGGATATTTCTTTTGTTTCTTGTAATTATATTCATTAATTTAAATTATCTTTTATTAACTGGTGCAGATTTCTCACCAGATATCAGAAACATATCGTGGGGAACTCATGTTTTCTTGTTTTGACAGCGGGGCTCTACAGGGTTAAAACAGTCAATGCCTTGGTTATACAACAATGAAACGGGTTCTGTGTTCTCCCCTTGGGAGCAAACAAAGCAAGGAGAACTGAACAGTTGAATGATAGTAGCCAGTCAGTAGATACCGAACAGAACAAATTAGTTAACTGGTTTTCTTATTTTGGGCAGAGAATAGATCTGATCATGAAGAATTCTGTTCTGTGTCCCGTGTATACACTTTAACACATTTATGTTTCGGCTTATCGACGATACATAGACACCATAATGCACTTTCCCTCATTTATGTATGTGTTTACGGGCAGTTGGTGAAAGGAAACTGTGCGGCAGTTGTTTTAGCCGTGTGCTAATAAATACTGCTACTAGGTCTTGTTTGCGCGACGTTTGCTTATAATAAATATTTGCGCGCTTGTGTGGCAGCTATTTGCGGAAGCGACCGCCGTAATTATTGTCTTATTTGCATGTTCGGTGGCGTAGCAATGTTGGTGCGCAGTGGCTAAATCATGCCTCTCCCACTGGCTTCTTTCTGGTACGTACAACACTTGCTTCTAAAGCAAAACCCGTCGGCTACTCACAGGACAGTGCTTTTATACCCATATCTTTCTTTATATCAGCATTTCTAATAATAAATTCCGGGCTTTCAGTAGAAAACCAAATGTCTTCTATGGAGGTAAACGTTTCCCGTTCCCATAGTTAAAGTTAGACAGTTATTGGAGTGAAAGTTTTGTGTGCAAAATAAAATGTTTAGGCTAAATTTTTTATGTTAATACACACAGAATCTTATAAAAATTATTGCTCTATCGAATACTATAAAATGCGTTTCCAAAACATTTTATGTTGCAAACAAAACTTTCACTTAAGAGGACAAAAACTTCAGGACATATACGGCTACCCATTAGAAAGCGAGTACTGCAAATTCGCACTAACATGATCATTTGAGTATTTTAGTTACCATTTCCAAAGGAAACAATCTTATAGTAAAGTTTGCGTTGATCGCAACATATCGATTAAAGTAATCTGCAGATATTATGCCGGAGTTTAGAGCGAACCTTACTTTAGTGCTTCCAAGTTCCAATACACAGCAGCCATCAGATGCTATCCCGAGGTGATACTTGGGAAATTATGATCACTGGTACCTCATGGAAAGTGATAAGTCGTCAAATTCAAAGTTTGACCAGAATTTTGGTCACGTGCAGCTTCACGTTTAGGCTCAGAAAATTAAGAGCATAATAATAATAATAATAATAATAATAATAATAATAATAATAATAATAATAATAATAATAATAATAATAATAATAATAATAATAATAATAATAATAATAATAATAATAATAATAATAATAATAATAATAATAATAATAATAATAATAATAATAATAATAATAATAATAATAATAATAATAATAATAATAATAATAATAATAATAATAATAATAATAATAATAATAATAATAATAATAATAATAATAATAATAATAATAATAATAATAATAATAATAATAATAATAATAATAATAATAATAATAATAATAATAATAATAATAATAATAATAATAATAATAATAATAATAATAATAATAATAATAATAATAATAATAATAATAATAATAATAATAATAATAATAATAATAATAATAATAATAATAATAATAATAATAATAATAATAATAATAATAATAATAATAATAATAATAATAATAATAATAATAATAATAATAATAATCTGGCGTATAATTTTTGTCTCTGTTCTACAAATTAATGCAAGAGCTTGTTTCAAGCTTGAAATTGCACACTTACACACACACACACACACACACACACACACACACACACACACACACACACACACACACACACACACACACACATACACTTACACACATACACACATTTCATAGCCTTCTCATGTAGTGAATAACTGAAGAGAACTACTTAGTATTAAAAAGAAAAAGAAATGTGTAATAAGTTGCTGGACATTTCAAACCAATAGCAAAGAATAACCTGGAAAGTTTTAATGAAAACGATTATTAGAAATTATTGAACATAAATAGAGGTGTGCGTTATTCTTATAGCAAGCTTTTGTACTGTTAACTGTTTATTACTTAAAAATTATACAAAATGCATTCTAAGTTATGGGAAATTTCAACCTATTTCCATATTTGGAAAATGTTTAATTTTTTTTTTAATTTAGCAGTAATTGCAATGTTTTGTGTTTAAATTAGATATAATTAATATATTCAGATGGCAAATGGACTGCATATTTTGAACCTTCACAAATAGCACGTGAGGTTATTTTTATTCTGGGCGAATGTTTTCTTTTTAAGGCAGACAAAATTATACTGCACGAAAAAAGTAGTTCTCGTTTAAAGAAAAAACGATTTATGTCAAATTCTTGCTTCTTTTGGGAGGGGACTTAGAATTTTTGCGAGATTCATTGATTTAGGCTCACATAATTTAGTTTGCTATGAGGGCCGTTCAATAAAGAATAATCACTTTTTTTGACAACGTTCCTTTAACTCATGCTCATAATTTTGAAGGCCCTTCTCAAAATAGTGTTCCCAGAATGCGATGCACTTGTCCTAGCATTTATGCCAGTTTTCAAGGACATACTGGAAACCATTTTTTTCAGAGATCCTTCAAAATCGGCTCCGCAGACTTCACCACTGCTTCTGATGATGGATAATGCCTCCCACGAAGGCGCTTCTTCAAGTTAGGGAATTAAAAAGACTCACATGGGGCTAAATCCGGACCATGCAACGTGATGGATGCACTTCACGTTGATTTTTGCAAGATATTCAGCAACAACATTGGCAAATTGCGGCCGTGAATTATCGTGGTGCAGCATCCAGCATGCTTCACAGAAATGTGGTCTTTTGCGCCTGATATGGACATGTTTTCAGGATATCCCTGCAGTATTGTTCAGTTCCTGATGTGTGTGCAGGTACAACCTGCTGATAAACCATTGCATGAATATCAAAGAATGAGATGACCATAACTTTCCCAGCAGAAGCAACCACGTTTACTTTCTTAGGGGTTGGTGATGAAGGATATTTCCAAACTTAGCTTTGCTGTTTGCTCTCAGGATCAAAATGATGTAGGCAAGTTTCCTCAGCAGTGAATACGCTTGAAAGAAACTCCGGATCTTCCTCTAACATCAACTTTAACTGTATGTTACCTCCATTGCAGCGGTAGGCGATACTGAACATGTCTGAACTTGCCTGGTTCTCACAGGCGGGAACCAGGAGTACCAACAATGAAACTACTGCGGCGTGTTGGTTTCACATTAAGCTAATAGGATGTAATAAGATTGAATTTTAGTGAGAAAAATTATTGACCGTAAAAAATTATGATCATTCTTTACTGAACAGCCCTTGTATATTTTTAATGCCATGCAGCCATACTTTGGTTTCCTTATCACCTCAATCGGTGTAATTATACAACAATTTCTGGAGTAGGCTGAAGTAAATTGATCTCGGTTATTATAAAATGAACAGGATAACTTTATGTAAGAATAGTTTGAAGAAGAGTTGGTAAAAATAAATGCTATATATCACACTTTTTTCAGCGTAAGTTAATACAGGACGGTTGCATTTCCTCTACGTTTGTTAAATTCACAAGAAAGGTGTAATCCATGCATTTGGCCACTAAATAGTTATCGGAGTATGTACTTACATTGTTGAAAGTTTCACCAGCTGTTGGTATCTGTTATAAAGATAAGCTTAGTGTCATTTGCTACGTTTATAAAACTTTTCCATGACAGACTGCGGTCGCCTGATAAATGCATCTTCGTTTCAATAAATTCACAATCATCATGGTTCAGAAACTTCCAAAACTTCCAAAAAATAATTCCTGCTACAGCAGAGTAAGTAATGTCCATCATTACAAAGTCGCCTCTCGGAGTGTAACAATCCGAAACTGCAAAATGACACCAATACAGCAATCAATGACAAAACGGGGGGAATTACCGTCAGTTTAACGAACGGTGTGTGACGTTACAGTCAGTGTCGTCACATTAGCATCAGGGTCCATTTAACGACAGAAACAGATCGTGGCGATCCGCTTCAATTATCGTTAGCTCAGCACATTTGGGGTGCAGTATGGGAGGGTGGGAAACCGATATAACGCAACCAAATTCAGAGATGATTATGCAAGTTACCGCAACATATGCTGCTGGGGAGGGGGAGGCTGCAGTTTGGCAAAACCTAACGAACCACGTCATAGAAGGAGTGTTCAGCTAAAGAAGTTCATTTTCCGCTGTACTTTAAGTTTCTGCTGTACGCCCTGCATATGTTATGACTGGACGTTAATGGCTATTAATTATGCCTGGTAGCAGAAACAGATCTCTACAAGAAAGCTGGCAAATGTAACGAGTGATCTTTTTGTAATTCGGCCACTATCGCGCGATTCGTTCACACTGCAATGACTTAGGTTAGCTTTCTGGCACTGAATCATTCCTTCGAGGCTACGTTTTATCGTCTGTGAATGTAAACCTTCGGTTGCTATTTTCCGTTTGTTACATAAATAAGACTAAAGAGTAAGACTAAAGTACTATCTGGATTAGAATTCGAAATTCTCCTCCATTTCACACATTAGTTGTAATTAACTGTTTATGTATTTAATTTTATATAATACCTACAAAATCTCGAAAGACCATCGTCATTTTCTAACCTTAATCAAAGCAGCACAAATATTGCCTACTTCAGAATAATTACTCACGCTTTCAAGGCCTTATAAAATAACAAAGGAACATAAAATGTTTATTGATGTCTCAGGTAATTATCATGGGATGAGAAAATAATCAAATTTGGTTTCCTGTTGATTTCTCTTTTGTGTTTTCTTAATAGATCTGGTATTTTAGTTACTAGTTATAAGAAATTCTTATTTGAGTACTCATATTAGCCTTCTCTACCCAATTTTGTGCATAATATTCTTAAAACTGTTTGCTCCACTATCTACTTTAGTCAATCGAGGTAACCGTTTGTAGAAATTAATTTTACATTTCCTTGTAAGTATAATAGGAAGACTTGTAGTAGGCTTAAGCAATAGTCAAATCTTTAGAGGTCTGGTCGCTTTGTGAGAGTTTTAAAATCCCAATCATTTTACATTTCAGCACACAAAAACTTATGACTTTCCGTTGACAAAGATATAACGATATTAGAAAATTCAAACAAACAACATGGAATATCTCGGAAATGATATCAAAATGTATTAGGCTGAAACTATGTGTTTAAAGAGACGTATATTTTCTCTAGAATAAAATTTTGTCTTTCTCTTACGGTATACCGTTAATGTGAAAGTCATCCAGAATGAAGAGGATTTGTGAGGATTTTCCCAGAAAATAGACAATTGACTTCGTTAGCAAATGTGGCATTTTACTAAAAATTGGTAGATTTATTTTGTTAAAAATTGATACTTCGGAAAATATACCATATGAAGCGTAGAGTTAATTGGGGGAGGGTACTTTTTTTTTGAAAATCTTCCTGTTGCATCCTTGGAAGGTGCTGAATTTTGCTATCTACACCAAATAAGAAGATAGTAAATACCAAGTTTTATTCTTAACCGACTTTTCGTTTTTACATTATACTGTTATCAGACGCGCACTCGCACAAGGACCTATTTCTAAGTGTCTTGCATTCACATGACTTGTAGAAACTATTCGTACAGAAACTTATTAATTCATATACTTCATGTTAAAGATAAAGACTACCTTACTACTAATTCTGTTACAGTAACAAAATACGGGGATACAGTAGACTTTAAACGGTAGTCAAATTTTGTAAAGCTAGTCGCTTGAAATTTCACTCTCTTTGCATGGATGAGATGTAAATACAAAAGGAAGGAATGACTTCCCATTTGGTAAAACTATTGGAAGGACATAGCGAGCCTTTTTCTGCTTTTTTATTCAGAAAATATCAAAATGCATATTTCTGCTTAAACTTGGGTAGCGAATATGTACGGTAACCAAATGCACATGTTTCTGAAAATAATTATTGTAAAAATAATGAGTTACAGGTTAAGTTATGCAAAAGTGATATAAGTGATAATCTGATTCTTAACTCTAAATGTAATTCATAATTTATGATTATCTTGCCTCTGTGGTATATGTGGATGTTCCAGCAATTATTCCTAGTTTTGTGTTTAGTAATTTTAAATATCTCCTAAGAAACTTTGGGCTATTGGGTATGTACAACCTTAGTCTAATAGTCATCGGGATAAATCGACAAACCACAGGTAACACTGAATAGTTCAACTAATAGGGTAAGGGCACCATATTTCGGATAGTTGCTTAATTTTGGATGGTAGATTTTCTGCTCCGTGAGCTACTGCACTCCATCGGAAATCATGTGAATAAGTAAGAGGAAGTGAATCTGTGGCCATTATGCGGTTCGTTGTGAAGTAGCATTCGGAAGTTTTGTTCACTATCTCAATTTGCAGACCAATTTTGAGAGCGATTTCTTGAGCTTAAGGTCAGGTCCTAAATCACGTAATTACTGCCGGTAATAGGTTAGTATATGATAGTTTTCTTATATGCATTAACTTTTGAAATTGCTTATAACTTGTTTAATCGAAGCTGTTATTTATCGAAAATGACGGAATTATTAATTTCGGATACAACATGGTATCGTAATTTCTGATATCCGTAGTTAGGAATAAACAATATTTTACCGATCTAAAAGACTTTTTGTTCATCAGATGGCACCAGGTCGCAGAAGGAGGTGGTCACAAGAAGGAACGAGAGAAGCAATAAAAGCCGACAAGGAGAAGAAAATCGGATTTTTTAAAAGCTTCCAAATGGTATGGCGTACCTCGCTCCACACTAGAGAATTATGTAAACCACAAACAGAAAGACATTGACAGTTTGACTACAAAAATCGGAAAAGAGTGCGCTCTTACTGAGAAGCTGGAAACCGAACCGGCTGCATACTGTACGGTTATGGACAATCGCTATTTTGAATTTAGAAAGATGTTAGACGAATGGCATTCCAGCTAGCTTTGATCAATAATGTAAAGCATCCATTTTATTTGAGTAGCAGTATGGGTGGAAAGAAATGTTTCAGGGATTTTATGAAAAGAGACTCTCAAGTGGCTTATCGCACTGCACAAAAGTGTCCGAAATTAGGCACCATTTTTGCAACCTAGTTCAAAAGCTCTGTAATGATTTTCATTATGTCTTATGTGAACTTCTATTGATGTAGAATGCCCAAAATAAAAATAGTATCCAAAATTTGGTGCCCTTACCCTAATTAAATCTTCAGCAGCACAATTTACGCATATAAACTCGCCAATATATTTGCTATCAAAAATTACGACAAGATTAGCTTAGCAAAATTTTAAACAATAGCTTCAGAGGTTTTGGCCTAGAGGACGAATGACTTTCTCCTGCATGTGCTTTAGAACAGCCTTTTCGAAATCCGTTGAATTTGCCAAATTGTTGAATAAAGTAATGAAAGGCTAATAGCGAACTTCGAAAGCTATATCGAATGGTAAATGCGTACGCAGCATATGAATAACCAGTGCAAACTTATAAGAACTGCACACCTTTTAGCTAGTCCGGACAATCATTTGGGAAGCAAACACACTTACGACCAGATAAACGCATTTATCAGCACTGGCGGTGTTCTCCGAACACAAACATAATTCCGATTGCGGAGAACAAGAAGAAAGAAAAAGGTTCATATGTATACTGTAAATGAGTAAATCGCCTCTTTCACTAGCATATTCAATTTTTAACAATTTTGTATATTTCCATTAACTTTTATGGTAAAATCTGGATTTTGATTTGAGAAGCTTTATCACTCGCTAAATCTTAGGCGTTCTTAACGTTTATTTGCTGATGCTAATCAAGGCTTTTTTCATACTTGCAGAGCTTGTAGAGGATATTGAATAATTAAGGTTCTATGAAAATTCTCCATTCCATAGTGGAAATGGTACTCATGATTTGGAAGGAAGAGCGCTTACCATTCGACCGGACAGGCAGTCCAGCAATGCTTTTATTTCTTTTGCAAATCAAGTATTACAACATTTACAGCACTTTAAAATATTTCAGCATAGATGTATAATGCTAAAATTGTAAGATACTTAACGTTCTCTCTAAAACAAGATGTAACAATTCCTGTTACAGGCTACTGTTTTCTCAGGGGTAAATTTTGCATTTCTAAACAAATTAATTTAATGCGCACATAAAAAGTATGGTGTATTGTCATTGCACCGTGGAAGAGAATTGGTTTGTTTCACCCTATAGGGGATTTAAATTTACACAAATCACGCACCACGCATCCACGTCTGAGAGCATGCCGTGTGTAACGTCTCCCGGAGAAGACTGAATGCGTTGAATTAGGGATAAACACTAGCGTACAGTGAAACGTGCCATTTCTGTTGGTACACTGTACGTCACTAAATAACGTTGCTTTATCTTGGCAGTTCTCTGCGCTGTGAAAAGGGAATTTGTTTACATCTGCCCGCAGAGGTTTACTTAAATTCGGTTGGATATTGCAGTAATACTGAGGTGTGTTAATTAATATGTTCCTGTTTTGATACGGAAGTTGTTTACATATATCAATTTGCTTTTCCCTTGTATAAGCAAATATTATAAGACAAAGATGACGAACAAACGTTTTCAGCAGATGGCCGAATTGTCTATTTGTTTATAAGATGAACAAAAGAAAAGAGGAATAATTAATGCCTAATAATGATAATAATAATAACAATAACGATGATGATGATAATGATGATGATGATAATGATGATGATAATGATGATAATAATAATAATAATAATAATAATAATAATAATAATAATAATAATAATAATAATAATAATAATAATAATGATAATAATAATAATAATAATAATAATAATAATAATAATAATAATAATAATAATAATAATAATAATAATAATAATAATAATAATAATAATAATAATAATAATAATAATAATAATAATAATAATAATAATAATAATAATAATAATAATAATAATAATAATAATAATAATAATAATAATAATAATAATAATAATAATAATAATAATAATAATAATAATAATAATAATAATAATAATAATAATAATAATAATAATAATAATAATAATAATAATAATAATAATAATAATAATAATAATAATAATAATAATAATAATAATAATAATAATAATAATAATAATAATAATAATAATAATAATAATAATAATAATAATAATAATAATAATAATAATAATAATAATAATAATAAATACCGTCTAAGTTGTTTGTTTTTGTTTTGTAATTTACGTCTTCCAACGTTAAGTCATATCGGACGATGAATGGAATGTATGAAATGATGCTCAAATGAGTCCGGGGTCCATGGAGCTTAGAGTTACCCGACATTCATCTTACAGGATAAGGGAAAACCCTTTAAAAACCTTATCCAGGTAACTCACCCTGACCGAGATTAGAACTCGGGACCTCTTGATCGTGAAGCAGACATGCTACCACCACGCTACCAAGGCGTACCGTCTAAGTAACCAATACCCATTAGCTGTAATATTAAGTTCAGGAAATGCTGTGAATTTTTTCCTCAACTGCTTACAAAATACCCAATTTTTGGAATTAACCGTTCGGAATAGTCTGTGTGGCTTGGGGGCTTCTCGTATCAGAAGTTCAAGTTTGCATTCACCGTCGGTGACGGGAGTAATTTATTTTAACGTTTCTATCCTCCTCAAAACTTGGGAATATTCCTGTGTGTGTGTGAGTGAATATGATTCTGTTTCATAGCACAAATGAATTAAATTATCATTAAATCCTGTAGTTTAACTAGTTGTAACTCATTCACTGTTTATCCTATCAAATCCTAAAGTGAATAATAGAAATGAAAGAACGTTATTCAAATGAAGTAAGAATGAAAAAAAAGTTCAGTTGATATGTCCAGATAGAAACAGTTTTACTATGTCGAATTTTGTCTCGCAGTTCATTCCAATAAATGCTTTTACTAGAAGAGGTTACCGAATTCTAGCAAGAAGGCGTAAGCTCAACCGTCGAAAACTTGAACGCTGGAAGTTAGCCCAAAAAATCGCTCTAGAAGAAAGCACTACCTCAGTCATCTGCCTGTAAAACTAAACAAATCGCAGTGTCAATCAAGTTTGTGTTCCTTGTAAGAATATATGGGTAAACGAAACTGCATAAACAGTTCTAATACCTATTACTTAGTCATGTTTTCATTTTCTCCTAAGCACAATTTTTGAAAGCGGAAACCATCATTTCATTTAAAGGTAAAGTATAAAAAATCAAAGTACAATAAGTTATCCAAAACAAAGACTTAAAGTAATTATAAATATAAAACGTGCTGTACATGATAATCAATACCTAATGCACAGCTCGAAAAATTGAATAAGTAACCAATTAAAATTGTGGGAATTAAATCGGTATGTACAGTATGTAACTTCGTAATGACATGCATCGATGTTTTTGCTTTTCATTTGCATTTCCATTTAATATATAACAAAATTGGCAGACAAATTTTACATCGCCTATAAGCCTGCATTGAATGATACGCATATACGATTAAAGTAGTTTGAGAATAAATTGAACGGCAAATTTGTGTGAATTTTTTCCTGGCTAGAGCTCCAAAAAGGTGTGACGTGTTCCCCAACTGTACTCTTTTAATTTTCAATTCCTTAAGGTGTTATCAAACGTTAAATGTTTAGACTGAGGTTTTACTTTACTCCTATATTAAAGAGCGGAACTATTGCATTTAAAAAAAAATTCGATGTTTAGATTTCGCCACAAATACATTTTTCGATAATACTAAAAATAAAAAATCATGTACAGAAAAAGGTGTGTATATGTATATAGGTATACTTAAAATTACAGCAAATACGCTAACTTATGTTAGAATATATCTAAGGTTTATTCATTTGAGGCGCTGAGAACCATAAGGGCTCAAAGCACATTAAATATAATATTGAGAAAAATAGATGTTTGTTAAAATCAAAATTTCTATGCAAGAAACTCCCAGTTAGAAGTACTAACGATCTTCATGTAAAGAATAAATTATGTTGGCAACACCAGATAAAAATTAAACAGAGCAGAGCAACAAAATACTTTATGTTTTGACTGCTTATGTAACTAAATGTCAGGAAAAGCTGACGAGACAACTTCATGTGAATGATTTCATTAAATCAGAGAAGGTCTAAAGCACATCTACAGCTGGTTGACCACAAGGTCATTAAATATCAGGAGAATGCATACATGCTAAAATCTCAGAATTGACGATGTTGTGCTTTAGGCCCTTATGGTTCTAAGTGCCTCAATTGATTTAATGCATATGTTAGCAAATAATTACACTCTTAAGTTTTTAATACTTTTTTCATTCGCTGGTCATAGAGTTTTACTTTCTGTATCACTGGGAAAAAAAGGTATTGCATTCACCTAAAAATTACTTAGCAATATTACATTAAAATACATGTATTTGAAGTCCGTTGAATTAAAATTATTTTAAAAGAGGTGCGTGTGTATGTTTCCATGTGTCCGCGTTTCTCTAAGCACAATTCAAAAACGAAAATACGGTTACATACAAAAAATTGTGTTTAATTTCAGTTTCTTTTAAGAATATGAAACTGTTTTTAGGAGAATATCTTCCTCCAAAGTACCCTTTATATGGAAAATTTTTCGAAAATGTTGATTTGATGAGAAAATAGCTTTAAAATTTCTATTGAAACATGCTTATTATTTTTTTATGAATACTAAAATGCAGCTGAAGTGAATTTTCTGGGAATAGTCTTTAAAGTCCTTTTCATCCTTCTGGACGACTTTTATAAACCATAAGCGATAAGCGAAAGTCTTTCTACAGAACAGAAAATGTAGAAACATTTGTGGAATAATTTCTTCTTTAGGGATGAGCATTTTCAGAATATTCCTTGTTATTGATTTACATTTTAAAATAATTTTCTCATAGAGGAATTCTTATCCATTTAGTTTGTACTAGCCGAAGAAATAGAAGAGAATGTCAAAACCATCACATAAAAGCCAGTTTTCAAAAGATTTATCGGTCCTTTAAACTTATGTTCTCCTATTCGCTCTGTGCTTATCAGGGTACGTGTAATAAAGCTATTTCTATACATGTTTGTCTCAACATAAGAATATACGTTTTTAGGAATACTTTGTACAACACTGAGTAAGAGAAAGTCATGCGAGTGGACTCATAGAATTATTGTTTAACATGCACTTATCCAGGTGCATACTTTTCAGAAACTGTTTGACATTTCTTAATGGATTTTTCTTGTGCATTTGTAACGTACGATCAGTTGGAGAATTTCCAGTAACAGCCATAAATTCGAGTCTAATTATGGATAACAAAACATGAAGTTAGGAGGTAGAAAGGTATGACCGACGTGACTTTACGGGCACAATAGCTGAAATGGAGATGGAGAGGGCATGTCGCCAGAATGCACCACCTTCGATGGGCGCAAGAAATGACGATGTGCGACACCAGAATAGGGCGTCAAACGGTAGGGAGACCAAATATGAAATGGACAGTTAGCTTCAGAAATATAGTAGGGACACGGTGGTCAACACGAGCTAAGAACGGAGTTGCATGGAAGACAATGGAAGAAGTAGCTACCCAGGTGCTATAAGCTATATGCAAAATTGTGTGTGTATGTGTGTATGTGTCATAGCTAAATATGCACAACAAAGATGTGTGTGTGTGTGTGTGTGTTTGTGTGTGTGTGTGTGTGTGTGTGTGTGTGTGTGTGTGTGAAGTGTGTGAAGTAAACAGTGACTGCTGTAGACACGAAAGTACGCCGTTACTGTAGCTCAGCAATTGCACGAGGCTCTTAGGAGTTGAGCTTCTAAGTTGCTAATTCCTGCGCAGCAGGAGGCCTTTGCCCTCAACTGATTTATGGCTTTCCACTCACTCACTCACTCGCTCGCTCACTCTCTCTCACTTACTCAGTCGTACACTCACTTCGTTCACTCACTCACTCACTCACTCACTCACTCACTCACTCACTCACTCACTCACTCACTCACTCACTCACTCACTCACTCACTCACTCACTCACTCACTCACTCACTCACCCACTCATTTATTTATTCATTCATTCATATTTTTTATTTTAACATTAATTTTATTGTAAAATGTTAAACTTCTTTGATCCAATTATTTCATAGCCCTTTCTTAACTTATATGTACCATTATTTAAATTTGTACTTAACAATTTTAGATAACTTGCTTGCAAAACACTATAAACTTTTGACGGCCATGAGTCAACAGAAACGTGTACGAGTAGTATAAATAGATACTTTTTCATAAGATCTTAAATATATTGAATTAGTGAATTTTAAAGTATTGAGATAAAAGGTGAAACATAGTGCATGATCAATTAAATTCTTTGAAAACAAATTTATGTGGGATTTATTTCCTCTATATTAAATCATTTTTGTTGGTGGTATGTTATGACACAAGTTTGTATTGTTTGGATTTGAAAAATATGAAGGCTTAGAACGTTCAATATTCTCAAGATTAAAAACAGGCTTATAACCACCCAGGCTCCTTCCTGAATTTCGGTGAGCCACATATGTATCTGACGTAATAGAAAATAACGCAAAATTGCGTCGTAAATTTATGTGAGAACTTTAGTACCAAATCAGAGGGAACACATTCAGTGTATCATGAATTTCCCAAGAATTCCGGACATAATGACGAGATAGTTTCAGTATGAAAATTAATTGATCTGATTATGAATTAGTTCGTCTATAGAGTACATGCATCTAACCACGCTACGTGCGAATCGTTTGAAAAAACAAAGAGGAAAAGTACTTTTCTACGCAATTACACTACTGTGTTGGTTCAACTTATCTTTTAAGTACAAGTATTTTATTTAAACTTTAAGGGTGCTTACTATCATTGAAACGTGATAGAAACCATGTTGGACGCTCTTTAATTGCTTTGTCTAATCGATGTTTGTGATTTATATGTTGTTAATAGTAAACAAAAACAGGTGTTGATACACTGAATGTTTCTACAGTTTTGCATGTTATTTACATTTCTAATATTTCTTCATGCTCGTAAACATTAATGTGCTATTTGATAGTTTGAAGTGTCAACATGTAGTAATTGCTTATTCATGATGAATGTAATGCTTTAAAATTGTTGAACAATCAAAAGAAGTGCATTCCAAGCCTTTCAATAATGTACGGCAATTTTTTTCAGTTCTGTAGAGGCTGAACGAGGATTAGTAGAACGCCTTGTTAAAAGAAATCTTTGCTCATTATTTAAATAACAATGGGCAACAATGAAAATTTTTCGAGCTTAAAAATAGTGAATTTACATGTATTTCAATCTACTGAATTCAAAAATCACCATAAAACGATAGATTAGCTCTTGTTTTGAAGATAAAATGACATTTCATTTTTAGAGTGAAGATTTTAAATTTGGGGTAATTTTTTGGGGGAGTTGACACGCCTGTCACATAACAAAACACATTCAGAGAGAAATTTTGGAAATTAAGTGATGCAAAAGTTAAGGAAGGCATTTTTGTCGGACCACAAATAAGAGAACTTGTAAAGGATCCTGCATTTGATCAAATTTGGAGGGGAAAGGAAAGGAAGCTTAGGAAACCTTCAAGGGTGTTGTTCATGGATTTTTAGGCAACAAAAGAGATGACAGTGCTCCTGCAAAAATACCGTAACCTTGGATGCAACATGTCCCTTATGATCCATATTCTCCACTCCCACCTAGACCATTCCCTCCTAGTTGTGGAGCTGTTAGTGATGAACATGAGGAGAGATTCCATCGGGACATTTCTGTTATGGAACAAAGATATTAGGGCCGTTGGAATGAAGTAATGCTTGCGGATTACTGTTGGTCTTTGTATAAGGATTCTGCGGAACTCCATCACAAGAGGCCAGCTAAACGACGACGAAGTCAGTAGGCCACCACATGATTCTCTTCACACACGACTATCTGCGAAGTATTTTTTCCAGCAATTTAGAACTCTTGGCATGTAATTACCAGTAAAAAGTCAAATGCACGTTCACTGTCGTTAGTATGTATGTAATAAAATGTATGCTTTTCTCTCAATCCGTTAAAATGAAATAATTCCGCCTTGTCTATATCATAGAAACTAGAGCTAATATAAATTTTTCATTGTCATATTTGTATTTCGCAACCCAAAATTAGTAGGCATTGCCTCATTCAAAATGCATTCAAAAATTATTTTTTATTGCCCAGTGTAATAAAATATCTCTGTGAAAATTAGGTAATGGTGATATTCAATTTCAGACGGTGAAAGGTCTTAGATAATTCTGGCTGAAACTAGAATCTTGAAGTTTAGAATGGAATACTACCATATTTTATAAGAAGAATGACGAGAATGACACTTTAGCGATGCCCTTAAAATACAAAACAGCTCAAGGATTGTTCTATTTAATATCTTGTTGCTCCGTTTAGCAAATAGCGGCCTCTAGCGATGCTTTCTTTGATCAGCTGCAACTTTACAATCATCAATCTGAGAACAAATTAGAAATTTTAATCAACTAAATTGTGCAAAAAATAGGATTAATTTTTAGACATCATAATAAAGATGGAGTATAAGTTGTAAACAAAGCACAAATCAGCAAGGTATTCTGGAAGAAAAGTTCAGAGAAGTCTAAGAAAAGGTATTAGACACATTCAGTGAACTGCTCCCTCTCTCGAGTGATTTCTCTTTGCAGTTAAATGTATCAAGAACTGTGGCACTTTGTCTAATTAAGTGTTATGTGTTTTTTACATTAAAATGCAACGTTTAGAGCGGTTTATCTTAAATAAAGGTGTTGTTATTGAAAGCTACATAAAAGAGATGTACTTTTTCAATATATGACGCAATTAGTTACTATGGCTCTGCAAATGTGTTCATAACACAGAAGATGTTGACATTTGTGAGGAATTCTCGAAGATGTTACAAGATTTTCTCTGCGTTAGAGATTTAAAAAAAATATTTAAAAAAAAATATGTTACGTTACATGTTTAACTGAAAATATATTGCCAGCCAATAGAATTATTACAAATATTTCAATAATATTTCAAACGTTTATAAATTTGTAATCCTTTCTTGTGTTAATTTCCGGTATAGCGTTTTCAAACGTATTATTGATTATTCGTTACACATGCATAATTTCCCTGTATTGATTTATATCTTTTATGTTGTTTTTCAGTGTACCTTACTGATCATGTGCACACACCAGATTTTTTCTTCTTTAGCAACAGGAAGATTTCACTTTCTGTAATTAAATATAAATAAAATTTATCATTAGAGATACTGAAGAATAGAAGTGAGAACTGGACGTTTATCGGGATGCCAGAGGATGTGTATGTGGGTAAATAAATACACACTTATATAAGTGTAGAATGTATTTAATATGCTTAAAGTTAGGTAAACCTACGTGTCAGGTGAAATAAAAATATCAAGAATGTTAGTCATGCAAATCAGTCAGGGAATTTGATTCTTATTACTCTGGAACCTTACCTAACTATGAGGACGGACAACATAAATTGGTAGAGAGTGCTTAATCCAAAGTTTGAATAAGCTGTTCATCAGTGTTAGTACTTGAATCACTAAAATAGTTCCATATTTAAAGAAAAAAGTTTAAATAATTAGCTGCAATCAGTGCATCTTCTGCAATACTTTTACCGTTTATTTATAGAAAAAAAGTCTTTGTTGATCAGCGAAAAGGTTGTGAGCACATTATACTCAGAAAAAGCTACTCCACTAAAATAAGTTTTACTTAGCTAGAAATAGCTGATAAAACTTCGGAAGTTGTATAACTCAGTTTCGTATATAATATAGCATTTCTTTAGCAATTGTGTTAAACACAACATTCAAAGGAACTCAGAGCTGCACTGTACGAATGTCTCAAAATCCTCCATGGACCGATAGTCTTCTTTATCATTTATTGGGTTCTGCTAACAACTGTAGTGAAACTACCCGATCGGAACGAACACAAATATCTCCTCCCCTCTAACTGATATATGAAAGCTCTGTGATAGCCAGTTTTTTATTCAACTTAATAAAATGTGTAGAATATAAAAGTTGGATGAGCGAATTAAAACGTGATTAAAACGTGATTAAAACTTGAAAATAGAAGGAAATGAAAAATAAGCAGTTAACTAAACTTTAAGGATAGTTATAAGTGCTAAATAATGGTCATCCCGCATATTATTAATTGTTCGATTTAATTGGAATATGTTACAGTCACTTGCTTAGTCAAGGTATACAAATTGGATCTTCGCCAAATACCTTAGCAATTTAAAAACATGCCAAGACCCTCCAAAAGTTAAAGAAAAAGAATAAAAATGTAGCGCAGCTGCGACAACTGAGTTGTAATGCAGCGTTGCTATAGTGATGGAGAGTTTGAACAACTAAGAGCATGAGAATGTTACTTCAGTGCTGTTATGCTTTACAGTATAGTATCAGAAAGTATAACTAGAGACGCACTCTATTCCATAAAATAAATTTGTTTTTTATGGAAAGGAAAAGTTTTTCATTTTCATTTGGAAAATAATAGATGGAAATTCCTCGTTGGAAGAGATGGGGGATAATGAGATCTTTCCCAACCCTTCTAAGTGACCCCTTAAATGAATTTGACAACGCCATGTGATTTACTGAAAAATACGAATTGTTTAGAGAGTTTAAGGTCGTGCAGGCATTCTACCACGGCAGTTCAGTTAGAGCAGCAGTAAGCTTGTGCCATGCGTTACCTCTTGATTTCTTCTTCGACACATTTGGACTTTTGGTCTTTATACCATCCTCAACGTAATCAGCAACATGGCGAAATAACGATGATTACATGAAATATTTACTTTTATATTGACGTTTCTTTTCATAATATCTTTCCTGAAGTATTGATTATTAACTGAAGATTCGCAGAAACTAGGCAATGAATATTATTTTAAACATGTGTATATTGATTAACTGGGTGACAGAACAATCCAAAGAATAGGTACTTAATGTCCTATATGGAAGTATCCTAAAACCTAAATAAAGTTTTTTTTTCTCATTATTATCCTTCCGAATTTAGCTTCCTCTTCATCAGTAAAGAAAGTAGACAATACCCAAGAGTTTTTGAGGGGAGAATGTTTGTATTCGATATGAAGTTGTGTGTCTGTATTTTTAGTTCCGAATCTACATTGCATCTTTTTATCTTGACTTCAGCAGTTAGATAAGGTCCAACATTTTGCTGATAAGAACATTACAACGAAAAATAATCCTATAAGCATCTTGAGCACCCTTTTTTTATTGAATCTTGATTTTGTTGCCTACTTTTGTAGGCATTTCTTTTTTATAGGAGATTTAACATATTTTATTGTAGCTAATTTTCATCCTAATATTTATTTCGAAATGCTATACGGGAGGAAAAGAGCACTTTCAGGAGGGACTTCCTCTGCAATGGTGTTATAGTTTTCTGTTTCTAGCTATTTCTGTACCGTATGGGAAGCTGTAACATGTTGCTGACATGATGTTCCTTCTAACACAAGCATAAATTTCAGTGTGATCTGTGAATAAATATTGGCATTAGACGTTTGACAGTTAATACAATTATTTAGTAACGTTCCATTATGTTACTTATTACCTAGATGAGGTGGTGTGAGGACTGAAACAAATCAGAATTTTGTAGGTGCTGTAATATTGCATTTTCTCTACTGTGTATGGCTAGACAATTTTTCGATTTTAATCTTTCGAAGTGTCAACATGCAAAGAAGTGCAACAAAAATAAGCAAATCTCCTCATAGAGAGGGCAATATGTTTGAAGTCCTATTTAAAGGCAAATGTTATGTGCCATTAAAGGACTAGAGCAACGAAGTTGAATCTTGAATCCTTTAATGTTAAAAGATAATATTGTAAATTCAACGTACATTTTGCATAATTTATCAAATATGCTTAAAACTGTTTAAAGGCCAAACACCGCCTGTTGCTAAATTCGAGGCTATAGTTAATAGCATAAGAAACAGATTGGGGAAAGCTCATTAAAAAGCTAGATTAGTTTGCTTCCCGTATTTTGCCATGAAAATATCGGAATATTAATTCTCAGCTGACTTTATTTCGAATTTCAAAGGAAGATATTCAACGACATAGTTGTTTTAGTAATATTTAAATCCGCTTTTCATACAAGTAACGTAAACCATGTACTTGGTACGTATGCACCGATTTTCTGTTCAATACGCACCCTGGTGCTATTAAAAAGCACAAGGCAGCTTGCAGTTAATAAACGTAATTATGTGAAATAACACTCACAATCAAGGTGCCAAAGCTGTTTTGTATATCACAAATACAATGCATTAATTTGTTAAAGCATTGTACTCCACTGACAGTTGAAACTTGGAATTTGAATGTGCCGCATCCGGCTGCTGATTTCTGTATTAGGGTTGATATTTCTGCCCAAACGTTCTTCCTGATGTGATATTTATAAATATCATATTTGAGGCCAGGATATTGCCCCACAAGCTTAATTAAGAAGCTGTCAGAGACATTTGATGTCTGCCTAAAGAGACCAATCGAGTGAAAGCGCTACACAGTACAGTGGCGTGAATATGAAAGGTTTTCTACTCATATAACGGACACCACGCTTTAATTCCATGGCTTCAAGGAATCATAAATTGGGACGACTAGTCTTTTATGTGCTTGTGCTTTTGCAAAACATTATAAGCGATCTGTCGAGATTTTAGCACACTAATTTCACCAACAAATTTTAAGACTTAACACGAGTTTAGCAATAGTTAAAAAAAAATTGCATTTCACCAACAAGTGTTAGCGTAACACAAGTGTTAAACCTCATGCTAAACTAACACGCCAAATTTCTAATGTTAAGTCCTTAACAATTGTAAATAGTCAAGATGGCGAGCATGAACTCAGCTGTTGATGTCCATTTGCTATATTTAAGACCGTCTAAATGGCATTCATAATAGAGCACGGCCTATGAGGAGAAATGATTTTGAGGAGCTATCCGAAGAAAACTGTTTTACAACTGTCGAAACATGTTGCTATGAAGGTTACTGCGGAAGTACAAGAGAGGTTAGAACATGCATCGAAATGAATATGGCAATCTCGTCTTTGCTTCAAGTATCAATAACCTTGCGATTTTATAATTCACTGAATTATGTGGATAATACATTCTCCACCTCCCGTCTTGAAACGTGCAAGTCACTTGTCCTTTTTCGCATCTCGTTTTAAATTTACGTAATACTGAGTTAGAACACGCATCGAAAGGAATATGACGATCTCGCCTTAGCGAGTATTAATAACTTTGCGATTTTATAACTCACTGAATTATATGGATAATACATTGTTCACCTCCCGTCTTGAAACGTTTAAGGCACTTGTTCTTCGCACCTCGTTTTAAATTTACGTAATACTGACAAGTTGTTTGGTGCTTGTAGTAGTGACACATGCATTTGAATTAAATTCGTTTCCAATATTTACCCCGCGACATCTTTCTCTTTTACATTCACTGCATCCGTCCTCTTATTTTCCACGATATCCTTACACCATTTCAATTAACAATTCTTTCTCCGTCGATGAGAAATTTGTCTCACGGCTTAATTTATGATTTTGTTCATCCGCCATTTGTGCAGACGAAAATGAAAACAAAAACGCATCGGAGTACGTTCAGAAAATCATCCATAGCCTTCTATAGCTGTGACATTTACCAGTTTGTTGGCATTAACACAGGTTTGTTAACATTTTAAGAAAACAGGTTGGTGAAATGCAAGAAATTTAACATTAGTTTTAGCGCTGTGACAATTGTTACGTTACATTTGTTAACGTCGAATTTAACATCTGTTGGTGAAATCGGGCATAACAAGTTCAGATATCTAGAATTCTTTATTATTCACGAATTGTTAATATTCGCAATGTTTTCGTTTCGTAAATGAGAGTCGCCAAAAATAGAACAACGAGCGCCTTAACTTGGTAGTTCATTACTTTACTCTGGAAAATGATAACATTAAATTTTTGAATACGAAACATTAATGACTGCAGGAAATTCAATTTTTAATATCTTCCGAAGAAACCTCAATTTGTTTATTTTGCAGCACTATAACAACCAAACAAATGAAAATACTGTATGCAATTTCAAGCTACTGCATCTAAAGAATTGTATTCCATAAATATATTAATTATTTTATACTCTAACACAGTCACTATGTCAGAAACTTTCGGAACCGACCGAAATAATATTATCGCATATATCTTATAGTTATAAGAAATTTACAAATATTCGTTTAAACCACGTAGTATCAAGTGTGAGTTGCGGTTGGATCTTACTCGTATGCAGAATGAGGCGAACAATGAACCTAGGAACAAACCTGGCCCCGAACAAAACTGCACTGTCCGCAACCAATCACAGCAGTGGGCATTCTCTGTAGTTATCTTAACGAAATCCCCCTTCTCTCGCCACAACATAAACGATTCAATTAAACAGCTCATTTCAAAGCGTAGATAAAACAAGTTACAGCCAGTTTGATGTATTATCGTTATTCCAGCTCGACGCAGAAAATCACTTTACATGCCTTAACATTGCCGTCTCCCCCAATTCACATGACAGGAGTGACGTTATCTACCGGAACACACGTACAGAGCGTGATGACGTAATGATTCTCGTGATCTCGCGCTTCAGCTCCAGTGCTATATTTGTTGCTGTGGCGAACCAGTCTACTATACGATGGGCTTTGTCCAGAATGCAGAAGATATTAAGGTTGGAACCATTATAGTAGTTCATATGAAACTGTGTGGTAAATTTTACTTTCTTCCCATAATGTCAAAACAAAATGTCGGTTAAACACAAACTTGGCAATGAAGATCAGCTGCTTTCAGCTGCTTTCCACGTGAAGATTTTCAAAAAATCCTTCTACCTTAAACTTCTCTTTATTTGGAAAAGTTATAGAAAATTATTTTCTCAGAAAACATAAACAATTTGCTTATTGAAATACTAAATGTGTAAAATAATAAATGTGTTGAATAAGAAATGACATGTGTTATCTTCAGTTTTTTTTACTATGATCTGGCTTAAACTGGAACAAACCTGTTGTAAACATACGGGAACGAGAAAGAGTGGGACAGACATATCTCAACGGAACTCTTAGACCGCTGATGCAGGAAAAGTCATTATTAAGCGTTTCTCTGCGGCAGCGAGCCCACAGCCTAAGAGCGTTCCCGTTAAGATATCTAGCCAATTCTTTCTCGACTACCCTGTGTGTACAACCGGATCATTCTAGTTTGAGACAGATTATAATGGTTAAAATTCTCCCTCAGAAGTTTCTCCATCATTTGGTCTTGTTTGCAGCTGTCTTCTCAACGTATCAAGCTGCGGCTGATTAGCAGTATGGGGCAATTTCCAATTTATCAGTAGCACCAAGGTATGACGCTGACGAACTCTGAAACACCTTATGTTCCTCTATTAAACGAATTCGTATTATTTTTATATAAAGAAGCTATTTCTTATGAACTAGCCAAGAGAGGACATTTTAGCCACAGAAAAAATAAGTTACAAGTAAAGATTATTTTCTTCTGAAATGCCCACTCTAATATCTATTACAACTGAAGTTACCACTCTAACATATCATACGCACTGAAATAGCCAGCCTCGGTAGCGTAGATGGTATCATGTCTGCCTCACGTTCAAAAGGTCCCGAGTTCGAATCTCGGTCAGGTGAGTTATCTGGATAAGGTTTTTTCCGGGGTTTTCCCTTATCCTTCAAGACGAATGTCGCGTAACTCTAAGCTCCGTGGACCCTGGACTCATTGAGAATCATTTCACCCAATTCATTCACCGTCCGATATGACTTAACGTTGGAGGACGTAAATTACACACACAAAAAAAGCAGCTTTGAAATAAAATTAGTATGTTTAAGATGTACATAATGTGCTTAGTCAGCGCTTATCCGTGTAAAACTGTCTATTTTAATTTAAAGTACTCTTAGTGCGTATTAAAAGAACTTCAGGTGCCCCATAAAGCACACAGCCTGGGACACAAAATCGCAACAAGCATGCCTCTCTAGTTTTGTTAATTTCCCTCGAATACGTTCCTAATCACTGCTGACGTGAAGCGAGAACGAAGCTGAAGATCTGCGGGTAAGCTATTTAGAGAGATACGAGAAGTTACGGTAAACTCGAAAAGGCAGTTTAGCAAACAGGAGAAGTAAACATTTACATCTTCTGTGGAATCTTTCAGACTCTGTCACCACAGGGTAAACACTAACAACTGTCATAATTGTATGACTCCATTATAAGCAACGCCGGGTGACGTTATGTAAGCAGTGAATCAGCAGGAATAGTAGTAGCATTGTTGCCAACCTAGAAACTCAGTTTCTCCAACATCTCACTTGAACCGCCTTTAATAAAAGATTTTTTGAAGCAAGAGCGAAAAAGTTATGATTAGATATCGGGTATTCATGCATATTTAGCTCGTTATTTTCTCTGGTACCTCTTTATAGGAATCAGAGAAAATATTACATTTCACCGTAAAATTTCATTCCGATGTACGACCTCTTTTTTCTAGTTTATATGGTGTAATTGTACATCATTTTGATCCGATTAATTAAGTACAGTGCATAAATGATAGAAAATATCCTAGGGATGATTTTTGAACAAATAAATCCTTGGTTATCATCGAAGGTGTGACTCTTGTGGAGCAGTTTGAACTTGTAGGCCGGTCTGTAATATTTTCCAAATTACAGACAGGTGCATTTGGTTTCATAAAAATCTTTGATAAAGATGTTTAAACAGATCAACGGGATATTTGATCATGTGAATGATATGTATAGTTACTCAGTTACTCCTACAAAAACTGACTTTTAAAAATATTTAAGCCTCCCCTTTTACCCGTATGTTCTAGAAGCCATTTAAATTCGCGATGTTCGCAGAAGGAGGGCAAGAAGCTGATTGGACATATGTTATAATCTATATCCCTCTGGTAGGGAAGGGTTTTAGTGTTGAAACAGTTATAAATTATATAGTGTCCTTTTTGGGACACACACACACACACACACACACACACACACACACACACACACACACACACACACACACACACACATACGAACACGCACATAAAGTTTCTCAGCTTAGAACATTAGTGGGAAGTAAATTGATCGAGCGCGGTTTAAGGGTTTGTCGACAGTTGCGTCATTTAGGCTCATAATTATTAGTAGGGATAACTTCACAAAATATGAGATAATTGCTCATTGTGCACTACACATTTGGAGAATGCTTTTACAAGATCTCAACCCCCTATAAACGTGCTTATTTGATCTATGTCATGTAATCCTTTATTTCTCTCTGCCTCCCTCCCTCCCTCCCCCTCTATCTCACCCCGTAGTTACAGTAAATAGATTGTATTATTCTAACAAATTCGATTGCGAGATTTACTGAAAACAAGTTCTTAGATTCTTGAATAAAGAAACAGTTTTAGAAAAAAAAAATCTGTGTGCGTGTTTGTGTGTATATCTATCTATATATAAAGAACAACGTCATCTAAGTACCAAACTTGGCATTCAAAAGTTTCAACTATGCCACGGGGATTTTGAAAATAATTATCTCAAAATAGTCCTCTATTTTAAACTCAATTTACATGGAAGATTTTTTAAAAATATTGATTTTCTCGAAAAGGCAATAATGATTTTGATTAAACTGCCATATATTTTAGATATTTATATGGCAAATTAAATGTATATCTTGAATTTCCTGAGAATGAACTCTGAAGTTCTCGTCATTCTGATTGGATGTTGTGCAATTAGAAATCAATAAGAGCGATTTCTTAAACATTTTGATTCTCTTAACAACAGCAACAAAGATGAGTGATTTTGATTAAATTGCCGTGTGTTCAAGATATGTTAAAATAATAAATAAATAAATAAATAAATAAATAAATAAATAAATAAATAAACAAACAAATAAATAAATAAATAAATAAATAAATAAATAAATAAATAGATAGATAGATAGATAGATAGATAGATAGATAGATAGATAGATAGATAGATAGATAGATAGATAGATAGATAGATAGATAGATAGATAGATAGATAGATAGATAGATAGATAGATAGATAGATAGATAGATAGATAGATAGATAGATAGATAGATAGATAGATAGATAGATAGATAGATAGATAGATAGATAGATAGATAGATAGATAGATAGATAGATAGATAGATAGATAGATAGATAGATAGATAGATAGATAGATAGATAGATAGATAGATAGATAGATAGATAGATAGATAGATAGATAGATAGATAGATAGATAGATAGATAGATAGATAGATAGATAGATAGATAGATAGATAGATAGATAGATAGATAGATAGATAGATAGATAGATAGATAGATAGATAGATAGATAGATAGATAAATAGATAAATAAATAAATAAATAAATAAATAAATAAATAAATAAATAAATAAATAAATAAATAAATAAATAAATAAATAAATAAATAAATAAATAAATAAATAAATAAATAAATAAATAAATAAATAAATAAATAAATAAATAAATAAATAAATAAATAAATAAATAAATAAATAAATAAATAAATAAATAAATAAATAAATAAATAAATAAATAAATAAATAAATAAATAAATAAATAAATAAATAAATAAATAAATAAATAAATAAATAAATAAATAAATAAATAAATAAATAAATAAATAAATAAATAAATAAATATATATATGTTGAATTTTCCGGAAATATCCCTTTAAGTTTTCTTCATTTTAAATAAACTTTGCATAACTAACATACCATAAGCGATAGAAAAAAAATCTCATGACAACACATGTTGGATAAACAGAAAGTTTCGTTAAACTTCACTATTTAACATAAATAATAATCATATTATCATTGTTATTATTTAATAATTATTATGGTTTTATGCTTATCATTTAATTAATAATTTCAGAGAAATTAATCTTCTGCTTTGAATTTTCAAATGCATCTATTTTTCTCAGATGGGAGGTCATTATCCGTATTCTTCCTGTTGATTGTGAAAAGCAGAACGAAAATTCAGGGTCGTCATATAGCTACAAGCTATTACACGGTTTGAACATCGCTTAAGGCTACAGTATTATCCTATTCCCGTTGTAGCTACAAGGAAATATGTCATGAAACCAGTTTGGGGATATCTATCTGGTTTACCTTGAAGTGCATATAAAAATAAAGGATTGGAAGAAATGTATGTACGAGATTAAGTAGAAAAAGCCACATGAGAGCAACACTCATATTTTATATTTGTGCGATTTAAATTTTCATGGCGTTTTATGTTCTGCTCTTCTTTGCAAAGCTTCATCATAAATAAAACCGCACATTTCAGCATTTCTCTATGCATTATACGTATAGTGGAAACGTTTCTTTATATTTCAATTTTAAAAATATTATGTAAACATATTGGTAACAAAATAAATGTTCTGGGGGCATCCTTAATGAAGGTTCAGGGTAAACCTGGAGGTACTTCTTTGCTGGAAAGCTATAGGGTTAGCCGTTTAGTGTTCTTAGGAAGAAATCCAGATATTAGAGTTTTGTGTTTTTATGGGTAAATATCTTCAAGATAGCCATATTGGAGTTAGTCATAGTGGAAATAGTTCTTAAGGGGTTAGTATGCTGTTTTCAAATTTTGCTCAATAGTATCCGTAGACGTGGAATCATCCTTCTCAGCATACAATCTACAAACGTTATAAAGTGTATTCGGAGGAAATGTTCACTGTATGCAGCAACTCACCTTACATTAACTGGAATAGCTAATGAAGAATGCGTGTGTGGGTGTGTGCGCGTGTGTGTGTGTGTTTAGTGTTTAACGCCAGCTTTTAATATATACGGCACCGCAGGCGGTGACACTGATGATACATGAGATGAAATGGAGCCCCGGTGGAATGAGATGGCGGGGGTAACCGGAAGTCCCGGAGAAAACCCGCCCCAGCGCCGTATTGTCCACCAAAAATCTCACTTTGAGGTCGCCTGGGATCGAACACGGGCCGCCTTTGTGAGAGCCAAGCGGTATAACCACTGAGCCACATTTCCTCCCCGTATCGGCTGGAGTGAGTGAGTGGGATGTTCGCCCACCTCTGCCGTGCGTAAGTGGGCGTGTGGTCAGCAGTCGGGTTGGTAGGCCTTGGCCTTCTTAGGGCTGTCGCGCCAGGGTTTATTATTTTATTTTTATTATATTCTATTTTACAAAATAATCAACGTGAACATTCTCTTGAGATAGGTTTCCTAAGCGATAAAAATTAAAATGCTTCACTTCAACATTTTTTTTTTTTTCATCTGTGATAAAATATGGAAGTCCTTCGACGCTAGACGCGGTTTGTACGGTGGATGATCTCCATTTCTGACATTTGCCATGGACGTCTGTTCTATCACCTCTAAATTTCCTGCAACATGTTCTCTCATAAAGTGCTCCTCATATATACTGCTCTATCTGTAATAGATTTCTGCTGCATTACCTGTATCTACCTTCACAAGCAGGTATATTAACCCAGCGTAACTAGCATTCGGTGAGAGTCTATGGTAGTAGATATCGTTGTATGTCTGTAGACGAGCTTTAACTGACTGATCGTACTTGTTATTCATGCTGTGGTTAGCGAGAGTACAACCAATCACGCATAATGGCGCATCATCGCTACTTTGGCCACGTGTCGGTACCATTAGAGGTTGAAAAAATAGTTATCTTCCTTAACAAAGAATGCGTGTGCGCGTTATGTGGAAAACAATGCACTAGATACCACGTCTAGGTGTGTGAAAAGAGAACAGTCTCCACGATAAAATTCTTTTGCGATGACAAATGCAGTGGAAGTTGGCAAATGGAACAAATATACATGGCCTGGACAAGTATAATATGGAACACACATGGTACTAAGTATTACTAATATAACCTACTTCAATTCATGTTGTGCAATTTCCTCATTCTTTTTAAAACATAGTCCTTGTAAATCAAGGCAAAGAGCTCTAATTTTATGATCATTTTGCTTATCCTAAGGAGAAAACAGCCAGTAATTTTCAGGTGTAATCCGTTAAAGCAGATGTAATAGCCCACTTTTTACAAAAAATCCTATTACAGTCTTATTTTTATTCTTTCTACATATCCATATCTTGTTTTACGAGGGTCGTAGGTTAGTCTCATGTCATTATGGACGAACCCAGATGTAAGTGACTGCAATCGTCGTGGCCCACCTTAGTTTCACGCTTTTCCTTTTCATATTTTCAGTGAGCTTCTATGTTTCGTGGCGTGCAAGGTCGACAGAGACTCTTGTGAACACTAGAAGGCTGCTTGTTCAACAGGTCGTTCAATTCCTCTTTGGGCAATTCTGACAAGGGAGGAGCCTTCGAGACTGGAACTGTTAGAGTCGCAGAAGACCCTAACAGTTTGTTTTCTATTTCCCTGATTAGTAAAGCGGGCTACTTAAATAAATGGTAATAGTCGCACTGTCAGAGATCTAAATATGCTAATCTTGGTGTTTACTATATTTCATGTCGAATGAAGCTTCCTGTATAAAAGTTCATGGAATTCTTTTGGATGTTGAGATGGAATTAATATTCGTTGAGAGAAATACTAAAGCATCAGCCATATTCAGTATGAGAGAAAGGGAAGACACTCATCTGAGATTAAGGGGGACGTGATGTTAAGAAAATTCCTCTGCACTCACCTGACTTGCAGGGGTGGCTAGTTGCCTTGGTAGCGACATAAATCAAGTGGCGGGCGACCAAACCCTCACCCAGTAGGCAGAGAATTAGCAATTTGCTCAGAAACCCCTCAGTGCGAAGGACAATCCTGCTTTGTTTGTTAGCTAGCGCCGGACCCTTCATTTTCTAGCTTTAATTTTAAACTTTTCTTTGCCTTCGGGTTTCTTGCTTCAATGCTCCTTTCTTTAATTCTTCCTTCCATTTGTCGTCTCTTTCTCTCTTTTCATAAGAAAGCAGCACGGGGTTAGCTTGTCGGCTTCAGCTTCGGGACGACTTGCATTTCATTCTACTCACGGCAATCTCATTCTTCACTCTGATCTATTATAGTGTGGTTCCTTGCTCAGGCTGCCAAAAAGAGATAAATTAGTATCATGAACATAGTAATAAATTTTTAATATTATATTTTAGTACATAAAGGCATATCATGCAGTAACAAATAATTTTAAATTCCTCAAAGAAACAGATAAAATAACAGGACACCACCAAAGGTGGTCAAGGTGGTCAAGGATATTTTAGACTGACATCAACTTTGACGGCGTATTTTGGTACTTGCATCCATAGGAGGTAACTATTGTTTTCCGACCAAGGTTCAAGAATAAATATCTTTGCTCAGAATTTCAGAGCCAGAAATATTACCTGTCGCTGCTGAGAGGATAGATGTTTTATAGTCTAAATTAAAAGCGTCAATAAAACGTTCTATTATTTTGTAATATTTACCTATTTTAATAAAAATAAAGTTTAAAATCCTCTGAAATATGCGAGTGTAGAGAACGAAAGCTGCGGAAAATGAATGATAGATTTTATAAACTCTATTAACATTCACGCTACAAAGGGTCAGTCAAAGTTATTATTTGAGGTTTTTCAGAGATGCACGATGTTTAGTTTTTCTACTCCCTACAGCTAAGTAATTAAACCAACTCTTGAGGTTTCAGCGAAATGTGAGATGTTCCAATAAACAAAACTACGTATGGGTCCACGGTCCATTGAACTTAAGTTACGATATATTCTTCCTTTCAGGAAAAGGGAAAACCCCGAAAAACTCTTATCCAACTCTTAACTCTAACCAAGATTCACACAGGGGACTGTGTGAATGTGAGCCGGACACGCTACCATCTACTCTACCAAGGAGGGTGCGTCCTCCTTGCTGTCTTTCAGTCAATCTGTCTTTCTGTATGAATAGATAATTAAAAAATACGTGCATATAGACGATATAATATTCCAAAAAGCCACTTCTAAGTTTGTGAAACGAAGATTCAGCAAATCTCATCGTACTGAGCGTTTATATGGAAATGCTGGCGGAGGGGGGGGGGGGGGGGCTGGGGATGGCCTGGGAGGGCGCGCCTTGGTTGAATTTGTTTAAAATCTAGTACGTTTGAGATAAACAAATAAATTATCCAAAATATTACAAATAGTTTACGGAGAGAAAATATAAGGTGGATTAAAATTTACAGTTAAGTACGTTTTTTCCCTCCCTAAATCAAGCCTGCATTATTAGAGTTTACTTTGTTATGCCAACAATAATATGCTTGAAAATTTTCAATTCTTTCTTGATACTGGCACAAACTCTAACAAAGCTCCAAGTAGTACATAAAGATACGGTGTGTGCCATTCTACACGTAAGAAAATGCTTATTGTCAAATTCTGGAACAATTTCACTTATTTATGTTTAATAACTTAGTGTGAGCTGGTAATTGACAGATATTTACTACGACTATTACATAGCCCAATGTGTCCCTTGAAGGGTAAAGGCCTCCTGCTAGAGGGTAGCGCTATTTCACTGACGCGTTGAGCTGCTCCGCGTTAGGTTATGTCTAATGTTTGGTTTGAGTTCATTTCACTGTCACTTGTTTATGGGCTGGCACTGTTGTTGTTTTTTAGTGGTTTTTCAATTGTTCTCCATGCTCCTTTGCTCCTTGCTGTTCTGGACCATAAACAATGAAATTTATTTGTTTTAAATAATTTCACTCTAAGTTTAATTTCTAAGAAATGTGAAAATGTGAAAACGGAGCAGTGTTCTTTTTTCTTTTTCTTTCGAATGGGTACCATATACACTTGCACACGTTAAATACAAATTTGACAGCTGTACTTAAGCCATTGCACTGTGGAATAGAGAACTATATGTCAGGTTCAGAGAAAGTTATGCAAATAACCTCAATAATTTCTAGCATTAGAATTATATGACCATTGGTAGTGAACAACTGCCTTTAATGAATATGAGATCGTTTCCGAGGGGCGCAGCAATGACAAAGTCCAATAACTGCAGCTTAGAGGACACTTGCTAGGAGCCCTTTATATTGGTTGGAAAGGACTTAAGTCTCCCATACAGTGAGCCCTAAATTCCATGGACTTCGGTATGCAAATGCAACCTTAAGTCATATACATATCTAATCGTAGAATTCTTACATACACACGTTTGTAACATGGTGTAAAGGGAGCTTTACAGTGACCAACTTTTATTTAATTCGTGGCACCGTTTGTGCTGTAAAATTTAAAACAACAAAGGGAATGCATAACCATTAAATCTTTCATTTCATTTATGTATGGAGTTGCACTGAAACTACAGAGATTCAGTACGATTTCTGTAGTTCATAATACAAATTAATAATGATAATTGTTTAAGTTCATTTAGCTGCAGTAGCAACTGCTTTGACCATACCAGTGTACTAGTATAATTAATAATAATAATAATAATAATAATAATAATAATAATAATAATAATAATAATAATAATAATAATAATAATAATAATAATAATAATAATAATAATAATAATAATAATAATAATAATAATAATAATAATAATAATAATAATAATAATAATAATAATAATAATAATAATAATAATAATAATAATAATAATAATAATAATAATAATAATAATAATAATAATAATAATAATAATAATAATAATAATAATAATAATAATAATAATAATAATAATAATAATAATAATAATAATAATAATAATAATAATAATAATAATAATAATAATAATAATAATAATAATAATAATAATAATTAATAATAATAGTAATAAATTCTCTATTATTATATACATAATAATTTAGAGAAATAATAGCAGAGAATAGTAGAGAATTTATTATTATTATTATTATTATTATTATTATTATTATTATTATTATTATTATTATTATTATTATTATTATTATTATTATTATTATTATTATTATTATTATTATTATTATTATTATTATTATTATTATTATTATTATTATTATTATTATTATTATTATTATTATTATTATTATTATTATTATTATTATTATTATTATTATTATTATTATTATTATTATTATTATTATTATTATTATTATTATTATTATTATTATTATTATTATTATTATTATTATTATTATTATTATTATTATTATTATTATTATTATTATTATTATTATTATTATTATTATTATTATTATTATTATTATTATTATTATTATTATTATTATTATTATTATTATTATTATTATTATTATTATTATTAAATGTTCCTCGATGCTTTAAACTTTACTTCGTACCTACGGATTTTGTTTTATCATATTTTAATGAGCTTTTTTTCTTCTTTTTCTCTCGATACATTTCGATATTCATTGAAACTTACCTTTCCGACTCGTAAGTTAATGTACTATTTTTCTGAGAACACATACTGACGTACTTACGTATAAACATATACAAACTGAAGAAAACTAAATGGTTGCAAAATATTCGATTATAAATTCTTGAAGAAGGAAATAATGTAAGAAATAAGGTACTTATAACTTAACATATTAGCCGTATAGGTTTATATATAAATGGTTTCAAACTAAGCAAAACGTTTTATTTACCTAACACACGTAGAAATAGCATTCCAACTTTTAAGATGTGCGTTGAATTACCTGCTAATGGGAAATTCTGTATTTTAAAGATCCATGCATTATCTCTTCAATCACTTATGATTTCCATGTATAAATAGGCACACAAATCCAATCCGAGAGGACTTAGAATTCTCTTAGTACACAATTCTGGCGCTAGATTAATATCTCACAATCAGATATAATAGTAATATATATTTATTGCTGCAGCCTTTTCGGAGGAAATTTTTCATGAAGAAATATTTTGTATATAATGGGTAGCTTGGAGTGGAAAATTGTTTTTAACAGCCTTCCTGTTTAATGCTCAAATGCCATCTGATTTAAGAACGAAATTTTGTAATATCCGAATTTTCGTATTGCAGTTGTGTAGTTCTGTCTTGCTTCCGCCGATTCTCTCTTTCCTTCCTTGACTATCACACTTATAGGTACGGATTTTATTTTATTATTACGCTCTATGGATCTCAAAACAATTTCTCCTGAGTTTTTTTTTTATGTTTTTGCAGTTTATTCACTATAGATAGTTGGTAAAGGTTTGATGCAACAACGCAATTCAAAGATGACTCTGAAGCCTCTTACTTAATTGTTATGACTTCCGCTTTTCTTCAATGAAAACCTGTTTCAGCAGTACGCTTGATTCTCTGCCCCAGCGTGCGAGGGGCTAATTTCTTTCAGGAAGTCCCGGGTCCAATACCGAGCGGGATGGCTCAGGCGGCTTCGTCAGTGGCACGCATTCGGGAGGTCTGGGTTGCATGCCCGTGGTCAGCCTACGTGACCCATGGTTTTTTGTGGGCTTTCCCGGGCCAAAGAATGCTGAGGAGGTTAATTACATCCCCCGAATTTCTTGTGCTCCATTTCATCTCCATTATTATTTCACATCATCTCTCATCTGGTGGTCTCTTTCGGGTGGAAGCGTCGGTGATGGTATCGGCTTTGCATGGCAGGATGATATGCGCCTGATAAACACTTCATCCTACGGTAGCACGGTCTCCGAACTTATGTGCCATTTCAGGGCTACGGTGGGTGCATAGCGGTTGTGCTGACTTGCCGGTATCCGAGTGTGGTAAACTGTAGGGACCCTGCCCTTTGCGCTGTCGTGTATCCTTTTGTCGTCTACCCTCTCTTCTTTTTCCTCAGACTTCCTCCCGAGGACGCCGAACTTGGGGCATAGGCATAATAGATCAATAGTATCGAATTCCCTGCATAGCACAATCCAATCCAATCCAAATTATGGGTAGGATTCTCTTGTCCTTCCACTCTGACTTTCAACTGTTCGTCGTTATCTCTGAATGGTAGTGGTGTCTCAGCTACCATGATTTTCATTCCAACGATCCTTTTTCTTCTCATTTTTCAATTATTCCTCTGGTTTTCGTTGCTTATGAGGTGCCAGACTGAATATTCTGATGAACATCAGAAGGCTACTTGGTCGAAGGGGCTATTCATGGCTCTCTCAACGAAGCAGGGAACGGTTCTTCGACCTTGGAACTTCTACTACTTGGATTAACGCTGTGTAATCTATAATCCAACCGTCTCTGCCGTTAAATATAACAAGTAATTAATTAACAAATTGAATATAAAATTATCAGCGGAAAAATTTAAGATACACCAAAAGTTTCCCTTTCTAGAAAATATGCTTTGTCTAGCACTACGCGAAAGCAACACATAAATTTCTCAAATATTATACTTGTCAAATGTTACCTTTATTTGAGCGCATCATTAAATAAACTGTAATGTAATTCACTTTGAATAATGAAATAGCAATTTCTAACAGTCATCACAATCAACATAACGTGTACAAGAGGAGTGCTAAGAAGTTAAGGGTTGCGCATTACAAAACATTGATTACAATAGTGCGACTTTACATGCTGTATATCTCAAAATTTGCAGGTAACTAAAACTTCACCCTGTTTGGTATCCATAATGCGTGCGTGTGTGTGCATGCGTGTGTGTGCGTGTGTGCATGTGTGTGTGTACGTGCGCGTGACTTCAGTAATCACATTTCATACATGATTATGATTTTTAAACATCTGGAGCAGTTTTTCGGAACACTCTTTTATTTATAGTAATATTTTTAACCAATAAAATACTTGAGATAACTTAAGTTTTTTCTATTTTTCAGGTGAGTAATCTCCCATCAGATGCACTTCTGCAGCAGTTCTTTACTGGTAATGTACTTAATCCTGTTTTATCCATTATTGTTGATTCAGTAATGTTATAGGCATATAGAATATTTGTATAATGCATGTGCAAGATTTAAAAGTTTGTTGTCGCATAGCATACACATTATACACATTACAATACACACATTAGCATAATGTGTATGTTTGAGTCAAACTGAAAAATTCAATGTGCGCCCGGGATTTGAACAATGGATCTCCTGGTTTCCGTCCAGTCGCTCTAACCCCTTGAGCTACCATGGCCAACGTGCCATGTAGCGTTCTATGTAGTGTTCGTCTCTCTAACGGTGTACAAGTGCAGTTATTATAACTGAACAGGGTGGCTCAGGCGCTTTCGACGGTGGACCCTCCCCCATTCAGGAGGTCTGGGTTTGATTATCGCGGCGGAACTACCTGACCCATGGGTTTTTATCGGTTTTCGCGGGTCGCTAGGCGAGTGCTGGGTAGGTTAATTGCATTCTGTCCTATTTCATCTCCATTATCATTTCATATCATCTTTCATCTGATGGTCTCTTTCAGGGTACAGGTGTCGGCGTGTGTCTCGGCGGTGCATGGCAGGATGATATTCTGTGAGTGAACCAATTCCTCCGGTAGTACGGTTGCCGGTGTCTGAACCCAGGTCGGGTGGTGGGAATATTTCCCGACTACAGTAGGGTGGGATGTCCGTTATCCTGGCCTGGAAGTTTCCATCTACGTAAAATGTAGCGACTCTGCCCTCTGCACTGGGACAGCTGCTCTTTGTCTCCTCTCGCGTCATCCTTCCCACCGGGATGCCCCGCTTGGGTACATAGGTACAATAGGTCACGTTGGACCTCCGCGCCGAGTCGAGTTTCAGTTACACATTATAGAAACTTCTTTCGGAATGAAGAGGGTTTCACTTCATAATATACATATTTTAAATATGTTGTAAGCTTTTAGTTATGCTGTTCACGTCACTCTCCCTCCCCCTTCTCTTTCAGATATTTGTTTTAAAAAGCTACTTTTGCCTCATGTGGGCCAAAACATGGAGATACGCAGGTTTTAAATGTAATGCAGTATAAACGTCCTGTACCTAGTTGGCTGAGGTTATTATACAAGTATTGAGAATACAAATAAATACTTAGCGTTTTGTTTATCACAGTTTCTTAAAATGTTACATTACATCTTATGTAATTGGTTCTCTGTTTGCGACCACTTCACAACATTTACGGCAGTGCAGATAAACTCCTCGTAAGCTGCAATTCCGTCTTTGGTTTTAGAAGCATCGGTGACCCCCAAGTTTATTGCTTCACAGAGGGAACAGGTTAGGACTGTCCGACTGTCTTTACCTGAAGCTCCTGCAGAAAAAAGGATATATAGTTTTAGGAAGTACAAAGATAGCAAATAACCATACTTTATATTAACATTGGCTTTGTATGAGCTCCTGATATGCAGGCAACTTAAGTGATTAAGCTCTCTAGCGGGCCTATCTATTAACAAGGCGAAAGTACTAGTAACGGAGGCACGCCGGCAATGCAAGACATGGTTAGTGTATAGCTGCCTGCAATATAGCACTTCCACACGTCTTCTGTACCTGCATTAGACTGAGTCCAGTCAGGATAATGTGTCCAACCATTCTTAAAAACCTACAAAATTATCGACACGAAAATTAAAATAGTAAATGTAAGATATGAAACATCACAGGGAGGGAGGAACTCTATAGAATCAAAGAAGATGTAAGCTACGACTAATTAAATGGCGAAATAAAGATTTCTATACCCTAATTTGTGAACAGCAATTAGGGAACTCATAGAATTGTTCCCTTTGTTTAGTGCAGGTGTACGATACACATATTTTGTAATTATAGATTAAAATACGTGATAGGTTAATATCATCATAATACATGTTCTATTTATCATTTATTTTTGTATCTATTCTACACATTAACTTACAAAAGCTGTGTTTCCTGGCTACTCGAGGTTAACACTGATACAATTTCAATATACACTTTAAAGTAGATTCACAAGGTCATAGAAGGATCAACTATTTTCTATACTTCTATACTTCCTTGGCACTGCTACGTGTACCTTATATGTATCTCAGAAACCAAACAGAAAAGCAGTTGAATGCGACTTTTTTAGTTCAAAAACTAAAAATAGCAATTCTTCCAATTTTGGGCAAAGCTTTGGAAAAAATAATTTATGGACAGAATATGTGTGAATTAATGATATTTGCAGCTCTGCTAGTCATGTTTAGACAAAATAAAGTTCAATAGAATGCATTGAGAATTTTCAGTATCTCAAACACGGATGCTATAGCGATAGATCTGCTAAATATTGTCTTGAGAAACAATGTTTAATCTAAGGGTAATTAAGGACGGAGTTACATACGTTCTTGAAAATGTTAGCCTGTCATCTTTAATTTGCGTCTGCCTCAGGTATGAAATGTTATATTTATTTGAAACTCGGATTTACAAGTATAGCCATAAAACTTACAAAATAATTGTCTTAAAATGACCTCCTAATGTTTTAAGGACAGGCACTTCTTGTGAAATACGATATGACGTATGAATTTTTGGGTACAATATGGTACTTCCCTTACCATTGAAAGAGTATAAACAAGATCGTAAATGTATACTTAATATTACCTTTTAGGTGTGTTCACATTATCTATGTTATGATAATTACTCGAAATCTTAATAATCCATACCAAAATTGTAATGTTTTACCAGATTCCCCTATAAATCATTCGGATGAAAGAATCGGTGTCCAATGGATTGCCACCATTAACATTCCTTTAGCTGTGGTGAACGTTAGTCACTACTTTCACTAGTTCTCTTTGGATTTATGAATTATTATTATAGAAGCTTGCTGATTTCATATACATCCATGGGAAATTATACATAAGTGGAATTTGTAGTTTTATCTAACTTTTTGTGATAAGATGTTCGGTAAATGTAGGATATTCCACAGGCTATATTTATTTAATGGTAGTATTATTTTTTTAATTTGTGAAAGCATGATGTTTTTGGACATATGGCCATGAACTTGAGGGTTTTAGTACTCCTCAGTCCATGTCTCTTGCAATTAAAAGACTAGTTGTTTACTTCAGAAAGTTTAAAGGTGATTAAAGTACGTTTAACCTATATAAACCTTAATAATATGGATTGAATCTTTAATAATCATGCGCGTGACACTAGGGTGCACAACTGTTTGCAATAAGATTTTAGAAATCTGTTAACGCTGTAAATGGAAATAACATTAAATGCAATAAACTACACACACACACACACACACACACACACACACACACACACACACACACACACACACACACACACACACACACACAGACATATATATATATATACCCGCCTCGGTAGCGTAGATGGTAGCGTGTTTGCCTTACGTTCAACAGGTCCCGAGTTCGAATCTCGGTCAGGGCGAGTTACCTCCATAAGGTATTTTTCCGGGGTTTTCTCTTATCCTGATAGACGAATATCGGGTAACTCTGAGCTCCATGGACCCGGACTCATATGAGCATTATTTCACCCATGTCACTCATCGTCCTATATGACTTAACGTTGGAGGATGTAAATTGCACCCCCCCAAAAAAGATCTATTTCAGTATTTATTTTAGTTAGGCAAGTTTGATTTTTTTCTCGATTCGGATAAATTCAATTATAACTTTAATTTGAAGACTATATCATAATTGAGCTTGCACTTATAAGGTTTTCAACTAATCACTCTAAAATTGTTGACATTCCTGTATATCTAGTTTCAATATGAAGATTAAAAGTTTCGCTGAAAGAAAAAATATTAAATGTGAAAGGGATTCTTCTAAACTACCTTAATGTTGTACCAATCTCAATCAAATTTGAAAACGTCACAAGTTTCTTCATTCTCCGCATATAAAATGCCCTCTTTATACCTGCAGCAGCAGTTGAGTCGCGTGATAGATACGTACGACAGTGGTAGTACAGATGCATTTTTTAGACGAGGTGCATGACCTTGCTCGGATGTGCGCGAGTGACCTCATGCGAATCAGTAGTAGGGGTAAGATCTCAGCTTTCATCAGATTGCTGATAAAGCTAGTGGGTTAGATGGCAGATGGCTAACCTGACAATCCCTTTATCTTCCAAATAAACAAGTGGACTCGACCATAAACTATTGCGAAACATTACGTCTAAAACCTACCACTGTATATGATTTATAGTAACGAAAGTACATTATGTTCGGCTTTCTTCATAGATGTCAGAAAGTTAAATTGCAATTAACTAGTGATTGCAACAGGAGGAGACAGCTGGATTTTGTAGCGCTTCACCAGTTAAGTATGGAAGCTAAGTTTGTTTACCCTAAATATTTTGTGCCAATGAAATAGTCTTTGTAATAGTTGCTTTAATTGCTTCAGATTAAGCTTGTCTTCCCTTCTCGTTAGCAGAAAAGTGGAAGTAAATAATATTTGCATAGTTTTTCAATTTCGGCAAAGAGCGAAGCCTTTACATTCTATAAAATAAACCAGAGAAAATGCTTATCACAGGTTTCCTTTGAAGGATATTTTCGCTAACCGGAATGGAAGGGAGATTCATTGAAAAGTGTTTGAGGGATAAATGTAAAAGATACGATGTCAGCATATTTTCGACTGACAAGGATTTCAACTTGCCACGCTCGGCCACATTTCATTTCCTCATCACACTTCATTTAGCGTAATCCTTTCCTTTAGTCGTAGAGACTATTTTATGCGTTACTTCATTGTATTAGCCTTTTTCGGTTATGTTAATAAAATTCGGACGTAATGCAAACTTTTACAGTCACTAAACAATGAATATCGCTCGATTGTACATAAATTTCAATCACGGTTTTGTTGGAAGGTATTGTACATCTCTCATGGTTTTCAGCAAATGAAGAGTAGTTTTATTTTGAAAAGTTTGCCACGCTGTTTTTCGTTGCTTTGCTGTTTTTATGGCAAAAGCGACGTAGTATAATTCTGAGTAGGACAAAGGAACAAAATGAGTTCCAAATAACAATAGGGTTCTTTCTATAGATAAAAACACGGTTCGGTTGTTGCTGTAGTTGTTTTCATAAACTCAACCTTGCATTCATTTTCAACGAAACAATGGTTCCTGGATGCCGTTGATTGGCTGCTATACGGAAACTGCGGACTTTCATTTGTTTGTAGTATATTTGTTTTGTTTCATCCCTTGCAATGGTGATTGGATGGGAATTTTAATTCCGTGACGTCATATTGGGAAGCGGTGGCGCAAGTATCCTATGGGAAATCATCCAGGGCTCTCGATGCGCTACTTGTCAATCCTTCTCCTCCATTCCATCCCCCCTCCTGTACAATTTTGGCGGCGGGACAATGTTGCCATCTGTGGTACGTTGCAAGAGAATGTTATCAGAGACATGATGTACTCTTTGTTTTAAACTGAGGCTGTTTTAAATGCAAGCTTTCCTAAAGGGCCACAGCCATTCACATCACCCACGGGGGTGGGGAGAGAATACCTCGTGGAGTCGACGTTTTAGATTCATCACACATTGTGAAGTACATTACAGCTCCCTGTTGGGGTTTGTTTGCTGGTCTTCTTATGTTACCTAAAACGTCGACGGCATGAAACAGTGCGAACATTATAATTACGATAACTTTCTCAGCCACTGCTGTATAGATGCATTTTCTAATAATTGTGGAGAAAAAAGGAGAGGGCAGGCTCTTGCAATTCATAAATACCGTTATTTTCGCTCAGAATTAAAACTTAAATATCACGATTTTGCCCGAATTGTCACATTACAGGTTGAAAATTAGAATAGCGTAAATGAGGAATTTGCTACCTGCGTCAAATAAGCGTATTTGTTTTAACATTCATAAATTTGGAGCTACTGGTAGTTTTATGGCAAAAGTGTGTAAAAAATAGGTCAATTTCATCAGACTCTACAGAATAATTTTGTGATGTCCTCCGTAAATATATGTTTTATTCTCAGAGGCCACTTTAAGGCTTGTAAAGAATGCGTTGAAATTTAGGATAGCAGTACGAGGGTGGTCTGAAAAGTTTCCCACCTACAAGAGATTTTTTCAAAATTTGTTTTACAACATAGTTTCCTTGTAACTCTACATACTTCTCCCAGCGATGATTCCATCTCTGTAACCCGTCCAAGTAGTACTCGGCGTTTCTCTCTGCAAAATAATTGTTCATGAAGGTGATTGCCTCTTCATTTGACGAAAATCTCTGTCCTCCGAGCGCAATTTTCAGATGAGCGAACAAAAAGTAGCTTAGGGCTAGATAAGGTGAGTAAGGCGGATGGTCAAGCAGTTCAAACCGTAATTCGTGGAGTTTCGCCATTGCAACCTTGCGTTGTCTTGGTGAAACAGGATATCCATTTTCTGCAAATGTGGCCGTTTTTCCGCAAGTTGTGCCTTCAGCTAGTCAAGCAATGATGCGCGGTGTACTCATGTAATGGTTTTTCCTTTTAGAAGATAATCGATTAAATAACTCCATGACTATACCAAAAACCACTTCACTTTCCCAGCCAAAACAAAACAACTTTTTTTTTTTTTTTTTTTTTTTTTAACTGGTTGCCCCTTTGCAATCCACTGTTTGGACTGTATTTTTGTTTCGGGCGTATAATGGTGGATCCTAGTTTCATCTACAGTAATTAATCGGCGCCAAAATTCGGATTTATTGCGCCGAAACCGCGCCAACAGAGCGTTGGAAATGTTCATTCGAACACATTTTTGGTCCTACGTGAGCAAATGCGGCACCCAACGCCCGAACAGCTTTCTCATGTCTAAATATTGATTTAATATGTGACAAACACATTTTATTGACCTGTTCATAGCCTCTGATATCTCTCTCGCTTTAATTCGGCGGTCGTCTAGCACCATTTGGTGAACTTTGGTATATTTTCGTCGATAGCTGCAGTTTTTGGCCGTCCCGAACGTTCATCGTCTCCCAAACCCTTACGGCAACGTTTAAATTCAGCTGCCCAAAATTTCACTGTGGTAAATAAAGGTGCAGTCTCCATACATAGAATCCAACTCATTTATGAATGGCGTAGGTGTATTGTCTTTCAAAAACAATTATTTAATGACAGCTCGATACTTGACTTTATTCATTTTCATAAAAACACATCAACTCACTCAAATGTCTGTTACATTATAACCGAGCGTCCAAAATGGTTGAAACTTTGATAAGTAACTGTCAACAGACGAACAACGAAATTCGTTGGCTTTTATTTACGAGTGCTGCTATCTTCATGTTGAGGTCGGAAACTTTTCAGACCACCCTCGTACTTTTGTAACTTGTGATAGGCTACAATTCGCTGGAATCTGAAGGGTAAGTGTTCTTTTTTTTTTCCTTTTGCCCGATGGTACGGATTTATATTACTATACGGAAGTGGTTCATAAAAGTAGCTTGTAAAAGCGCTGTAGCTCAAGTGCATAAATCTGAAACAATTAACCAAGCGTTGCAAATTTACATATGTATTTTATGTTTAATCAAGAGGCAAGTCTTCAGATTTTAAATGAAAACCCATCTAGAGATACTTGTTAAATGTGGATTCAACCGAATCACTGGTACAGTCACAAAAATTGAGCCCGTATGCCCTGCGTGACCTTTGACTGTTTTTCAGTGGGCCTTTGTGAACAGGTCTTGAGAGGTATTTGTATGTTGAAGGAAGATACACGCCATTTATCAAGAAGTCCTATGAGGTTTTTTTTTTTTTTTTTTTTTTTTTTTTTTTTTTTTTTTTGTAATCACAAACGTAGCTACTTTTCCTCCACCTTTCAGGACAGCGGAAACATCTGAGAACACTTGCAGAGGTACACTAGAACCATCCCATTCAATTTGTAATTTTTTTATTCATTACTCTTAAATACTTTCAAAAACAGATGAGCAATGGGAAATATGCCTAAACTTAACATGGAAATGTGTTAAATCAAGTGCTAGTGGAATTATGGCTATGGCCCAAACATGCCTTCTGTTAACTTTGTTTAAACTCAAGAATCCAAGCAAAGGGATTTGCAATCTTCCTTGGGAAATGTTCAGTTTACAGAGCAGATCAAAATGACAGCGGCTTTTTACCAAGAAAGTTCAGTGTTTCTTTGTGTTTACTGATATTTCAGACAGCGAAATGATTAGTGTCCTACTGAGCGGCAGTTCCTGAAAGAATAACATGTGTTATTTCTGTTAGCAATATTTAGGTAATATAGAAGCCATTTGAACTTAGATGGCTATCCCTCATGTAACATTTCATTTTTATTCGCAAATAAACATCATTCACGCTCGTGTCTGTCAATTTTGCTGTTAGTCCTGTCGTAAAGTTGCACAATTTAAAATTATGTTGTATAATGTAAACATTCATATAAATAAGGAAATTCCCTTAAACGCATTGAAGCTAAAATCTCTCTACCAATTAATTAGATATTTACCATTATCCTGCGGACGGATGCATCCATTTCCTTAACATTATGCTTATTTTTTCGATAACATCGTTCTTTGCTATTCTTTGTTATATTATATATCTACTATAATTCTGTACTGCATAGAAGGCTTCTACAGAAGCCAGCCGACATAGCAGATGTATTACCCGACCACGTAAGGCTTCTTCATTATTCATCCGAAAAATTTGTAAAGGTACCATAAAAAGTAGAACTTGCTGTGACAGACTGAAGAAATTTAGTTTTATTTACTGTTTTATTTTAATTTTATGGACAGTGTTTTACTGCTGTACTTCTCAGCACTCCATTCTGTAATGAGCGTTAAACGTCGCTTAATTTTGCTCAGAAGTTTAACGTTCTTTTATTTGCCATAAATCTGACACGGACCACCGGCTTTACTTCTCTTCCGAAATGAGTCATGCTAAGGTTTTTCACGCCCAAAAAGTTCATCGCTCTCCGTCGAGCTTAAATAATTAGCCTCGGGAATAAGGCTGAAATTTATCGAAATGGTTGAGTTCAAATCTTTGTCGTGAACGCAAAACCATACCGAGCTCTTAAAAGCTTGGTGATCGGATAAGAGTTACAAGGTTAAATCATTCTCAGGCTCCGACTTCGTCTTAATATCCCAGTCCACACTATTCACGATTTTATTTTTACATGACACAGAGGATAAATTAATGATACACAGACACATCAAGAAGAAGGAAAAGCATTTCAAAGGATGAAATAATTGAAGTTGAAGTACCAAGACACATATTTGTAATAGGTTACATACACACAAACACACGCACACACATGTAAACATTTTTCTGTAGGAAAGAGTGTTTTTAGTATGCAGTCATATATATTTAAATGAATAAGTACAAGAAATTAAACTACATAGCAGTATCGCATGTCTCCACGGTAATTTATTTACAAATAACTTATCATTAAACTTTCAAATATTACAGAAGGTAAGGACAGCTTAGAATAATATGTACCAGGGAAACATATGATACCGAAATTATGGTTTGCCAGAAGCAAAGAATCATGATAGATGTCAGAGGAATGTTGGTTCTTTGTTACGACAAGGGCAAGCCCAGTTCAGTTGTGGGGAAAGTTTGTATAACAAAAGCAATGTAAGAAGCAGTGTCCTTAGCAGTTTCTAAAGGGGCTCACTTGACTTGTATGAATAGGAAATTCTTTGGATCATTTACAATGGCGACAAAACAGCCACAAAGGGACTTTGGTTGAAAAGGAGTTTTCAGTAAGGGAAAGTGATACACCCACACACGCGCAGCTATGGTCATGGAGAGCAGTCTTCGGCGTGGAGCCGATGTGGACAGTCTTCGGCGTGAAGCCGATCAGAAGGGTCTTCGGCGTGAAGCCGATCAGAAGGGTCTTCGGCGTGAGGCCGATTAGAGCGGTCCAAGGCGTGAAGCCTATTAGGGCAGTCCTGTTGCTCTGTCTTGGATATTTGCCGGTTCGTATATATGAGGAACGAATAAATTTATTAAGTAATAAACATTCTGCCGTCAGTAACTCTAAACAGAGATTGGTAACCTTTGGTCGGCAACTTTCATTTCGATGTTTGAAAAGAAGAAGCAGTAAATAAATAAGTTGGAAATGGGCATTCAAGTGTTATTAAAATCTCCTCACACACATCCACGCATACCCTGAGAGAAACCTCATTTCTCGCCGACTTATTTGCTCGCCATTAAATTATTTGCATCAAATTGGCGTCCACAACGTGGAATTGTGTGCAGCCATAAACATTTTAGTTACACATTCTGAAAAATGTGAAGAAGTTCGTTGACCATTGTTTTATGGAAGTCAGCAGCCGATTTTTCGTTAATTATTTGCACCAGAAACCTATAGTTACTGCCGTTTTATAGTTTTATTGTTATAATTATGTTATTTAATTTTATTGTGATAATAGTCATTATTTAGTTTAAAATTAAATGTTTGTGGTGTGTGTATGAGCGTGTAATTCGAAAATTTAAAACATAATAACTAAAATTTCGAAAAAGATAATGCTGCAAAACACGTTAACGTATGTGTTAACGAGATATACATGTGATATTTAGTAACGTTTTCTCTCATTTACAATTTACTCATAAACTACACAACATTCATTCGACTACTCGAGAACTATAAAGAACTCAGCACTCTGCATCGCTGTGAGACGTTTAGCAGTCATGATAAATAAATTTGGTGCTCATTTGTAGAAAAAGAAATAGATTAGATATATGTTTATTTATTTATTTATTCATTCATTCGTTCGTTCGTTCATTCATTAGTTATTTATTTATTTGATAAACTTGGGATAATTTTGAGAGATGGTTGTACGGTATGAACTTTTAGACAGGAATGGTCATTGTGGCCGTAACACATATTCGAGCTAATAAGAGAATCATTTTAGAATAATAAAACTTTTTTCCCAACCTCACCGTAAAACACAAACATTTATTGAACAAAATTCTCAGAATATTTAAAATATAGATGGTCACATATCTGTGGCTTGCGTGGCAACTCCCAATTTGATAGGTATAAAATTCTGGTATGAGCGTTCATTCCCATAACCACAGTAGCGCCAGAGGCAATGACCTTTACAATCATTCACAGCTCTGTAAGGTCGCGAACTTCTGAAATGGAATTGCCGTCCTTTTTAATAATCACGCGAAGCACACGGCAGTTGTTTTCAGCGTGCCAACGGCAGCATCAAATAACCTCTCTTCTGTTTATACTCACCAATTAAGCGTCAAGCAACATTAATTAGGTATCTCTGGTGCTGCATGCCAGTAACATTAGCAGAGTGTTGAATTTATAGGAGCTGCTGCAACTTCAAACAAACTCGGCGTATAGATGTAATTTACTAGACTGGTTTTCTCTGTGTATGGAGGGTACTTGACATACATACGCACAAACGTGTAAACCTGCCAACTAACAGAATGAGAGCCAAGAAGCGTCTATTTGCAAGAGTAAGGAGAGCAAGAGCAGCTTATTTATCATTTCTCTTACATATGGTACGGTATATTGTTATTTACATATTATGTTCGAAGTGCCAGCCGCATATCTGGCGTACTGCGTTAGTGAATAACACTTAAACAAACTTACTTGAGGAACTTGTGCTTCATGCATTGGAAATCCCAAATACGAACAATCTTATGGTTCATATTTACATAATTTTCACCACCCATTCTCATTAAACTATTCTGAACTTACTTGTAACCATTAACGAGATTAAGAAACAATTGAAGGTGAACTTGTGATTGAATAGGTAGATACGAAGGAAAAAGTATACTATTAATTTGATTAACGACGGTAATGAATGAATGAATGAATGAAGGAAGGAAGGAATGAAAATAGCCTGTGTTGTCCCTTTGACGACAAGGGCCTCCTACAAGTAGGAATAGCTGCTTTTAAAGACTCACGTGGTGAGCTAGTCCGCATAACACGGTACCGCACTCTAATGCACACTACACAGTGAATTACACATGAGCACTTAGCTGTAGTTCTAGTTATTTCCACATTATTTCCACTCTTTCCACTCCTGCTGGTCTATTGTCTTCCTGCTTGTTTTCGAATAAGTCCGATCATTTGCGTCTTGGTCTTCCTGGCAGTCTCTTGCCGATGTAGCAGTCCCATGTGGTAGATCGTGCCGTCCATCTGTCGTCTTGCAGTCTCACCATGGCCGCCCCATTTCCATTTGGTCCTCCTAGCCTGTTGTGCCTGTCGTTGCTGACATCTTTTATGTCGAGGTGTCCGATATTCTGTATTTCAGAGAGCCGCCAAGGAGGATGTTCCGCTGCATTTTCCTTTGGCATATTTGTAGAGTGTTTCTCTGTTTGGCTTTGAGAGCCCATGTCTGACATCCATACAATAGTACAGGAAAAGCGCAGCTTTCAAGTGCCTCCATTTCGAGTCTCCAATTCACGTTTCTGTCTAGCAATATGAATATGATGGCCCAGAGAGCTTTCCAAGATAAGAAAAGTCTTCGTTATATTTCCTTTTCCTTTTGGTTGTTAAAGGGAATTATTTGGCCTAGGTATATGTATTGTGATGCAGACACAGTTCCGTTGCTTTAAGATATATTAGGATTTCTAATCCATTTGCCATTACTTGCGTTTTAAATAGTAGTAAATTTTTTTTTAAAAAATGCTTGATTTCATAGTGTAACAGGAAACGGACGCCTCTAAAGCTACGCATTAATATGTCTTACCACGCGTTTTCTTAACTTCGTATTGGGTATTCATGCTTAGACTCAGCAACCGTGGATAATATCTAAAGGAATTGCTCATTCTGAGACGCCAGATCTGAGCAAAAGCTCAAATTGAGAGGACTTCGAAACCTGAAATATCGACACCATCCTCAAGTACAGGACGCAGCCACCTCATCTGCTGGAGGACAGCATTTTTGTAGCAACAGTATTCCACGGTTTACATGTAATTATTTGAACAACATTCCAATATTCCATATACTATTATTCATCTTTCCTCACTTAATTTAAATATTGGTGCTAAATTAAAATCGCAGCCCAGAGATCATGTGGTAGCAAAAGCCATCTAAACGTGGTGCAGAATAGCATCTTTCCATTTAAAAACCCGTCTCATACTCTTCTATCAACTTAATGTTAATCGAGATAAAACATTATTACGGTATATTTATTTCTTCATTTTTTAACTGGCGTTCTCCAAGTAAGTTTTTTGTGTGTTTTACGTCCTCCAACGTTAAGTCATATTGGACGATGAATGGAATGGGTGAAATTATGCACAAATGAGCTCAGGGTCAATAGAGCTTAGAGTTTCCCAACATTCGTCTTGCAGGATAAGGGAAAACCCTAGAAAAGACCTTATCCAGATAACTCACCCTGACCGAGATTCGAACTTGGGACCTCTTGAACGTGAGGCAGACTCGCTACCATCTACACTACTTCTCCAAGTAAGTGATATTGGAGATAAATGAATGAAATGGGTAAAATGATACTCAAATGAATCCTGGGCCAAGACAGCTCAAGGGTACTCACCATTCATCTTTCAGTATATGGCAAAATTGAGAGAGAGAGAGAGAGAGAGAGAGAGAGAGAGAGAGAGAGAGAGAGAGAGAGAGAGAGAGAGAGAGAGAGAGAGAGTGAGAGAGAGAGCATAAGCAAATAACTCCTCTAAATGAGATTGGAATTCTGAGCCTCTTGAATGTGAGGCAGACAGGCTACTATGCTACAGAGCCACGTCATATTTCATTCTCAGTACATATTATAATGAAGAAATACAATAGGCTTTCACTTTACAGCATTTTCTAAGATTGCAGCACGAGTTGCAAAAAAAAAAAAAAAAAAAAAAAAAAAAAAAACCTTCAAAATTTACTCAAACAGGGAAGTTTTCTGCATTATCTATTTTTCTAAAACCGAATGTGAGGATTTTAATTATGTAACATATGTTTGAGACATTAACGTAGCTAATAAATTGCACATCTTTAATTTTTTTTAAATTATTTAAGAAGACCTTTGAGTGAATTTTTTTTATAAGTGTAAACCATAAGAGGCAGACAAAGATTTATTAAACAACTATTGATCTTAATTCAAGCAAAGCATGCCCTATAGACGTTTGTGACTTTAATTATTGCTAAGATATTTCATGTATTGTTTTAAATTTTACATTTTATCACATATTTTGAAATCCAAAGTCATCATTCTTTTGATTTCCGTTATACGCGAAATAGGAGATTTAGATATCGACATATAACTGTCCCGTGTTTAGGTATTGTCGCGAACCCGTATCTAGGATCGCGCGGCTTGTTTATACGAAGAACTGATAGGCGGGCAGTGTGTACACAAATAGGCTGCAGATAAAGATAACACGCAGATAGGGGTCTGCCAAAGGAAACAGAGATAAATGGAAATTTCTAGTTACTTCTTGTCTGATAGAGAGTTTTCGGGTTCTGGTTTATTTTCGAACAATCTAGAAATTATCAGTGAGGTATTTAAAGAGGCGACGACTCGCCAGGAGTGGAGTTGCAAGTTGTAAAACAGTGTGTTGTGTAACAAGAGTCAGCCGTTTTGGTGTTGTAATGGGAGCCGTTTGTTATTGTCATCGACCTTGGTGCTGTAGATTGTGATATGTGGTGTAAGTCCGCTGCTACGGCAACTTGGACTTTTAATTCTACGAACCCACAAAGTCACAGTATTTTTCCTTCCTTCATATTCCTTTACTCTCTATAGATTGAACTAAATATACTAAGAAAACAACCTTAAAGCGTCGATTTGAAGCCTCAATTAACATGATGAATCATAGAAACAAACTTTTGTAAGGTTCATGTGCAGAAGAGATAATGTATCTAAAACAGAAACAGAGCTGCGCATCACACTTTTTGAACTGAAGAAAGAAGGCCATGTGTTTTTTATTAGTTCCTTCGTCCCTTCACGCCCCATATATTGAAAAAATAGCAGCTTACTATTAGATAAACTGTAATTACGGTTGATTTCTATGTACCCTGAAAAGAACTACAAGTTAGCTTACAATTACAAGGAATGTGCGTAACTTTGTCTTATTTCGACCATAACTAAATGTCTTAACTTTAAAGATTTACTTTAAAAATTTTTATAGATATCGTTCTTACCTTGTTACAACCGATCGGGATGGCTCAGGCGGTTTCGTCTGTGACCCGCATTCAGGAGGCCCGGGTTCGATTCCCGTGGCCAACTTACCTGACCTTTTGCCTGGGAGTTTTCCTGGGTCGCTAGGCGAATGTTCCCCGAATATCTTGTCCCTCCATTTCACCTTCTATATCATTTCATATCATCTCTCATCTGGTAGTTTCTTTCAGTGTAGAAGCGTCGACGGGAGTCTAGGAGGTCTAGGAGGTACATGGCTCCGAGGAAAACGCTTCCCCTTCCGGCGGGACAGTCCTCGGTCTCCGAGCCGACCTAGTGGGCCGATTCAGCAACGCGGCAGGCCGGATGCCGGTTGTGCAAAGCTGCCTGGAGTATCCTGCTCTGGGGAGGCGGCCTCCAGTCTTCGAACCGGCCTCGTGACATTTCAGGGCCACGACAGGTGGGATGATGATAGCCCTAAGTCTACCGCCGGGGAGTTCCTATCTGGTAAAGTGTATAGACCTCGCCATCTGTATTGTAGTGACTCCTTGGGGTTGACCGCCCTCTGTCTCCTCTCACCGCATCCTTCGTCACGGGGACGCCCCACTTGGTACAATAGATCTACTCTGGTCGTTGTGGCGAATCCCCTCCAATATTCCGCTAGTACCACTACTACAATCTTTGTTGCATGGTGATAATTAAACGGTGCTAAGTCTATCTTTATAGAAATGCCATAAACTATGTTTTGGTTGTCTTTCTCTTAAATCACTCACTCTCTCTCTGTCTCTCTGTATAGTAAGCAGGTTATTTAATTTTGTATATTTGCATACTTCAGTTCCTTACTTAATACATAATGCTGATTACAGAATTGATTAGCATTACATATCCTGAAAGCCATTTAATGTTTTCAGTTTTACTCCAATGTCTTTATAATACATCTTCCTTGGCTTTTTGGGGCAATAAATTGTAGGAGACGCTTCTGGCACAATTTCTGGTAACAGTGGTAGCAATTCGAAATATTAATTTTAAAACGCGCGTCTGTGTTTTTAATTCCTAGTTTCAAGACTTGTGGTTGATTAAGTGTACAAGATTAGTCGTTTTAGATCATGCTTAATTGAAAAAAACTAAAATTACTAAAAGTAATAAAACTACTTTTAGTACTTTAATGAAAAATAATGTGTTAACGCAATACAATTAAATGGATACCAAAAGCAATTTCTTTCGATATTCTATGCAGCTAAGTGTAAAGCTGAGAAAAGAGCTGCTAATGATTGGAATGCTTAGTGCAATGAGATTGGAGGTTTATATCTCTGTATAATATTAAGTTGTTTTTTTTTTTCCCCAAGGCTCACAAGATTGAAAAAACACCGCTTTAGTGTCAGACGGTGATACAGTGTAACCTTTGGAGCAGAGCAGCGTTCTTTTTGAAGTGTAGTCCTGCGGACGAAGTTGTTCGTAATGTTCATTTGAAGATACGCAAACGAGAAATTGAGCGAAAGAGTAGGCTTAGCTGCTGAGAGCAAACGTGACTCCATTCTCTTTCCCCTTTGCTACAGAGCAGGGGAGTTTGTAATGAATTACATTCTCATATCCACCCTCGAAAGAAGTTGGTATAAATAGCTACGTCACTCTTTTACTTACAAGAAGCTTGCTGCTTTCTTCTCTTCCAGCCCATCTGACACTTTTTACCCCAATGCTGTTTTTTATTCCCCTACATACTGGATTTTCGATTTCCTCACCCTGTTGTATTCCCCTCCATTTTCAATTCAATCCGAGCATTTCGCTACCGCTCTAGTACGTGTTGGTTCCAGAGTAAGAGGAGGGTTGCGGGTTGCAGTATTTCTCCGCTCTGCTTGTCAGGAGCTTGCTGCAGGACCTGTTGCCTGGCTGGGTGGCAAGAAAAGAGAATAGACAGCAGCGCGGAGCTGGTTCAGGCAAATTATTTATTGATCGTCCTCCCGCCCCCGCGTGGCTGTCGTAGACTCGAGGTCTTGCTAGGGTGAATGATTGCTTTATACGAGGACATGCTTCTCTTTGCTTGGCTGGTCACCTTGGGAATCGATTCTCGTTACGAGGGGATCAGCATCGCGATGCTCGTAACTTTCAATACAGCGGCTCTTGTCACCGTTCCGTTTTGGTCAACCGTTGCGGAGTTACAGATTTCTTCTGTCACAAGCCAAATCGTGGAGCATGTACTACAGCATTGTACAAGGATTGACGATATTCCACCCTCTTGGCTATTTAAGGAGGGATTTTGACATTGGCTCATTCATGTATTATGAATGTTGCTAACATAGAATGCGAAGTATCCTCTCGTGAACATTTCTTTAGGCATTTAGTCTAATCCATGCCCCGTAGAATGAGGACAGTAACAGAAACAGAAGGCTTACACACCCGCTGCTAAGATAACTTCCATTTTTATTTGATTTTACATGTAGGAATAAAACATGTATTTCGAGTAGTTTAACAACGGAGTAGTGTTTCAGCTTTTATGTAAGAGCATAAAAGCCATAAAATCAAGGAGGCCTTAGCAATTTGAAGAGTGAGTGAGTGTGTGGTGTTTTAGGGCCCGTCGTCAACAAGGTCATTTGGGCCCTCAATTTGAAAATATATTACAATGTGCGTAATACACATTTCGTATTTATACAATAAAAAATCAAAGTGATGTTTAGGATTCGAACCTTTGTAGGTATGGCCCCTACATGCTTGTCTATATCTGCCATCTTTCACATTTAGTAACTTAGACTTAATTATGAAATTCAATTTTTCGCACTCTACAGTGTGCGAAAAAGGCATAATTCCCTATGTGAATATGCACGAAACATATGAAACAATACACAATGTGTGAATATTTTCATTATTGATACAATTATGAGAGGATTCAGGAGGACGAAGCTAAAAACACGCGTTCTGTAACACAATTGTAAACTGGCCCTGAACGGCATGTGGACTTAGAGAAAATACACGCTTTTGTTAAATTATGTATGGTCAGACTAGTGGTAAACAATTCCGGAACTTCCCGAATACGAGTCTCATATATTACCGTGGAGTCACCTCACTTGGTTATTTGACACAAAAATTGTATTTTAACAAAATATTTATTTCTAATGCCCTTGAAATTTTTGTGTTTCTTAGGGTTTACCACAACATCACATTATGTACAATTAATTTAGAATGAGGAGAATTTTGTAGTAATATGTTTGCTAGACTATACTTTTAGGTTACGTTATTCAGAGACACACACGAGGGTAGGTCCGTAAGTCACCGAGAAGGACTTTCTATGTTGTCCTATTTTAACCGTTTAGTAAATAATTGCATCGGTAATTTCCGCTCCACGGTCTTCGGTTGTTCAGATATAGTTGCATAAAGCAGGATATTGTAGAAGATTCTGACATTTATAAATTTGAGTGTCGAGCGATTGTTAAATTCTTCACAAAATAGGAGGTACCTACAAATGAAATTAAACAGGATTGCATGGCATATTTTGCTAAGCATCCTTTAATATTCTACCACTAAAAATGGGGCAAACTTTTTCGAAGTTCTGCAAAATTTAGTTATAATAGATGAAACCATTGTCAAATACTATGATTATTTGTCTAAAAGAGCATCATTGGAAAAGCGTAAACCTGGCGAAGCACCATTTATAAAGGTGAAGGCCACTCAGTAAACCGAATTCAAACACCCCAGCAGAACATGAAACCAATTTGCTCATTTCGCAGGTAAAGCCGCAAAGCGGCTAGGTACTGCGGCATAAAGACACCCGGACGGGGAGCCCGCCCGACTAGGACTACCTCTGGCCCTCTGGAGTAAACCGAGAAATCATGGCCACCATCTGTCAGAAATGTGTGTAGTGTTTAACGTCCGCTTTTACTACATACGGCACCGCAGGCCATGACACTGATGATACATGAGATGAAGGTGGAGCACCGGTGGAATGAGATGGCGGGGTAAACCGGAGATCCCGGAGAAAACCCGCCCCAGCGCTGTGTTGTCCATCACAAATCTCACTTTGCGGTCACCTGGGATCAAACCCGGGCCGCCCTGGTGAGAGCCAAGAGGTCTAACCACTGAGCCACGACGCGGCCACCATCTGTCAGAGAATATTTTTCATTGACTTAAAGGAGAACACAAAAATAAATGGGGTGTACTATGCTGGCATACTGCATAGACTACATGCTTCTATGAAACAAAATAAAAAGGAGAGAATCTGAGTAGAAGCGTGCGCCTTCTTCTCGACAACACACCTGTACACACAGCTCGCGCAACAGAGGAAGCTGTGAGGAAATGTGGTTTCCAGGAGATCGAACATCCACTCTACAGCTAGCTGTCACTAGCTCCTAGTGACTATCTCCTCTTCGCAAAACTCAAAACGGCTTTCAAGGAAGGAAATTCAACTGTGACTAAGTAGTACTTGGAAGTATATAGAAATACACCAAGAAATATTTGAGAAAATATGTAACTCTGAAAAAATACATCAGTTAAATAAGGTCAGCAAATTACGCATTTAAATATAGTTCTGCATTCTTTATATATTAAATGTTATCTCTGCTAGCTTCAAACGAATACAAAATTCAGATGAAATTACACGATTATTTAGTAAAGTATATGATATTTTTACCCACACTTTGTACAGATAATTTGAAAGCATAAATGGCAGGGGAAGCTTCTATTGAAGGATGAAAAGAAATTTTAATATGATAAATGTTGGATTGCCAAGTTATGATGGTATTTGACGAAGTTTTAAGAAGTTTTATTTTGTATTCGTTAAATTTGCTTTTAAGTTAAATTAAAATATGAATTCCCAGCTGTAACTTCTCCTAAGTTGTAGTCTCGGACGGATGTCCTTCTTCTCCCCCATAAATGATTTTCATTGCAAAATAAAATAATGGATTACTTTTTAAATATCTTGATTTTAATTCTTGTTCAAATTGACACAAAAGGTTAACACAGGGAATCTATTCATGTATTCACTCTTTAAGCTTCCATTTTCTATAATCAAGCTAACACTTTTGACGCCATTACTCTCCGAAGCTGAAGCTTAAAGTCTACGCGTCTTTATATGAAGATTATTGACTTGCTTCTCCATAGTAACCAAGTGTTTATCACTACGTCAATTCGTAACATCCTATGCAAAGGTCTTATTTATTATACTTGGAAAATTCTTTAAATAATTTTAAACTTAAAATAACATCGTAAAACAAATTAGCAATATTCGTTTTTCGAGGCTGAACTCACAACTGCTGCGAGAGTTCTATAGAAATTGTATGAAAACTTTTAATAATAGTAATAATAATGATGATGGTAATAATAACAACAACAATAATAATAACAATAATAATAGTTATGATAATAATGATAATAATGATAATTAATAATAGTGATAATAATGATAATTAATAATAATGATAATAATGGTGATAATAATAATGATGATGATAATAATAATAATAATGATAATGATAATGACAGTGACAATGACAATGACAATGACAATGACACTGACACTGACACTGACACTGACACTGACAATGACAATGACAATAGTAATAATAATAATAATAATAATAATAATAATAATAATAATAATAATAATAATAATAATAATAATAATAATAATAATAATAATAATAATAATAATAATAATAATAATAATAATAATAATAATAATAATAATAATAATAATAATAATAATAATAATAATAATAATAATAATAATAATAATAATAATAATAATAATAATAATAATTAATAATAATAGTAATAGTAATAGTAATAATAATAATAATAATAATAATAATAATAATAATAATAATAATAATAATAATAATAATAATAATAATAATAATAATAATAATAATAATAATAATAATAATAATAATAATAATAATAATAATAATAATAATAATAATAATAATAATAATAATAATAATAATAATAATAATAATAATAATAATAATAATAATAATAATAATAATAATAATAATAATAATAATAATAATAATAATAATAATAATAATAATAATAATAATAATAATAATAATAATAATAATAATAATAATAATAATAATAATAATAATAATAATAATAATAATAATAATAATAATTAATAATAATAATAATAATAATAATAATAATAATAATAATAATAATAATAATAATAATAATAATAATAATAATAATAATAATAATAACAAAGTCCATAATCGCGCCTCCATAGAGACAAAACTACTACGGAAATTAAAGACAGAATTGGTAAAATTCTCAGTCTTTTATCTTTCCATTACTTTATTTCTTTCATTGTTTCTTTCCTTCTTTTCTTTGCATTTTTAAGTGATGCCATAAACAATTCTTTGTATCATGTTGCCGCACTGTGTAACCTATCCTTTTTCTTGTGGTGAAGTTGGCAACTGCAAATGTTTCTGTTTGCACTCCACCGGCTGATATCATAGTGTTATCTGTCAAGTGCGTCACAGTTAAAATAAAGTGATTTCCTTATCAGTATCTAAAGGTTATTTTCCACAAAATGAAGTTGGGCAACTATGTTCGCTGGGTTAGAGTTGAATGCCCATATAAAAAATTACGTTTCATCCAGTTTTACTAGTTTCTTGAGTTTTTACATCCAATAAAATTTGATAGCAACGCTGCAAACATTACTGACGCAAACTTGAACGGCCCAAAACCATGAAAATTCTGGTATACACGGAGTGTTCCGTGAATATTCGAGTGTACATGGAGAGTAGCAAAAATACCTTGTGGTAAAAAAAAAAAAACTTTATGTGATAAATGTATGCTTAATTCGAGGTACATTTCCATTTTATATTCTATTGTTTGCACTTAGGTAAAAAGTAATGGAGAGCTTCACAATGAACATTTCATGTACAAATTTTATTCTATTTCCAAATTATATATTCTCTTTAACATCGTTTGAAAATATAAAATATGTTTCTAGTTTTACTTTCGGTGTGATTGAAAATTCTACCTGTATATGGTAAATAAAATAAAATTAATATTCGTGCTTGTGTTTGAAGGAGTTAAGTAAGAAAAAGACATGATCGAGGCAATTATTGTTATCAAAAGTTATGCTGCATTCGTCCACTCACTAACATTTAGAAATTCGGTAGTCTCTTCAGGGCATTCCACTTTTTTAGTACAATATTCTTCTTCCCTCCTGCTTTGATGTTAAAACTAACAACCAATTGCGGTTTTGTAGCGAATAGGTTTATGAAGATAAGTATAATTTGAGTTCTAGTTGAGTTTGTGGAGCAAGCGGACAGGAAGGATATTGGGAATATATTCAGAGTATAAACATTAGCCTTTCTGAAAGCCACCCCAGATAAAAATAGCAAAAGAAAAGTTTTAAAGAAATCATCCGCGGACTGGCATGCAGTTAATGCGGAAATGTTGTGATAAAATGAGAAAACGCTGATGTGATAAACTTTCACTACTTTTTCTCCTTATGAAAAGTTCGCAGTCATATCTAATAATACATTAAAATTACTTTTCTATCAACGTTATGCTATTCACATTATTTAATTACAGCTGTTTATAAATGTTTACTACTTAATTAGACGCAAATTTGCCATAAAGATGACTTCAAATGTTAATTGGATAAATCGTAAAAATTAATTAAGAATTGATCGACGGTAGTGCTTGTGTGCATGTGGGAACCCAGGATTGGATTACCGGCTGGCGCCTGAAAATGTTGCCCAAAGTCTGGCATGTGTATGTGAGTGCGTTTTTGTGCACGCGTATGTGAATGTGTGTGTGTGGGAGAGAGAGAGAGAGAGAGAGAGAGAGAGAGAGAGAGAGAGAGAGAGTAATAAAGTACGTGTGACCGTGAGCGTTATACTCGTAGGTTATTAAGCAAACAATTCGCCCATAAGCATTGTAACTGTTGGATTCCAAAAAGGTGCGCAAAGTTTCAAAATATGACAATAAAAATAATTTGCAGTCATAGTGGAATAGATTACACCTCCATGGTCTATCTGTGCATCATGTTGGAGTTTGACGATTGTTTATTTTGCATCAAGCCCCTGAAAGAAGGATGTAAAGAAACTACACTACAGGGGGTAGTTCAGACAGTTTCTACAGCCCGAAAGGGTTCCAGTTCGTCATGAGTACTCGCCACTAGCCAGCCAAGTCCGGCTGATCATACAGCTTCTCTAAAACGATAACCAGGCGATCATAGTGCCTCCCCTCAGCCGAACACCGTATTTCCAGAGCGTAAGCCCCACCGCAGCGCAGTACCTGTGATTTCGCTACCTCTTGCTACCTGTAAAGCCCAGTTGGACAGAATAGAATTAGTTAAATGAAGAAGAGAAACACGGGAAGTAAGATAAAAATTGTTCCCCTAACTCGCTTCAGTGCCCCGGGGAAAACCCCCGTAAGAAAACAAGATGAGGAAATTCGGCCGATTGCCTCCAGAGCCATCCCGCTCTTTACACCTCAATGATTGTAGTAATAAATTGCTGCAAAGGAAAAAGAAAAAAACACAGCAAACATTCATATATGTCCCATCAAGTGACGTGTTTAAAAAGACAGAACACTTAATATTTCGGGAATAGCTATCACTACGGACATTCTCGTAATGAAATCCTGCATCTCTTTCCTCCATTCAGTTTTTCACTATCTTGTATAGTTTCGTAGCTATGAAAATTAAAATAAGGCAGACATCATGCGGTATTCCCCAAAACATTTAAGACATACACTTTAATATTTATCCCAATTAATCTCAAACGTCATGTCAATTGAAATCAATTAAATAGTTTTGGGGATAATGAAAAGAAAGCGAACTTGTTTTAATATAAAAGGGAATTTATTTGGCAAAATGCATCGTGTCTTATCCTTGCAAGATATACTTAAATTCTGCTTTTGGTGTCTAATTAAGCTTTTCAGTTTTGTATTATGCTGTTCAAAAATGAGCTTATTGATTTTTACAAAGAGAAGCTTTTTTTCTTTTTAATTCAGCTGTCATTCGGTGGAACCTTGACTTCGAATTTGGATGGAATCTTCTCTATCATTCAGCGTTAAGTGGTAACAAATAACAACTGGAGGTACTTGAAATATCAGCAGGGAGGAAAATCTGAAGAAAAAGCAAAGGATGATACTAAACCTGCAAGGAGCGCTAAGAGATACTCTTGAAGGGATAGTGAATAATTAATGCACTCTCGATACAGGATTATTGATCATATTAAGAGTGATCAACTGACTGCTCAGAACGCTGAGCTGGAATAGAATGCTGAATATTACATGACATAACTGAAAAAAGCACGATCCACTGAAACGTTACTCTGTGTAGAGTAATGGAAGGGGAAAATGATTTTGTATACGTATGCCAACTATTAACAAGGGCTTTGTCAAATAGTGTAGAGGGCAATATTATAAAAAAGAAGCACTTTTCTTTGTAAGGTTGCCAGAAGTATTCAACACTCTAGAGAACTTATGTCCACTTATTTCACGTTCATTCTACTGGAGCACGAAACAAGTCAGTATTCTATCCAGGAAACGAAGCAGCCATTAGACAGCTAAAATGACAGGAATGGAAATTCTCAGGAGAGCTCTGTCGTTTTGTGGATTTTAAGGTTTCAAGGGAGTTCGCGAGGGATGCGTGAAGAATAAACTTTCGGCAGGAAGATTCATCGATTTCTGTGTTGACGTTACAGAGGGTTCAAAAATTGATGGAGAGGAATTATTTAAAAGAAAATAATCGACTTGGAGTTTACGTTTGATTAATTTTTTTTTCTTCGAAGCAAGAGCGCATCTAACCCAAAAGTTTATTTAATATATACACTTATTTCAGCTATTAACATCTACAAGCCCGAGGAAAAGATGGAAGGAGCAAGACTTTGGAGCTGGAACAGGCTAAATGGCCTAAACCGTGTTGACGAAGAAGAAGAAGAAGAAGAAGAAGAAGAAGAAGAAGAAGAAGAAGAAGAAGAAGAAGAAGAAGAAGAAGAAGAAGAAGAAGAAGAAGAAGAAGAAGAAGAAGAAGAAGAAGAAGAAGAAGAAGAAGAAGAAGAAGAAGAAGAAGAAGAAGAAGAAGAAGAAGAAGAAGAAGAAGAAGAAGAAGAAGAAGAAGAAGAAGAAGAAGAAGAAGAAGAAGAAGAAGAAGAAGAAGAAGAAGAAGAAGAAGAAGAAGAAGAAGAAGAAGAAGAAGAAGAAGAAGAAGAAGAAGAAGAAGAAGAAGAAGAAGAAGAAGAAGAAGAAGAAGAAGAAGAAGAAGAAGAAGAAGAAGAAGAAGAAGAAGAAGAAGAAGAAGAAGAAGAAGAAGAAGAAGAAGAAATCTGGAGGTAAGATTGTGTCACTACATGGTACACACGCTCATTGTCTCACTCTACATGGTACTAGCTGGACTCATGTATAAAGGGAGGACTTTTGTACTTGTGTTTACAAATTGTTTTTAAACAATAAGATCACAAGTGAAATATTTTGGTAAACTATTTAAAAAGTAGAGGAGTGGAATCTGAAATCCACTAAAGAATGTTTCTAGTATGGCCAACGGCGTTTTCTCTCTAGTTTCAATCTAAAGTTAACCGAATTTGTTGACAGGAAATACAAAATAGTGGATTGATGTTTTACGTGGTGCTTCAAGCATTCGTGAAGAGATACTTTGAAGAGCGTTTGGGAATGTGTTTCTTAAGATGAAATCAGTGAAAGAAAGAATATTAACTGTATAACATTCAAACACAACATAACAGTCGGAAGATTATAATTATATAAGTGGGTTTGTAAGGTCTTCATATACAATATTTTAATTAATATACGGATAAACCTTAATAAAGCAATATTACAGTTTAATAATCTCACGCGCTATTTAAGCAGGCTGCTAGTTCACCATACTAAACGCCTGCCTCTGTAGTGTAGTGGTAGCGTGTCTGCCTCGTGTTCACGTGGCTCCAAGTTCCACTCTCGGTCAGGGCAATTTATCTGCATAAGTGTTTTTTCGGGCTTTTTCCTTATCTTGAAAGATAAATGTCGGTTAACTCTAAGCTTAATAGGCCTTGGACAGATTTATGCGTCATTTCATCCATATCATTCATGTCCAACATAATTGAACCTTGGAGGACACAAATAAAAAATAAAAAATGCAGAAAGGTTTAGTGACACCATAACTACTAAAATTACACACTACATACATAAATATCTTACATTCCTGGTATCCGATTTTGGCCAAATAAAATTGTCCAATATATACGTCCATCGGTCATCGGTCGATGTAATAGAAGACACCCATAATGAACTTAGTAAGAAGCTAAACATTACTATCAACTTCGCAAGACTGGAGAAGAATAAGGGACGATTTAGTGGCTGAGAAAAGTGCATGTAAGCGTAAAATGCAGTGGTACTTGAAATCTGTGTAGAAAAAAGAAAACAAGACCCACATATTGGGGCGCCGGGGTAGCGCAGTGGTTTCATTCGCCGCTCCCGTGCATAGGGTCGTGAGTTTGATTCCCGACTCTAGGGTTGGTGATTTTTGGTCTGCGCTGTCCACGTCCTCACCTCTGTTTAGCACATGTTAAGTATGCCTTATGCCCAACGTGGTTCGGAGTCCACGGTATAAGCTGTAGTTCCTGTCGCCTCAACGTCGTCTTCACTATGACCCTATCATTGGAGGTAATGGGCCCTCCCTCTAGGTGCTCCACCTGAGAAATGGGTCCGGTCATCACGTGGTATGGCGGGGTTACCCCGAAGGCCAAGGCTGCCACGTGGGGTGTGTTGGTAACCAACCAACCCGCCAACATCCACATATTTTAATGACTCATGTAATTCAAGGCGTAAACATTCATATGAAATCAGTATGTACTCTAATAATATTTTAGAGAGGGAAATTCGCAAACCACTTAATTATTTTGATAATTCTATAAATAGGACAGCTTCTAATTTTGCATTTTCTCTTTAGTTCAGCCAATACAGTGTATGGTAAATTACTTTGTGAGGAGGAACATGTACTTCTAGCAGAAAATTAGAAATTAGTCAACCAATATTTTCTATTTAGCAAGTGATACGATTTTTTAAGCTTGTAGACACAATGTCAATTGTAACTTTTAACTTGGTTGCTGAGGATCGTGAAATCTGCATATTTACATGTTCACTCTAATTTCATATAGATAACATATGTGTATGTATTAGGTGAAAAATCCGTAACCTTAAATATGTATGTTAGTACCGGAAATGTGCAAAGATCCAAAATTGGTACCTTAATGTTTGCTCGACCTTTCTGATTGAGGATGAGCAGAGATGATAGGCATTGTTTATTTAATATACCATCTGGCGAGAAAATTCCCAACTAATATTATCATTTTTGTTACGTATACGTAACCACCTTAGACTATCAGCATATTTAATTATTATAGACAATAATTTGTGTTTGAATTTTTATATTTCTCGCTTTTTAGGAACATCGCACTTTAGGATGCTATTACCACATTTAACCTAACTCTTATGACGATACTGAAATTATTGTAAGCTTAATATCACTCATAACGGCAATAATTATTTTTTCCATTCTGCAATATATGGTCCTTATACTATTTAGGATCCCTACCATAATGTGACAAGTGCGAATCCATTTTCCGACTTAGTAACGTTGTTTTATATAGCATAAAGACTATCAGAATTTATACATTGAAAGGTAGCTACAGTTAATCTTATAGCTAACCATTAATGTAAACAACCGCGAACTTGAAAACCACAATAACAAGTGACTGTTCGTACTGTAACTGTGATAGTTATAAACATTATTATTAGCTATTCGTCACGCACCTAATTCGGCACGATATAATTGTTCCGTCGCTAAAAGACACTGAAAAGCTACAAACATTTTGAAATAATACGTCGGGCAGTTAAGAAAATGCAAGATTCGCAACATTTCATACCCATTTCGTAGATGCCAAAGAGTTTATAATCCATTACTTGGAATAGCAGAGCGGTTTAACAAGTTACGGATATGAGTGGCAAAGGGAAAACTTCACAATGAAAAAATCTTATTGCTGGCCTGGATGGCTCAGTTGCTTAGGCGCTGGCCAACTGATCCCAAAATTGCGGCTTCAACTTCCCAGAAAATGGTTTTTAAATGTCCTAGTAAGCGACAACCCTATGTAAAAGAATTTCTGGGAACAATATTATTGTGTACCTGCGGCAGTGATGAGATCCTGGTAATTGGCACCGTCGTCAACAAAATAAATGCATACATTAAAATTAAAATAAAGAAGAATCCTCTCTATCTTTGTAAAATGTTTCGCACTTTGCATATAATAAGAATAAGATTAGATGAATATATTACTGTTGTGAAGACCATTGTAGGGTTCTATTTTGCCAATGCCCGATTTCACCAACAGATGTTAAGACTTAACACGAGTTTAGCAATAGTTAAAACAAAAAATTGCCTTTAACCAACAAGTGTTAGCTTAAAGCTCGTGTTAAATCTTTTGTTAAACTAACAAGGCAAATTTCTGTTGTTAGTCAAGATAGCGGGCGTGAATGCAGCTGTTGATGTCGATTTGCTACATTTAAGATCGTCTAAATGGCATTCGTAATAGTGTACGGTCTGTGAGGAGAGACTATTTTGAGAAGCTATCAACATTTTCTACAGAGGTATAGACTGTCGAAACAAGTTGCTATGAAGGCTACTGTGGAAGTACAAGAGAGGTTAGAACATGCAAAGAAAGGAATATGCCGATCTCGCCGATATGCTTTAAGTATTAATAACGTTGCTATTTTATAATTCACTAAATTTTTGGGTAATACGCTCCACCTCCCGTCTTGAAATGTTCAAGTCACTTGTCCTTCTTCGCAACTCGTTCTAAATTTACGTAATACTGACGAAGTTGTTTGGTGTTTGTAGTAGTGACACATGCATTTGAATTAAATTCGTTTCTAATATTTTCCCACGTGACATCTTTCTCTTTTACATTTACCGCATCCCACCTCTTATTTTCCCCGATATCCGTACATTTCGTCACCAATTGAATTAACAATTCTTTCTCCATCGATGAGAAATTTGTCTCGCGGCTTTTCCATTTTTTGAGCTGAGTGCAGAAAATGAAAACAAAAGAGCATCGCAGTATGTTCAGAAAATAATATGACTCATCCATAGCCTTCTATAGCTTTAATATTTACAAGTCTCTTGGCGATAACACGTGTTTGTTAACATTTTCAGAAAACAGGTTGGTGAAATGCAAGAAATTTAATAGTAGTGTTAGCGCTGTGACAGTTGTATGTTACATTTGTTATCGTCGATTTTAACATCTGTTGGTGAAATCGGGTACATCTGTATAAAAAATGTTTCTAAGCCATATACTATGTGCATCAAGATATTATGACAGAAGCAAAATAAATGTATGAGGTTTCATAGTTAACTCTAGTAGGGATACAACCTATTTAGTAACACTTTCATTGGAATGTTTGTCAGAAACGAATCCAACACCTGGTAAAACAGTATCCGCTTTCGCTGATGTTACGTTTGCCTTTTGACATTTGAGATGGAATTCAGCTTTGCACCTCATACCTAAATGTGCCACAGCTTTAATGTACATACCCCGCCTTGCATCGGTGCTTTCATCAAATCTGATTCTATAGCATCAGAAATAGAAGGAAAAAAATTGCAAAAAGGTAGTGCAAGGTATAATGGTAGATTCTGAGTAAAAGAACATACGCATCGCCCATGTATTTTCTTTTTGCGCGAATTCAACCGCATGATGGCAACCTCATCTCATCAGCGCATTGTGAGTCTGAATTCACGCTTCCACGCCGTTGAGGGGCGGGGAGGGCCTGATTTCCTTTGCTTCTGTCCGTGTGACAGGCTCGAGTGTCTCTGACAAACACTGAAAGCCCACCCCCCAACCCCCGTACAAACACAGGAAGAGAAAGTGGAAAGGGTTTACTTCCCACATCTTTTCTGAGATAGGCACTGCGTCATCAGTCTGCTGCTGTGCATTCCCTGGTGATAGAGCGCATTTCCCCATGCAACCAGTCCCACTAAGTGCAGATTAAGCTCTGATGTAATGCACTGACAATGACAGAAAACGAAGCTGAATACGGAGATTCCTATTGTATTCAGAATACCAGTACTTCTCTTCTGCGGTTTGGAATACTTGCTCTTCCCATACACGGTATGACATCTGAAGTGTATTTCAAAGAAATCGAGCTATATTAATGGAAACATTTTGGAGAATTTTTTATATTAGCTGATGTAGCCTTTAAATATCTCAGTTTTACTATTAAGCAAATTTTTAATAGCTCCGACTTTAATCCTAGACCAACAATGCTGTGACATTTAACTTGTTCAAGTTGTTTGCTTTCAAATTATTAATAGCTGCTAATTACTTCATTGATTTTTCCTTTTCTTATTTAACGTCCGTAGTTTTACCACTATCGTGGTGTTAGGGGATTCTCGTTCCTATATCCCTTATGCCTTTAAACGTGTTGAGGAACAGACACCCTGGATCAGATTGAGAACCTAGGATGGGTGATCAACCGGATGCCTGGTATGGTAGTGAGAGAAGTGGACCTCAGTATGAGGGTGAAATAAATGAAAGATGATAATGGGACAATTGCTGGAATGATAGCCGGGGAAACTGGAGATCCCGGAGAAACCCCTCCCCTGCGCCCTGTTGCCCATCACGAGTCTTACATGCCGTCGCCTGGGATCGAAACCGAACTGCCCTGTTGAGAGTCAAGGGTCGCGTTGAGAACAGCGATGGTTTTTTTCTATCTATAATGAATTTCTATTATTTTAGGATAGTTACAAAATGAAGCAATAGGTGCTTAGTTATATATCACATCCTCATAAGTAATTCAAAGCGATCGTGAAACAAAACTGTACGATAGGAAGAAAAAATTGCAATTTTAAGTAAGTTTGTTAGATTATGCCTTTAAAAGCCCTGACCGTTTTGAAAAACGGCTCTGCAAAAATAATGTTTGACACAAAACTATATCTTTTAATGGGGTCTATGGTTTCCCACAGTAAGCTTTTGCAGTTGAAAGAAATTAAAAAAGCTATCTACAGAAGATTAAAGCTAGATATGCGTTTCACACGTTCGATTTTTGCACATAACTAATATTTATTATTCTAATCAGAATCAGAAGAAATACAAAACTAAAGTTTTTCCAGGTAAAGAATAGTTTGGGAGAGATACGTACTGAAAATACTTTATGTGGAGGAAACACTATTTAAAAAAAAAGAACACACACACACACACACACACACACACACACACACACACACACACACACACACACATTCACGCCCTCTTAAAAAGGTAATGTGTTACACTCAGATGAGTTTTCTACTCTTGTACAGGTTCTTCTTACAAATGATTATTCTTCTATTTCATGTTAAGGGATAAGCTTTATTTTCTTGCAGGTACAATGGAAATACGAAAATATGTAGGATTAATCAACAATAATAAAATCATTAATGCCCTAGTCGTTATTTGATAGATTTGAAATTCCTTTCCCTGGGCTTGCTCAAAAGATAACAATGAACAACGTCTCGTTTGAGAAAATATGTGTATACAGAATGTTTCAAAGCGACACCGAACGAACATGTATTAGAAATAGTTGCTCAGCTTCTTTGTGACAAATATAGATAGTTTTACCGCCAATAGAGCGGCATAAAAATGCCATAGAATGAGTGTAGATTAGGCAGTGATAGGTATAGGTCACACGCCGTGCCGCGTGCTGTAGTTTGTAGAATTTTGCGTGATTAGTTTGTAGAAGCGTGGTTAGAGAAAGTTTTGCAACAAAAATGTTTTATAACAATGAATGTACCTATGCCGCTTAGTTTTAAATCACTCTGAGAATGTATCGTGGAGAACTTACAGGTGCAGATTGCACCACGTAAGGGAACATTTCTTGACCGCTTCCTACACACACACACACGCACACACACACACATTTTATATATATGTATTATACATGTAGATCTATTGTGGGCAACCCTTCATAGAAGGAAGCAAAAACCACAGCAGTTTGGAGAATCGCAGAAGTGCTAGAGGTTCCAAGCTCGAGACGGTCCTTCTGCCTGCGGTATCTAGAATGGGGCTACCCAAACAGTTCCTAGTGCCACGTTCGTTTGAAGAAATATCCACGCCATCTGACCGGCAATGACATATACCACGAGACCTAGAAGCACTCTCGAATGACGAGAACGAAACAGAATGAAACTTTAAAGCTGGAGCCAACTCACTCGGAGTAAATAAAAATATAAAGATTACCCGTAATTTGCCTTTGAAGGGCAAGACCTCTTATAGGCCGCACAATCCTTCTAGAACACTGAAATATATAAATTAAAGCTTTGATGCGAGTCTCTTACCTGTTTTCCCTGGTATTCAATGGCAGTGATATCTCTTTGCGATGACTTCACACTCTCAAGTACGATATCACTGGGTTGTTTGTTTCATTTGTTGCTATTTAGGGAAGTCGTACAGTGTCCAACAAATTAAATACAATAGTTTAAGGAAGTTTTTTCACTTATGTACAACAATTCAACCGTGAGTTAAATTTTTTTGCCGTTTAATCATATTTTAATTCTCCTACACCTGACACATCTACGTCTGTTGAGTCATTTATTACTGTCATCCTCGTCGCTGTTTCCATCCCATTGTCTTCAATTTTTTTTTCTTCCGTTAGTACATCTATTTTCTAAATACCTACTCCTGCTTTGTTTCATCGATAAATGCCATTACCTTTTCCTTTCCATTTGTACAATCTGCTCAAATCATCTGCTGCACAGCATTTCGTCTTTTATTTTAAAGGTTACATTTTTGCAAGCAACCCACTGTTTGTCATCTGCCTGTTTCATTCTATAGGATTCAGTCCGGATGTTACGAAGGAAGCTTTAAGGTTGCATAGTTATATTCTGACAATATTTGGGCATTCGAAAAGTTCTTATGAGTATGCTCATTGACTAGAATTAAATCATAAAATTTGTTTTAGTGCTATTTTCATCAAATGGGATATTGTGATTTTGTAACCGAGAAAGCATATATCTTCTTAACTTAACGTTGGTGGCTTATCCATTTGTGTATTAAGGTAGAAGGCATTATCTGTTTCCAGCAGCGAGTTAAGGTGTAAATTTGGAATTAACATTGTACGTAACCATTTAGCATAACTTTAAGTATTCATTTCTTGAATACTTGGTATGCGTACTTGATACCACAGTACTTTGCAGTCAAGTGTACTCTGGGGGGAAGTGCCAGACGATTAACACGGTATATTGCATCAAGTAACAGGAGTGATATGTTTGTTGAGTATAGGAGTTGGAAGGAGACAGAAGAGAAAGAAGGTTGGACTTGGGCTTGCTAACTGTTCTATTGGTGAAGGTCAGTTTTCTAGTCTAGAATCATTGCACTACTTATGCCTGCCGGTAGGTGAACTCGGCGCTGCTTATAGGGTGAGCTAATTCCTGATATCCAAAGCGGATATAAGTATGCGAATATATCTGGATAGAAGAATAGTAGCTTCTTCTTTTCCTTTTGTTCTTTTCCGAGGCTTGCCTAGACTAGTTGAGAAAGCCTGTATTCCAACGCGCGTTTGTAAGCGGGTGAGGTGTAAATTTTCAATAAAATTCTCCCACAGAATATCCTTATATCAAAATTTAATTGTTTTTACTTTTCTCAAAAATTAGCCATTATTGTTTTCACTTAAGATAAGATACGTTTAAAAAGTCGATGCCGCTACTGAAAATACCCTGTATTTTCTGTGAATAATTGTGAAGTCCTCTTCACTTTAAATGAAGTTTATGTAGTTTTGTAGAAGAAATACGCTTTAAGAAATAGGCAAACGCTTAGTTTAGGAAAGCGAACGCTCACTGAAACAGACAGCTTTTAGAAATATGTAATTCTTTTTCATGACATTAGTTGTTCCCGAAGTATTAAATGCTTATCTTTCAAATGTAAGATGCTCATTTTATATGGCGTAAGATGCTCGAATGATTTGTAATTTTTGTTTTTCATCTCAAGAGGTCCTTTACGAGGTGAATTCAAATTGTATATGTGGTTGTGATAAACTGATAAGTGTTATTTAATTTTTCTCTATATGCAGAATTATTTATCAGTCTAAAATCTTTACTGAAGAACCATGTAAAAGTGATGTATGGTAAACTTTTAGAAGTAATACAAGATTTTGATTCTTGAGGTGAGGGGTTTTCTTCGATATCATTCAAAACTGTGTGAAGATTTTTATGTAGAAAGTTATAAATCGTTGTCTAACACAGAGGTGCGTTCTACACCTCACGTTTAAATACTATTTACTACCACTCTTGTAATCGTAAAGACTTTTCCTTTCGTGCCATGTCTGAGTGCACATTAACTTCTCTCATAACAGTCGTTGTTACTTTAATTTGTAGTAGTATTATTGCTCTGACGCTGCTCTCTGTTTCAGTCCATTACAGAAACTGAAGGGGTACTTCGTGACATATAGCAGTTACGTAGAGCTTTTTCCCAAACGAGAACAGTTTTTGTACCTATGGTTTGCAAGTACTGACTCATATTTCCCATTTAAATGTCTCTTGTGCACGCAATAGTTGTCATGTTGAGAATGATATTCTGAATTTTTAGCTCGTGTGTCTACCTTACAAGAGACACCATTGGGATTCACCTATGATGTGAAGACACGAAGTCCAGTTTTTAATTCGCTTCCTGCTCTATACTATTGTGGTATGTTAGTTAAATCTTTTAGTGATAGCGTGCTGAGAACAAATTCAACATTTGAAGACCGTCCTGAAGGGATGCGTTTCCTCTGCATATGTTAACATGTTAACTGGACACTTCAGGTGAAGTTGGACCTCCACAAGATTATTTTTAAATGCAAAGAGAAACATGGTATATAGGGAGAGGAGGATATTATGGAAAGTCGGAAAATATGAAATACCAAGATTCCGGCTGTTTGCTGCTTTTTTTTTTTTTTTTTTTTTTTTTTTTGTAATTTACGTCCTCAACGTTGTCATATCGGACGATGAATGGAATAGGTGAAATGATGCTCAAATGAGCCCAGGGTCCATAGAGCTTAGAGTTACCTGACATTCGTCTTTCAGGATAAGGGAAAACCCCGGAAAAACATTATCCAGGTAACTCACCCTGACCGAGATTCGAACTCGGGACCTCTTGAAAGTGAGGCAGACACTCTACCACCACGCTACCGAGGCGGGCGCTGCTGCTATTATGTGGGAGAGCCATGAGGTAGTCAAGAAAGACTGCCATGATGCACCGCAATGAGTATTGGCAGCTTATTATCATTTCACTTGCTCCATAATAAAGTATGTTTTATGATATTCAAAACTTTTTGTAGACAAATTTTCAAACATTTTAACTCAGTGTTACATATGTGACTTGAACATTGATATTAAACGTTAGGTACACTAGAAGTATTGTAGTTTGTTATATTGTGGTCGCTTTCTAGCTGGCAAAATTTTGTCCATTAGACCATTACTATAAAGGTCCATTGTTCAAGATGCCGTATCGGATATTATGGAATACCAGGTATTTCTTAACATTCGTTATATAAGTATAATGTTCCATAGGTATAATCGTACAAAATATACTGAATAGAAATAAAAATGAGTTTTGAGTATAATATTAGTAGCTAAACAACAACTATTATTATTATTATTATTATTATTATTATTATTATTATTATTATTATTATTATTATTATTATTATTATTATTATTATTATTATTATTATTATTATTATTATTATTATTATTATTATTATTATTATTATTATTATTATTATTATTATTATTATTATTATTATTATTATTATTATTATTATTATTATTATTATTATTATTATTATTATTATTATTATTATTATTATTATTATTATTATTATTATTATTATTATTATTATTATTATTATTATTATTATTATTATTATTATTATTGTTATTTACATAAATAGAAATATAGCCCAATTTAAACCTGAAGTATATTTAAAAATAATTACATTCATTGAAATGCAAACAAAATGTATTTGTTCTGTTATTCTAGAGTTGGTCTATGGTCTAGGTTTATAAACATTTGTTTGTAGATGTTTTGTGTATTTTAAACCAATCGTATTTCATGTTTTATATTTAATATTGGCCTCCACTTGTAACATTTTTCTATATACATTGTTTTTATAACAAGTGGCAGTTCATCATAATTAGTTATGGTGTGTAGTAATTGATGATGGAGATTTTTATTTAAAAGCCAGTTGAGTTTTATTAGAAATGTAAGTAGTATTCCATAATAACCTTCTCTCATCTATGGGAGTTTTCAGTGATTGATCAACTTAATCCTGGTTCACACTACTCAAACTTGTACTCGAATATGATGAATATAATCTGTTAGATGAATCAAGCTGGAAAGTATTTCAAACAATATTTGACTTGATATGTTGACAGAAGTTGTTGCAGTGACAATATTGTGGCCTACTGAAAACTAATTATATTTATCAGTCTCCGAGGTAGTTATGAGAGAATTCGCGTGTTCGGCAGTTTATTGACTCACACGCTAGTAAGCCACTTTGGTGAATTTCTGTATCTGCTATAATTTCTATATTTAAGGTGATTCACATGTTTGTGACTTGAACAAATTACAGCGGTTTATCAAATATGTGTGAATTGTACGTTATGGGTTTTACGGTGCTCGAAATAAAGTTGAAGTCACTTTGCTGACTCTCAACTTACTTTAGAGCCAAACATATCTTTAATCTAAAGTCATTCAAAATGGATATATCACGACGATATCCAGACTATCCTGATGTTTATAGCTCATGAAATATTTTATCAACGTTTTCCTTTTGTTCCAGTTACCCATATAGGGCCTCATTCATTTTTTATGCTTCCTTTTTCTTAGCTGTCTCAGTAAGTCACTTAGTGTGCGCGGAATGCCAAAAGTTAACAGTTGTTACACAGTGGAAACAGTTGAACGACCGTTCAGTTAAAAAGTATTTGGGAGAAGATTTAGGGAACCACTGGTAATATTCATTCATTTGAAGACATTAAGCACATTTCTTTTTAAAACTTAATATATAATGTTCATAGGACGAATGGTAACTGATTATTGATGAAGTTAAATTGTTTAAAGCAACTTGACATTTAGCTGGAGACTTACAACCTATTATATAGCTCAGACAATAGAATGTTATATAGTTCAGGATGACAATAGAATATTGACTCGCCTTCAGAGAAACTCCTCCACCCCAAACTGCAATATACATGTAACATTTTTAGAAAATGGCTATTTTCTCTAAAACTGCTGTAACAGTTTCGATTAAAATGCCATGGGTAAGATATTTTTTTGACAAATTTAAATGTTTATCTTGAATCTTCTGGAAATATCTAGCCTCTCAAGTTCTTTGAAACTTTAAACATAGCTCAGGATGAAAAACAAACAGACAAGGTATTTTAGTATGACTTATTTATTTATTTATTATTTATTTTAAACTTTAACGTACCATGGTTTTAAAACGGTCTAGGCAGTAGCAGTATGAAGTAATTTCTTCTAAATACATATAGATTTATAATCCCACACAGGTTCTTAATCTTATAAAGATTTGCCTGAAAATCTGACTGTGATCCTCTAATAGGTATTAAAATATTTGTAAAATTTGTAATGAAAAACGTGTATTCGAATAGGAATGCAACTATTGAAATATATTTCAACTGCCGGGAGAAAACCATAATGTTGAAAAGCAAGTTATTGGACAATTTTCTTCATAAAGGTAGACATGAAGGTAATATTTAAATGTTTGAAGAATATTTAATATGCACGGGCCGTGCTGTAGTTGGCGTGTAAAACGTGGTCTGATAATATACGGAGTTAACGTTGTATACGAATACTAGGTTTGGCAACAGCGTCCAGCAAACTGTGTTCGTATGAGATATTTTGAACACCCTGTAGAAAGAGATACTTTTTCCACAAGAAGGATAGCCGTGTTGGGGAAGGTACGACGCTATTCCCAACCACTAACATGATTAAAGCGCCAAATGAACAAAGCCTGGTGCTTGTGAATAAGCTACAGAAGTCATCACCTTGCAGGCATGTACAATTACTTGAACTGTGACCACACCTCAACACGGCGGGCGGACGTGTGTGATTAAGAAACGCATTTGAATGTAAATGAAAAAGGATGAGGGACGACTAACCGCAAATAGTGTCATCAGCATAAAACTGGAGAAGCGGGCCAGAATGACAGATGCCTCTACCACCTCATCTCGCGAAACGCAATTATGCGATCGAGTTGCGCCGGATCAGCTTCCCCCACCCCTCGGAGTTTGCCAGCTCGGCGATTTGCTCTCCGCCCGCCTCGGCCTTCTTATCAAGACTCAATTGAGTTTGCTGCGAGAGATGGAGGAATCAGTGGCGTGCAAGTTCGGCCTCGTGTCTACAATTTCTCTTTCAATCCTGCATGTACCAGCTAGTACAACAGGTACAAGCTACAACCTGTCACGACACACTTTATGCTTTTAAAAAAATGTATATATGTATGTTATATACACATGATCTTGTATCTTCTAATATGTTCATGCATCTTCTCTAAACTATTCATACGAAAGCTTATTGGTCTGCCTAATTGTAATACAAACGCTTTCAGAAGTGCATTGCAATTTCGTTGTGTATACAACAGAGAATGCAACAGCTGGAGACAATGAAACTTTATATTGCTATTAAGCTTTAAACTTGAACAATCTTAGTGCGACATCATGAGAAGCAACAGAACTGTGGGTTACAACTTTAAACATTGGAAAATTCAAACCTATTACAACAATATCTTGGAAATGATTAATACCAAAAAGGACATTTCACATCAAGAGCCTGACAAGATCTACACTAGTATAATAAATTTCATTACATTTTTATATAGCTTCTACAAATCTTCTTTTGCAAAAGCTGGTTTCTTCTGTCCAGTTCAAGTCAATTAACTTGCGTTAAATAACTTAAATTCACACTTAGTTTCAAGAATAATGGAAATGGCGATATTATGTAGTTCAAAATTCTCGCTGTGAGCTGACACTGGAAATCCGTTTTTGTATTTTTATTGTTCCATTTATGTTTTATTACCCTTTGACTGCAATGGTCCTATTGGCGGCTGTTCTCCTTTGGAACATATCGCGATTGTGTTCTCTCGCAGACGTTGGATTGCTGGTACTTTGGATTTCATTAGCTCAAGGACACATTTGCACTCTCATTCATACTTCCAGATTCTGAGGAAGATAGGGAATCATCTTGGTTGGAGAAAAATCCCCACCCCCAGCCGGGAAATGAATCCGGGACCCCTCGCACGGCAGGTAGGTGCTCTACGTTGGCTACGGGGCCAACCTCTGTTCTGTTTTGCTTTTTTTTTTTTCTCCTTCATATATTGACAACTGAAAAGACCTGATGTGTTTTATTCAATTTTATTTCTCCAATAACACTTTTTACGTTTTCTAATACGTCTACGGGATTGGCGTTCAACGTAACCTGTAGGAGACAAAATCTTACTGTGAATCATATTTACCGCAAAAAGTAGATGTTGCTAAGGTGCACAATTTATACCAAATAACGTGTACCAAACAATTTCCGAGAATTTCCTTGTTAATAGTCTTAATTTTTAATTATATCTTCCTTAGTTTATATGACGAGGTAAACGAAAGCACATGCACGAGCAACATCGTTGGCTGTTTAGCCTTGTAACTTTCTGTGGATGAAAAATACACTTCCCATATCATTTGTAAGGACTTTACATCCAATGCAAAATATATAACTAACTTCTTATTATTACAAATTCAAAAGTCAAACAATAATTAATTAGTGTTATATTTGCTATATGTAAGCGTAATTTGTATGTGTCAATCAGAGTACACGCTTCGCTTGCATAGTTTAAAAGTAGAAGGAAGAGGGAGAATCAGTTTACAACATGACTGCTTCCGTGCAATATATAAACATCACAGAGGGAAACCGCTAAAAAGGGGTGAAAAACAAAATTACTTGAAAGTGTTTTGCAAGTTGTGTGAAACAACCCCGACTTTAGCAATGGAGGACATTAATTTGTCAGCAGAATAAATCGGTGTTTTCGCGCCAAGATTTAATGCCACTGGAAGCGAAGTTGTGTAAACGGGCGGTTTTCTATCCCAGAAAAAAAAAATCGAAAAAGAAAGAAACCTGTTGGAAGGTGAATGTGATGCATTTGTTAAAAGTGCTGTTCGTCGCAGGATGCATGGCGTTTTTGAAAGAAACGAGCCAACAACAATAATCCCTATTTTGCGAGCTTCCACACCATTCTTCAGCACCAAGGTTTTGAATGCGTGTACAGAAAAAAATGTAATTGTTGAGTTTGAAGATATATTGTTGTGGCGCAGGAATTATTAAAGAAAAATTAGAAAGTGGAGGCCGTTTAAGGAAATCGTCAGTTGCCAGATTCCATTTTCCCCCCCTTTGCGTGGCAGTTCCCGTAGCGGAGGGGATCCGTCCCCTTCAACTGCTGTGGTGCGAACGCTGCGGACCCGTAGCACTCGTGGTACCTCTGACGTTTCAAGAGGAACCTCAGGCTGAACTGCCGAGCCCCTCCCGATGGGTAATTTTTCGGATTGGGTTGGAGTCGTGAGGACAGTGCGTTCCCGACACCCACGCGGTATTGGGTACCTTCGGCCAGGCTACGGCCGCCCGGAGGGGGTAGGTGGTTGCCTAATAAGTCCCGGGTACTAGCCTGCAGAGCTAGTAGGTGTGCTATATCACCAGGTGGCCCCACCGAGGTTTTCGCAGTCTTTCCTGCGTGGTTGACGCGCCTAAGTGGCGTATCCACTTCCACCCCGTCTTGACGTTGCTGTCAACGGGGGGGGGGGGCTTTGTAAGAAATTAGGTATTGCCCTATGGAAAGAGCCCCGGAGTGATCCATCGCTCCCGGGTTGAAGGAGGCCAGGGTCCTTGGACGTAAGGGTCTTGGACTAATTGGGTACAACATCTGCACTTAACTAAGTTGCATGGCAGCATAACTTTCAATCCGTTGCCAATATGGCTATAGCACTATCATTCCGCAGAAGTACCCATGCCTTAACTTTTAATTTATAAATGAGGGTTATGTGAAGAAACCAAATTTTAAAGTAATTGTTATAAGTATTCAGTCACTTTTAAAGGTACAAAAGAAAAAGCATATTACATAGTACACACATTTGCATTTCATCTTAATGTAAAGGTGTTACCGCACAAGCTACTCAAACATCGTAAACGGCAAAGTAAATTTTGCACAGAAGTTCGTTGACGGCGCACATGTTTGCCATGTGTCGCATTAAATGGCGCGAATGTTCCCTCCAATCAAAGTCGCCGGCGGAGTAATACATTTTCTCACTTTGTTTACATAAAGTAAGGACAGCGCTGATAAAGGTAGTTATTATTTTTTCAAATAGGAATACATCATGCTTCTTTTTATCTGTTGGCAATGCAAAGGGAAAAAGAATTTTAAAGTCACCCCCGTCCCAGTGACTAGCTTTCATCACTTAAAGCCTAATGTATTTACAAATTCCACCTGTGTCAATAAGAAAATTCGCAATAATCGAACTTTCATAAATGTTTATATTATCATGAAGTAGACAGAGGCAGAAACATTTGTAAGAATGGTCTGTGCAAGAGTAGAGAGATCCATTTAAGTCCAACACATCACTTCTAGAAACTATTGTTACGCAACCTTATTTTTTATTTTCTAAACGTTCTGGAGATAAACGTTGCAGAGTTAGTATAACTAAGCACTTTTTGTGGAATTTAGGAAATCAAAGTGACAGTAAAATGTTTAGTAGTGGATCGCTATATTTGCACTTGAAATTATATTCATAGAACATCGCGAGAAGCCGAACTTTTAAATATGGCAAAAGTATTCAAATATTGTAACCAATACCAACGAATGTCTTGAAAATGGTTTATAATACGACATACTTGAAATAATTTGCATACCTACTAGTACGCTTACTGTGTAGTAAGATTCTCTGGCCCTCCTGCTTTACTATTACACAAATTCACAGAAAAAAGTAAGCAAATCCTTCCGGATTCTGACAACTAATAATCTGTTGCAACAAAACTCGAGTTATAAATTGATCTTGTTTTTCAAGTAAATATCTTCAATGAATGCTGCTTTAACCAAAATTATAGCCATTTATGAGGGGAGAAAGATAGAACTTACGCGAGGAAGATCGAATTAGTTGAATTCTTTGAAAAGTTGAATACCAAGTTTAGATTTCTCATATACTGCTTCGTAAGTTTTATTATTTGATTTTTGAACGTCTTACATTTTTCACATACACAGATACATTTTTTATTTTTTATTTAGGATGCCTGAAAATATGTTTTCAGTAAAATCCCGTCATGCAATTATTTGATGGAATACAAGCAATATGTCCTCTAACTTTGGTATGTGGTTTGAAAAGTAATAAATCATATTGACCGGAGTAATTAATTTGAATATAGAAAGAAATGTATATACTAACGCAGGGCGGTCCAAACCGAGACAGAGCCCCTCACGTGTACCATCCAGCCCTTTGTAAGGACATAAGACTTGGGAGGAACGGATGACTGAACAGACGTAAGATCCACTGTACTGGATGACCATGTGGGCAAGCACGCGCAGGGTCAAAACAACAGCAGTGGTGTCGTTGAAGGAGAATTAAAGAGGGTCCTTTAACTATTGACATACCGGGACTACGTCCCTTACTGACATGCGGATGGCTTTTTTATTTAAGGGATGGTGGGTAGATGGTGGCGATTAATTAGAGATAGGATGTTATGGTGATGTGTAAGAGAATAAGTTTTGTATGGGATTTGATGTGTGTGTGTGTGTGTGTGTGTGTGTGTGTGTGTGTGTGTGTGTGTGTGTGTGTGTGTGTGTGTGTGTGTGTGTGTGTGAAGCTTATGGTGGTCCGAGCACAAGTCTGAGTCCTTTGTATTTCTCTCCGGGGTCAAGATCGTAATCCCCGAGGCCACGAATGAGGTGATTGAAACTGGAAGGAAGTTTAGCATGAAAGCTGTGTAAGAGATGTAAGATATGATCAGTGAGCTTTTGATATACGGGGTCTCAGTGAAAGTTGTCATTGTGAATGTACCATATGCCGAGTTTGCGGTACGAAGATAGCGGTTTTGGTGAATTTGGAGTTTGTAGAGTTGCGTTTCTTGCGGCTACTCCCCAGACTCGGCAGGCATGATTGCAGGTCGCAGAACCTGTTTGTAGGGAAGGATCTTGTATTTTAGCGTCAGTAATGATTTCCTGTTGTATAGTGGGTAGAGTATTGCCATCTTTCTTTTGGCTTTATTAGCCATCGTTATTATATGGATCTTCCTTGTGAGCTTCATATTTAGAATGACCCCTAGATAAGTCGCTGTAGTGGACCGTGGTACCTCTTCTGCTGATAGCCGGAGATTTGAAACATTTTGAAGCGTTCGCCTGGTAAAAGTAACAGCCTGGGACTTAGTAGCGTTTATTCTTAGGCACTGGGAACCTAGCAGACAGCATGTCATCATTAAGCTGAGCACGTTTCACCGCATAAGAGATGTGTCTAGATGTGGCAGTCAAAGCGGTGTCGCCTGCAAACAAATATAAGTTGCAGCCTCTATAGATTGGAAGAGTATTTATGTAGGCGAGGAATAACAGGAGAACCACACACTGCCGTGGGGTACCCCTGCATTAATGGCGTAAGTTTGAGAGATTATGTCGTCCCTAGCAACGACGAAGGATAGGTTTTTGAGGTAGCTGTACATAAGGTGAATAAGGTATGAAGGGATGCCGTAGCGTATTAGGCGATGAAGGAGACCTTCATGCCATACTGAGTCGAAGGCTCGGGAAATATCGAGGAATAGGTCTGTAAGGTAGTGACGATTATTGAAAGCTCTGACCACTTCATCCACTATACGGAGGAGCTGGTGGGTTGTTGAATACTGGCGTCGGAATCCAAATTGCTCTGGACGTAGCAAATGGCGACGATCTAACAGGGTTTTAAGCGCAGTTGAAGCCATATTAATGATGGCTGGAGGAAGACCGTATGGCCGGTGACTATTAAGGTGTTTAAGTCCTTTCCAGGTTTGGGAAGTGTGATCAGTTTGGCATGTTTCCATGATCCTGGAAAGTGAGCCAAATTAAGTAAGCTGTTGATGAGAGTGACCAATAGCAGAATCCATGATGTAGGAAGGGCTTTAAACGCTGCATAAGGCTGATTATCAGCTCCTGCAGCTTTATAAGGACGGACAGAGTTGATAATACTCTCGACTTCCATGACAGTAGTTAGACTGACTTCATGGGCATGTTGGGGAATTCTTAAGTAATTTGTTACCGAAGTTTCGATCTCGTCAGTCAGTTCAGCATCCTGCGATTCCGTTGGATGGAATTTGGAGACTAGGTGTTCAGCCATAACTTTTACCTTATCGCTTGCTGACAGAGCAACTCTCGTACCATCTATTAGTGGAGGATCGGAAGATGGGATTCTAAGTAGTGCCTTAGATATCCGCTATAGTGACGTGCCATCTCACTGTTCATTGCTGTACTCAGCAAGCTCTAGCTTGATTAGCTGAAGTCTGTTCCATACTCTTTTATGCTGTGGGATGCGTGAAAATTGGAAGCGTCGCCGTGCTTTATTCTTTTCTGCGATGAAGTGTCTTAGCTGAGAAGGTAGGGGCTTCTGAGCACTGGTCGAAGAGCGCTTATGCCGGGTGGCCTGTAGCATAACTGTAGCCATAGCGGTGGTTATATTTTCAGCTAAGCTGTCGGCCTCTTCAGTACTATTACAGGGCAAAATTTCAGTAGGTTGTATTTGCATTAGCTCTGCGAACTTGTTCCAGTTAGTGAGATGGGGATTTGGAGATTTTGATGGGTTGTTTGCAATTGCTCTGACTTCGTAAAGTAAAAGCAAAAGATAATGGTCAGAAGAAGTTCTGGCATTCATATAACTTTTGGAGGACCGCGAATATTCGGGATGGTAGCTAAATCTATGCAATCAGGTGGACGGCGGTCTCCATAGGTTATGGTAGGAGATAATGGAGCAAGTACTAATAGGTTACGCTGTTCTAGGCATCTCTCCAAGACGGAGTCTCTGTGATTTTTATGGTAGAATTCCAGAGTGGGTTCTTGGTGTTCTGGTCTCTCATAGAAATGATGAGCGTACCAGCAGAGAAAACGGTGTCCAACTCCCGATCTCATATAGGTATACCTGGTGGAATGTATAGAGAGAATAGATTAAGAGGCCCTATGTTTGTGGTCACTTGTATTCCAGTAGTTTCTAGTGCATCAGTAGGTGTAGGTGAAGTCGACAGTGGGTGACTGCGCGGCTAATGTAGATGGCGCAGGTTCCCTAGCATTTGTAGTTCAAACGCATCTAACACCACACAACCACACACGGGCCGCGAATCCTTGGACGTTTGCAAAGAAGGTGCATCGGAGGGGGGGGGGGGTCTAAATAAGAAATTCCGAACGTCACCAGTGAGAAAACTCAACATAAATCGTTTCGTTACTCCTTTTTAATACATATAATTGTACCTCAAACGTGTGGAAGTCCATTAATGAGTTCCCTAGCACGCCGCAATGAGAAAGAACTATTTTTGTCTTTAATTTTTTATTTAAGCTTATTAAAATTAATTAATGATAATCTTTAGGTGAAAAGGATTAATTTGCTTCTTACATTACTTACTTTTAAACAATAAAATGAAAATAGCTAAGAATGTCCCGTGAAGGATAGAGGTCTATCAGATAGGGATAGCTCATCTAGTTTAACGTGGTGAGCTATTCCACGTTACGCGTTGGATATGCTTAGTGTCACTTTTGTCGTTATCCGGTGCACTATTTAGTCATTACCTAGTAATAACGCTATTAGTGCTTATGCTATTCCCTCTTTAGTCACTACTATCCAGTATTTGCACTACTTAGCCGTTACCATTCTATATGTAAACTTTTCGCTGTTTAGTCACTGCTACTCCTTATTTACACTATTCACTTTTGGCCACCCGGTTCTATACTTATACTTTTCATGATTAGTCCCTACATAGATGCATCTCCAGGGATTTCCAGTCTCTTTTTTACTCTTGCTCCCCTTGATCAATGCTGACCTGCATGCTCCATGTGCGTCTCGGTCATCCTGGTAGTCGTTTTCCTATTCGGGAATTCCATGTGTTGGCCTTGTACGTTCACCTGTTGTCTTGTAGTCTTGCCACGTAGCCTCCACTTTTAAATAAGAATGTACTTATAAAATAAGGGTGAAAAGGAATTTTATCAAATTTCTTATTTACATCTGATTATTAGCGCCTATTTTAATGAAAAAATCTTCGCCTTAAAACTCAAATAAAAATATATCTTACTATCTTCATTAAACTTACAGCTGGTTACATATATGTTTCATACGTATAATCTTTATTAAGATAAATTAAAAATTATAGCTTCAGTGGCAGGTCGAACTAGGGCTCCCACATAATGGACAGTTATTCCCATCACCTTTGTGTCATTTTCTACTTCATTATAAGACAGTGCAGTTTCCCAGACTTCGTAAGATATATTTCGCTTTTAACTGTAACTCAAAAGCATCAAAAATAGAATATAATGTTCCAATGTCTTTATGGTTTGTGGAGAATAATCATCATTGCAATAAAAGGTAAAATGGCTGAGGTTATTAGGTGATAGATTTTGTCTTTTACGAAGGGCTTATAAACCCCTTGACATTCAATTTCAGCTATAGTTTGGTAGCTCATTTATCTGCTCTTTTGTAATGCCGGCAACCGTTTGCTGAGTAATTTGGTCCCAAACATCTTTGTAGGTGCAAAAGAAATAGGCCAAACCGAAACAGCATTCAAATATAATTTCCATAATATAGTGAGAAAAACTGAAAATAAACAACAATTTCTAATTACTATTAAATTCAGACTAGTAATTATGAATATATAAATATAGCTGATCCTACAAAAAAGTCTTTTGAAACAAATGCTGTTTGAAACAGCTTTGCATATTTCTTTCTATTGTTTATCTATTACAGAGGCGTTCCCCAGAAAATTTAAAATGTACATGCTAGTTTCACGTGCATATGAATATATATTATTTTAGTTAAATCGTTATTATCTTTCGGATAATTAAAAAAAATCAGGGAATGTAATTTAATGTATTCCCCGTTTGATACTTGCCAGTCATTTCGAGTAAAGTACTTTAGTCTCTTACACACACATGGATATTTTTTGTAAATATACTGCTTTTATGATTCGGGGGTGTCACGATATGTTTCTGCTAAAATCTAGACATTGAAAATAAGTAAAAAACATCTTGTTGGTAATTATTTCATTCTGCCAAAATACGCAGTAAATTACTACATATTATATTAGAATAAATATACCCTTAATCAGGAAGATTTCAGTAGCGTATTGAGCGATATTCTGTTGAAAGTTATAGCTACCGAGAATCATACTCAGCATTTGTCATCAGGTTAATGTATATTTCCAAGTGGCAGCCTCAACTTTCTCCAAAACCTACTTAGGGTCAGATAAACTGACTGTCAACCTGGGAAGTATTCCATTCCACGCAACGTTTTCATATCGAGTTTTCACAGGAAATAGATGTTACGGAGCCTTCTGAATTTAAAAGAAGCATTTTCAGAAAAAGGTCCACGCGTGTTCTTGTGTTGGTCGATGAACAGCGCAACTCAAAGAAAAAGTCAGTAAAACTTTGTATTTAATTTTAGCATCTTCCAAGAATGCCGCAGAGTATTTTCAAGAAAATCTCCTCACATCAGACTACTTGAGGATAAATGTCTTCAAGGAACATTTTACGGAAAGCTTTTATTTTCTTAAAAATCCTCTAACGATTTTGACTAAAATAGCTTAACATTAAAGAATTTTTGTGAGAAATGAAAAGAATGCCTAGAATTTTCTGAGAATTTCCATAGAAGTCCTATTAATACTTGACGACTTTTGTATAACTGGTAAACTGCTAAGAGATAGGCGCAATGTCACTAGACAAATTGTTAGCTTGTTAAAGGACATTTATGTCAAATAGTTTTATTCCGGAGGAAAGTATTGGCAGATATTCTCTTTTGAATTTTTCAATGCTTATTCCTGTCTTAAATGGGACTTATTTTTAATTTACGACCTCCAACGTTAATCGTATCGGACGTTGAATGAAATCGATGAAATGATGCTCATATGAATCCAAGGTTACCAGACGTTCATCTCTGAGTGTAAGAGGAACTCCGGAAAAAGCCTCAGACTTCTAGAACATAAGGTAGAGGGTAGACACTCTACCGCCAATGTTACCGAGGCGGGCCAAAATGGTAATCATTACACACACATATATATTGATATATATAATATATTATATATTATATATAGGATTTATTTATTTTGTTTGAACTCGAAGAACACAGTAGGAGGTTCTTCGCCTTTATATTGGAACTTTGTCCCATTGTTTTTTCCTTGGTCACTATATTTGCATTCTTACAGATCATCATGCTGGTTTGCATCATGTAGGTTCATACATATATTTGTATATATTTACTGTATTGGTACACACTGATAGCGAGAGATAGCAAGAGAGGCGTTTGCAATTAATATATACTTTGGGCTTCTTTTCAGTATATGCTGTGGTTGTATTATTTCTTTGGCATTTGTAGCCTACATCATAATATATAACGCATAATGATACAACACATAATATTAAAGTTTACATAGGCATATAGGAGGCACGAAGAACAGAACTAACGCTTAATGAACTGCTTACCATATGTTGGTTTGTTTATCAAGTAGTGGCGCCCAGGATGTGTGAGAGAGGTAGTTAGTTCTCCAGCCCACAGTTTGCATTGCCATTGCTACTACAATCAACTTGACAGATATTTAGAGGTGTATTGCTGGGTGTTTACTTAAGCTTATTCGTGGAACGCCGAACTGACCGAGTAATCAGCGCTACAAACTGAAATCTCTAATCCTCTGTTAGTCAACCATGGTACTTGATGTCCTTAGCTTCAGTTATATTGAATATTTGGATTAATTGGGGTTACATTCTTAATATCTTAGTTAGTACCTTTTTAAATTGCTTAGTAGTATTTTTATGCATGAAATTAATGATTTGGTAAACCTGAGATTATAAGCTATCGATAAAAATGTGTATTTCGCAAAACGAGCCAACCGCAGTATCACACTAAGGCTTTGTAACTTTTTGTTCCTGTTTATTATTATTATTATTATTATTATTATTATTATTATTATTATTATTATTATTATTATTATTATTATTATTATTATTATTATTATTATTATTATTATTATTATTATTATTATTATTATTATTATTATTATTATTATTATTATTATTATTATTATTATTATTATTATTATTATTATTATTATTATTATTATTATTATTACTACTACTACTACTACTACTACTACTACTACTACTACTACTACTACTACTATTATTTGAATGCAATAATATACACCCTCAGTTAAAGTAAAAATCTCGTGTTACATCCACAGTATTGCTTCCAACATTCATACAACAGCTTGCTTTTCTATACACCAGGTAGTTAGAAAGAAGTTATAGAAGGTTGTAGAAATAAGCAAATGTTTGAATATATGGGTCGCTACATACTCTATGGGGTAGGTATTTGAAAGTTCTGAACCAACGCCAAATATTTCGGTGGTAGCTAAAACTATAAAAGTTTTATTGACATGAATAGTGCTGAATCTACATTTTTAAGTAGTCAGTTTTCGTCGATTATGAAAATTATAAAACAGTTTTTGGGACAGAAGAGAATTAAGAAGATAATATTTTAATTAAATTTCGTTGCAGTAATGCTCTTTGTAGCATTATTGCTGTTCGCTTGCATAATGTTTTTTTTTTCCCCTTCTAAAACATATCTGTGCTTACTCCAGGAGACTTTAAAACATATATGTTTATTAAATTCCTTTCTTGGTTGCTATATAAATACTTCTATTTAATTAAGTGATAGGGAACATAAAAGAGAAGTTTAAATCTGGGTCCCTATTGTTGGCAATTGGGATCTTTGTTACCAGTGTGCAGGTTCCATAACTAGTGTCCGGAAGTTCAGTAGATTGTAACGAATGTAAATGAGAACGTGTGTGGCCATGGGACTGGCACAGAAACTTTGCTGCATGTAACGCAAAGCTGAAAGCTAATGGTCTGGGCGAGATTAGAGTAAATCAGAGAGGGAGAATATCCCAGACGAAGTCATTTAAACATATTGAATAGATTCTGGATTTGAAAATAAAGGTTACATATTTTCAGAATACGCATACTTAATAAATTCATTATCTGCAAATACACCTAATGAAACTTTAAGGACGCATTTTATTTCCTGTTCTATTTCCTTTTTTGCTGGGTGGTTCAGTTGGTTAGACCTTGGCTATTGATCCTCAAGGTCACGTATACAAACCTGAAAGTGGCAATTCCTCGCTAGCACCTGGTTCCCGATATCGTGGGTTCAAACCCGGTGGAGGGTCGTGGATTTCTGCGGACGTATAAATCCTTAGGATAGAAATAAATTAAATCAGGTATGTTTAAGGCGCGTACAAGGAAAAAACAACAACAACAATTGAATTCTGGTTTAAAGGGCTCTGAGCAAATAGTGTTATACACTCCAGTAATAGAATGTTAACCGGAGAACCACAACAGTTAAAGAGCGTCCATAAAATAGAAATGAAAGTAAATTTACTGCATTGTGAAAGAATGACATTCCGACACACCGACGACGCTAATATGATCCTGGCAATTGACGGTGTCGTTAGCAAATCAAATATTTATGTCTAATACGCTCCAGGTAGAAAGGAAGTAAATTCAATGTAGAGATTTGATTGTAAATGTGACTTTTTAGATTCTCTCACTCCAAGAAAGTGTTTTTTGAAAAAAGCGTATCCGTGCACATGCATACATCTGCTTGTGGGGGAGAAAGAAAAGAAGGAAACATTATATTGCATAAACCACTAGCTTTGTATTTAATTTCAGCACCTCTCAAGGATACGACACGAAAATTTTCTGATAAAACGTTCCATTCCAAACTAACTTTTACATGGGAAGGTAAAGTCAGACTGAAAAATTCAATTCCATAGCTGGGATTTGAACCACGGATCTTCTGGTCTCCGTACAACCGCTCTAACCATTGAGCTACTATGGCCAACATGCCGATATGACATTAAATTATCCAACTGACTCGTATTTTTTCCGGTAAACACTTAGGACAACATGAGACAACTACCTTAATGGCTATTCACAACGTGTAAGTACTTTAAGGCCCGGGCTTTATAGTTAACCACTATTAGGTCAATTAATGGAAATTAATTGTTCTTTCACACTGGCCGTGCGTAGGCTAAATTGTGGAAACGTAGAGTCAGACTGAAAAATTTATTGGCATTACTTTTAAACATTCAATAAGTTCGGTCTTTGACATTCATGTTATAGTTTCAATGAAGTGTGTAATGAAGGTATACCCGATTATGTTCATGCCTAAACCTGCTGGTTGGAGGACAGCAGCAGTTCGTTCACTCAATGAAAGCCAAGGTAGTGAACAAAAGTAAATGAAATGTAGGAGTAAAACTAATGCTACAACAGAGTGCTTACTTATCATGTGCAGTTTCGATACCATCATCTAAACGATAACCAGCCACGCACTCAATTGCAGGGCGCTTGTTAACGTAATGAGTTTAACGAAATAATTCTTAGAGCGACCGTGGCTTCCTGTAATATTCTAAAGCTCTCTCATTCTTGACTTACTACAAGGTAGAATATATAATTTAGCGAAATAAGGCAATTCACTCAGCTTGTTGTCTTATAAACTCATACATAAATCCGTTTTGTGTAGAGTCAGGAATCGAACCGGTTGGTCAGTGCCGGAAATAAAAAAGTGAATGGGGAGCACAAAAACCACTAACAAGCTAAGCTAAGCCCGTGTTCAGAGCCGAACAGAAAGAGCACTTAGGTTAATGAAGAAACCAGCCATTGTATCACTGCCTCTCACATGATCAAAGTAGTGTGCTCTAAACAGCAAATGAGAGCGAATGTATGTGAAGTTCTATTGTTACTAGTCGAGTACTTTCTTCATTCTCTCTGCCAACGTTTTGTGCAAGTACCGCATGCTATCTGGCTGAATTCCTGGCTTCGCTTCTACCTTCCAAATGAATCTCTGTAAGCAATTACGTTTCTGAGCATACACATTTTCTTGTGTTGTGCAACAATTTGGGCATCCATTAAGAATTAAATCGTCCAGATAGATGTTCGTTAAAATATTGTTTGATTTTGTTAGTAATTTACCTATGTTTTAATACTTATATTACCAGTCAGAAAATAATCATAGGAGAATTAGGTTTTGTCAGAATTACATATTTGAATACTGCAAAGGCATTTTAATATCTTCTAGTTTTCTGATAACTGGTAGATATTTTACCGTGCGTGTTGCTTAGAACAACTTTATATACTTATGTTATTACTTTTCAAATAAAAGTGTTACATTTTACAGAAAGAGAATTTTATAGAATTCTATAAATTAAATAAACTAGTAAATAAATTGCTTATTGTAAACAAATTTCTGTCAAATTTCTAAACTCCATGTGGAATAAGGATCCCTGGTTAATGTTATACCTTCTTTTTTCTTCTCAAACACTTCTACTACAAAACAACGCTAATAAAACTAACTTATTTTAAATACTGCTGAATGAAATCTCATGATAGCTTTGCCCCTAATAAGTTGCTCACTTGCAATTAACCCACATATTTTGAGCTCATTTAATCTACTACATTAGAAGTAGTTCTTGAGCCGTCTCAACATAAAGGCCCCTACGAGCGACAACCCGTTTTTCCAGCCAATTTTATAAACCTTCACTCTAACGTGCACTTAGTTACACGCTCAAAAATAATAAAGAAAACTATCACATGAAATTGATGTCAAAACGAAAAGAATAAATTACTGATTCATATAGTACAATTTATTCGTTGCAACCAATTCAGACATACAGCTTGTGGCGTTATTTGTGCCTGCCCATTCTTGTATGAAAATGGACAATTGGGTGCGGATTTTAGATCCCAGGTATAGAACCGGTGTTCTCTCAGCATCGTGAGGAAAGTGAGGCGCTTACGCTAGGCAACCGGCCCTGGTCACGGAAACCAACATTCCGGCTGGGGGATGTCGAGATGCTGACCACATCTCCCCATATCGGTTGGGTGATCGCCCACCTCTGCTGTGCGTAAGTGGGCGTGAGGCCGGCTGTCGGTTGGTAGACCTTGGCCCTCTAAGGGCTGTCGCAACCATGGGATATTATTATATATATCTAATTGCACAATACATTTCCGACGAAGTACGACTCTTTGTCTTTCAAAATTGTAGAGTTCTCATAAAAAGCAGCTGGTCGCAGCACATACTTTATCAACCCAGCTACAAGATGTGCTAGTTAAATTTCAATTGCACTTACTAGGTGAAGCTTTTCCAATATTCCTTATGTTCATATAGCTTTTTGTCCGTTCTTATTAAGGTGACAATTCTCTCAGCTGCATAAAGCTCACATGGTTTTTAGCTTCCCAAACTACTTAACCTGTAAAACCTATATAAAACAACTATTGAATCTGCAGTGGTACAGATCGCAAGCATTGAATCAAAGTATAAATTCATCAGTTTGTTTTCAGAAGATCAAATGTTGGGCGAATTGAAAGTATGAACTCAGAAGTTTAAAGAGTAGTATGAAAATCCATCTATGTAACCCTAAATAGCATTATAAGATAATTCATTGCGAATTATACACAATTATATATAATTGTGAGTTGTATTAAAATGGGGAAAGGGATGAAAATAAGAAGAAAGAAAGCTTAAATATGTTTTGTGTGTTCTTTAAATGTTATTTATTGTAGTGTATTAGTATTTTATTTTGGTGTTGTTTAGTTTATTTTTAGTAGAAGTAGTTTTAATAACTGATTTTTCTTATAAATTATATAAAAGTTAATAAACATAAAAATTTGGAATATTTATACCCTGGCTTGGGAAATTAGGTGCCAGGGTATGGTATTGCAAATTTTTATTTATTTACATATTTATTTTGATAATATTTATTTATTTATTTGATAATCATATTTATTTATATGATTTAGAAATACTGAACACGTATTGTCTGGGTATTGTTATTTTTGCATTAGCGTTGTGTTTGGTTTAGCAATTTTGTGACTTCCTCATGGGAGAGTTCATTAGATAAATAGAACTTTTATCATTTTTGTGAATATATGATCGACTTGTTTATCTTAAAGCGGTTAATACTTGCATCAAAACAATGTTTTTCTGTGTGTTTTCTTTCTTTGTTTCTTTGTTTCTTTCTTTCTTTCTTTGTTTCTTTCTTTCTTTCTTTCTTTCTTTCTTTCTTTCTTTCTTTCTTTCTTTCTTTCTTTCTTTCTTTCTTTCTTTCTTTCTTTCTTTGTTTCTTTGTTTCTTTCTTTCTTTCTTTCTTTGTTTCTTTCTTTCTTTCTTTCTTTCTTTCTTTCTTTCTTTCTTTCTTTCCTTCCTTCCTTGCTCTTTTCTTTCTTTCTGTCTCTTCTTCTTTCTTTCTTATTTCCTTTCCTTCTTTCCTTCCTTCTGTCTTTCTTTCTTTCTTTCTTTCTTTCTTTCTTCCCTATCTTTTCTGTATCTAACGACCACAATTTATGAGAATGTTTTGTGTTGAATTTTAACTACCAAAATAACCAGAGGCAGAAATGTTATTGATTCAGATGACTCTAGCCTTATTTCTCTCAGATCTAGCTAACTTCATCTAGGGCTTTAGTAGCACCAGAATTCAAACCGCAAATACCAAGGTGCTTGAGGCTTGTGCCTTCCAAACGGCACTACTGTGGCTTCTAAAGTCGTCTACTGGTGGTCTGTTTTGAATAGTTTTCTACTAGTTCAAGTGATAGTTTGGAAACGCTGAGCTGCAAACACGATCTCCGTATTAGTGTGGTTTATCGGTAAGCATTGCCAAATGGAGCTGATTTCTCTCTGGATTCCGAAGTTCTCTACATCCCCACATAAACAGTAGACAAATGCTATTCATGTATATACAGGTGGTAAGGTAGCTTGTATGAAAGAAAAATATGTAATATTTAAAACAAAATGTATTCCAGTGTTTTTTTATTAAATAGGAATTCCAAAGATCTATTATGTATTCTACTGGAGCAGACAGGGAACATTTATCATATTTACAGCCATAAAACAGCATATATATTACTTTGAGCGATGCATTAGTACAAGCTGTTCAAACACTTTGTATGTCCTTTAAACAACCTGTGTATGTAGGTTGCTTATGTTTTTACATTTTATGTATTTTCCCTGCACTTAAATTTCACAGAATATTTTGATCGCTGAAAATTATTTATTGTTAATGTTTGTTATGGTTTCTAAATAAAATAATTTACTAATAAATAGGTGGTCGTTATATCGGTTCTTTTTAATTCCTGGGACTTTTACTCGTAAAAAATCTCACTTCACGAACAAACTGCTTAAATAACTTGGCAGTATTGATGTTCTAAATGGGTAAAAGTACATAAAATATATAGATATTTTTTTCAAAGCATCAAAAACGATTTTATCAAGTCTACATATTGGAATAAGTGTTACTGCTCCTCCTCCTCCTCCTCCTCCTCCTCCTCCTCCTCCTCCTCCTCCTCCTCCAAAGGGTCTTTCCTTACATAAATGTGGAAGCAGAACCTTAAATTGGTGGTACAGTGCACCTTTGCCCAATCAAAGGGACTGTCTTATTAGTCTTTTGATCTTGTGAAGGTAAATTAAAAGTTAAAAGGTTATCGAGTATGACATTGCAGTAGCGTTTGCTTGTTATACATTTAAGGTTATTGTGTCCTAATCATTTTTACAATCTCTCCTAAAATTCTTACATTTATGGAAATTACTTAAACATAGTAATATTAAAATGCCAGAACAGCCCTAATTACTAATTAAATAATTACATTACTAATCCTAATATCAATCCTACTTCAGAATTGTACAGGTTTAAAAAAATACTTTTTATCCTCATCTCTTCAGATGAGTAATATTGATATTTTGAAATGTACTTAGTATGGTATAGTTGGGCGTTCAAATAACGCGTGTCGTTTTGAGCAAGCCCTATGTATTCTAGAACACGACTTTTGGGGTGGGTCAGACTGAGATTGATGCGTGGTTTTAAGGTATATACAGGTTTTTATGCATATTTGAAATATAATTTACAAAATACAATATACATTTGAAATCGGAAACATCTACAAATTTGGAAACATTATGATTGAAGGAATTCATTTATTGTCGATACCTACATTAGAAATACTCATTAGACACACTTAATGTAATCGATAAAGCGAATAAAAATTAATATATAGTTGCAAGGAAGAGTGAGTTAGCGAAAATGTGCCAATTTTGCGGTTTACTTTTGAGCATTTCTCGTCCTGAATGCTTTTTTTTTTTTTTTTTTTTTTGTGTTGCCTTCGGTAAAATCCCATAACCTCAAACCCTTCCTCAAAGGGAAAAATAAGAAAAATAATGAAAGGAAAATTAAGAGGATGGGAGGAGACTGGATCTGTAGATCACTTTCTTTAAGAAATTGCAGAAGAGTTTGGTATACAGGTTTGTGACATAACTGTAATATGGTGTTGACGCTAGCGGGAAAAGGAACAGACTGTTGAAGTAGGCGGCGGAGGAAGCACCGTTCTGGTGGGCTCGGTAGCGAGAGCAATCCTGAACGCTTCGATGTGCTTAGTCCATGATTTCTCCATGTTAATTGCTCTCATTTGAAACGTAGCCGTATTATTAGCTAAGATAACTATTTTGTTGTTGTAATTTATGTCCTTTAACTTTTTAAATCATATCGGACGATGAATGGAACTATTGTGATTTATGCATTTTATTTTTGCCTCTTTCATTCCCCCACGTTCATATTTCTAGTAAAATTTATAAAATGCTGCATGCCCAACCTAACCATCTCTGTTCAAATAAAAAACGTTCAGCAGTTTCAGTTTGAGTTATATTTCCGTACCGAAAGAAAGCAGGGTAATAGTGCTCATGCATTAAGAGCTTCCTTATGATGTAGCAGCGTGACCACAGTTCTACACGTTAGATGCCGAAGGAGAAACTTGGAAGAGAAATACTACGGTCTTGTACCAGTTATTCGCCAGCGAGAGGAAAAAATGAGACACGCCAATAAAGGGAAATAAAAGGGAGAAAGATTCCACAAAGAATGGCGAGGCACAGTGGCACTTGAAGCGAAGGGCTGGGAATGGAAGGAAAACAATAAGAACCAGACAACGACCATCAACAGGAACGTTCTCTTGATCGTTCCACGGCAAATGCCAGAGGCCACTTGAAGAAGAAACGGAATGAGGGCAAAGAGAAACGGAAAAAGCGGGCTCTGCTATTCTCGTGGTGATTTAGAGGTTTATAGTAAAGATAAAGGGTTGGGAAGGGGGATACAAAAGGCAGAGGAAATATGCGAACATAAAACGTAAAGGTTCAAAAAGATTGGTACGACCAAGACCAATGATAACGTAAGAACTATCAAAATATTACAGCATAACTAACACGACATAAAGCCAAAAAGAGCCATTTATCGATTAAGGCTTGTAGAAGAATTTATAATCCTTCAAGAAATTTACTTAATATTGTCGCAATTTAAATATCCATTTCCTTTGCGGGAAAGCTTAAGCGTTTACTCTCAGAATATATGTTTGAAAATTTATTACTGTGGCTTTAACTTTGCATTATTATTACATAACTATTTGCTAGTTTTAAGAGTACAGGGTATTCCGCATACAAATTAGGGTAACTGGATATGGAACTCAGATGCAGTGCGGTTAATTTAAGTGGCACATACCTGCAAGTTTAAAACTCATAAAGTCCTGCAAGTTTAAAACTCATTAAGTCTATCCAACACAGTTTTCTGAGTCACCGGAACTGGTGATAAGAACGCTTATCACCACAAGTGATTTATTTGGCCTCGATGCGATCTATTTATGTGCTGCTAAAAGACGAGCATGACGGGAATTTCTGCAGTCTTCTTCTCTCCGGTTCAGTTGGATCAATGTTGTAGTTAGAAATCATAATAATTGTGATACTCTGGATAAGTCCAAATAATTGTAATCGGTTTGTAGGATTAACCATAATTCTTAAATTAGAAAATTGCATAACTTGAATTTGCCTTCTTATTAACTGGGTTCAAAGATTCCTATATTTAACTAAAGCTCAGGCCAAATACGTGTGCAACTTTACTGTTTTCTTGCATTATCTCCATAGATAATCTGTGTGCACTGTATAAAATGAGTACCGGTGGATAAAACTAAATCGTTACATGAGATTCTATTAACACTATTTTACAAAGTAATAATAATAACCCATGGCGCGACAGCCCTTAGAGGGCCAAGGCCTACAAACCCGACTGCCGGCCTCACGTCCACTTACGCACGGCAGAGGTGGACGATCATCCAACCGATACGAGGAGGAGATGTGGTCAGCATCTTGGCATCCCCCAGCCGGAATGTTGGTTTTCATGACCAGTGTCGCTTACCTAGCGTAAGCTCCTCACTTTCCTCACGATGCTGAGTGGGCACCGGTACCTAAAATCCCGGGACCTAAAATCCCCACCACATGGGTGGGATCGAACCCGGGCCGCTTTCCGTGGCCAGGGACCAAGGCATGCTGCCTTAGCCCGCTACGCCACGGCGCAGGACATTTTACAAAGTTATCTATCATATTACAGTAGTTTCCATTGGTCGGTGGCTAAGGTGCAGACGATTCGTTAAAGTACTGAAGTCAGGACTGTTAACAGCTTAAACAGCAAATTCGTCTTTGTTCCGTCAGTTCTGCTAGTACCTAATGTTTTGCGATACAGTATACAAATTACAGACTACCTTGATATAGCATAGGATTCTTTCACTGCAGCCAATTGGGCTTCAGAAACAGCATTCCCTCCAGGGGTAGTTAACCTGAAAACACTGCTTTCCACTTCTTGGTCCTGAAGATTGCAAACGTAATGGTGATTAATGAATGTTTAAACGAGTAGGTGGCCCAGACTGCTGATATTTATTCCACGTTCTTTTTGTTCAGGATTAAAGGAAATTCTGCAAAATCCTGTATCAGGCCAACTGACCCTAACCGATATACTCAGCTGTTTCTTCTTGATTTCTAGACTTTGCATCATGGGGTGACCATTACTTATACGAAGTTTATTTGGGCTGTTGGTGCGCATCGCACAGATATCGGTATTGCTGTTACACACTGTGAATGTATGTACTTCAATTTAATAGTAATTGAATTTCAAATCAATAGGAATGTAGCTTTTTGACTTATTTCTTCACTGAAGTGAATTTCGTTAAACTTGAATTACAGACATGTCCTTCAAATAGGTGGCACCATCTGCAGCGATCTCCTTTTTAAGGACTTACCGCACATTGCCTTTAGAGAAACAGCGATAATCCGAAACAAATTACATCCAATAATTTATTTTTGATAAGTTCTTGTGATAGAAAGAACTTTTAAGAATACCAGGTTGTGCGTTTTGCATACGAGCTCTATTTAAAACTGTAATTAGAAAACCCTTTAATAACATGCTGGCCTATTTGCTTTGTCTTCAGTTGGAATTGTTTTAAGGGAAATAAATGCATGGCAACTGCTGTATTCAGAGACGTCGTCGTAAATGTGCTGTCAGAACTTTATTATGAGGTACCTTTAATAGGAAAGGAAGTACTTTCGCCCTGGAAGAGGAGACTGTACAAAATATTCCAGCGAAACAATTTCATCGATAGTTTGCATAATCACTGATATTGAACCTGATGTAGAAGTAAAAATATCAACTATTGCTCTCAATAATTATTTTCCTCAATAACTAATTATATATTTCCTATTTGGGATAGTGAACCAAATGTAAATAATCCATTCATGTCTGCATATACATTCTGAATGAGAGAATGATATAATTTGCAAATTAAGGTCCATTTGATATAGAACCGGGCTCTAATGGTGACCATAATCATTTGGTCAACCCATTTTAGCGCGATAGGGCTCTTGGCGTGAAAGGAAAGATGGAAATTTACCTGTATGGTAATTTATATACCATTATATTGTGAAAAAGGTAAGTCTTGCCATAAATTAATATATTGGCTAATGCAGAAATTAGCATTGTGAAAACCATGAACCATACTGCTAACTCTAAAATGAAAATAAAATTCTAGGATAGGGTGAAGATTTCCTGCAGTAAAGGATATTTGTAGAGATGCATATGTTTGGAACCATGTAACGCATGCGATGACCGAGGTCTGAATATTGGCTTCTTCTTCCAAGTGAAACATTCTATTTCTTTAAAAAGGAACGTAGCAACACCAAGCAAAAGAAGGGAATCAGATTGGCACAATTCAGGAAGCCCGAGTCTTGAAACGAGATTGTTCCGAGAATCCGAAATCCGCCAGTTTTGTCTCAGTTTTTTTCTGGTTAAATAAGAAGTTACCGTTGCAAGGGACGGAATGGACCTATTTCGAGGTAAGGTTCATCCGTAAGGATTTGTCGCTAGGACCGACGCCTCTTGATGGTACATCTGCATTTACCAAACGAGTGATTTCCTTCTCTTTCTCTCGAATACCACGTAACATTGAGCTTTAAAGGAAACTCGCGTTGAGAAGCAGAAAGAAACCTTTCATTTGACCTTTGCAAACTCCGCTGTGTAACAGTCTCAAGACCTTTTCGATATTAGAAATTCACATGCATATGAATACTGCTTATATAAAAGAGACCTCATGTCACTTTGTTCTTTTGTACATACATTTTTGTGCATAAAGAGGTAAGAAAACATACATTTACCTCATAAGACACCTAACTCACTATTTCCAGTTTCAGAATCAACATTTAATAAATATTTATAATATTCCTAAAAGAGAGATCACAGTATTAAATAAATTAATGCTTTTTTGCATCCGAATTATGAAATTAATACATTTATTTGATAAACTGTAACTACAAGATATTGCGTATAAAGACATTTTCTGGAAATTAGTCCTTTGTAATTTCCAGAGTGCTTATTTGGAATGTCATGACTAATCACGTCATGTAGAATCACGATAGTGCACTGTTGTACACGGGGTCTTAGAACGAGTAGTGTAAGTTAACTATTTAGTAGGACAGGTAAAAAATGGACAACATTCCAGATCGAACTTAAGCACAACGTGCACAATGCTTTATGGTTTTGTAATCTACCTATAGCTATAATACTGTGAGTTTTCAGCTATAAAGAGATTGCAGGCTTTAAAACGGTATTTTACAGCGCATTCAAGACCTCTAACGTTTATGTCATTATTTTAAACATATGATATTTTAATGGAAATGTTAGGAATGTATATATATAAACATTGCATTCTTGAAACTTGTCAGATTCACAGTACGAAAGTGGTTGTTTTCCTAATGTTTGTTTATGAGACACATAGAGACTGAAATGTTTTACAAAAGGTAATTGTGAGAGATAATTTCAGAGACATCAAATAGGCAAAAGACAATAGATAGACAATATAAATAGACAATTGAGACATCAAATAGAGATTCACAACTCGGCGAAACTGAATCGGAAAGTCATTTAATAAAACTTTGTGCTCACATACCGTATCACTGTTTATACATACTTTATGTACTAATATTGCAAAATGTACTCAATTAATAAGCCAAATAATAGAGCTTTTGGAATATGTCCTGACCATTTTTCCAAAATACATACAGATTATAATAATCAATGTATTTCACAATCTTTTGCAAAACGCTAAAGTTTGTCATCGCAAACTAATGTTACTTGTTCTTGTTCAGTGACAATTTGTAATTTATTTTAACATTTCAGAAGAAGTCCCACAATATTTCTGTGGGTTCGGATTTACGATTATGATACTACCTCCTGCAATACTTTGAAATTTAATGAACTACCTCCGCTCTATTCAGTACTTCAATTTCAGTTGTTCAGAACTTCTAAATCGAGCGGTAATGAGTTGAAGTTGCACTGCCGGACTAGTGAATGTTTCTTAATGCAACGGCATCCATGTTGTTGGCCTAAAACAATTAAACCATCGACATTGCTTCGGTTGTAGAAACTCAGAATAGAACTTTGAATACACTAGGCCAGGCTGTAAATGAGGTCCCGACGCATTTGCACACCTTAGATAGCCATTTTGCTGTTAACAGATTTGAAACTAAGTTCTGCTACGTATTTTGCTGGTCATTCATGGCCAGTTCAATTAAAAACGAAGACTTGTTGGAAGATCTGTTTTGTTGAAATTTTGTAGCATTTTGTACTCGATCAACTAACTTTTCTAACTGTTACCTATATTATTTTATGTGTTGTGTGGTCATTTTGAGAGCTCTTAAAGCATATGCGGTCACAATATTATAATCTGTAAGTACGTTAAAATTGACAACTATAAAAAATGCTATCTGATTAAAACAAAGACCATGATAACAGTTTGGGAATTAAAATTTATATTATCCAAACCATTGAATGGTTTAAAGAGGTATCACATTTTGTCCGAGCAGTTGGTGAATCACATCTATAGAATAAAAATAGATGTAACCTCATCTTTTCTGCAGATCAGTGCTTCGTATTGACATATTCCCTGTGTTTACCAAATATGACTTATTCTCGACCACTACAACGCAATGCAATTTGTCAGCCTCGGTAGCATAGATGGTAGCGTGTCTGCCTCAAATTTAATAGGTTCCAAGTTCGAATCTCGGCCAGGGTGAGTTATCAGGATAAGACTCTTTCCGATGTGTTTTCCTTATCCTAAAAATATATGTTTGGTAACTCTAAGCTCTATGGACCCTGGGTTCATTTAACCATCATTCCACCCATTTCATTTACCGTCCGAACTGACTTAAAGTTGGAGAACGTAGCTTTAAAACAATTCAATGCAATTTACATTACAGCAATTTTTATCATATATATCCTTTTGCCTTACTGCATAAAATTGTGTATACTCTCCTGTGATTTGGATGCACTGCAGGTTTTTCTAATCTCTTAGTCGTAGAATATCGTTCTTTTAATTTTCTTGTTGCTGAAAGTCTTCTTCCATTGCTATCTTTGATACAATTTATATCATATTTCCCAGTATTTTAAACTTTTCTTTGTTACTAAATCCCAAATTCCTCTCCCAGGGAGCCTTAATTTCCACAGCGCCTAGGTGGAATATACGAGTATATACATATATTTGTATATATAAAACATATACACTTGATGCAAACCAAATTTTGAATCAAAATATTTAAAAGTTTCATCGATAATGAAATGTACAGAGAATTAAAGTACTTTATATAAACCTTACATCTAATTTTTGAATAGATAATATCTCGATTAATCTATCGATTATTATGACCACTGCAGTTAAATGTGGGATATAAATGGAACAAAAAAGGTAAAATAATAATGTTCTGAAAGATTAGTTTATTGAAGTATGAATAAAATAAGTAATATTAAAGAAACACATCAAAAGTTTTTAAATTTATTATTTGGCTATTACATAGTCTCCTTGATGGCATTTAATTCATTTTTTATTACTAAGTTGAGTAATAAAAGTTGAAAGACGTTATACTATATCGCTCAAAATTGTGAAATATACCTCCTTTTTAACATTCCTCCTATCTCATGTCTATCCCTTAGACTACTGAAGTAGTCACCTAATTATCTACTGGAGATTCCCGCCTGAGAATGTACCTATAAAAGTAGAACTGTAAACCTGTAAAAGTGAATTTATAATGAATGTGTATGTAGTCTATGAATGGAACTGCTATTTGAAACAGCACTCTCTGCTCCTAATAATCAGTTATATGTTGAAAGTTAATTAAAACGTTTGTCAACTCTATGTTATATATAAACATAATCTTATATGTTTCTATATGTTAAAAATTATTTAACTTGTTAAAAAAAGTTGTATGTATATCAGACAAACTTGAAACGGACCGTGACTCAAAGGAAGTGTTTTGTTTCGGTAACGAAATGCAAGGAGAACCATAGACCTTCAGAGTAGTGTACGAGTAGTGCATTCAAGCAGAGTTCTGACAGGAGAAATTGTAGTGCATCCTGAAAAAAAAAATAAAAAAGGTTATTCCTTTAAAAAAAGACGCCATGTGCATTCTCTAGACAAATTAATTTAAATATACTTCCCACAAAAATATAAAAAGTGATTTGATCGGTTACGGTCGACCAATAAGAGAACAGTTACATCACTCACCCATATAAGTAGTGGAAGGGGTGTTTGTACACCCAGTTAAAATAAAAAGTTATAGAACGGTGAATTTTAGCCAGTTGCTGTTGCATACGTGGAAGTGAAACCACGTCTGTCAGCACGAAAAGATCGCGCGGAATTATCAACAGTCGCATGCGTGGTAGAGAAGCTACGTCTTCCAGCGCGAAAATTTACGCGCGAGTATTTCGCGGGTGTTACAAGTTACACTTACGTTATAGGGATATCGTAGATATAATAACTTTATTTTTATAGTGCTGGTGAGAACTGAGGAGCGTTGTAGTATATCGTGCCAAAAGAATACTCAACAAAGGAGAACACTTTTGGTGACGCGAGGTTCGCATAAAGAGGTGAGGACCGTATAAATAAACTTAACGACAATCTAAAGTAAAATATATAAGTTATTTCCACAAGACGAGAAAACTGTTTCTTTCTATGCCCAAATGATCCACCCACACAACCCTGAATTCAAGAGCTCATTGTTTGTAACCCAATCCTAAAACCATAAGATTTAGGAGAACGTCCAGAGCAGCCGCGGGCATCATCGTTCTCACCACTATCGCAGATGACGGAGACGATTACCAACGTCAGATGGTAAGAACGTGTCCCAGAGAACTTGAGGGTCCTAGGTGACATCGCCCTCAGCGTCATCATGGATGACGTCAGCGGTCTATCTGAGCATTATTGCGGACCATCGTCACCCAAGGGAACGCAACAACACCCTCACTCTTATTGTCATGGACCTGCCATGAAATGTATCATAAGACAATTTAAGCGAATATTTATTATGATTAACGTAAAGAAGATAAAATATTAATGTTCGGAAAGGTTAGTTTATTGAAGAATGAATAAAATAAGTAATATGAAAGTAACACATCAAAATGTTTAAACTTATTATTTGGCTATTAGATGTTCTCCTTGATGGTATTTACGATTTTTTATTATTAAGTTGAGTAATAAAGGTTGAAAGATGTTATACTATATCCCTCAAAATTCTGAAATGCACCTCCTTTTTGACATTCGTGTATCTCATCTTTATCCCTTAATGAGGTAGTCACCTAATTACCTAGCACAGATTTCCGCCAAAGAATGCACCTATAAAAGTAGAACTATAAACCATAATGAATGAATGAATGAATGTGTATGTAGCCTGTAAATGGAACTGGTATTATAAGATAATTAACAGCTGCAGTGAATCGGATGCTGAATTATCGTATTTGGTACAAGGCTTTGACTTCCCAATGGTAGCATACATAATGCTTCTTCTATTGACTAGTCTGATAGTTTCATTAACATCCGCAGCGAAGAGCGACCTGCCTTTTGGCTTATCCTCCAGAGGAACATCGCAGTTCCACGTGTTATGTTGTCAGTGTCACATTCTTGACTGTTTATGCAGTGTTTGGCATGTAGTGTCATAGCATTGCGGCTATTGGTGTTCCTATAAGATGTGCGTCCTCTTCAAGTGGGTGATATTCACGCAACAAGTGAGTTTTCTGCAATGATGCTTTTACTAACCCTCATCCCTATTTTAACAGTTTGTTTTATGTTTAATCCACTTCTTAGATAAGCTGGATATCTGGTATTCAAAAAGAAACATTTATGAACTTATCTCACGGGTTTAGGCTTGCTGCAGCATCTGTACCTCAGTCGAGTTATTTGCTAGTAGAAACTGCAGCTCTTCTTGCGATATTTCAGGAAGTGTATTCTGTCTCTCTTCCTTGTTTCTCCCTCTCTTATCTCTTGTTACGTTTCCTCTTTCCTCCTCCTCCTCCTCTCTTTCCCGAACTACAACTTCTTTCTCCTTTTCTTTGCGTTTCCACATTTTACCTCACTCTCCATTACTCTCCTTATTCCTTTCACTGCTGTCTTTATTCTCCTTGTGTCCACCTCGTATCGCAGATTGCAGTGTGTCTATGTACCTCCTTTTCCAGAGATCCCAAGTTGGAATCTCGGTCAAGGTGAGTTCTCTGGATAAGATTTCTTGAGGGTTTTCCTTTATTTTTAAATATGAATGTCTTCTGAGTTCTATCACCCATTTCATTCATCGTCCGATATGACTTAACGCAGGAGGACGTAAATTTAAAAATGAAGAACTCCTTACAATTTAATGTCATGTTAGTGTCATGTTAGTGTCAAGACAGCAATATAACGATTTTTACTGGAGTGTTAATAAAAACTAAAACACAAATATGTCACTACTTTGTGTCGAATACAGTTACAGTGAAAGATATATAACTGCATTCCGTGTAAAAATTGTAGAAATGAAATTTTGTTGTAACATTATGAAAATTGTTTTACAATTTTGTAAGTGGCCGAAGTTGTCTGAAACATAATGCTTACAAACCCCTGTAGGATTATAAGTACATAATAAGTGTGTACTTTTTCTACTTTTTACCCCATAATAACTTCAACCTTTCGATCAAAGTAATTAAGGCCATATAAGGGCTTTTAGATTTATGTTACACGCCAAGTATATTCGGTTTGGCAATTCTTGCGTGCATACAAATCCTTTGACAATGTGATATTTGGATATAGAGTAACACAATGTGCACATATTATCAGTTGTTCATCCAAGGATGAGAGTTCATGCTTCACCTTCATATGCATATATTTGTTATATAATCACCGCGTATACTTCTTGAAGTTTGTGTTGAACTTCTGGAAATTACACTTTAGTAGTTTTCCAGTAAAGTTGATATATGTGCCAGAAGCTCCCCTTATTAGGTCTCCAAGACATTTTAATTTGGAACCATTTCAAGGAATTCGTGTTACGAACGAGAGTAGGTGGTGATATTTACGCATTAGTGAAGTTTGCGTAGATTAAATCAGAAAGTAGGTGAGTAGGAGAGGAGAGTGTAAATATATAATTAGAATGTAATTATGTAGTCAATAGGGTTAATTTTGTTTCCAAAGTTTTTACTTACTTTAGCACGATTAATACGCTACCATCAAGACAATGATGAATCTTCTAATCTTCTCATTAACAAATTCCTGCTAAACATATGTGGTTCGAAAGAATATATCATCAACTCTTGATAGAAAACGTTTAAGTTTAGTCCAAAACTACGATAGTGCCATACCGAACAAATTTTTATTGCTAGCGTTCAGAAATAGGGTAAGAAATGTCGGGTTTTCATTGACCATAGTTATTAGCATCTCTTACTTTAAATTTACGACAGTGCACACATTTTTGCTTTTTAATTCATAAGTTTCAAATTATACAAGCTTACAGGCTTAGAAATGACGTCAGAAGAGTCGACTGCGCGAAAACCGATGACCTTTATCGCCCAGTTTATTTGGTATTGAGAGCAAACTAGCAGATATCTTTTGTCTCGTTTGGATGTAATTGTAATATCCAATAATCTTATATACATATAATTATAAAATTATTATATAACATTTTTTAACATAGAAGGTGAACCTAAATGGACTTTTTTGTGTTGAATTCGAAAATTATCTCCATTTTCTCCAATCACATCAGGTTTTTAAACTATCCATAAATAACAGAAATGAAGTTAAATCTTTGCTTAGCGCAATAAAAATTACTTTCAACCAGAAATTTTATGAAACACTAAGCCATAATTGAAATTTGTTATTTACCACTAATTAATCTGTAAATAATAATTGTAAGCACATTCATAATCTTACCTCAATATTGCGCTTAAACTTTTCTCCTCTTTGACCTTCTCGCGTGTTGTTCAGAGCAGTGCCTTCTTAACATCCAAAATTAGTCCGCCACCAAGAGAACATTCCACTTCTATTGATACTATATTTCCATATTTTTAACATCCTGGTGAAACATTTCACCCTATTCCTCACTAAAATCTCCTAAATTATAGGGAAATAATTTAGATGGGAATGAAGATGTACTTTGATACTCAGTTTCAAACCAATCTGTTTGAAGCTTTGTAATATTACTATCACTAAGTTAAAATAATTTGTTTCTTTTTTATTTGCAAGAAAATTATAAACAACATTTCTGAAAGAATTCCAGGCATCCTTCACTTCTCTACTCATAGTATTCTCAAACTGGCTGTCCATCATTAGTTTTCTAATTTATGGGCCAACGCTGGCTTTAACTTTTCCATAGGATAATGAAGGAAATGTATCACAATAGTTATTTATGATACAAGTGGGAAAAGCAGAATTTTATCATGTGAGCAGGATAACTTGCGGAACGAGGAAAGCGAGTGAAACAATTCCTGCGAACAGAATAAAATTACTTTGAACACGTGTGGCAACTAGTATTTCTTTTTAGACATTAGTGAATATTTATAGATGTATTGTGGATAAGAAATAGTTTGTTTTACCTATTTCGCAGACCTGAAACTTAACGTGCAATTACTGCAATTTGAAATACTTATTCCTTATGTAGAGGAAGTAGGAATTGAAGTGTTTGTTTCACTATTTATTATAGGCTCATAGTTTGAAGTAGAAAGAATCTGTGAAGCAATTTTATTCTTGTTTTCGATAAAATTTTCTACATAGCCTTCGGCAACAGTAAATGATTTCCAACCACCATGGCGTTTAATTGTACTCAGATCTGCACCCGAATCATTGAGCCATTAGTTAACATTGCACAAAAAGCTAAAGTTGGCCAAAATTTTCTTAACAGTGCGTGGCAGAATTATCTTCTTTTAAAACTACTCAGAGATGCCCAAATCCGCGTTTTTAACGTCAGCTCTCTAAAAGAGTATTTAAAGCACCCACTGTCTTTAAGGTTTTCATAAATTATTTCATTTAACATAATTTTACACGGAGATGTGGCAACACTACTTTGAGGGGTCAGTAAGAGTTTCAATTTTTATGTTTTTTGACTGTTTTTAAATTTGTACTATGAGGTCACTGTTCCCTTTCCAGTATTCTTATCTAGCTCTGCGATCCCATTCACAAAAGAAACGAGGATTTTTGTTTTGAAACCAGCCTGTTGCCGAGTAATAGCCCAATAATCTTGAAATTCTCCACACACTAGCCATAGATGATTTTTGTACTGTAGTTTTTGTAACGAAAACTTAATTTTCATAAGCCTCCTTTAAAACAAAAGAGTTGGCTACAGGCATGGAAGGCTGAATGTTTCCACTATGAAGCAAAGCACATTTAATACTTTTTGAGAAGAATCTATGAAGGACCTCCAGTCTTTGGAATTATTAATTTTAAGGAGAAGGCACATTTTTGTATGTCCCCAGGGGTATTTATAATTAATAGGTTTTAATGAATATAAAATATGTGAATATGAAGGTATTAACATAAAAACGTTGAAAGTATAGCTATTGAGCCTTTCTAAGACATATGAGCACATGGTAATATGCTTAATTAATATTACATTACGAAAAATATTTAAAACTTAAATGATAAACTGCAAAAACTTCTGCCGCGGGACGCGAAAACGTATTTCAGTTTTACAACCAGTGTGAAAATTTGATTTGGAAGCTCTCATTCATTTAAAGAAAGTCCATGCAGAACATTGTTATTATCATTAAATATGTTTCATAATTTGTTAATAAGGATGTTAGCATTCTTAAAATTGCTAATCTTAATATTTATATTTATTGTGTCTATTCGGATTATGACGAAACGATACATTGCTGCAGAGGAAGAGGGAGCGCATCTAATGTCTCAGAATAACCAAATACTTTATCTAGCGACTCCTGTACCAAGTTCACGATGCTTCTTTCTTCAAGGGTATGCCAGCGCCATCTCGTCGCCGAATTTGCAGATTGTAGATAAGACTGAGAGCCAACAAAGTGATACTGTAAAAGTGGAATGAATAAAATGAAGGCAAGGGATGGTGGAAATTTGCAACCTCTTATAAGGACAGTGGCAAGATTCCGAGGGCCCCTGATTGCCTTAAAAATTATTTTAAAAGGTCCGCAGTATCTGAGTACGTGCGTGTGTTTATGTGCGTGCACATGTGATCAGTATAATGAGAAAAAAAGTCATTAATATCTACTCTCATATTTGCGTCCAATATTTTTCATGGATCTTCCGCCTTAAACTTCTCTCTACACGGAAGACTTTCTTTTATCTTTTATTGCCTCAAAAGCTCTATAAAAATTTGGATTAAATTATGTTTCAGTTATTGCTGTGGAGGGGAAAACACATGCGTCATATTCTCTGGAAAAACCTCACTTCAGATTCATATAATAAGGAATTAAGCGATAGAGAAGACATAACTTCAGGAGAAACGTTAGAAGGGTTTTGCTTTCGACAGAGGATAACATAGACATAAAGTTTAATAGAATAATATAAAAAGTTTGTTAACATTTCTAGTTCATATATAGTATCGTGCATACATACATTTCTCATATTTAAATAGTACATATATTCTACATATTTATTACTACACACACGCTCATGCGTAAGTTCGTCGAAAGATTTCCAAAACGCATTTATTTTTTGGCAGTAATGTTTAGCTTTTTAAACTGTTAGTGTTCTTTTCTTTATCTTTCTAAAGGGAGGAAAACATAACACGAAGAGAATAAAAGTAAAATATGTAACTAAAGAGGAATAAGAGTTAGAGGGGGAGGTATGGACGGAAACAAAAACATTTACTTGCTTTATTCTCTCCCATTCTCACTGCAAAGTTCTTATTTCAGCTTTTTTCTCATTTTCTTTGTTTCTTTCCCTGTTTCATTTGTTCCTTTTAGAAGAGATAAGAAAGTGTGTCTGTTATCTTTATTTCTGGGTTCTCTCCGAGACCAATGAAAGCGGCAACACACGGCCGAGTTTATCACAGCTTTGTCTTGTTTACATTGAAAGTTGTGATGCGTATCAGGAGGAAGCGACCCGTTGCAAGTCTAACGGTTGTCGAGGCAGTTCCACATGAAATGTTGGCTGGACCTTTTGGTCTTTCCCTGTTTGAGTTAACGGCAATATAGAAAGACAAAAGTAGGTCTTTCGGAACTCTAAGTGGACCTTTTGGCCTGCGGAGAATATCTTGTTACTTTGTGAACACATAAACCTTCCGCTGAAAAGTGTACTTGCATGTGGAGTTTGACCATAAGAAGAGGAGATGTAGTAAATGAATGTGCATATATGTTACTGAACTCTCTATGCTCTTCCTAAAATCAAATCGTCATCTACTCCTCTATGGCATGTATTTCTGCCGTCAATTCCGCGATATTATGTGGGGTCATCTTGTCTTGAATTTGCTATCTTGAACACTGCAGCTAGCTATTAATTTGACGCTTTGAGACTGATCCTTATAAAGAAGGTTTGTACCGGTGTGGTGTAGGTAGTATTAGGTAGTTTTGTTAAGAGTCGAGAGCGCAGTTCGAGGAGGTTGAGTACAGGTTGCGCAGTAGCTTTGCTCGGGCCATAGGATAAGACGAAACATAGTGAGCGAGAGTAAAAGAGCCTTTGTATACTGACTCCACTCTCTTTCTCCCTCTCTCATCCCGCTTCGAGTGTACCTCCTACCTATCTCAGTGGTAACAACAGGAAGCCAATCAACTGCGTTGGGAATGAACCATTAACATTAACATTATTATTAGTGTTATTATGTTTATCATCACCAGCATCAACATCATGATTATTACAATCCTGCGAAATACTTGAGTCAAATGCAAAGATTCTCTTCTTTTTTTTCGCTGCCACTTGTTCATTGTCTCACCCTCTCTTCTTACTTACTCCTTTTCATTCTCCTTTTAATTATGCCTTTCCTTCTTTCTCCCATTTACCACTCTGCGCTACTTAGATTTAATGTGCTATTCCATGAAAGGTGACAATGGATGATCCTCTATGGCAGTAAAAAACAAACACATAAGTTTTACTACTTCTACTACTACTACTACTACTACTACTACTACTACTACTACTACTACTACTACTACTACCACCATTACTACAACAACAACTGCTACTACTACACACACAGATATATATATATATATATATATATATATATATGGATATTCATCCTGTTGATGTTTTGTAAATAGCAAATCTGATCAGAAATATAGTGCGTATAAATTATTATTAATGTAACATTAAGATATTGCTCTGTTAAGTTGATCTTACTCTCCCTTCTACTAATATTACGTACCTAATAGAGCAAGTATTGTGTTCCAACAAAAAAATTATATATTTGATTTCACGCCAAATACATTCTCTGTTGCCGCCTGAATGTAAAAAATAAAAACATCGAGCAATATGTGCTGGCGTTACGGTGTGACAAGCATAACCCAAAATTTTAATGTAATTTTTTAAATGTAAGATAAACACCAAACACAACATATAAGTTAAGCATTATCCAAAGATTCGTTACCATGATTTTAAACAAAATCCTTCCAGCTCAAACTATACATTACCCGCAACATACTTCGTAATTCTTTATTTTGCAAAGGTTTGTACAAAATCCATAACTTGTAATTACTTGTATGATAAATCTGTATCTTGTATGGTCTGTGTATGCTGGTAAACTCAACATAATAAAACAGGAAGTAAATTCCAGTATCACAAAAACACTCAACCACGTCAAATAAAATTCCTGTACGATTAACCAGCTCCGAGGTATGCGCTCTTATTAACTTGCGTTTTCAAATAATTTATTACCTTATTTAAGGATAAATTGGTATTTATTCATTTGTTCCTGTTGATTGTGCAAAAGTGAAATATCGGTACCAGCATATAATGACCACGTCTTAAAGCATATGACTAACTAAAACATATGAATAGCTGTCAAGAATGCTATATAGAAGAATGAGTATAGATGAAACAAGTGAATGTGTGATATATTATCTTTACAAACCTTCGTTGCCTGCCTCGGTAACGTGGTGGTAGAGTTTCTGCTTCACGTTCAAGAGGTCCCGATTTCGAATTTAGGTCAGAGTGAGTTACCTGCATAAGGTTTCTATCCGGGGTTTTCCCTTATTCTGAAAGGCAATGGAATTATTACAATATTATTAGAATTATTATTACAATACTACAATGGAATTTCATATATTCAAGTCCATAGAACTCAAAAATAGCATTTCCAAAAGCAAGTCTGCATGTGCGAGCACACGCATCCTAATGCATAACTCATAAACAAACGCCAGAAAAATTCAAAATTAAATATTTATGTGTAGGATCTTTCAGGAATGTCATCGAAGATGTTTAAGAAAATTCTGCACTCAAACAACACTTTACATAGAATAATTTCAAATGTATATACCCAAAACTGACTGTTGGATTTGAATAAAATACAATGGTTAACATATTTACTTGCATGCTTGATAAAACTGGTACTGTGAAATTTCTACGGATAACCTATGAAGTTCTTTCACTTGATATTAATTTCGAAATACTGGTGAACTTAAAATATATACAAAGCATATTTCGCCAAAATTGAATATTTAGTAATCACACAAACCAAATTTATTTAACCATGTCCCTGATATTTGCTGCTGTTAATGTGGATTACTCAGATATCGTCGATCAATATTAAATCAATGAACATATAGCAGCGTTTTTAATACTAGTTTGCAGAAAAGATGTGTAGATAAAATTATAGTGGATAGAGGAAGTAATTTGACTATATCATTTTAGATATTTTATTTAGGTATAAGTTTTTGTTTATCACTTACTTGTTTATTTCATTTCATATCATTAAGGAGCGAAGAACTTCGAGAGGAAATCTAAGGTATGGAATGAGATCTTCTAAGTAAACTAATTTGTAGCTTTCTGGGAAAGCCGCATAGATGTTAACAAACAACTGAGCCTCAAATAGCATCCACTTATTCGGGAGTCATTAGCTGCCTTACGAGGAAATGCTTCGACAGAACTTGAAAATAAGAATACCTTCTTGGATGTCGGCTATTTCAAATTAGCTTCTGTAGTGTACTTTTACACAATCCACAGAGAGCTAATACGGTTCGTTTGCATTTGCGTTTTTGGGCTCTCGGCTTCAAGTTCTTGGGTAACTCATTTGCTGCATGTTAGTTGCACAAGCACTGCATTACCTCCCAACTGCGGTAATTGAAATTCGTGAATATGTTGGTTCGAGTTAACAAGTTGCTGAAATTTGTTTAGGGAATCAATAGCTTGTGGGGAGAAGGGAAATAATGAGTTTGTAAAATTGTGTGCTCTCCATCCACTCCAACTGATATGAGCTCAATTAGAGACGTACCCCATTGTTATTAAACATTAGAGAGACATACTTGTTTGTTTCCACGTGAATAATTGTGTACAAACAAGGGATTTATTTTTAGACACAAGGGCTAAGCCCTTTCGCATTAAAAATATTAAAAAACAAAACAGTTCGTATACAGCGTATACAACCCCAAGCCTCGATTTTATTCCAGTGCGGCAGTTTTTAGTCCGATTTTGACTCTAATTTGAAAGCTCATATTATTGTTATTCGTTGTTAATCCCATTGACATATTTTGTATAGAAATCAGTATGGTACTTAGCGTAATGATCATAAACATTAGAAGTTCTAATTTATATAACTATACGACACAAAGGATTAATCGAAACTCTCAGACTACATTAGAGAAGTTAATGATGATGATGATGATACGTGCAAAAGTACTGTTAAACAACCACAAATTTTTAATGGTTCCCCATGAATGCAGCTTGGTGACTTCCACGTTGTCTCAATCGGGTAACCTGGTCGCTGTTTATAGAGGAAATCCCATTGTGAAGCAGTTATGCGAGTTAAGTAATGTCAATATAATTTTATTCTCAGACACCAATACACAGTAAGCTAATAAGGAAGCACAAGAAATTCGAAAAGAACGTCCAAATTTGACTCTGTTATTACTCCAGGATCGATGTTAGAGAAATCGACGAAAATTATATGACTTTGCTGTATGTAAGCAATGTTCGAGTTACTATGATTATCGCTGACAGATACAAATGGTCTGCCAGCTTTAGTAGACGTTACATAAAACTAAATAAATGTATAAAAGAGACTAAAACTTCGAAGTCTAATCTAGACAGTAATTTTCTTATTTCGTCAAAGGTTATCTGCTTGGCCGAAATCGCTACAATGGCGTATAGCCTATATGGAACACGTCAAGCACACACATACATTCATAGCAACATGGTACAACTAAAGTACAACCTATAGTACTCATTTAGTAGGCTCAAACTGTGTAATACGACGAAGGAGCAAATCTAGATATAAAAACAATTCCTATATAAGTGTTATGCTTTTTTTGTAATCCTTAGTATATTAAAAGACCCCTTTTAGGGATATCGCTTCTAATAAAAGTTCTAGTAGAACAATTTATATACTGGTAATTAATTATTCTTTCACACCAATCGTGTGTGGGACGAATAAAGCCCAGACGTTAAATTAACTACTTAAGTCACTATAAGGTAGTTGTCTCATGTGTTTATGAGAACTATAGTTTACCGGAAAAAAACACGAGTCAGTTGGAGAATGTAATGTCGTGCTGTCACGTTGGCCATAGTGGCTCAATGTTTAAGAGCAGCCGGATGGAGACCGGAAGATCCGTATTCAAATTCCAGCAATGGCGTTGTTTTTTCAGTCTGACTCCACATTATCAATTTATACACTATTATTGCTGTTTCTTAAGCTGTTCGGTTAACTAATCCAAATTTAATTTAACTGCATTTCTGTGATTGCTTCCAAAGCATGTAACATTCTTGTAACTGATAAACTGTACCCATATATTGTTGGTACTAACTGCCATAAGCAATTATCGTTTAAGTAAAGTTTTATTATTCGTTCAAACCTCAACAAACGTGTGTTTGCTTTATTGCTTTCATCAGAAATTAACAATGTGTTGAAAATACGCGAAAGAACTGTCTTATTGGGTGATCTCACGGACATCCACTTACGTGAGATCTATTGCGGTTACGATCACTCCATAAGAAGGGGATTAAGGAATCCACATCAGGAGGCTAAAAGCGCATGGAGTCAGATTGAAGAGATGCGCAGAAGTCCCTAGCGGTTCTAAGCTCAAAAATCTATAGCACTACTAAAGCTACCGAGAGGGCGATGATTTATAGCTTGTTAACCAGACAACATATATATTTCACAAAAAGTTCATTCCCGGAGCAGGTATACACATTATCTGTCCGGCACTGTCACACACCACGAAACCTAGAAGCATGATTAAAAATGAGAAGGAAAAGGAGTGGTAGAAGCAATGAGCGATGAAACTCAAGATCGGAATTAAGCGGGACTCTCCAAATGCGAGCCAATCTGTTAGCTTAGGTAATTTAACATGTTCCTGTTATTGTAGCGAGAACTTCATAGTGATGTGGCCCATGTATTAAAGTGCACTTTATGAGATTTTAACAACCACCTGCTAGTGAGTACGCGCTGTTGTCAAACATCTCTTGAAGAAGAACGAGAAAACCTTCCTACAATTTTGTGAAAGACCACAAAAAATATTATAAATTTTTCAATGCATTCATCAAGATCTGTATCTGATATAAAGGATGACAGCCATATCGCTTTCAAACGATAACACTGTCCTGCAGCTCTTTCCCAGTTCTGATGAAAGCAAGCTGCTTAGATATATGGAAGCAAATGCGCTGATTTCTTTAATAATAACAGTTTTTGCTAAATACGTACCATTTTTATGAAATTCGATACTTTTTATATATTGCACACTAGAATTGCAGTATTTTAAAATTTATTTTGTGATTTGTAAGAAAACCTTACATGATACAAAAAAATAAAAACACCATTCTATTTAATACATCCAAGTTTGTTAATATGACTTCTCAGATCCCAAGTTGTTTATTCTGGATTTATTTTATGCGTAATGTAGGTGATTTTACACCAAAAACAGTATTTTCAAAAGTTAAGCTGTGATTGTTTAGAAAACCTTACGCGAGAGAAGTACATCAAAGTTAGTTAATATGACATCTGAGATAGCGAATTTGCATTCTGTATTTATTCTATAATGAACGTGCTTTTGCAGCAAAACTGGTATTTTCAAAATTAATGTTGTGATTTGTGAGAAACCTTACGTGATAAAGAAAAATGGAAAGCACCAATCAGTTAAGCCCAACAAAGTTAACATCAGCCCACCTCGGTAGCGCAGATGGAAGCGTATCTGCCTCACGTTCACGAGGTCCGGAGTTCGAATCTCGGTCAGGGTGAGTTACCTGGATAAGGTTTTTCCGGAGTTTTCCTTTATTCTGAAAGACGATTGTCGGGTACCTCTGAGCTCCGGACACATTGAGCATCATTTCATCCATCGTCCGATATGACTAAATGTTGGAGGACGTAAATTGCAAAAAAAAAAAAAAAAAAAAAAAAAAAAAGAAAGAAAGAAAAAAAAGAAAGAAAAAAAAAGAAAAAAAAAAGAAAAAGGTTTCAGATCGCAAACCGTCGAACAAAAATGTGATATTGCAGGACAGTGTAATCAGCGCAAACTCTTCTGTAAAATTAATAATAATAATAACAATAAATAATAATAATGATAATGATAATGATAATAATTATTATTATTATTATTATTATTATTATTATTATTATTATTATTATTATTATTATTATTATTATTATTATTATTATTATTATTATTATTATTATTATTATTATTATTATTATTATTATTATTATTATTATTATTATTATTATTATTATTATTATTATTATTATTATTATTATTATTATTATTATTATTATTATTATTATTATTATTATTATTATTATTATTATTATTATTATTATTATTATTATTATTATTATTATTATTATTATTATTATTATTATTATTATTATTATTATTATTATTATTATTATTATTATTATTATTATTATTATTATTATTATTATTATTATTATTATTATTATTATTATTAATGTCCTTAACATCAATTACGCTCAAGTCAGTAATCATTACGTTGAATATCTGACTATGATTGTTCCCCCAGGTTTGTATAATTTTTACTCGTCACACAGTGTTGATGACAAAAGAGACCGGTTTAAATGTTATTTGCGTTTGGTCATAGTTGTTGAACACGAGGTGGCCTGGGAACTGATTTACATGAGAGCGATATCGGATCATCGCTCGTCACATTATTACCATGTTATTTCAGTCGAAATTACAGTTGCTATTTTGGCGCCGCATATCGCATTCACCGAATTGGAAAGCATTCGAGATTTAGAATAGTTTTGTAGCGGAATGAAACACAATTTGTAGCACTTTCCGTGCTATCATCCCAGCATTTGTTGGCAAATGTATGCGTTGCGGAAACGAGTTTTCCAATACCTTAATTAGGGTCCGTGCTAAATAAATATGAATCATATGTAGGGAGGTTTGCTGTTGAATGCATGCGGTTTCCGATCCCATGCAGGGGGTGGTGCGTTCACCAACATGACTTCGAACCACTGCACCAAATGCAGTCATAAAATCTACATCCCCTCCCAAACTCACATAGCTTTGGATTGCCGGTTTGCGTTACCAACTGAAGAATAAACTAGCAGGGAGTTAATTTCATCATTTATTTTGCTTTCTTCCATCTATAACGTTTGAAACAATCTAAAGGGGTACTGTTAAATTCGTATATTGTGAGATGTTTGCATGCTTAGATATGCCAATATACAGGGTTTTAACATTTGCGTTTAATAAAATAGTAGCAATGAAGGAGAAACCCAAAAGGTTTTGTAGCACGGCACACGACAAGCCTGTAATGCATTTCTGCCCAGGTATTGTTTCGGAGCTCATCGTTTCTTTCGCTTACCAAGAACCACTCCTCAGAAGTGTTGCAATAAGGTACACCCAGCGAGCTATATGGGATGCCAGCACTACCTACAAATAAAGGAACAGATATTAAACAAACATACGACAGGACTGGAACAGCAAACGACAACTGGTCTTTGCTCTTTTCCTCATCTGAAACAACCAGCACTCCAGTGAATCCAGATTAGGGTCAAGCAAACATTGGAAAACACAAGAAATTCCATGTCACATCAATACAGCTATTCACAAGTTATTCGTTAAGGACAAAATCAAAATTTGCAACAACTTACATCAGATCCGACAATACATTCTCTACCCAGTGATCTCTTGCAAACTCTTGCATACAGCGTCTACTCATTAACCAACAACTATAATTATTTTGTTATCATACATATTATTGTTAGAATACATTATACGGATAAATTAATTTTGATAGAGGAACCTTATCGATGGACCTCAGCCTGTTATATATATATAATATTATATTATATTAACGTTTATCAATTACCATGTAAAGCAGCACCCATAATTGACCAATAAATACTATAAATTCCTAATAATTTCATGTAATAGTTTGCACTTTCAGAATGTTAATTAGGCAACACGAAATATTGTCGATGTAGAACACATACACAGTCCTAGCTTGTATTTAAATGTTTGTGAGGCATATCGTACAACAATGCATTTCCTGGAGGTCCTTGGTGTTCAGGACATCTTTCAGAGGACTTTAGCTTCTTAGGGCGTAACGTCTTCACAGGTTCCGATGAGAGACCTGTAACGCAGCCAGTTGTTTTTAAATTTGGAGATTCACAGGTGTGCTTGATAGATGACTTATGGCTTCAGCTTATTAAACTTTTCGGCAACTTCACACAGATGATTCCGGGTCTCTCATCATCAAAATAACTTTGTAATCTTTCTCGCCACCTTACTTTAATTTGGTTGTCTCGTCTCACTCCAGAGTTCAAGATTAAGCATTGTTAATTTTGTACTTTGTTAAAAATATTTTTGGCAACAGTGAACTCGGACATTGAGTGAATATGTTCTGTTATATTCAATGATCAAATGACATTATACGGAGTTATATTGAGGTCTTCACAAACAGTTTTTAATGTCATTGACTTCGCCAATGCCTGTATGAAAAACTGCCATCGCATTTGAGGTATATTAATAACTAGCATAGGAATTTGTTTCGGAAAATCTGTTGTAGATTCACAGTCAATTATTATAAATTAAATTCCTTATATATTAATATGCTCACATTAAACGATTTTCCTGTATAAATTTTATTTACAGTGCATTTCAGTCAAAATGTTTTTAAATTAAATACCACCTCAAAAGTTCCCATACGGTTCCTGGGCTCATTATAGTAACTTTATTTCTGGCTGATACTCCAGTATGAATCACTTTGTGTCACATTTTTTCATGAAGTGCACTATTTATAATATATTCCTTGTTACTTTACACAGTGGTATATTATGGTTATAGTTATATATACACAATTTTAACAAAAATATTTTAAATACTAGAAGGAAGAAAATATGTTATAATCTGATGCATATTAATTTAAACTATTTCAGACGTTTAAACACTGAGTTTATAAACATCATGAAAGTGGTATATTAGGGTTAGAGTTGATATATAAAAATACACAATTTTAACAAAAATATTTTAAATACTAGAAGGAAGAAAATATGTTATAATCTGTTGCATATTAATTTAAACTATTTCAGACGTTTAAACACTGAGTTTATAAACATCATGAAGTACTTATACAGTTGTGGCTTCATTAGCAAAGATGTGAGCGGAGCAGAAAATTCAGTTCCTAGAGAGTCTAGCTTGAATATTAATTCTTGTCTTTCTCTCCAGAAAATGGGACAACAGAAAAGGAGATAAACCACAGTTTGAAATTCTTCACCACACATTCACTTGGGGTTAGATGTTAAGTGAAAACGTGATAAGTATTCACCAAATTTACCATGTCCACTTAAAAATTGTGTCAAAACAAAATTTGGTACAGGAGTTTCACATTTTCCTCTGTCATATACACTAGGGAAAAATAATGTTTTTGTTAAACTTCCATTTGGAGTTGTTAGCTATTGTTGGTTCCATTCTTCAAGAATATGTTGATGTATTATTCTCCTTACAGTAGAAATAGGACATAAAGAGTATGTCACAGGAAGATTGGATTCTGCAGCCTTCTTAGCCAAGCAATCAGCTCTCTCGTTACCTAAAATTCCACTGTGTCCTTTAACCCATCCCATGCAAATATGTCCTGGATGGTTTTGAAGCAAGGTTCTGATTTCATGTGCTAATGAATTTAAGTTGTATTTATCATTAATAGCGAGTAGAGCTGATTGTGAATCACTAAGAATACGGGCACTGTTCCCATTAACAATACACCAATTTATAGCTTCTTTAATTGCTAAGAGCTCCGACTGGAATACAGAACATTCAGATGACAATCTAAACATGGAGTGAGTTAGTTCCGTTTGGTTTTCATAAACAACAAAGGCACACCCTACTGCAGATATATTATCTTCAAATTGGTAACGCGAACCATCTGTATATATGTAATAATCATGAAAATTACATATTTCCTTTAAACAGGTTACAAAACTTGATGGGTGTCCTGCTGTGGTAGGATGCTCCGGGATTTGTAGTTTTAAGTGAGACAGATAAGACGCACATTCACGTTCATGTCTTAAATTCATAATAGTTGCCCTTGATAAACCAGTGAGAGCCAAAGGTTCGATGTTAGCTATAATCTGAGCTGCATCAGTGGAGATTGTACGATATCCTCGAATTATGCGAAGGAGGAATCCCCTTTGAATTTGTGCAAGTTTTTTAACTGCCCATTTTTTATTAAGAACATCCTGGAATGCAGATACACCATACAAAATTAGGGGCACTACAGCACCTTGATATATAATTTTAAGAATACTAGAATTCAGACCCCAGGTTGGTCTTGTTGTTGCGAGCGCACCAAGGAGCGTGCTGGCTCTTTCAGCAATGTAATCAAAGTGTGATCGAAATGTTAATTTACAATCCAGTATAACGCCAAGGTGTTTTACCGTATATATTTTACCGTAGATAGTAGTTTCAAAGGCCATTTACATAGAGACCAGCTGCTAAATGATTTGTCACTTGGAGTCATTGCTTTCTGTTACCATTGTAGCTTAAAGGATTGTATCATTCCCACAAAGATTTATTCCGATTAACGAGTAGATATAAAAGTGAAAGTTTTTTATATTCATTTGCATACGTGTGAAAGGAGAAGTTAAGTTGAGCTCACATAACCGATATTTTAGTTATGTTATTCACATAAAGAACGTATTTCTGGTTAAACGCCGTCTTCGTCTGCCTACTATATAGGTCGGTATAACTAATAATTAGATATAACTAATTAGTTGGTAACAAACATCATATGAGTGCACCACATAACCTCTATTTCTGTATTTGTAGCCATGTATCTCCCTAAGTATCTGATCATTTGTTAAATTAAAATGTTTGTATTGTGATTCGTCCATAAGAGTATAATTTACGAACAAGTAATAACAGGGATCATTCCCTAACTTATGTTCATTCGAGTGTTTACGTATATACGGTTGGCGCGTTACTTTCTAATTGTTATAATGACGATATCCCAGACATTATATTGCTTGGGACTGAGTTAGGAGGAACGGAGTCGCTCAGTTGTTTCTGTGTTTGTTAATGCTTTTCCCTGGCAGCACATAGCGAGGCGCACTCAGAAACCTTAATGAAGCGTCATTATGCAATCAGTGCGTGTACGCTGCCTGCACTTCTCCAGCTTATGAAACTGCTTGCAGCACTTCCTTTCCTCGTTTTTGTTCTTTTCAGGAAAGGGTAGAATTCCAAGCGATCGTTAAGCACTGCAACTGTCAGTAAAGCATGTGTACATGCGACTTGATGCATGAATGAAATACCCTCATGTAGGGTAACGGTTGGAGGCCACCTGCTCGTTTCTATTACGGCGTGTTTTGCGTTAACCTCTGATGAATCAGGGATCTTAAAATGTGTAGAGGCAAACACCAAGTGCTTTGGTTATTCTTTGGAATCTCAAGGATATCATTTCATTGGAAACTGCTTACAGGAGTGTCGGGCTAGGTAGCTCGATTAATCCTGACTTCCCAAGATCGTGAATTCAAATCTGTTCCAGTTCAATTGTTTAAGTACGCATAAAAGTGCCAGCACCATTTTTGCGGTCAGTAATAGAATTGCTGCACACTAGTGATCCTTATATGATTCTAGCAATGGAATAAGTAAAATAATATACTACTATGTGTTTCAAATGAGAAAGGTTCTGGAGTCCAGCTAATCAGATGCCGTATCACACTCAGCGTTGCCAGCTTGTTGCCCCATTCCTTTTATATTTCCCTATCTCTCTCGCACACTCATACAACATGCAGATCTGCTTGGCGCAGACGTAAGCGTAAGCAAATTATATTTTACAAACTTTTACAATGATGCAGCTGTCAAAATCAAATTTGGAAAAAGCATTTTCGCAAATTATGTATATTTTAAATACTATAACTATAATTATAGTTTATGAATTACCTGTTTTTTATTCCATTGGAACTGCCAGTGGCTTATCCATATCGGTATCAATCTCCGTGAAGAGACAATTCGTCATTGTCACTGTCTTCATCGTCTGAGTCTTGCAAATTTATGATTATAGGTTCCAAAATCTCGTCACGGGCTATTTCTTTCTTAAAATCGTCTTCTTGAAGGTTTTCTGCATGCCTTACGCAGTTTACCCAGTCCTGTTGTGTTATCTTGTCAATTTATTCGTGAAAAGTCGTTCAACGTACGTCAGTTTAAAAGTATTATTTCTGTTTGCACCCCCCCCCCCCCCGTTTTATTTGAACCCACATCAACTCAATTGGATTATATTGGCACTGCTAAGGTGAGAGGTGTATTACCTCGTGTCCCATTTCAATTGCAAGTTGATCCAGCTGATGCACTTTTTCCGTGTTTTTAAACGGAAGAAGCTCATTTTTAGTTCCTGTTTCCGAAAATTCAACGCGCTTTTTGATACCGTTCCACAGTTTCGTTTTTTCTGCTGGCCGAATTTGGTATTTTATTTGCAGTAACCGAATGATACGGTGTATTATCCATTACAATAATGCTTTCTCCAACAGGTATCTTTAGGCCAACCTCTTTTGAGGTGTCTTGCCAGATTGATTTTTGAGTGTGGTTTCTATTTACCCATGTCTCGTCTACGTAAAAGATAGGCCTCGTATCACTAGAATGTCCAATTTCATGCATTTTGCGTAAGAATTTTAATCTTGCCGCAACATTGTCACTCCACTCCATTAAGAATTGACGCCCATCATTTGTCTTTCTGTACCTGAACCCTAATCCCCTGAAAATTTTGAAAGTCGATGATTCTGACTCAGTGTATGAAACTTTGGTTCTAAGAGCGCAAATTATTTTCTGTATAGTTAGAAATTCATCTTAGTCATAAAACTCGAACACAGCTCTACGTAAAACGCCCTTGTCAAAGTCACTTAAATTTGTAACGCTCTTCGGAGGACCAACATGTTTTCTGGGCGACACAAACAACTGGGCACCCTCCCTACACCACACGCTTCAGCTGTAAGCCGTTGAAAATTTTGGAAATCGAGCTGATTTCTATATTCATCATTGCCCAATTTTTTGAAGAACGTGTACACTTTAAAAATAATACTTCGAGCCTGCCTTCGCAATACCTGCCTTTTTGACTCGCCACTAAATTCACCGCAAGAAGCCATTGCACTATTTAACTCCTACTCCACTGTTGTGTAAAGAACAACTGAATGATATTGATCTGAACTCTCCAGAGTAAATAAACACTTTTTATCCAGCATTCATTCAATAACATAAGCATACAGCATTCCACAGGCTAACAGGAAATGAAGTGTTTGCTCTTTCTGGAGTTTAACACCCTGAGTTATCCACAGCAATTCTTTTATCATGTCATGTCAGTAGTTTAAATTTCAGTTCTGAGTAATTAAAAGTATATGTACATATATACACACCAACCATTTGAACTCTCTAGAGTAAATAGAGATTACGAACCATTCATAAACAAAGATATAATGTGACCAGGCACATTCTGCGAGGGCAGTAGGAAATTTATTGTTCCCTCTCGCTCGAATTGGCTTATTCAAAGTAATTCTTTTGTCACGTCATGTCAAACATTTACGTTTCAGTTCTGAGTAATTACAAATATACGTACACGCATACATGCTAACCAAAAATGTTATTCATTACAGTGCTTACGTCGCTATGTATTGTAATAATACAGGTAATAGTGCTTTATTTATTTGTATTAGAAAAACTATTTGAGCTAAAGATATGGGGTTTCAATGGTTTTGTTAGATACATTACTCTCCACGTTCAACATGGATCAGTTTTGGCGAAATCTGAATTTTTGTCTTAGCGCGAATAGTATTTCATACAGATTGATTGCCCGCCTGGATAGCGTAGATGGTAGCATGTCTACCTCACGTTCAAGAGGTCCCGAGTTTGAATCTCGGTCAGGGTAGTTACCTGGATAAGGTTTTTTCCGGGGATTTCCCTTATCTTAATAGGCGAATGTCGGGTAACTCTAAGCTCCTTGAACCCCGGACTAATTTGAGCATCATTTCATCATCATCATCATCATCATCATCATCATCATCATCATCATCATCATCATCATCATCATCATCATCATCATCATCATCATTATAATTATTATTATTATTATTATTATTATTATTATTATTATTATTATTATTATTATTATTATTATTATTATTATTATTATTATTATTATTATTATTATTATTATTATTATTATTATTATTATTATTATTATTATTATTATTATTATTATTATTATTATTATTATTATTATTATTATTATTATTATTATTATTATTATTATTATTATTATTATTATTATTATTATTATTATTATTATTATTATTATTATTATTATTATTATTATTATTATTATTATTATTGTCATTATCATTATCATTATCGTTATTATTATTATTATTATTATTATTATTATTATTATTATTATTATTATTATTATTATTATTATTATTATTATTATTATTATTATTATTATTATTATTATTATTATTATTATTATTATTATTACTATTATTATTATTATTTTTATTATTATTATTATTATTATTATTATTATTATTATTATTATTATTATTATTATTATTATTATTATTATTATTATTATTATTATTATTATTATTATTATTATTATTATTATTATTATTATTATTATTATTATTATTATTGTTATCATCATGATCATTCAATGATGGCATTCTGTTTCGCAAATTTTCCTGAGTCGTGTTTCACGAGTTCCCTGAATAGCCTGGAAATCCTCTTCTTTGGATAGCGTTTTGCGGTATTCTGTGTAACCACGACAACATAAGATAAAGTCAAAACATTAAAAAATGTGTTAAAATCTAAAATTTCTCTAAAACGGTTATCTTTTTAACTTAAGCGGTTTTCGGTATATGTCGAGACGTGATATGGGTGACGGGAAGATCGAACACCTGCTAACGGTGGTTCTGGCACGTTTATTAGGAACTGCAACTCCACAGGGTCTCCCAACTTATAACTTTGCATCCGTAACTCGACATGGTCCACAGCTACTCGTAGCATACGAGATAAAGAAAAGTCCTGAGTATGTGGTAAATTGAGTTTATTTTTAATAACAGTGAATATTGCATTTGCCTCTAACTGCTTCTGTATAGGAAAATGTGTAATCAAACGTAATGATGATGTAACCAATCAGGTATGTCTCTCTCTAAATTGTCGGCCTCGTAGCATACGAGATAAAGAAAAGCCCTGAGTATGTGGTAAATTGAGTTTATGTTTAATAACAATGAGTATTGCATTTGCCTCTAACTGCTTCTGTACAGGAAAATGTGTAATCAAACATAATGATGATGTAACCAGTCAGGTATGTCTCTCTATAAATTGTCGGACTCGTAGTATACGAGATAAACAAAAGCCCTGAGTATGTGGTAAATAGAGTTTTTTAATAACAATGACGATTGCATTTGCCTCTAACTGCTTCTTTACAGGAAAATGTGTAATTAAACATAATGATGATGTAACCAATCAGATATGTTTCTCTCTAAATTGTCGGACTGGATGCCAATTTTGGTTGGGCACTGGCCTAATGATGACATAATCGCGGTTTCTAACCCGGCTTATACTGATGTTTCTTAAGTTTGCTTAAAAGCTACAGCCCCAATTCTGTAGATATACTAGAATATTAATGAACTCTTGCGGTATGAAATTCTGACACACCGGAGTCACTGGTGTGAACCTGGCTATTATAGCATTATAAAAAAGTAATATGGGAGGTTATTTTACAATATGTAGCAAAGGATTAATTAATTCTTTATTCTTTTCGTTAAAAGAACCAGATACTTTACTTGGCTTTCGTACATCTATATTTGATGTTAATTTTAAAGATGTTTCAACAATATCATGTCTCTGAATCAATTTTAATAGCTTATGGACAACTTTATCCATGAATACAGAATATTCGCAGGTTGTTAAATGTGAGAGTGAAGTTTCGCAGTTTCGAAACAATCACAAAACACGACCTGCAGCTATTTATGAATCAGGAGGTCATGTTTTGCATGGTAATTTTTTTAATAGAGAGATACACACGAAATGAAACGTACATATCCTCAGGATATGGACATTTTGAACGTAGTATCTTCGATAAAGTGGATATTTCGACTGCAGCTAAGGGCCCTATACTGTTTTGTTTTCAATCCTGCAGTAGATGACTTTAGAGAGAATTGGCTTTTCATCTGGTGCCAGATAACTGTGTGAAATATCATTATCAGAACGGCATCAGTTCTGCTGTCAGCAGTTACAACTTGAGAGATTAATAGCTGAAGATTTCTAACGCGGCACCACATTGCCCTGTATGATAACCCACAATATATGGACACATTAGAAATATCATGATCATTATTTAACTGCCGCCATGACTGCAGTAGTAGCATGAACTTGGCTTATTAAGACAAGAAAATTGGGATGGACCTGAAATTTTACTCTGTTTTGTATAAAGTGATATTGTGAAGCAGTTGGACATTTAGAGACCTTAAACGATAATTCATCTTTAAGTCAATTTTGAAAATAATACTAGTTATTGTAAACATTGAGACTTTGTGTTTCCAGTCCGAAATTTTAATGTGTACAGTTCAACAGATTACCACACCAACCAACAAACAAGTGCACTTCTAGATGACATTGAAGTTTTATACTCGCAAAATAGCCATTGTGATTGGTCCAAATTGATCAACATAGCTTATAAATGTGGAACAACTGTACAGTTATATGCTTCTGCTCTTCTACTCAATTTCGTGAAGTTGTCAGTATATGCAGTGATTTTTAAAGAAGAATTTACTAACTGTGTATATATTATAACTGGTGGTTACTTTCCTAACTGCTTTTGGGAAAAAAATCATTTTGCCCCAATATTTAAATTAAGTGAAGACAGATGACAAATAGTACATGGAATATTAGATTTAATAGTTTTTGTTACTTTTAGTGGCAGTATATTAAATTGAGTAATTTTTAACTCCATATTTTATTTGTTTACCCTTTTTCATGAAAATAATACCAATCAACAAGAAAGACTTGCTCCTGGAAATATCAATTTTGGGTGAGGGCCAAGCTGGAGTCTAAAGCATTATATAGAGAGCTATACATTTTATTCCGCGGTGTAGCGTGTGGTTTGTTGACCAACAGGGTTTGCTGTTTAACAATTGGAAGACTCGGATTCGATTCCCAGTACCGGAGATTTTCTCCCTCTGGGAGACCTGGTTCAGAGTCAATGAATGTAAATGAATGTGAAGTGTTTAACACCCACTTTTACTACATACGGCACTGCAGGTGGTGACATTGATGATACATGAAATGAAGATGGAGCATCGGTGGAATGAGATGGCGGGGGAAATCGGAGATCTCGGAGTAACCCTGCCCTGTGCCGTGTTGTCCAACACGGATCTCACGTTCGGTCTGCTGGGATTGAACCTGGCTTCCTTGGTGAGAGTTAGTACGCTAACCTATCGGTCACGGGGCGGCACTGATCCAGTGTACTCAAGTCTACCTCTGGTAGTAGGGTATTTGCCTTATATTCAGAAATTCCGAATTCGAATTTTGGCCAGGGGGAGTTACTTCGGTACGGTTTTATCAGGTTTGTTTCCTTATACAGAAAATGAAGGTCTGGTAACTTGGGGAAGTATTATTAAAAATTAGGATTAGTATTACTACGTAGGGGATTAGCACTGCGGCCAATTTTGATCTATTGTACTTATGCTCTCAAGTGGGGCATCCGCGGGAGAGAAGATGATGCCAGAGGAGATAGAGGGCAGCCGTCCCCAAGGAGCTACGACAGTGCAGAGGGTAGGGTCTCTACATTTTTACTTTGTTGGAAACCTCCCCCGTTTTGGACAGGACAACGGACATTCTCCTCTTCTGTGGTTCGGAAGTGAACCTAGCAGCTGGTACGGAGACCGTCAGCCGAACTACCGGAGATATCATCCTGCCATGTACCGCCGAGACACCTACCGTCACTTATACCCTGAAAGAGAGCACCATCTGGGGGAGCTGATGTGTAATGATAATGGAGATGAAATTGAGGGATGGGATAATTCGGGGTTAGTCAGGTAGGTCGGCCACGGGAATCGAACCCGGCCTCCCGAATGCAGGCCACAGACGAAACCGCCTGAGCCAGCCCGCGCGGTCTCGTTTGAGATAATTTAATCCATGCCATTTATTATGCGATATGGTGTACTTTGAAGTGCGCTAGTAAAAATACTGCATACGTTACCTCTAGACGGCATAATTTGAACCCGTAAATTTACGGTATGCGCCAAATTATAAAGTACTCATTTTCGCGCAGTACGCATGCGCACGCCTGAGTGCCTGCATGTTGTTACATCGCCATGATGTTAGTTTATTGTGTAAACAACGTTGTGCGCTGTGATTGGAAATGACAATGGGTCTCGCGAGGGAGGAAAGAATATTTATAATGGAGTATTATTTTCGCTCGTACGGAGGCGGTTATCAAGGCGGGCCGAGTTTAAAGTTAGTGGTGGAACAATATCGTGAACACTTCAATAAGTCAGCACCTAGTAACACAGTTATCTATCTGTTAAAAAAATTTCGTCGTACGCAAGGGAAGGTCTAGTAGGCCAGTAACTGGGTCCACAAGTGCAAATCATGGACGTGTCTTCAATCAGGTGTTCCAATCTCCAAAGCTAAGTCTTCGGTGAACATCCTTGAAATTAAACGTCATCAATACGTCACTTCGACGATTGTTTAAAGACATAGGTGGATTTCCGTACCGAATACAGGTTGGGCAACGACTGACGGAGCACGGTAGGCATGTCAGTGTAGAACATTGTGCACAGTTTTTGGCCATGGTGTGCGAGGATCCAGATTTCTTGTTCACCGTGTGGTTAGAAAAAATTTGAAATAGTCCAGATCCACTCAAAACTGTGTCTGCATTACGTCAGAAGATCGTCTCGTTCTTCGCGACTCTGCAGCAACCTGCGTTCCGGAATATGTTGGAAAATCAGCGTGGTCGTTATGAATACTGCCTTCAGCGCAATGGACCACATTTTGAACATTTACACTAATATCTCGATATGTAAGAAAATGAGAATGAGAGTAACAATTTCCAGTACTGTATATCTTGGCGCATACTGTATATGTCGTGGAGCTCCAGTTAGCCATTTTGATATCTTCTCTGAGTTATTTCGAGGGTAAAATCTGTAATAAAACTCCTTGGTCATTTCATGCAGTCTAAAAATTAGATCCTTTTAACAAAGTATCGTCTTCCATCAAATTAAAGTCTTCTCAAGCTAAGCGGTTTAAGCAATTACTTTTTGCCAGTAGATAGTAATCGTGGAGGGTTTTAGTACCCATGTAAAATTGCAGCAGCGTGTAATTGTCCTCCATGAAAACTAATCTAGACCTGGCATTGTGTTTCTGGTAGGGAAACGAATTGCATGGAGGTTTGGGACATATGCAAATTGCGCTGTTTGCCTTAACGTTGTTTATTTCCTTTTAAACTCCTTTTGGTTTTCGTAACACATGAGGCGCCACAGTTTACGTGTGGTAACTTAATTGCTACACTAAACGTGTTACTATTAATGAGCTTTACATCGGTCGAATAATTGGGTTCGGTCGTGTTAGTTACCTATTTGCATCATTCACATTTTATTTTTTAGGTTTCAGAATAACGTGCCGATATTTTCACTTAGTCTTATTGAACTGATGCATGTTACGTGTGTTCTTGGGTTTTATTCATATTGTGAATATACAAATTTGTAACAGTATCTGTATTTCACATTTTAAGTCGTTTAAGTCGTTTGATTTTACTAGTTCATCAATAGTTTGTCTATACTTAAACGCACATCAAAGTTTTTGTTTCAGAGCAAAGGTCTTTTTTTTTAATTTGCAATTTACGTCCTCCAACGTTGTCATTTCGGACGATGAATGAAATGGGTGAAATGATGCTCAAATGAGTCCGGGGTTCATGGAGCTTAAAGTTACCTGATATTCGTCTGTCAGGCTGAGTGAAAACTCGGAAAAATCCTTATTCTGGTAACTCACCCTAACCGAGATTCGAACTCGGAACCTCTGGGACGTGAGGCACACACGCTCCCATCTAGGCTACCGAGGCGGGCAAAGTCCACTTCGTTGCACTTGTTCGAAATATTTTGACACAAGTAGAATATATTGCAAAGTAGGAACTTAATACTTTATCCAACGCTAATAATTTAGCCTAATTAATTAGAATATGCATCGCTTAAGAAATAAACAAAATACCAGTTCTGCTTCTTCTTCCTTGTCGTTGAGTTTAAATAAAGTTCTCCGCACAACAATATGCGTTATTTACTATCAGTAGTCATAATTTCGGTAGACATAAGCACGCTACATACCTAAACTTATGTTAATATTGAGACATTTAACGATTGCTTTCGAATGTTCGGATATCAGTTTTTCATCGTTAAGTTTACGATTTTCTGTTATTTTTTTCAGATGTCTCTCCTCCCGCTTTATTTAAGAATGAGCAATGACAACACACACACACACACACACACACACACACACACACACACACACACACACACACACACACACACACACACACACACACACACACACACACACACACACAAAAGCGTTGAGGCGTATTGACCTTCAGAGATCTGCGTTGTGATCGTTTTCATGTCTGTTAATTAGAAGAGTGAAGTATTAGTAATTTAGTGTACCGCAAGAAACGTAACACATGGATCACTTGCGAGTTGCGCGTCTATGTGTATGTTTAGCCAATTATACGAAACACGGATAAAAAGTAACCTTAATGATAAAGCATAATATGTGTGCCCACGTAATTATTTATTGTAATATTTTTCAACTAATGAAAATGAGGTTAAAGGAGGATCGAGAAGGGTAGTAGAACGGAAAGGCAAGACAAAATGCTGAGAAGAAAAAAGAACGATAGGCAAAGAAAGAAAAAGATAGAGCAGTGGATACATAGTACGAGTAAGAAAATAGGGAGGAATCTCTGCATCTCAGGCACTAAAGCGAGTAGAACTTATTAATGAGATATGCTTTAAAATCACTAATATCCAGGTGGGCATAAGCTTTTGTCTCATAATCATCCCAAAAATCTGTATCCAAAATATTATTTTTCTATCTACTTCTATGTCGAACAAATAGTCGTAGGCGATGTTTGGATTTATTTAATAACACTACAAAATATACTTTTATAAATGCCACACAAGTGTAGGTATCAAATCCATTTATAAAATAAATGCTAGCCACAATATTACAAAATATTTACTTGAGATTAGAAACGAAAGAATCAATTTTTAACTTATTGTGTCCCAATGCCTATTGTCCAAGTTTATCGGCAGGTCGGCGCCTGGCAGTCGGAGCGGTAAAGAAGATAAGTCGCCAGCTGACCCAGCGTAAACAAGATAAACGTTATGGATAGATAACTGAAACCTTCTGGATGTTTCGACATCTCAAAAGTTCTGGAACATTCCTCGGCCATATAAGCGAGTACGTGTATGAGTCCTACTGTGTTCAAGAGAGATAAAGTCTGGCGAATGAGGAAATCCAGCGAAATGAATTTCATGGAGCTAGTGACTGAGTTAGCGCATGAACCGTGTGCTTTTCTATAAGCAAGTTTTGTAATATTTGTGGTGAATTGCACTGAGTGCAATTGCGTCACGTGTTTTGGTTTTTATTCGACTTCCCAGTGACTGAATCGTTCGGAAGAAGAGGTTACATCGGGGTATTTGGTTGGGCCGTTACGTCTCAGAAGAAAGCTTCTGCCCCTCTAATTTACATTCTCCAGCGTTAAGTCATATCGGACGATGAATGAAATGGCTCCATAGAGCTTAGAGTTACCCGATACTCGTCTTTCAGGATAAAAAACTGCGGAAAGCACCTTGTCCAGATTACTCACCCTGACTTGAATTCGAACTGTGGATCTCCTGAACGTGAGGCAGACGCTACCAACTAGGCAAACGAGGCGGGACGGAAGAAGGTGAAGGGATAGTCACAGTAGAACTAATTCACATCAGTGAAGTGCCGGAGCGATCTAACTGAACTAGGTGACTAAGTGAAACTTAAAACTGAGTGAAGGAATAGTTTGGAAAACTGGACGAAAGCGTAAATGCCAGTGCGCTGCTCAAAAATGAGAATAAGAGCAAAAGAATAACCGCGAAATTATATTATTAATATAGAGAAACGTACACTCAAGTAATTTCACATTTCAGTCTTTGCTATAGTCTGTAATTGTCCTGATTTTTTTTTTTTTTGTGCATTTTATGATGTGCTATCTAAAACATTTGTGCCCGCACAGTATACACTTGCAGTCTTTGTCTGGTTCGTGGAACTCTTGGTTTACACACTTGTTTACCAACACATGTACATTTTAAGAGAGGCCAAGTGCTTAGCGTTTATTAACTGTAGAATAATCTAAAGATGCTTACGAAACAGAATATTAAAAGTTTGCTGGAGGGAGCAACGAAAAACGCGTTATTTTGACTGTTTAAACCACATTATACACGCGAAGTTATATTAAGGTTGCGGAATATACCGAAGTGGGTATTGAAGATCAGCAAATTCTAAGGTTGTGCTACAAATGTTTTCAAGAAAATCTGCCAGCTTAAACTTTTATATGGGAAATGTTTCGGAAACTTCCTTTCTGTAAAATGATTCTTACTGTTTCAATTAAAATACGATATGCTGTTTGAAATTTTACCGATTTTTTGGTTTGTGTATTGCTGTTTGCAGACAAACGTTTTTCTAAAATGTTCTTTGAGAATCAGGGAGTATTAGAACGTATATTTTGGGTGGAATCTCTAGATTGAATTTATAACTGGACTGCAAAACCTCTACTTAACTATAAGTACATAGTGGAGAGGATAATAAAACCAAACCAAGAGCTACTGCAACGTTTGCATAACAGATATTCATGCCGTATAACTTATCCTTCTTTCAATTTCCTAAATGCATTTAGTTTATATCGAAGCGGATTTTGGCAAAGGGAGTTAAATTCCACCGCTGAAAGAAATACGTGCATGGAAATACAAACATAAACGTTGTTTATGCCTTAAAACATATGAGTGCTACTAAATTGACTTTCTCGCTCTTTGTTTTTTTGCGTGTAGTTTACAAATAGTTTGTGATACAAGTAGGAGTTGAGAACACAGCTTTTGCAATGTTATACAACTCTTTAGAACTTACTCAGTAATTCTGTTACAATACACATGTATTAAAGCAGCAATTAGGAAACAATGTTGAGGTTATGATACTCTGCATCGTAGTAATTACTCAAGATACTGTACCTTTAAATATTTATAAATAAGTATGTATTTTGGTAATGGAACATAGCCTATATACATTGTATATAGGCTATTATGATGGCTGAAAGAGTGTTATTTGGCCCATGGAGTGAAATATGTTAACACCAAAGCAGTTTTATTGTTTCCATTTCTAATTATTTTTAACTGGAAACGTTCAAAGCTTCCTCCAACAATTTATTTTCGATTATTTTTCATTTAGACTAGCAAATAATGCGGTGATTATACAGAGTAGGTATATGGTAGTACTATATGATTTCAACGTAAACTAAGTATGTATTATCTGTAATTAATAGAAAGTTACAATTTATAAATAACATCAATTAGCTTCAGGGCGCCATTCACTTCACAACAAAGGTCTAAAGAAGTTCAGTTTCGGCCGACACCCTAAGTATATCTGGCGTAGGTAATATTTGCAATTATTCTTCTTTGTTGTGATTTGTCGCTACCCTCAGCTCTTTCACTGTACCCTTCATACTTGACATAGCTCCAAAGGAGTGCATCTGGCTTTCTAGCTGGCCACGACAGTGGTCTGATTCTTCCAATTTCCTCTTCTGGAAATCCATATTTTAACTCTTCCCGGACATGGATGCGAAATGGTACGGTGATCCATCTTGACAGTTATTTGCAGTCCCATTTTCATGTTCTCGATTTGAGAAAATAGGAAATTCTATAGCGTGTCCATTTGTGTAATGGATTTGATGGTTATGTCAACAAAAAAGAAGGGTTCAAAAATCTTGTACATTAGGTCGCATAAAGCATTCACCAAAGGAGAATTTGAATTTTGTTCGTGTATCATGCGTGGGTTGGTAATTGTACCGTTTAGCACACTTTTTGAAAACTTGGCTTCGTCAGATGTGATATTCCCAAGAAATTGTGTAACATTACAAATTTGTTGTATTATGCTACCAGCGAATTGTCCTAAACAATTTGCCCTGTGTTTTATTACGTGCAAGAGTTGAATTCTATAGCGAACTGTAGAGTACTGTATGAAAGGGTCCTTTGCGGTCTACGAACACAGAACTATGGGATTCTTTCGACACCTTGCACATCTTGATGTTCTCGGCCTTCCCGTTAATTTCATTTTTTGTGCATTGCTGGTCTGATTAAAGTGATTGTGACGTAGTTGATATTCTCACGTGAGGATTTTTGTTGCAGCCACGTTTGAATTGCTGTTATGCCGCAATCACGCAGTTGCGTTCCAGAAAATATTTCATAGAATCACAAAGAAAACAGTTTTCAAGAGAGGAAGAAACACTTGAATAACACGTCTGTAAAGATTTCAAGGAACATTTTAGACAAATTAAACAATCTGCAAAAGATCTACACAGATTTTTAGTATGAGGAATGCGTTTTTGCAATAACATGCATTCCAAAATAATATAGTATATAGAAACAATGAGTTTATTATGACCATAAAACCATTACGGATTGAAACATGTGTCCATAAACTAAATTATAAGTGCGTCCAATCAAATACACATAAAGCTTTGTTAACAGTAAGCTCGTAAAATCCAACCATTCATTCTCCGACATCCTATATTATTTTTTATGTATTAGAAATTGAATGTTATAGACAGGATTTGAACCAAGGATCGTAGGGTTAAATGTTGCTGCTCCAACCAAATAAAGTACTATGGTCAAATACCACCATGACAGCAAACTCTCCAGTTGACTCTTATTTTTTGCAGTAAACCACAAAGTCTAAAATACTGAAACGTGTCATCTCAGATGTCATCTCTGAAATCTGAAGCACCGATATCTTCTACTTACCATATCGATATACAGTTAATTATCCTACAATTAACTATCACATGTACGGTCTCTTGAAAAACTTAAAAAATAAAACAATTAGTGCAGTGCTTGCAACCTCTAAGGATGAACTTAAGGGAGGAAGAATGGACATTTTCGGGGGATTTGAAGAAAAATCATTTGTTGATAAAGTCTTGATTTCAGAATTATTTGAAAAGTTCATAATTATCATTATATATATAATAATTTCTCTATATTATGCGGCAAATGTATTGTTATAGAGATTTTTCTCAAGCATGATCATCAAGAATCCCTAACAGCTAGGTGTAACTCCTCAAACAAAACTTCATTTAATACCGATTATGACTAATGAATATAAATGAATGAAAATAAATGCGAGAAACTTGTTCTTTGAAACATAATATATTCATTAAAAATAAATGTTGTTTAAGAAATGGTAAGCAACGAAGGAAAGTAGCGAAATGTTGATGGCATTTCCATCTTCCTTGTTGAAGGTAACTAAACAAATGATTGACGAATCTTGTGTCACTTTTCCGTTCACTCTACTTCATTTTATGTTTTCAATGTTTAAGACTGCTTTAGAAACCATATTACGTATGTTATAAACAATATAGGGCATTATCTGATGATGGCTCTTTATTAAATGTTAAAACGAGAAAGGTTGGATAAATTGCCAGAAACAGAACTTTTGAGTATACCTATCGGTGAATAGAAAGCGATATTGGTTGATCTACTGTTGGTAACAGAGAGATGGCATGTCTTATTGTTAGTTGCAGATATTACAGTTCTTATTAGTTCACCACTGTACCATATTCACCAAAATGATCATGTGTATAATCTAGAAGTGCAAACTATATGTGTAACGTAACATTTAGACCTTGATGTGTATGTGCCCTTCCAAGTCTCGCTTTAAAATCTCATAGCCAAACAGAATATCAGTTCACTGATAAGGATACTGTTGCGCAGTTTTCTTAGTATCAAGGTCTAAGTTTATATAGCGTATTCTGAAATTCCAAGCCCGAGGCCAACGGTTTCTCTACACATAAATGGATTTAAGGGGCCATAGATTTGCTTTTGTAAATCTTAATGTTCATTTATTGTGAAATAACTAGCTTTATTTCACCACAGAAATGAAAGTGTAAATATTTGTTTTTATTATGATTATTTAGTACAGTTGAAGATTATAGAAAATCACATTTTGACTTTCATTGTTCTTAATAATTTAGTCGTTCAGATGTTCCTTGATTAAATGTTTAACAGTTTATCTTTGTGCGACTCCAGTTTTAACAGAAAACTAATTTGAGATAAAGGTAATATTTAAAGAAATTTGGTTTATTTTGATATGCCTGTTGATGTAATGAAACGAGGTTTTTCTGGCAGTTTCGTCATTTAATAAATATTGGATTTCTCTTTATTAAAAATCACTTCAAAAAATGGTTATTTGCTATGTTGTTTGGCTTGCTCAAGAATGTTTAAACTGGTGACATTGGACGATGCTGCATAATATATTTAGAGACCACTTACAAAATCGTACCAAGTGTATAATACTCACCACTTCTAATTATTATTTAACTCAGCGAGGGTTTATAATAGCCCATGAATTCAAATTATTAACATAAATTACTGTTACTTAGTTTTGTTGAAATGTATTACACAGTTAGGGAAATACAAGCCTATAAACACAAGATCTACATTTAACCTCCTCTTCATCCAGTGGCGCTACAGCCCCTTCTGGACCTTGGCCTCCTTCAGCAGGTGCTTCCATTCCTCTTTTTCTCCAGCTCTCCTTCTCTATCCTCGTATTCCCAGTATTTGTTGAGTATCTCTCTGTGTGACATCCTCCCATCACACTCTCGGTCTTCCTATTGCTCTTGTGATATAAAATTTGCCATTTAAGAACTCTTTTTGGTATTCTTTGTTCTTGCATTCTCTTCTTGTGCAGTGACATTAAGTCTATATTGTTGCATTTGGGATATTAATGCTGCCAGTGCTCCACTTCTGTATTTAAATACCACTTCCTTTTATAGCGTTCATTCTTAATTGAACCAAAAATATTTATATATAAATGTTCTGAATTGTTTATTATTCTTACAACGTAAGAACAGGAACAGGACAGTTCTTGTGCTACTAATTAAAGACGCTATGCTTTAACTTTTACGAATTATCCCTGAAAAGCACTTTTAGTATAGGTTTTTAAATATGAATACCCAAAACATAGAGAGACGGTGGGAGGGAGTGTAGAAAAGGAGGTGAGTGGCAAGAGCAAAGAAAGAGAGATGAGTGGAAGAAAAGGGAATAAAAAAGTGGAAGATGCTCAGAGAGATTGCCAGAGCTAATGAGAGAACGGAAGGAAGCAACAGAGGGGAAGAAGAAGAAGAAGAAGAAGAAGAAGAAGAAGAAGAAGAAGAAGAAGAAGAAGAAGAAGAAGAGAATAATTGACACCCTGAAGAATCGCTGGAGCAGGAAGAAATGAGCCAAAGTCCCTATACATATGTACGACCTCTGCATCAGCTCAACCGGAACTGTGGGTTTTTCTTGAGCCAATTAAAATATAAATACCCAAAAAGGGACTCAGAACTTTGAAGCCCCATCCCAGATATTCCAAGTTCCATCAGTAAAATCATCCTCTACCTACCGCAGACAGAGTGAAGGCAGGAGCGTTTTACATATATTTTTGCAATATTTTGGGTCCTACGTTCTGATGATTTAGAAATTTTATCCTTTTATGTGGCTTTCCATAAAATGTAATACTAAAATTTGTATCGATTTCAAATAAATTAAAGCAACGAGTATTATTTTAGCTTTTATTGACATTATTTGACACCTGATTGCTACTTTAAGTTCATCACTTGTGATTGTTTTGTATTGTTTTAATTTATGAAGATACCTTAAGCGGAATCTGTATGAACCTGGCATAACAAGGGCCATACCCAATTCATGGCAAGGCATTTAAAATTAAACGTATTTTAAGTGCTTTTATGCAGCTGAAAATGAAAAAAGTGCGTTTAATCAGGCTTATTTAGGCAAATTAAAATTTAATCCCCGATTAAGAATTGAAACCCGGCCTCTCGCATTACAGATCCAGGGCAAACCATTACACTAGGCAACAACTGTTTCAAAAGGGAATATATGAAACATTAACAAGGTTTAGATCACTACACGTACTCCGCTTCTAATGGTTAAACATTTAAATTAAAAAAAAAAAAAAAAAAATACAACGTATTTATTTTCTAGGTGACCGTTTCCATACCTGTATCCTACTGCAATATTTATTTTAGTTAGGAAAGTTTGTGAGCCTTAAGTCTCGGTTCGGAGATATTCAACTTCAGTCCCAGTTGGATCTTTATCTTAACTAGCCATAATTTTGTACCTATTCGAATAAATTTTAAATATTCAGAAAGGTGTTATATGAAAGCGCAAATTACCAAAAACCCAATTTATGAGGTGATGCCCCCAAAATTTCTCACATTTCTCCTAAACTTCAAGAACCGTGTTTTCTAAATTTGTGCATTTTAAGTAAAAGTGCATATTATTTCATTATCTTATGCGTTGCATTCGCTGATTCTCATACTCTTTCTTAAATATATATTCTTCTGTGCACTGCATGCTAATCAAGATAAGCTATCCAGAAATTGTTTTATTGAATGTTCCCTTGAATTTGAAATTCTGATTTGTTTTCTTGCCCAAGAGGAAATCAAAGAAATCAGAATGTCTTCCCATGGAGAAAAGTAGAAGTATTTTAAAATCTTTAAAATTGACAACACAAGGAATATCTCGAAATGTTTTTCTCTATAAAATCATGTATATATTGTGTGGTTTGACGAGATTATATTTTTGTGTATTAAGGTATTCTCATCTCTTGCGGTTTTTCAGTAACGCAAACTGTTTGAAATTTGAATGAAAATTGAAATTGATTATTGAAAATCGTTACAGCCATTATTTTTGTTTTATTTTATTTATTTAATTATTTATTTATTTTTTGTAATTTACGTCCTCCAACGTTAAATCAAATCGGACGATGAATGGAATGGGTGAAATGATGCTCAAATGTGTCCGGGGTCCATGCAGCTTAGAGTTACCCGACATTCGTCTTTCAGGATAAGGAAAACCCCGGAAAAAACCTTATCCAGGTAACTCACCCTGTCCGAGATTCGAAATCGGGACCTCTTGAACGTGAGGCAGACACTCTACCACCACGCTACCTAGGGGCTACCGAGGACAGTTTTAGAACATAAATTTCGTTCTAATTTATTTGTTGCAGAGGGTTGTTGCGATAAGGGAATTTTATGGAGTATATCCTTATAGCATCCTTGAAATATCAGTAACTTTTATTCAAGATTAATCTTAACCGAATTTTCCTTTTGGAGTTATGCTTATATAAAAGTAAAGTATTCAGGATAACCAAATTGACATTTCGGGTGATTAAAATAATTTATAATGCTTTTGTTCACATAGTTTATTATTATATTTTTTTTAATATTAATGGCTGATCCACATTATCCTATAAATTTAGCCTGGTGAAGATAAGAAGCAGTCATCCACGTACATTTTCTAAACATTTCAGCATAATAATGCAAAGAAGCTCTGAGATAAAATTAATGTTAGAAAATGTTAGAAAATTAAGTTAGAAAATATATAAAAAATAATGGTTTTTTAATGTCCTCTTAACTAAAACTAAAGCAAAGTACTCCCAAGTTCTTAAAGCATTCGATTAGTGAGTACTTCCCATGCTCGGAATATCCCAGTCATATTTCAAGCAATATGTGGTGACCATACACCCAACTTAAAACTACCCATGTGTAGTGGAATAATATACTTCTAATTTTATTTTTATTATTGCATAAAATAAGGAGCTATATGATCATATGTAACTGATTTTTCTAGGCAAGTTCTGTTCCAGACAAACAGGAAAATTAATAGCCAATGGAATTCTGTAACCAGAATATTGAAGAGGGAAAATAAAAAAGAAGAAGAAGAAAAGCACACACACACATAAATATAACACTTATACAACGAGGTCTACCCGAAAGTCCGAAGACCCCGGCCTCTATCAACCCAGAAGCGATGGAAAGCTCCAGGACTCCTTCCATGGGGCAATATCTGGAGTCTAAAATTCCCCCAATTGACAACGTCAAGACGGGTGGAAGTGGATACGCCACTTAGGCGCATCACCCCGCAGGGAAGACTACCGATTAACCTCGGTGTTACCGCCTGGTGATACACCTACTAGCTCTGCTGGCTAGTACCCGGGACTTTTTAGGCAGCCCTCTGCCCCCTCCGAGCGGTCGAAGCCAGGCCGGAGGTTTTTCGCTCTCCCGCGGTTGTCGGGAACACACTGCCCCCTCGAGTCCAGCTCAATCCGAACAACTCCCATCCGGGAGCGGTTCGAATGTTCGACTCGAGGTTCCTATTAGTAACATTAGAGGTACCACGAGTGCTAAGGGTCCGCAGCGCAATCTAATTCCTCAAGCTAATGACCACTTTACTATATTTCAAATTCCCTCACATAATAATTTGGTTTGCATTTAGAAGGAAATGGGGCCAGTTACTTTATTTGAGTGTAGTATTTCGTTGCCGATTACGGGCATTCGTAGTGATCAGTATAGGAACAGACTCGAAAAACAAACTGTTACATATCGTTTACTTATATGCTGTTTCATTTCATCCATGGCTAGTATTCACAGATCACAGTCATATTTATAAGTCGATCCAAAGTAAAAACTAAGAAAAGATGACGCACGAATATGTACACACGCGTGCTCGCAAACACACAGACAAAACTGGATTTTGACTCTAATTCTATTAGTAATGCTTTTAAACTGGAGTTAAAACAGAATGATAGAAATAGTGGGTGCTTCACGAAACGAAAAACAAGTGCTTAGATGTCTGCTGTGCATATGTATTAGTACAGAGTGTTAACAGAAAATGTGAAACTAATTACAGAGCTGGGAAAAAAATGCACACGTTCCCACAAAACAAATAAAATGTCATCCTGATGTACTGAGAGACAGAAAACAGAAAAAAGCGCTTACATTCTGTTTTAGTGGACACAATGAACCTCTTGTTTATAACATTAAATTGAAAAGGCTACTCTACTCACGTTCTTCAAAATAATGAAGTGGAATAGGTGTAATTTAATGTCCTTAGAGCATATTAAAGTGATAATTTATTGCACCATGCAGTAAAAGTTCTCGGTTCGAGAATATTAATTTCAGCTCATGAGGATTTGGTTCAACAACAGAAGGCATTAAATACTCTTGATATTGTCGCCCCGGCACTGAATTCTGTATTGTTCTACCAAAAGAGCGCTGCTATCATGTAGGTTTGAAATATTAAAAGCAACAAATAAGGAAAGAAAAAGTTGGAGTCTCCCTGTATAACTCAAGCAAGTGAAGAAATGTATAAGAACCGAACAGAATATACCATTGCATGGTGCATTATGTCATTCCCCAATTCCAGAGGTAGTAATGTGCTATAGGTGCTATGTAATATACATAAGGAAGTAATAGGATCTCAAAGAAATCTGGCAGATTGTTACATATGTTTATGCAATCTTCAGTATTGTTGCAAGCAGTTTCGGAATCATTTTCATCTTATAAGCAATTGATGCACGTTGCAATGGCTACTCAATAGGTGTACGCTATAATAGTCACCATCAGAGGGATGTTCTGACCAGGTGGATTAATTTTCCGCTGTGGTAGATACCTATTTTTATATTTTCGGTCATCTTCAATGCTGCAGTAGTTATTTCTTTAACGGTGTTATTCTCGGCTAAGTTTGGGGGACATAGTTGAAGAAGTTTGGAGATGCCGTCTCTCTACGTCCAGAGTTTGCATGCATTCGTAGGTATTCTTTCGCAACGTTGGTGATGGTTCAAATGAAGTATTTGTGTTGCCAGAATCTGAATAGCCACTTCCAAAGAGGTTTCATATTGCCTCATCCATCAGATAACAGGTCATAAAGGTGATATTCAATGATGATATTCTCGACAAAAGTGAACTCAACTTTTAAAAATGTATTTGCGGCCCGCTGGAATAACCCTTTGAAACTGTGGTATAGTGCTCATAATACACATACGCTACGTAATTCTCACGAAAAGGATTCTTTTGGGTATACCTATTACCCATAGCTGCTTCAGTTGTGGATATAAGTATGCGGTTGATATGAAAGACAGTTTGTAAGTGACACTTACTAGCTACTAAGTATCCTAACCAAGTACTGAACTGAACTCTTTGTTAGAGCGTATCACTTGTCAAACTGCTATGCATGGATCTCTTCGCATGGTTTAAAAGACCTTGGTTGTTGTCTTTCACTGCTTTTTTATTTGTCCATTATCTTTCCTTTGTTTTCTTGCTACCTAATACACACACATCGCATTATACTTCCTCAACTTAATGCTTTGATTTGGCACACCTGAAAATTTTTGCCGCTTATTTATCTCATCATAACATTTCCTTTGTGCTTGCCACGGTGCTGACCTGTTTACACTTAGAAAGGCAGATATAGTATGTTTACCATAATTATTTTCATCCCAGAACTAGGAGTTTGTATACGGCCACTGCTGTAAGTTCATCTTACTTTCTACACTGCAACTCGTTATTTCTTATTGACATATTGTTTAGTATAGTTTTAGTTTTTAGTTTAGTTTATTACGCCAGAAAGGTATTTCACGCCCCAAACCTAGAACCGTGCCACACACCGGAAATACCCGTAATGAGACATCAAAAACATTTGTTGCCCTAAAATACCCTTTAAACCTCCCTTTATTTGGGGTGGATAGGTGCAGTATAGACATTTCCAGTTTATAATATACACATTTCCTCATTGCACTCCTCACAATCTTCACTTCGCATATACACAACATTTATTATTATTATTATTATTATTATTATTATTATTATTATTATTATTATTATTATTATTATTATTATTATTATTATTATTATTATTATTATTATTATTATTATTATTATTATTATTATTATTATTATTATTATTATTATTATTATTATTATTATTATTATTATTATTATTATTATTATTATTATTATTATTATTATTATTATTATTATTATTATTATTATTATTATTATTATTATTATTATTATTATTATTATTATTATTATTATTATTATTATTATTATTATTATTATTATTATTATTATTATTATTATTATTATTATTATTATTATTATTATTATTATTATTATTATTATTATTATTATTATTATTATTTTTTTTTTTATTATTATTACTATTATTATTGTTATTATTGTTGTTATTGTTGTTGTTATTATTGTTGTTGTTGTTATTATTATTATTATTATTAATATTATTATTATTATTATTATTATTATTATTATTATTATTATTATTATTATTATTATATACAATCTTCTATAAGCAAATGTTAAATTTAATTCCGCGACATAGTATCCCTGCGTTTAAAAGGAGAATAGGGGTTTCTTAAAAAACGCTATAACATTCTAGTTCCTGGCTGTACGTATTACAACTACTTATTATTGATAATAATTAGCATATTTAGGCCAGAGTTTAAAATACTTACAACAGACATCAGCAACGTTAGCATTCATCCATAGGACGGAAGTATATGTCTCACTCAATTTATCTTTATCACATGTAGTGGATTTTGTGTCTCGGCCAAAGGTGGTTCCTCATATCAGTTCCTCTGCTCCTCACCGGGGTAGCCAGAAATACTCTATACATAATAACACTTATACGTACTGTGCAGGTAAACAGATGCTCCTAGCATTGATATGTTTTACATAGTTCTATATGGGTCAATTAGTGACCCAGTGAGGCCTTGACACTACTGTCCTGACAAGGAAAACCCCAGGTCCTAGTGCGTTTCCGCCTGGTCTTCCTACTTTAGGTTTAACACACTGTAGCGTAGTGGCGGATCATAGAAGTATATTAAATTGTGATTGAATACCTTAATGAATAATAACCTTATGTTGTTGCCCACATTCATGATATCTTCTCAAACATGGGTTATTTGTAGCTTCTACAAACGTTCCTACAAAACGTATTTGTCAATCTCGTTAATCTAAACAAACGTTTGAAGATTTGGTTTCATTACACATTAGGTACTTCTAAATATATAAGCCGCAGCGATAGTCAAATGTTTAAAGTGGAGTCACATGCTGAACTTGAAATTCCATAACTACTCTTTACATGACGCGATAAACAGCTGAATTATGACTGCTCCAAAAATAACGAGATACTGCAACATTAAACAATTGTTAAATTTTCATATATTATTGTAACTTACCCTTAAAATATTTCCATCCTTTTTATATCTGTTGGTAATTAATGGCGAAAAGAGCCACAGGAAGATAAAGTAACCCTTTTAGTTCGCTTGGTTTTTAATGCCACAGTGTTTAAATTGCATTTGGTCCAGATGATATGAAAAAGGAACTCAGTTTTTCATTCACTTGTTATATTTAAATAATACAAGAACTTATATATATTTAATATAGTAAAGAAATAAAGAAACAGGAAAGACAGAAATAATAAGCAAATGGTAAAAATTCAGATATAACTGTGGTTGTTAATGGAACCTATTAGTGAAGAGGCCACTATGGTGTTTCTCCCCATAGTTGCAACTTCTGTAACTACATTCTATATGTGGAAATATTATCCACATAATGAAATTGCTGTACACTTTCTTTAGAGATCTATCAGTGAGTAAAGAACCACAAAGGTAAAAGTGAAAGTATGGAAGCAATAGATGCAAAACAAAACTTTCAAGTGTCTCTGGTGTACGAGGTGACCTTTAAACAAATTGCTTAAATGATTGTGATTCTAAGGTCTATTATAAAATGGTATGTGATAGCAATCCTTATGAAGAAGTTAGAGAAATTAAAAAATCTTGAATATGTAGGTCATAGGAACATATGGGTCCAAGCTCAAATAAATAAATAAAAACCAAAAGAAATGAAAGGTTTAGAGGTTGGCCGATGGAATAATCTCCGGCAGTAGGTCGGCTAACTGAGGTACAAATTCAGAAGTTTCACATTCATTATGACCTGGTTACCAGAACAAATACCAATGATTTAGGGTAAATAGAAGAACTGTATGGACCATCTTATTCCACAATTGTGTGCTGACAAAACTCAGCTCTGACTGAAGGGACCAGATTCATAGCCTGGATTTATGAAAGCGGCAGCATTTGTTCAGGAACACTAGTATAAACATTCTCTTCCAAGTGCTGTTTTTTTAAACAAATCAGTTTATAGACAATGACATCTCTGTCATGATAAAATGTCTCTATAGTTGCAAACAGAACCAGAATGAACGCTTCAGTTGCATTTGGCAGCGTGTACCTAAGAGAGTGTTTCTGTGGCGGTGTATTTGATGCAGTGTTAATATTTAATCATGACATGTACAAAGGCAGTTAGTGTCGGAAGTAATGGAATTAAAAATAGAGTTTAATTCAGAACATGGCCCTATATTCCTTTGCACGTCAACATACAGGTAAAACTATCCTGTTTCGTTCGAAACAATTCTTCAGGTATCGGGCTATGTAATTCTGTAGGCTATTGTAATTCTGTACTCGGCATTCTTTCATATTGTTCTTTCCACTTTTGCCGAAGTCTTTCAGTTAGTCTAGAGTTCTGAATTAATATATTCGTTTTCTATATGTATTAATTTCATTTACCGTTGAACATTCCTTAAAATTGTATTTTACATTTTAATATCTTATCATTTAGCAGTATATTCACATCCATGACTATATAAAATATTAATCTGCTTTATTTCCAAACTGTATCTCCAAATTTTATTGTGTAAATGTGAATTGGAAATAGCTAGTTTTGTTTTACGTTGTTCTTATTGTTTTTGGTTTTGTTTAAGATAGTAAATATTTTCTTTAACCTTAGAGGGGTACCTTGGTAGAGTTTACGAAGTGGGCCGTTAGCTGCAAAATTGGGGACTCAGTAAAAGTAAGGCAGGCTCTATTTCCAAGTAAATCATCTGCTTTCTGAGAATCAAGTGACCTTAATTAGCCCTTTACTTTTTAATATTCTTTTTTGTCATTTTCTGTATGGATTCAGATCAACTGTTATCCATTTTATTTCGCATTTTACCTTTTCTCCTTCGTCCACCATACGATTTTGGACGTCCTAAGGACAGAAATAGTTTTAGATAATGAAGCGGTTTACAAATGGATGCTCTTTTGACGTCAGTTGACCAGTTGGAGGTACAGAGGCTTGAAAATCATTTCGTCCATGACATTTGGGGGCATATTAACTCGGGACAAACAACCGCATAGCCGTTATCAGTCCCCTAATATCAAAACTAATTTATATAGCGTACGATACGTACATATGATCTTGGTCTTGACTCGGTAGGAGTACCACCACACAAATTGTAATTGAATGCGATGTGACCCCAGCTTGGCCGCATAATCGATTTGATTGATGTGACAGAGGGGGACAGGTGCTGTGGTGGGGCGGGACAGACGCTAGTTGACGTCAGTCACTCCTGCAGACCTGCAACTGACATATCGCGCCAAACCAGACGCTTCCAGCGCAAGTGCAGACGTACCCAGATGAAAGAATCAGCCCATTGTGAAGTCCTCTTCAATTGTGCTCTTGATGACAGTTTCCAAAAATAAAACTGCCAGTCCATTTTGTGAAAGCGTGCTTTGAGCTATATGAACCCAACTCCAGTGAGTTGAAGATTACGTCACATACATACATAAATTTACGAGGCTGCCGTCAAAAGGTTGAAATCCGATCTTAAAACTTTTATTACCCACTTGCGAATTTTAAAAGTGTGTGTGCCAACTGCAATATCAGCAATAAATTTCTCTTTTCATTAGAGTACTAGAAGATCAAAGCACTACTGAGAGTGTACACGTAATAGATTTAATCAGAAACAGGCCGCATTCTCTGAATCCTGTGCAATGCTTACTTTTGGAATTTCAGATATGTTGCAACACAGAGTAACAGCTGTAAAACAACTCACATATACTAGGTTTTCAAAACAGACTTATTACCTATACGTCGAGAAAGGAGAAAATGATGTACATTAAATCGTTAATGAGTACTAAGGGAATACTTATGGAGTCGTTTGTTTGAAGTCCATAGCAGACGCTTAACATTTTAAGGATGTCTGCTAAATACCAGAGTGCAAGATACAAAAACTGATGGGAATGCACCTGAAGTAACTTTATCGTTCTTTGTTTTCTGTCTATAAGCTAATAACTTTTACGCAGATTTTAAATGTGTATATGTACTACGAAATTTCGTCTCACAATTTCTTGAAAGAAATGGATAGAAACTTTAAACTTCTTCAGTTTCTGTTGTTAGCAACTGAAAACATCCTGTTGAATAGCAGAGACCTCCATATTCATGACTTGAGATATGTATCAATCAATAAAGTACATTTTATAAATTTCAATGTAGAAACTTTTAGGTTTTGGAACATATTCCTATCGTTGACATATCTTGATGTTATTTCGTTATTTGATTCTTCACTCATTTACTAAAATGGCAGATTAATTAGTGCTAGAGAAATTCCCTTGTGTAGGGTTTTCCAGTGTTCGAGTTCATTATTTTCTGTGCTGCTTATTGGCTTTAAAAGAGAAGCGCTAATTAAAGAAGTCTACAGCAATAATAAAGCATAGATGGAGTAAATTTAGCTGCAAATTCGGAGTTTCTTTGCGGTATAATGAAATAAAGATTTTTAATGGAAAAATATTCCGCACGAATGATTGCAGAAATTGGCTGCCATCACAGATAAAACGCATTAAAAAGGCACTAAATTCATATCAGCCACTGATTCCACCAAAAGACTGGCAATTACCAATCTCCACTGAGCCGAAACCTCTTTGTTCCGTAGTTCTTATAAGAAAACTCATCGAGAGAGCAAATTTGTGCAGGGAGGAATAATGCAGCATCGAGGGTTGAAATGATGATTTATTCCTTCCCTTTTTCCATTTACCCGACGACCCATCCGAAAGAAATTTTGAATTTCAAGTGAGTTAATCTGCTATTGTCTATGACAGCAAGAAAATATACTGTCATCCAGACAAGAAAATAAGTTTACACATCACAATTTGACTGAGCCTAAAATATTGCTGCAGAAGTACGTCTATTTGCTAGATGGTTTATATTAAAATTCGTTAACTGCCATAAAATACCCGTTAGCTGAGGTGTTTTTTTTTTCTTTATTTCATTTGATTTATTATTATTATTATTATTATTATTATTATTATTATTATTATTATTATTATTATTATTATTATTATTATTATTATTATTATTATTATTATTATTTTGTAATTTACGGCCCCCAACGTTAAGTCATATCGGACGATGAATGTAATGGGTGAAATGATGCTCAAATGAGCCCGGGCTCCATGGAGCTCAGGGTTACCCGACATTCGTCTTTCAGGATAAGGGAAAACTACAGAAGAACCTTATCCAGGTAACTCACGCTGACCGAGATTCGAACTCGGGACCTCTTGTACGTGAGGCAGACATGCTACCACCACGCTACCGAGGCGGGCCCTTAAGCTGAGATATATAATCAATGACGTTGAGGAGTAAATATCAAAGGTAAATAACGTTACTACCTTGATAGTACTCTTTTTGATTATTATTATTATTATTATTATTATTATTATTATTATTATTATTATTATTATTATTATTATTATTATTATTATTATTATTATTATTATTATTATTATTATTATTATTATTATTATTATTATTATTATTATTATTATTATTATTATTATTATTATTATTATTATTATTATTATTATTATTATTAATTATTATTATTATTATTATTATTATTATTATTATTATTATTATTATTATTATTATTATTATTATTATTATTATTATTATTATTATTATTATTATTATTATTATTATTATTATTATTATTATTATTATTATTATTATTATTATTATTATTATTATTATTATTATTATTATTATTATTATTATTATTATTATTATTATTATTATTATTATTATTATTATTATTATTATTATTATTATTATTATTATTATTAATTAATTAATTAATTAATTATGAACTATTTTCTTGTTTGGATGACAGTATATTTTCTTGCTGTCATAGACAATAACAGATTAACTCACTTGAAATTCAAAATTTCTTTCGGATGGGTCGTCGGGTAAATGGAAAAAGGGAAGGAATAAATCATCATTTCACAAAACATTGAAAGATTGAATGAGGCAGGATACACAGATTATATTAAGCAGGTTGACATTGACTTTGTGTACCTTTATTTATGTATGCTGTATAGTCTGTAAGCAAAAGCAATACATAGTCATACTTTACATTTAGGAACAAGTTTTCCAAAGCTTCATTATTCTCCGACTGGTTGAAAAGGTAACCCTGGGTTTCTGCAGTTGTTATACCTTTATAGGCTAGGAGGAATCTTTATTTGACCAGTTGTTTGTCATTTTAATACAACCACTATCACTTTTCATCATTGTCATAGTTTCGTCATTGGCGACACAGATTTCATTTTCACAGTGGACCTTGTTTTCTCATAGCAATTTGGAAGGTAATTCTTCCGTAGCGTAAATCAGCAGTAGGATGCGTGTTAGTATATGTAGAAAGAAACTTGCTGAGCTCCTGATTATTCACGTTATAAGAGGAGATTTCATCTCTGGGTAGAATTCTGTACTTCACTCGCAAGCACTTGGAACTGCACCATGAGATATCAAGTAGCATGCGTATTGAATTCTTATGAATGTCATAATTTATGACGTAAAGTTTTGTGTTTTAAATGTGAATAGCGCTCTAAAAAATATGTATTTGTAGAAAAATTATCGAAAATACTTATTGTTGCCATATATGAAAGTATTAAACCTTATATTAATGAGAAAAATATAACAATATTATTCTCATATCTAATTTTAGAAACAAATCTGTTTTTATTTTAAATAAAATGATGGAAATACACTATTTAGGTCTGATCGGGATATTTAAACCTTTGAGATATATATATATATATATATATATATATATATATATATATATATATATATATATATATCTTTAAGAAAAACGTTTATTTGCATACGAATACTATAGCTACTAATACTAGGGGTAGTGATATTTAGCATTTTGAAATCAGAAGTTTAGCACTTTGATTTTTTACATTTAGAATATTGTACCATTTATACATCTGCAATTTAGCATTTTATAGCATTTTGAAGAACGTTTTAGTTAATTTTGTTAAATTATGAATATTAATATTTGTAGTACTTACGCACTACAATGCATATTAATATTATTTATATGAAATTTAAAACAAATTTATGGAGTGTTATTAATGACGGTGAGTTAATACTGCATAAAGTGTCAATTTTATTTCAATTAATATAGGTTAAAGCAATACACAGAAATATGGAACTATGTGATACATACTAAAGCATACTGCATAAAACACAATGATGTAAAACTAACACAGTAAAAAAGGAAGATCCACTAAATTAGCCTAGTTTATGATTCAGGAACCCTGTAAATGAAAGAAATGAACATATTTCAACATACTGTTCTGTCAAATGAGTTCTCCTATCACTCACAATGAAATTAGATTTACTCATATATCTTTCAGCATTTACGCTGTTGGTAGAATCCCAAATACATTGCAGAGCTGTTCGGGCAAACTCTGGGGTTTATCAGCTTAACCGACAGCAGCATTTTCAGGCAGTCTACATCTTTATTATTCCGCATTGTTTGTATCAGTTGTGAATGAAAATATTCATATCCTTGAGCAAAACTATGCATTTTAACACCACTAAAAATGGGATCTTACTTTTACTTTCACTTAAAATCGTATAATTTATTGAAGTTACTCTGCCAGCAGTGATAGGATTAAAAAGCTTACTAACGTCTTGGAGAAAGACATTTGTCACTTTTTCCGCCTCTGCCGGCTACTTTATATTTTCACTCTCACAATCTTCACATTTTCTTTCGTGACCTACACTGCGCGTAAAACCGAACAGAACAATGAAAATCGGAACTTTGGCAACTGAGAACTCCAACTGGAATGAAAATGTGTTTATCACTTCCTTAAAATTAGGATTTCAGTTGGTTTTTAGAGTCAAGGACTAAGATTTTCCGTTAACTGTGTTGTAAAGATAGATATTGAGAGTCATAATGCAGTAAGAGGGGTTTCTTTTGTGAAACAACTGAACTCGCTTTAGGTACCAAACATACCCAATATGGGCAATGGCGGAACAATAAGCTAATTTAGCGGGAAGGGTTGCTTTCGAATTTCCAGAAGAGTGGTCACTTACTTTATAACTTTCTAAACATGCAAAGGTTCTTCAGACTCTTCAGTTAAGGTTTCCAGAAGGAAAAGCACTGGGGAAAAATAATTGCTTGGAAAATCTTCAACTTCGCTTTTATATAGCATTTTGAGTCAATTCCACACTTGTTTTAATAGGTGTACCCATTGGGTTTCTGAGATCTATGTGTATCTCGTCATCAGCACATTTTTCGATTAGCTCATTACCGGTTTCCTAGTATGCTTACATCTCCTGTAATAGTGCACTAAAATTTAAAGTAATTGATCTGTTGGAAAATGCTGTCAGTGATGGTTAATTAAAATTGTTTATTATTGCCTACTTTCAGTTTTACTAGTTCCCAATTGGTATGACTAAAGCATGGCTAAATGTACACAAATTTTCAAATACTGGCTGAGTTTATGTAATTCTTTAAGTACATTTCTCAATAGAAATCCGACGAGTCGAGGGCAATTGCTACAAACGCGTTTTGCCAATTATTTAGAACTTCTGAAAAAATTCTACTTTAATCACGTCAATTTACTTACAGAATACGATAACATACATATACAACGCCTGTAATATAGTGTGTGATATCGGGCACTTTCTTTTTGTGTTGTCGTAGCGAAACGTTGTGCAGAATTTCTCCCCAGCTTTAAGCAGAAAATAGCCGCGGATATTGCCGAGCAGCCGGAATAAATTCTACTTCTTTGCTACATATAGTACAATCAGGAAGCTGATTTTATACGACTGCAGAAACGGCGAATTCGTACTGGAATTTGCGTTTGTAGCAACTGAAATGGGATTTCTGCAAGCAGACTAGAATAGACCCTGTTAATATGCAGATAAGCCCAATGTTTTGCTATTATTATCATCATTAGAAAGAAAGTTCTTGTTGAATTCGGAATCAAAAAACAATATATTTAAATGGAAATGACACCCATCAATTCAATTAAGAAGCTTTGTTGCTTCAATATCTATGCAACAATGAGATTTAAGGTACTTTTTGTTGCATCTTCATCTAAATTGAATGACCTATTAGTTGTTACCCAGTGAAAAGTTTAATGGATTTTGCTATCATTGAAATTATAATTAACAAAAGCAAACCTTGTAGAATATTTAAAGAGAATATCTGCTAAGCGACACATAGATAATACTTTTGCTTACTTTATAACACCTTTATGGTGTGTTAAATGCAAAAATGCGATATAAAGCATTCATCACAAAAACAAAAGCAAACAAACCAACAAATGTTTAGGGGGGATGTGCCTGTTCCTGTTCCTGTGTGTGTGTGTGTGTGTGTGTGTGTGTGTGTGTGTGTGTGTGTGTGTGTGTGTGTGTGTGTGTGTGTGTGTGTGTGTGTGTGTGTATGTGTGTATGTGAGTGTGTGTGAGTACGCATGCAGAAGTTTAAAAACAAAAGGTGGTGTGGTGATTATAAAAACTTTATATTTAAGTTTTGCATCTTCTGAGTATCTCATATATGATTTTCGACAAAATACGCTCTCGCGGAACTACGTTTTATATGGAACATTTCTCCTTTGTTTTTATTTTTAATTCAAGTAAACTTTATTGTATAATGAGTAGAGCCAGACTGAAAAATCCAATGCCATAGCCGGCATTTGAACCACGGATCTGCCGCTCTCCGTGCGGTTGCTCTAAACGACTGAGCTACTATGGCCAACATGCCGACATGACATTAAATTCTCCAACTGACTCTTGTAATAAACACATTGAAGCTTTGAAAATACAAAGCAAACTAGCAATAATTATTCTTTTGTCAAAATTATTTTAAATGTTGTTGCACATGTTGATAAACCTTTATCTACATCTTATGGTTTATATATTGTTATTTATTATTATTATTATTATTATTATTATTATTATTATTATTATTATTATTATTATTATTATTATTATTATTATTATTATTATTATTATTATTATTATTATTATCATTATTATTATTATTATTATTATTATTATTATTATTATTATTATTATTATTATTATTATTATTATTATTATTATTATTATTATTATTATTATTATTATTATTATTATTATTATTATTATTATTATTATTATTATTATTATTATTATTATTATTATTATTATTATTATTATTATTATTATTATTATTATTATTATTATTATTATTATTATTATTATTATTATTATTATTATTATTATTATTATTATTATTATTATTATTATTATTATTATTATTATTATTATTATTATTATTATTATTATTATTATTATTATTATTATTATTATTATTATTATCGTTATTATTGCTATCGTTATCATTATTATCGTTTATTATTATTATTATTATTATTATTATTATTATTATTATTATTATTATTATTATTATTATTATTATTATTATTATTATTATTATTATTATTATTATTATTATTATTATTATTATTATTATTATTATTATTATTATTATTATTATTATTATTATTATTATTATTATTATTATTATTATTATTATTATTATTATTATTATTATTATATCTTAAACACTATGTTAAATATGTCGTTTTTTCCTCTTTATGTTTAAATTATGCTATTGAAACGCAGGCGCACTCACATATATTTTAAACACTCTCTTTAAATCGAGAGGACTAAAATCTCTATATGGAACTATTAGGTATGGAGCACTTCCTTTACGGCTATAAATAGGTGTTACAGTCTTTTTCAAAATAGAAGTACATTTCCATTTGCGTGTTGCTAGACAGCATGCTACCAGTACAGTGCTACAGAAAGTGTTTGCATGATTAAGTCTCTTAAGAAAGAAGTGAACAAATTGTGAACTTAACCGAAAACTATTTTATTTGTCAAATTCGGGGAAAAGGATCACTGTCATCTAACAAATTCCGTAGTTAAAAAAATAGCTGGCCTTGGGTTGGATTAGGTACGGAAAAGATTCGGCAGTGCGACCAGTCTTGATCTTATTGTACCACGTGGGGCATCTTCGAGAGGAAGGATGAGGCAAGAGGAGACAGGGTGGCTACCAAGGGGTCACGGCAGAGCAGAGCGCAAGGACCCTACACTTTACCTCTTCGCAGGCCTACACAACCGGCAGCTACCTGGCTACGGTCCGGAAACGATTCCAGCAGACCAATCTCAGAGACCGAGACCGTCCTACTGGAGGAGAAAGTTTTACGCAGAGCGTATCATCCTGCCATGCACCGCCGAAACACCCCGACATTTCTACCCTGAAAGAGACCACCAGGGTAGAGATGTGAAATGATAATTTAAATGTAATTGAGGGACAGGAAATTCGGGGATATAATTATAGTCGCCCTGCTGGAACGCTTACCATGGATTTATCTTGGGTAATAGACACCTCTCAGATAACGCACTGATTACTCCACGCGGAGTAAACGTATATCTGTCATTTGTGATTTCTGCGAATTCCATTGGCTGAAGTGATGCTTTCATTGGTGTTTAGCACACGACCGGGAGGCGCGTCAGTTTCCCTCTCACTTTTACAAGAATAATCAGTGCGTTATCTGAGAGGTATCTATTACCAAAGATAAATCCATGGTAACCGTTCGAACAGGGCGACTATAACCTACCCAGCATTTGCTTGACGACCCGGGAAACCCCCGAAAACCCCATGGGTCAGGCAGGTCGGCCACGGGAATCGAACCCGATCCAGAGACGAAACCGCCTGAGCTGTCCGACTCGGTAAGTATGGCCTTAGTCTGTTACCGGGAAAAAGAGAAAACATGAATGATTGTCGGGACTTATATCGGTTTGTGTGGGAATTACAAACTGATCATAAACTTCACGCGTAAAATTGAAGTGGAGTGTAAATTAAGGGATCGGATTACGGCATACCTGTCATTGTTATCGTAAAAAGCAATTGACTGTCATAAATAACATTAATATGAGCCTAAATATTTCACAAAGATGTAATTACCACAATTAGCATGTGTATTATGCAGGAATTTCTGTGTTAAATCAGATTAACTCTATAGCTGAAACACGCATTCATAGAATCTGTAGATCATTTGAAAACTGCATTCACCCAGTAATGCTAATTAAAAACTGATTTACTCTAAAAAGTTGTTAGATAGCTGTATTACAATGACGGCTGTATGTTAGCAAATGTCTAGGAGAATGTTGAATTTTGTAAAGAATATCTTAGCTTCTAACAGTTTTATTTAACTGTCTTTACCACTTGCCTATAATAGCTGAAGGAAGTGTGTGTTGTACTTCTTTTTCCGCAAGTTTCTTTTTCAGTAGGGGAATTTCGACATAAACTAAAGTTTTGGATTCGCTCAAAATAAAAGTCCACGCGTGTGTGCTACAAAGATAGGGGGGGGGGGGGAGGAGAAGTCAGATACATGCCAAACTTGCAATTCGAGTTCAGTACCTTCTCAGTATATTTTTCAATGATCTCGAACTATCATTACATAGAAAAGAAATTATATTCTCCATAAAAGTGTTCTAAAGGGTCATTAATGAAGGTATATATATTTGATACATTTACCTTACTAAGTAAAATGTCCATATATAATTTTTATCCAACAGGCCTCTTCATTTGTAATGAATTTTTATTTATGTGGAGTTAGAGTTTGTTTGTGTACCTTGGTATTATTTTAGAAATCATTTATTTGATTTGTATACCAGTTACCAGATTATTTCATCAACGTTTTATTGATGGACATGAATAACCACCCTTCTTCTACTGTTTTTATACCCTTCAAATAATACTTGAGCGTTAAAATACGTGATGCTGATACCAGAAAATACGGAACGTCGTTAAATTTTAAAATGATATTGCACTGAAGTGTCGCAGCCAACGTAAAGCCTATATTTTCCGCCATACTTTGGGCAGCCTAAGTGTCTCATTTCGGCACACAGTTATACAGCCTTGCGCTGTTCTCCATCAGCACTCACTGTGCCCCTGCAGTACTGCCAACTTTATCACATTATTATCCTACACAATCCCCAAATATGCATTACATCTCCGACATAAAAGCCTGCAGCGAAAATCTTCTCAGGCGCTACGGCTATAATCTGAAATAGGTTAAAAAGGCCGTAAAGCCTACTTTCTTCTGAATAGCTCTCATTTCAGTAAATTGAATTTCTTTTCTGCCGTATTTTTGGTTCTTCATAGTCTGAGATATAAATAAAAACCAAAAAAGCTTCGGGACGAAATTACATAGGTACTTAATAATACGATTCTGCTGGTGACGTTTACTCTCATTATTTTGGGATAGTTGTCGCATGTGTTCTTTATTGCTTCATAAAATAAGTTTCTTTTCCTGAGAGTTTTCAGAAACCTCAATATTGAAACATTAGAGAGTTTTTGAGATACTGCTAATTTAGCAGCAGGGAAAATTAAGCCAGGCGCATTCTGGGGAAGTTTTATTTTAAATGTAATGACCCTTACTTACTACTAAGTTCCTACAGAACAGAGAAAATATCTCACGGAAAATATCTCAACTATTAGAGATAGGATATCACAAATGCAATTTTTCAAGTTCTTATTTGCGGGAGTTCACTACTGTTTCCGCCCCCCCCCCTTCAATTTATTAAGCCACATCAGACAATGAATGAAATAGTGAAATGATGCTCAAATGAACTCAGATCTATAGGACTTAGATTTACATGATTTGCATTCATTTGTGCAGGGTATTTCTCTTTTACGTGGTCCCTTTTTCCTACTCGAGGCGTTTCCTTCTTATCGCCTAATCCCCAACTCTCCTCTCCTCCTTTTCCTCCTACAAATAATCTATTGTTTTATTTCTATTTTCCTTATACCCTATTTTTCTTTCGATACTTGCTTTCTCAATTTCTCTGACTTTTTACCCTATGTCATAAAGCGTTTCGTACTTTCGTTGTTGCTACTTAATTCATATAAGCCGTTTTAACGTAGTATGACATTTTTAGAAGAATTGTACTTTCGGAAATAATGCATTCCGAGGTACGTCTTATAATGATCACCACTATTCCAAATATACATATTTACCCTTTTTATATTCTGTACGTTGTAATTTCGGCAACGTGTAAAGGCAAATCTTTAAGTGAATGTGCCTTTGCAGTCTGTTACCGTTCGCTTCCCTCCCTACGTCTTGCCAAAAAACCTTTCTCTCGCTCTGCACTGACCATGAAAGTTATGACGTCAAGGCTTCGTTGCTCATTCATTTAGAACGTCTGCAGCCATTTATTTTTTTTTTTATTTATTTATTTATTTTTTTTTTTGTACAGAGCTAAGCTCATTCCTTACCCGCCACCGCACATTTTTAGCAAAAATGTCGTATTAGCACCTCAAAAGAAGATGTTAACTGGCGCGAAGCGTACGATCATGAAATACAGAGGAGGGCCGGGTTTAATTTTGACCCAGCAACAAAGGATTGTAAATGCGAAGTTCATGTAGCTATATTAGGGCGGTGCTTCATAGCTAACGCGTCAGGGCTTTATCATCAAGCATGTATGAGCTTTGAAGATATTAAACTCTTCACGGCTGTCATTGCTGAAGGAGGCATAAAAGATGAAACGCAGTGGCGCAGTGAAATGAATAAAACCCTCAGTGGGAGCGCTCGTTGCCCCTGCTTGATAAGAAACATTGCTACCGTCAAGTTAGTATTAACTTTCTTTTTGTCTCATTCACTAGATTGGATGAGACTACTTCATCTCAGCAGCCATATCTTGTTGGACCTCATGGAAATAGTAGAGGTGCAAACGGTGATTACTTTTCGCTAATAAGTGCTATCGTTTCAATCACAAAAGTCATCAGATTTGAAATACTGTTTCCAAATAATTGTTCAGTAGGCTCACATGGTCCTCGAACATAATGATAGCAGCGAGGTACTCTTAATCGACTGTTAATATTACATGGAGTGCTTCTGTATTCTAGTTCTCTGGTTTTCAACCCAGAGGTCTCAAATTCGATATCCGGTTAATATGGGAGAGGTTTTCTTTAATTATAGTATTTTCTTACTATCGACAGAGTCGAGATAGATAAATAAGGGTTATGGCTTGAAATTGGAATTCCGTGTGCACTACGTGGAGCTACGGGTATAACATAAACAAAGATTACTTAAGTTGTACTAAGTGACAGTACCTCTGTATTCTTAGAAGGTGTTTGTCAAACACTGACTGCCGTCGGTCAGTGAAGGCTAGCACGTTCTGCTATCATAACAATGCGGTATGATCAATTAAGGGAGTCTTCGTGCTAATGTATTTGTGCACAGTTCTGAGCACCACGTGTTGTCGTGTGCAATATATTCCTTGTTACTCTGTGCAATTGATCCTCAAGGAAGCATCACAATAAGTATCATATTACTAACTTTACCGAATATCGAATACGAAATAAGTATATTAAAATTAGCCGCTGCGTATTGATTCGGCATCAATAAGAGAAAGGAAAAACATGGTTCGCTACATACGGAAGCGAACCCGCGACCCTCAGAGTAACCTATGCTTTACCACACTGCTACAGTAAACACAGAAACAGGGGCACATAGACATTATTATTTTTTGTCCATGCGTGTATTAAACATAGGACATATGAAAGTGAAAGATATGCAAGAATCCGAATTTTCACGTGAGAATTAAATAACACAATTTTGTTCTGCCCCTTAATGCAGCACAATTTGTGTCTTCAATAATGTACGTATTTTTGTGAAATACTGTCCACTTCTGCCCTCTGATAAACAACCGTGCGGTGTAAACAGAAAACAGCGCCTCCGCTCAAAGTATCTTCCTATGTGTTCCGAGTATGCATAGTTGAATGATAAGAGTGTTGGCAAAGTAAGACCAGATGCATGGTTTGGACAAGTATATTCTATTTCTTATATAATTTAATTAATATTTGAATAGTTTATAATGATATTAAATGTTACATGAGATTAGTTTCATGTGACATTTTAGGAATGTGGTACATCGAGTCGGAATATCTCATTTATCTATCTCAGACTTATAGTTCAAATTCTAGGTAATTTTGTGGTTTATATTTCCCGTAAAGCTAAAGAAACGTCGCAAAGTTATTTTGCAATCGAGAATGGAAAAACTGTCAAAAATATGAAATTCGAGCTATAAATTTAGCAAGAAGACAACTGTTGTCAATAATTAGTGTTTCAACTTGTTTCGTGGGATGCTGCCAACACACGTAAATATGACAACACATACCAAGGGTGTTAATCGTGCGTGTTGCGGTGGTGGCGGCATTGTGACTCTCGACCATTTTAATTTCTTGTTTCTTGTCGCCAGCTGGCACCTAAGACCTTAGTGCAACAGTGAACCATGTAATACATCATGTATTTGTCTTGGCTTGCACGGGTTAGAGAAAACCAGTAACGCGTTGAAATTATTGTTGAAAATCTCAAGCGTATGAGAACGTTTGAACTCCATTGCAAGTCAATCCAGGTTAAATTTAGAGCAGCATAAGTTTAATTAAAGGGACGTCCTCGGTGAATGAAGTTGCGACTGGCGTATTCTGTTCTGCCCCATTTAAATCTACGAGGGCCATTCAGTAGGAGTAACAAAGGGGTGAACGGAAGCCGTATCTCTCCAACGTCAAACCTGGCAAATGAGAAATCCTCTATTTTAGAACATGAAGATAATTCATTGACATATTGGATATCGACCGAACTGATCTATTTTTGTATTACTAATACAATCTACCAAAGGCAATTATTCAACAACGGACTTGCATAATGCCAGCACAAGAAATGCTTAGAATTTAATTTAAAAATTTCCTGGATACCCAAACATGAAAATTACAGTAGTTAACAAATATAAACTTTTTTGCTGCATCTGGTTTGTAAATGGTTGTATTTGCCTAATTTTGGGGTGCTGAATACACTGGTAAAATCAGTTTTTCTCCATGATGTCACATTTCCTAGATACACGGCAGAATAAAAAATGGTAATAGCGAAAATTGACAACTTTAAGTCAAACAAAAATACACATTCATAACGTTTGAATTCAATAGGTATTATTTTGTATGTATAGGCATGATGGCAATAAAAGGTCCAAATTAGTTCAGAAGATATTTTCACCTTTAATCGTCTTTGGTTTTTGAAAAACTGGACGACGGAGCTCTTCTTTTGTTTGCCGCTTCATCACACTCCCTAACAAGAGCCCAGCAGTAGTCACCCATCATCGAAGGCTTCCAATGGCCTTGGTAACGGTGTTGCATGGTAAGAATGTCTTGGTGAAAGCATTGATTTGTGAATCATTTCTTTTAAGTGATTGAAGGCCTCCAGAGCTTTTACAAAGTTCTTGATTATGTCCAACTTCATATGAAAGAGAGGTAAAATCATTTTATGGGGTTCAACCAATGGGGTATTGTTCACATTTACGTTTCCAGCAACATATCAACATCAAAACGGAACAACAGGAAAAAGCGAAATACTGAATACGAAAAATGAAAAACATTTAAAAACTTTATAACCTTTAAAAAAGGTATATGCGGATTCTACACACGAAAATACATACTAGTTAATGTATCACATCCCAGATGCAAAGTGGCTGTTTACTAGTGTTATCTGCAAAGGCATTTAGTTTGAGTAGCTGACAACCAGCTTTTGCCTCTAAATTGTACTTTACATTTTCTCATGTACTACGACTTTGTGTATGAGTTTGTCAACAATACGAAAGTATACAAGTTTAATTCTAATTAAGACATCAAGCTTGTTCTGAGAAAGTTCAATATTTACATCTAGCTATTTGTGTAAATGTCTTCAGCAATGACTTAATTAAAATCTATATGTATGATCACTAAGTAGTGCGAATTAACGTGGGCGAGAAACCGTAGGACACGCCGTACAGCAAGAAGTGATGCATTTGGGCTCCTTGCACCTTAGTTGAAAGATGTCATATATCGCAGCAAACTTTCGAAGTTGGAGGTCCATTGTAAGGAAAAAACATCATGATTTGTTGAAGTCTCCGCAGACACAGTGAGCAATGTTCAAAAACAGCATCCGCCGTTGTCATATTGGTATGTTCCGCCGCTAACGGCAACTATCTGAAGCACCGAAAGTAATTGATCCGATGCAGAACTCTTCTGTTACATTTCTGATTTATGATGCAGTGAAGTGCTTACACACAATTAAATAGCTATGTTCATGTTACTCCCATTAAAGAGAGTAATTTTGTTTTGAAGGATCCTGTGAATACGTACTTCGTGAGAATTTCAGTTATGTTATCCATGTATTTGTGCGGCAGTCTTTGTCCTGACCAAGGCCTTTGATCGTTCGGTCGGGCTTGTCTTGGCTATTTTCTCTAACGAGTGGGAAGATTAGGTACTGACGGAAATCCTGTGATGCATGAAAAATGGAAATAAGTGGCATTTTTTTAACTTAGTTGGCCGAAGCTCGGTTAAAGAGGTAAAGAGTGTTAACAGCTACAGGATAAAACTAAGCAAACAACACAAATAAGTATGCATTTTGACTAGAAACATAAGGCGTAAATGGGTTTAAAATCATGTACACATAGCTCTCTGTAAGCGGTTTTCAATATTTTTCTATGCAGGTGCTTCTGTTCCCTAAAATCTTGTTTGCTTATTCTCATTTGTTGTTGAACTAAACGCCGAGAAATAGTGCATGTAAGCCACTGTTGCGTGAAACAAAGGCGACGTGAAGGCATCTCTTCAATTAACAAGCGAGCCGAGCCGAAACGAGCCGCTTCCAAATGCAAATGCAATCACTTTTTGGTGCCTGATCCAGGCAAAGTCACAGTGACCTCAATGTATTGCACCTGCTGTGTACAGTCCCTTTGTGTTAGCCGTTTACTCACTGTGAACACCAAGTTTATTCTTGCTCTTAATTTGCTTTATTTTCTACTCGTGAATGTTCGAATACACATAGAGGTTTGACTTATTTACGTGTCACACAGTTTCTTTAACGACCAATGAATATCCTGGAAGAAAACAATAGTCACAAAAGTTAATTTTCGATGAAAAATCATCAACTGCAATCTTGTTTAAACATTGAAGCGTTTTCTCAGATTGTTCTGTTTTCCCTCAATGCGAATCATTTTCTGCTGTTCGAATGCCCATACGTCAAAAACGTACACACAAATATACCTACCAAATACCCATTTCTAAGGCAGCACTCTTCATCACGAAATGAAAAAGCTAAATGTTTTAGCCCTCCTCGGTAGCGTAGATGGTAGCGTGTCCACCTCACGTTCAAGAGGTCCCGAGTTTGAATCTCGGCCAGGGTGAGTTACCTGGAGAAGGTTTCCTCCGGGGTTTTCCTTGTCCTGATAGACAAATGTCTTATAACTCTAAGCTCCATGGACCCCGGACTCATTTGAGCATCATTTCACCCATTTCGTTCATCATCCGATATGACTTAACGTTGGAGGAAGTAAACTGAAGATAAAAAAGTTTTAGAAATTTTTAGAGCAACGGAGTGGAGACCCATTCAGAACAAAATTACGTGGACATTTTTCGACACTTTTTGTTTCGGTCTTCTTTAACTAGTTTATCAATGTTAGGACGTAATGGCTGGGAAATGTGTAATCGAAGTCTGCATGTTAGATTGTGATCCGACAAGGTACTTCGGGGTTTGGACTTAGCTAATTTCATAACAGAAAAAATTTCTTGCACACATATGTCGAGCCAAACATACAGAATGTCCGTGTGGCAAGTGAATACCACCTCGGAAATGTAGTTTGGAGGACTTTCTTGTAAAAATCAGCCAAGGTTTCTCTTGTGTGTATGTTTGTCCTTCAATAAATCGTCACATTGTAAATGTAACAGTTCCAGTTGGAACCTGGCAGCTACATTGTTGACATCCACTAAATACGGGGTTTCAAGGAGCTGGAACGTGGTAAACAATAAGTGTACACCTTGAAACGTAGTAAAACAGTACAGTCAATTGCATGAATCCTTATAAAACAAATGATATTAAAGTAGCTGACTCCTTATCTGCTCTTTATTAATCAACCAAGGAAATATTGGCACAAAACGATTATTGGGCAGTTGTATTCTCTGACTTTAACGATAGTGGCACATATCATGGCATCTTAGTATATCATGATCAGAGAGAAGTTGTATTCGATAAAACGAATGTTTCCGAAATCGATGACACCTTAACTTTGATCTCCGCGTTTTTAAATGACATGGGTTCCATAACTACATAGTACCTTAAATAACTGACAGGTGAGTTGCATATGTGATTTATGCCAGGTAGTGTTACTTAGTAACTGCAAGGATTCATGATAAGGGAGGGTAATCCTAATTTGAAATATAGCTTATATGATTTCTGATCTTCAAAGTAATACGCCTGTATTAGCAGGTATTGAGTTATCCATTATATATTAGGTGCAACTAATTTGTTTTTCTTTTTATGAGAATAAGTAGAAAAATCTGAAATGTGCATTCAATTGACTTTCTCAACTCACCCTTAATACCGAAATTATGGATTCAGTAAATTAAGAATCATAATAGATTAGATATAAACATTGGAAATATTATTTTATTATAAAACAGAATGTTAGTTAGGTTAGTAGTTCACTGGTAGTAGGCATCGTCACGGGTGGTCCATCTGGGGGACACTTGGGTAAAGTGGCTTTCTTAGACCCTTCCCTAGTAACTGATGACCGTAAAAAATATACAAAAGCCATTTGTAACAAAAGGTCGACTTGAGTAAAGATATTCTGGTGTGGATAACACAGTTTTCTTGAAAGGATTCACACACAGCTGAACTGTCTGTCCAGGAAGAAAGACGAAAATAACGAATTACGTGTTATTGCGTAATCTGCGTTTCATATATGGTAACTACAGAAATTAATATAGATTGGTGTCCCTTGGTCGGCATCTTTGCGATTTACAGAATTTAAATGAGAAGCAGTCATTAAATAAGTCTAACTTGGATTCCAGTGTTATCAGTATCATCCTTACTCCTATATACTCACGTAGACCGTGAGAGAAAGCTCTTGCTCGAAACCGTGCATTGCTTGAAATTTGCAAAAATTACCGGAAGAGCGGCGACACTCTTGTACAAACTATTCCTAAAAATGCTTATTCATATGCTTCAGGTCATTTGAGGCGACTCTTAGTAGTAGTCATTTTATTACGTATTCCCTTATAGGTATAATAGGAATTTGGGGAAGAGTGGTCTAAGTGATAATCGAATCTCTTCAGAGTTGATTGCTGTGCGAGGACTTTGAAATTCCACTCTGCATAGCCAGGACATGAGAAGTACTCAAAACTTTCAAGCCAGTGACAAAGACTATGTTGAAGATTTTATTTTAAGTAAGAAAATAAGAAGAAGAAGAAAAAAAGAAGAAGAAAGCTGCTTAACACATATTCTTGATCTAATAAGATCTGTTTTTGTGTAGTATAATTTTGTCTATCTCAACTTGTCAGTTATGCAAAAGTCATCCAGAAGAAAAGATCACTTCGGAATCTATACCCAGAAACTAAGGCATAAATTTTATTTGTAGAGAAAGTTGGGGGAATTCAACACTTCAGTTTGTTTTACATTTTACATTTCAGAAAGCGAGATGTACACAATATTTCTGATGAACTTCAAACATATTTTGATGAAATCGCTCTGATTTTAATGAATTTCCAATGAAATATTTTATGAACTTTCGCGTTATTACAGTACCTGTACCTAACATAGTTAAGCGCTAGAAGAAGAAAAAGTGTCTCTATTATCCCGAAAGAAGGATTGCAATAAATCGAAATGTTGTATTTAATGGCAGATCATGCTCTGTTAGGGACTGTATCTGAACCATTAATACCTGTAAGTAGAAGGGTCCAATAGAGCTATATAATGAGCATTATTGATGAAGTAATTACCAGGATGACTATGCGTGGTAGTCTGAATCATTATCAACTGCAATTGGTTCATATACTGCTAAATTCAAGTGTTGGCTATCAATATGGGGTATCTTCATAAATCATAAAGGTTACTCCAGAAAGTTCATAGGAGGATAATAATAAATCGTTAGCTCTTCGCTGTTAAGGATTAGACACATTGGAAAATTTTACGAGACATCTTCCAGTGGTTCTTCCTAATACTTACATTTTTCCTTAGGTGTGTAAAATAATCGAAATAACCTCGAAAGTTACGTTCTTTGAATACCGTCCGTCCATTTAGGTTGTCATTAATTATATTCTACTCTTCTGGTTTATGCTGATGTCTACATGGGTGGATGTTTTCTTGTAACAAATGTTGAGTAAATTAAAATATGTAGTAACATTTGTGATTCCTACAGCCTTGACTTTTCATTATTTCGGCTTCCTAAAGTGACAGATGAATATTTTTTGTGTCGTCTAAGCTACTGTTTTTCGTAAATTCCTCATTTGTATAATGGCTACATATATTTATGCTGTAGTTTCATTGAACCTTCGAGGTCTTAAGCCTAGGACAACATCCCTGGATTAATGAGCGAATGGACATAGAAGCTCCTAAAGCCGCTACAAGCAGAACATTCCCAGAGGATTTCAAAGCTTATTAAAACTTTTTAAGGAATATATTTGATAAATTTCAAATTGGATGATATCTGAAGCTAATATGAGAGAAACCCTATCACGTTATGACTTTTAGGCGAAAAGGCGCCAACTCTAAGTGGAAGTGCTATGTATGCTGTTAATAGTAGATTGAAAATTGTTGATATAACTTTTAATAACCAAAGAATATCAATATTATCTTTTTTACATTAATCATCAGAATGTGTATGTTCAGTGAGCGTGCAGTACATGTTCAATATGTCCAACTTGTTGACGTACCACCTCTTCGAGACAAACTGTGACGTTTCCGACCACTCTACGACACATGTCTTCTGTTATTCACTGGGAAAAGGTTGTGATAGTCGTTCGCAGTTGCATTAGAGTGCGTGGTTTGTTGCGGTAGACTGTCTCCTTCAAATATCCCCATAAGAAATGACCACAGGGATTAATATCGGGCTGTGTGGCGGCCATATTGAATCGCCCTGAAAACATTCAAGATATTGATGTGACATCACATGGAACCCGAAATGTTGGTGCGGAAATCCAGAATAACGTTTGCTGTATGTGGACGAGCTCCATTGCAGAAACCATTGAGTCTCCATTGTTAACCCTGTTGCATAAAGTTGCGGAAGAAAATTGTTCCGCAACATGTCCACGTAGTTGACTGTTGACTGTGTCGTTTAAAACGATTGGTACAATGATTCCATGGCTGGATATGGCACCCCATACACTAACTTTTTCTCCGTAATTTTCAATCTCGTGCACTAGGAGGTTCTCGTGCCCAAAATATGATTTTCTGCCTATTGACGCTACCATCAAAATGAACGTAAACCTCATCAGAATACCATGTGAAACACAGCATCATCATTTGCAAGAGCCGAAGTCGCAAACTGTAATCGCCGTACCTTGTCATGTTCCGTCAGTTTGTGCAACACTGTCATTTTGTATGGGAATAATTTCAGGTCAGCATGAAGTATTCTTTGAAGCGAACGATGTGAGATGCCCTTTTTGGCCGAAGCTCGTCTCCTGGATTCCTGGGAGTGTGAAAGCCACTCTCACAGTCCCGATATTCTCTGCAGTACGGATTGTGTTGACATGAGGTTGCCTTTGCTCTACAATATGGCCGTCAGTTTCAAATTTTATGGTTAGTCTATACACTTTCTGTTTGCAGGGGGCCAACCTCATACGAAAATGAATACGAACACCTCGTTGCGTCCTTATTACGCTCTTCGTTTCCGCAAAAAACGACATAGTTTTCACTTTTTGTTCTAGCGTCAACTGGCCTTTGTCAACCATTTTACTAAACTGGATTGGGGGAATCACGCATGCGCGATATTGGTAATCTGTTGAACCATGCACAAACTACGGCTAATTGTCACGTCATTCCAATACTGCCAACCCGCAATTAACACATTTATGACACAATTTCAGTGTATGACATTTCGTGCGCCACCCTGTATGCATATACCAGGTGATCCAGCTGCCCCTATTTATTCTTATCTATGAAACCCGCAGTTTAAGTCTAATGAGATAAGTTTGACCCTTTTAGCACAAAAGCTATTATTGCTACTCTGCCCTTTTATTCGGTATTATACTCACCCAGCATTAATACTTATAGCCCTGTATGAGGACCAAAGCGCTGCGAAAAACTTAAATAAACGACCTCTTTTCATGCATATGAGAGACTTAGAAGGCGTCACAGCTGGACGAGTGGGTTAGTTAACTGCCGGATTATGATGATGTAAAGACTGCGCTCGAAACGATGTCGCGTTCTTTTTCTTTTTTCTTTCTTTCTTCGTTGATTGCTGCTATTGGTTCCCTACCTGTGAGCCAAATACACAAGAATTACAATCCGATAATTTGGGCTCATCATATAAGTTGCGTGAGCTCACCCTATCGGTAGGTAGGAGAGGCCTTTGCCCTTTGAAGGGTAACTACGGGCTATCTTTATCTTTTATTAGGGATTATATATTATATTAACTTCGTGACCATTAAAACCTGTATCATATATATTGTTGTGAACCATCTTACGTAGTTGGCTTTCATTTTCAGGAGCATGTCGACGACATCTAATGTTTTTGTTTCATGTTTAAATCTTGAGTTTCACTTTGTATTTGTGAAATATTTGAAACTTGGTTGAATGGGTCCGGCACAATACCGACAATAATAAAATGTCTACTACGAACTATACATTTATAACTATCTGCCAGTTTATAACATGGCTATTATTGTAAACACCCATAGTGTTATAAAAATTTTATTTTTATTATAATATCAAATTATAAGATGGAGCACTTGTGAGCTGCGTGTCTGATAAGCGTTAGCCAATTATGCACATGGGTGCATAATCATATAAATAATCTTAATGATAATAAATGCATGTAAATATTTATTGTAAAATTTTTCAAATAAGAAAATGAGGCTGTAATTTACATAAGGGGAAAAAGAGAGAAAACCAACTAAATTAGTTACTACATTTTTGTTATTAAATGACTACTGCAGTTACAGGAAGTGCAAGGTTATGTAAGTAGTTTTCTAATGTGATGAATCTGCATAGAGGGCATAATTTCTAGGAAGGTGGTTTACTTAACTGGCAAAGACGTAATGTCAAGTATATCATCAGCAAAATTCTGTCACTGAGATTTCTCACTCTCATTGTCGCTATTATCGTATACAAATCATCAACCTCGAATATCTTGCTTCAGTATTCCATCCTTTTCCCAATAATTATCAATTCTGTTGGTCTTCTGATTAAAAAAACCTGTCATTAAGGGAAAGCTTTTCGTATTAAGTAATTTTTGTAGTCATAGGTAGGATATGGTAATCCAACTAATTTTCTGAAGTGTGATTAGTCTGTGCAAATAGGTTATTACCGTAACATAAACCACATGTTTTAAATGAATCACAACATTAAGCTATTATGTAATTTTAGATATTATTATTGCAGTTAATAATGAAATGCAATCTCTTGTTAGTTTAATACTTGGATCTGAACGGAAAAAATAACATCATATTTATAGTTTTGTTTTATATCAAAGTATATAAAATAAATCTCTCCCCCCCCCCCCGATAGGGTTACAAATGAAAAACATGCCACAGAAATGAAAGATAAACATTTTACTGATTTTGAGTCAATGCACCTGGAGAATTAAAGTGCTGCAGATACAATTCCAGACAGTTCATATGCGTTATCTACTGAGAAATCACAAAGAAATTTTGATTCCATCTTCCTCCTTGTCACAATATTCAACCACGTTGTATATGATATCTCGCGCCTGCCGATGTATACATGTTATATTTGAACACAGTGTACATGCACTGGACTCGCTGTGTATGTACGATAACTTCACGTAAACATCTCTGTGTTTGGAATTTTTCCCTGTAATCCTACTCGATTGCCATCTAACATGAAAAAATATTCAAAATATAACATTTTGAATTTGAAAAAATTCTGACGTGGTACACCAAAACGGATTTCAGTTTTGCAAGCAGTGTAAAAATTTGATTCAAAAACCACATTCATTGCGAAAGAAACGAAATCCATGCAGAACGAACGGTGTAATCTGCTCACCTAGTCGACATGTTTACTGCGAGGTGTATATGTGAAATTATTGTCCACGCTCTCAGATTAAATACCTGTATATGATTGCCTTGATAGTATTACTATTGTCACTTTAGGTATGACAAAACTGTGTAATGTATATCGTTCGTAAACGCGATAGGGATAGTAGAAGATGTTAACGTAGCACATTTTCCCAGCTCGCGTTCTTCTGGTGTCAGAAGGTTCAGCCAGACTTCCCAAGGAAGTCTGGCTGAACAGATATTTTAGCAATGGGTGGAATGGTTGCATCCTGTTGAAATAAAAGGCAAACGCACGGCTCCTGACTCCTAAAAACTTGGACTTTATTGAAAGATGTATCAGTTCAAATCAATTGCTTGTAGTGCTGGGTAGAAAAAGTAATACAGTGCGCAAGTGAAAGAGCAAATAGCTTCTCCTCCTAGAATGTGTATGTGTGACAGGACTCGCCACTTAAACACCGCAACTGAACATAAATGTGTTGGTACGAGGAATAGATCTCCGCTGCTCTTAAACCTATCAAATGCATATATCTTTATTACAGTTTAAAAGCGTTCAGATTAATAATTTAGTAATAATTAATTCATCGACTTTTGATCTGAAGTATAGTAGATGATAGGTGCAAATAAACTACATGTAAGGTTTTGCATCCTTTCCTACACCCCAAGGACATACAATTTATGTTATCCTACAACAAAATTCTTCCTAAAAGCCCACATCCTATCCCACAATATCCTGAAAAAAAAATTCCTTATGGTAAAACTCTTAACAGGTGAGCACGCACGCACGCTGGCTTTATACAGCCAGCCATCACCACGGACGGACAGATGGACGTAGGATTAAGGTCATAATAGTCCTTCACTCCCATTTATACACCAAACCAAATCTGCGAAAATAACCGTTTACATTCGGATAAGCGAAGTGTTAAGCACCTTAAGCATCACCTCGTCCATGGTGCACTCAGCCTCGTTAGGTCCCTAAGGGAGTAATTGAGGGAGCTTCTAAGCAAGCAGTAGCAGCTCCTGCCGGCGAAGACGGAAGAATTGCGTCGCTGACCACGTTGCACCCTTTTAGCAGTACTGCAGTTCATGAGTGTCACCTGTGGTGGACAGAAGCGGGAAAAGCAGCGGCCGTTCGGTAAACCTTAGCCTAGAATTGGTTACTACTCTATGAGGTTAGTTAGGCAAGGGTGTTCTTGCCTAAGTGTGCCTTAATGCGATTTCAGGATAGTCAATATTTGTCGATTGATATAATATCTAACAACATTGATATCGAGATTTGGGATAATTGTGTAACTATATATTCAAATATTATAGTAATTTATGCAGGAATGTGATCCCCCACTCCTAACAGGCATGTTTGCAGGTCACCTTCCACTCTCACCTGTCAAACCGTTGTTAAGGTGTTCTTTTGTCTTGACATTTGCGGGAGGGGAACTGTCAACTTGCCTGACAGGTGGAAGATGAAGGTGATTGATTTATTGCTCACTCCTGCATATACGCATAATAGGACTGGTTTGTTCTCAAATCCCTTCTACTGAGGAGATATATTAGGAGTTGATATATCATGGTTTTAGATCTACATATTCTAGAACTTACAAAGTCATCCGACCCTCTACTGATGCCATGCGGCCGCCGGACCAATTTCGCTGAACGTCCTTTGGCTGCAGGTGTCGTTTATGTACGAGTATTTAAGCATGCGAATGCACAGGTGTTATAGATGATTCCCCTCCTTTGTCTCTTACAACTGCAAGTGGTCAATTATGTAGAATGTAGGTCACCCGTTGTGATGAATAGTGGATCCCTCTAATCTTCAAGCGAGAAAAAACCTGCATAGAACATTCACTGGTCAATGACCTTAGTGGCGACACATCTGCGAAGCTATGTAACATCAGCATTGTCAGAAAAAACGTACAGTAAATATCTGAAGGCTAGCTTTGCGATAAAAAGCTTGGTTATTGGACCATACAAAATATTTATTACTGAAACAGACGAAATGAAATAACCAACTATCCAGATGACTTTTAAAGAGATGATGGCACAAAGAAAGGAGTACTGGGATTTATGTATATATGTATAGTATGTTAAATTAAAATGTTAATGGTGATTTTGGGAATCTTGTTAACTGTGTTCCACAGATGCTAGACGACGTTTCTCTGCAGATTTGTAGGAACTTGTAGTTCCAGCATGGTGACTGTCCAGCCCATAGTGCACGAATTACTACAGCTGGTCTTCACGGATTGTTTCCAAATCGATGGATTGGACGAAGGGGACCTATACCTTGACCAGCCCGTTCACCGGATTTGACTCTGTTACATTTTTTTTCTGTAGCGAAAACTGAAAGACACTGTCTACAGGTACGTGCCAACTACACCAGGTGATGTGAAACAAAGTATTACTGCTGCCTGCTCTGAAATTTCCGCTGGAATGCTAGAATGTGTACAGCAGTCTTAGCATAGGAGACTGGAAGCTTGTATTGAAGTTGCAGATGGTCATTTTGAAACAATATTTGAAGGTCACATTTATCTTTACTTGTCAGGGTCCACAGAGGCAGTGCACTCTTTGTTTTTCTTTAGTTTGCGCTACCAAAGGTCGGTGTTGGTGTGTAAAAGTTCCAAAATAAGATATCTCGTGAATTACTGGCACTTGGATTCCGCGGAAAACACCATTAACATTCTAATTTATTTGGCTTTTGAATTTGTAATTAGCCATTGTTCCATTTAAAAGGTGTATTTACTCAAAAATACATCTTATAAGTGTTATTAAAATCTATTTATAGACTAAAGTTACAAGCTCCTATCAATATACTGCATATCAATAGCATTTTCCATTTCGGAAATATTGGTGGTGCAAGTTTTAGGTGATTCAGCTACCCCATCTCTCTCTCTTTCTCTCTCTCTCCATCCATCCATTCATCCATCCATTGATCCATCCATCCATCCGTCCGTTCGTCTTTATATTATATACAGTTCTTGACAATATTCATATAAATATGGAAACCGACGTTTCAGAACTCGCGCCAATTTTGGAACAACAGACAAGATAGCAGGATCTAAATACAATTGTTGCAATGCATGGTTACTTTCGATTGTTTGACGGGATTTTTTTTACTTCCAAAGGGTATCATCAACACGGGTGGGGCTGACAATACATAGAAAAATAATTCATATATAACAATTCCTTGGCAAAACCTGGCGAGGTCAACTACTTTTTAATGTAGAAATGTAGCATTAATGGTGCTGCATAAGTTGTTCGTTGGCTTACGATCGATTGAAGATATTTGAATTAATTTTAAAGTTTTGGATATATTATAGCTAGTTAACACAGCTGCCAATTGTTCGTACTAACATTTATGGTTAAGCACAAATTATTAGAATATTCCAGCCGAAATTCAGTTTTATTTTGTGTTTGTCAAATCCGTGTTTTTCTTTCGAAACCTGCAGATATTTATGTGATGCATTTCGCTATAGAAGACAATTTTTTATGATTTCCGCCAATAATTTTAATTTAATCTTGATTTGAGTACATTAAGTTAAATAAGTGTTTAATATATGTGTACCTTCCCTCTAGAATCAACCCTTTCGAGTAAAAGGTTTGATAACTTCTGCTTTCAAATGTAAGAAGATAGACGTGTAACATTTAAATTAAATAAAGTGTCCCAGATTTCTGCTCCTGCGTCCTTAAACTACTTTGGGGGGGGGGGGGGATCGTCAGATTGCCCGGGTTGCTACATGGCTAATGTTAGTAGATAAATAAAGTGCACTAACTTGATGTACTTAATACCTGCTTTCTTATTCCGCTACGCTGCGCATCTACAGCTTGATGGTAATGTAGTGTGAAGCTTGTTCCATAAATAGCTTTTATCTTCGTTCCAAGGCACACGGCATCGTTATTTGGGAAGAGATTTCAAGATTCGCAAGATGTTAGATGGCATTGTCATAGAATGAAGTACAGGAACGTTACCGTGCTTATGTATGGAGATAATTCTATTGTTATAAACTCACCTAAGACTAGGCTCATAGTAAACAAAGAGCTGCTACTTATCTGAGCATTTATAGAACATCTTTGGGCTATTTAGTTCATATGTGAAGTCATATTTGCTGTAGGAATTACCCCAAGACATTCCTTATTCATGGTTGTTGATAAGGTACGTGGCGCAATATCAATATCAGTAATAATCAGAATAATTCAAATTATGTAAATTTAGCCTTTGTGGTCGCAGATGAAAGAAAAAAAGACGAAAGTTCTGGATGCACTCTTTTTTATGGAATAAAGTAATATGAATAACATATTGTCTCAATTGGTACATACTTCAACAATTTTCTAAGAATGTCGGAAGAAAATTTCAATTTCTTGCGGACTGATTTCACCAACAATTGCAAGCAGGAGACGAATTCCAGAGCAACCATGTCAGCTGAATTGAGACTTATGGTTAACTTAGATTTTCTTGCTACTGGAAAAGTTGCAGTTCTAGGAAGCCTCACAGGTGACGGGTCCTGGTTATATCTCCTTAATTAACTGCATTTTCTCTCCTTTAGTCCTAACATCCTTCATTGAATCATATGCATGTTATTAAGGCAGCATAAACCTTCCTTTAAAGGAGGTGAATAAAGCCAAATAGTATCAGAAATTAACAAATTAATAACAATAATAAGCAAGCATCTCTTTAAATGGGAATATTATCTTTATTTTTGCTTTTTAAGTAGGTGCTAACGATTTGTTTAATTTTAGGACTTTCGGAGAGTAAATTTAGGTATACCTTGTGTTTTCTGGCAATGGCATCGCTTCTCTTGCATTCTGAATGGCTTGGAAAATTGGTAAATCTTAAGAGACATACAAACGATAGTACACAAAAAGTAGATCTCAAATAAAAAAAAATTGTGGCGTTAACCATTGTTGATATTTTCTCTTTCAACATATTTCAACTTCTTTCTGAGATATATTTATTGTTTTTAAATTCTAATTACTGTTTTCAATTTGTAATTCGGCGTTCCTTCTGGTCACCCAAAAGAAACGGAATTCGCATTTTAATCTGCTTATAAAAGTGTTGTTTCTGGTTTTAGTCTACTATATTCTTCTTGTAACTAGGACGAAAAATGTCACTTTGTAATTAAAGTTAATTTGATTAACAAGAATAGAGAGCATACACTTTTGTAGGAATAGTTTATAAATAAGTAGAAGAAAAAGCTTTTTTTGAATGAATATAAATTAATCATTCGCCCACACTAGCCGTGTGTGTAGGCGATAATTTGAACAGGTAGAATCAGATTTTGTATGAATAGTTGTAGAACTCAAGAGAAACACATGTAGATGCAGCACCTTTTTTAAAACTTCCTTTGAGGTTACTCTCGCCCTTCAGATCAGTGATATATTATTTTGTTACTTGCTTGTAAAGATATAGTGCATGGTATTTTGTAAAAACAGCACTAATGATAAATATTTACATTTCACTGTCATTGAAACCTGTAGTGACACAGGCATCATTCATGCATACCTCAACCTCATTCCAGTGCCATGTTCAATAAAAGTACAATTTCCAGTATACTAACATAAATGTCGTTGTTGTAATCACATACCTACCGATCAAAGGTGACAAGAGTTGCTGCGTATTAAGGGCCCAAAAATGTGTCTAGACCACTTTATGTAAAATATGCTTGTTCTTAAAAACTGCACTTAAATATAAAACAATTTCATTTCATTTATTTGATTAATTATTAAGCTTATAACTTTTAAGGTATAGGTTAAGTTACATACAGCATTGAAATCACCAATTTATTAGAAATATGCACTGAAGCCTAAAACACCTATTTACGTTTGAGCCCGGTTTCATTGTATTTATTGTAAGCACCAATCAAATACTATAAAGTATTGAAATTTAATACTTAATTTTTAAATTTACCTTATAAGAAACTAATGTAGGATTTAACTCCTTACTGGGATTTTACTTTGAGATTGAGCCAAGAAATGACCAATTGATATGCTGAACTATAAAGTTGCTTATAGGAATTCTGAAGGACAAACGAACACATTCAATATGCCGTGAACAAGACAGCTCACAGTTAAATTTCTGCTAAATTAAATCCCTGATATTATTATATTGTTATGACTTATAAAACTAATGCACGTTTTCGTAAATACAGCATTGTGTTTTACAAAAATAGAAATCTTATCCCAAGCACACATTTGGAAGTCACCTGATCCAATAAAAGATGATTGTTATTATGGTTTTGTGTGTATGAAATGTCTGTAGAATCTACCATTAATGTCAGACATCCATTATGGGATGCAACATGAATCTTACCATATTACTTCCATCCTATCCCAAGCTAACATCTATGAATAAACAAATTTCCTTTATCATTTTATGAAAAACGGCTATTACATATTTGAATTAAAATAACGTACGTATGAGACAAAAATGGGAAGTAATATTCATTGATTCATTAATTCATTCTGATCGACATAATGTGCTCTATATATAGGGAAAGTTAAAGGAGATAAAATAGCTGAAAAATATTTAGGAAAGTTAAAATGTGTAATCAAAAGCGTTTGTGATATTTGTAACATGTAACTTAAAAAAAAAGAAACATCTTTCAGTAAAATACCCACCTCAGGCTATCATTCACACGAATTACTTTAGGAAATTTTGATTTTCTCAAAAAGAACTATAGTAAATTTATTTTATATTGGTACAACAAAGCCTGTTGTATTCTCATGTTGTGTTGTATCTACAGAATAATTGGCAATATGATAAACTTTATCCGATGAAGTCGAAGTAGATATAGGAAATATGTTTGTAAGAATAATTTGTACCGGAGTAGAGTAAGTCATGTGACTGAAAAGTCTGATTTTTCATTTCTTTAGTTGTTGTTTCTTTTAATCTAAAAAGACAGTTTCAGTTTTATTACCTTTTTCGGCAGCAGTTAGATGGCTTAAATAGATACCAAAGAACTGGTGTTGGTGTTCTCAATATTTCTCTTACGATTTTCAGCAAATTCACGAAAATGGCATTCTTTGGAAACGTTTGCGGTACTAAAATGGCCCAAAAACAGAAAAATAAGAAAATACTTGGAAATGAGTGTAATTTAACAGAGAGGGATGGCTGAGGGAGGCCCGGGTTTGATTCCCGTGACTGACCTACCTGACCCATGAGTTTTTCGAAGCTTTTCCCGGGTTGCCAGTTTATTTACATTCCCGCTCCTCCATTTCATATCCATTATCATTTCTTATCAACTTTCATCTGGTGCTCTCTGTCAGAGTGTACGTAACTTGGCGATGCATGGCAGGATGATATGCTCTGCGTAAACCTATTCGTCTTCCACCACACAGGTCTTGTGGTGGAACGGCTTCCGAAGCACAGTGGGGTGGGATGTTTGCTAACCTGGCCTACCGGGAGAAGATTCCATCTAAGTAAAATGTAGTTACGTGCTTTCCGCACTTAACTGGCTCCTTGGGACGTCCACCCTCTGTATACTCTCGCCTCATCCTTCCCTCCGAGGATGCTCCATTTGGGGAAATAGGTACAATGGACCAAGTTTGGACCTCCGTACCGAGTAATTTTCGCTGGGGTACAAACCCGGAACATCCCAAATGCAAGTTGCACTTCGCTAAGTCACTCGGTTATGTTACGTTGATTAATCGTCATTTCCTTCCCCGTTTTTGTGTTACTCTTACGTGGCTTCTATCATCTTAGCTCGGGGCGTATGCTCACCTCCTAACCTGCTGTTGTAAGATGTGAGTGCAGCAATGTGATTCGAGGGAGAATAAAACTTCTAGAGAGATACAAATTGACACTTATATAATACATATAATACGATTTCAGCAATTAAAGAAATTTATTTATTGTAAGGAAACTTAATGAAAAGGGAATAACTATTTTGCCCAGTACTGTACCTCGGAATCTCTGGGTGCTGGGAATCCTCCGATGCTAGTATTTAATGGTAACATTGCCCTCTAGCAAGAAATGTAAACGAGAAAGGGTAAATGGGTGTTTTGTGTCCCGAAGCGATGGAAAAAAAGGTCTACCACCGCCTAGGTAGCGGATTTGCCCTCTCTCTCACAGCTGTTTCCCAATTGCTTCCCAGATTTTGCAGCAGCCATATTACATAGATAGCAATTATTCGAGCAAATAAATCATAAGAACGAAGACCATAAGTAATTAAATTACTTGAACTGTTTTTATGAGCTGCTGCGTATAACGATTTCAAATTTAAACATTCATTTCACATTACAGCAAAGTTAGCTTCTCCATTATTTTTAAAACCAAAAAGTGTTCTTGAAAGTTCATGTCCTACTTTATTACATTTTCGTCGACCTTAAACGCGAAAATGATGTAAAGTAAAACACCTATTAAGATATGGACATCAGTTGCGGACTGCAGCAATGTAGTTTCATGTCCGAGAAAGAAAAGCATTTTTTGTTTTATACTATTTTAGACCTTATTTTATTAAACATCATTCTTAAAAATTACATTACCTATTACATAGAGATATGCCTTGCACTACTTTCTATCTAAGATACTCATGGTCAGTCTTGGTGTATTTAGCGGTGCTGGCTTGTTTTCAAATTGTTAAATGATATATTATTCTTAGTATTATGAATAATCAAGATTATATGATAAATAATCTACCCGCCCCGAAAAAGTTTGAAAAGTTGTGTAGTTTTCTTTTATTTGGAACGGAAGTATGCGATAAGTTGCATGGCATATGGCAGCTTGGCCATAAATATATTCAGTTATATATTTCTAAATTAGATTAATGTCAAATGAGGGGGAAAAGAAGTTTATGGCATCATTCAGAAAGTGTAGTATTACCGATCAGGTGGTACAGCCTATATCTTCAGATAGCCCTTTCGCTTTCCCAGGTGAGTTATTATAGCTCCTAGGTACGCAGTTAGATACGCTACGTTTATAATGGATTTATAATGAGCTCTACTCTTGCACAAACTATTCTTACAAATGCTTATTCTTGGAGAAGCACGTATGCGGAAAAATGTTATTGCTACATTATTTACTTGTTGGTGCAAGGGTAATATGGGTATATAGTAGGTTATAACCGAGCGGGAATTGCCAGGCGGTTTCGTCTTTGGTGCGCATTTGGGAGGTCCGGGTTCGATTCCCGTGGTTGACTTACCTGCCCCATTTTCCCGCGCATTTTCCCGGGTCATCAGGCGAATGCTAGGTGGGTTAATTACATTCCCCGAATTTCCTGTCATCTCCATTATCATTTCTCATCATATCACCTCGGTGGTCTCTTTCAGGATAGAAGTGTCTTCGGATGGCTCGGTTGTGCATGGCAGGTAGATATGGTCTGAGTGGAACTTCCTCCTTCGGTAGGACGGTCTCTGGCCACCGAGCCCGAACCGGATCTGGAGGGGACGTTTTCGGACCGCAGTCGGGTGAGCTGCCGGTTGTGTTGTCCTGCCGGGGAGTTTCCAACTGGTCAATTGTAGGGAACCAGTCCTCTGCACTGTCTTGGCTCCTTGGCTCCTTTGTCTCTCGCCTCATCCTTCCTCCCGGGGATGTCCCACTTGGGGCATAGGTACAATACATCAAGGTTGGTCGCAGTGCAGAATCCGCTCCGTACCGTAATGCAATCCAGTAGAGTAGCGACTGTGAAATATTTTTGGGGATGTTCCCTATGTGATGCCTTTGATATTCCGTACTGTTTGCGTGGTCAAAAGTTAAACACCTACTGGAAAATCAGAGGAATATGTCTGAAATGGTTTACTTCAAAAGAAAAAGAGGGGAAAAAAAAGGAAAGAAAAAAGTTTATTTTAACGAGTGTGTTCGATTTTGTGTCTCTCTTGCAGTTTACCAGTTTTGCACAGGTTATTCAGAGTATGTACTCTGAGAGATGCAGCTGAGTCAAAAATCCATTGAAAGTCTGTGATATTATTGACTGTATACATTGCAATTACAGACACGCCGTTTAAAATCAGAAATGTTAAATTGATTTATAGTAGATACAGTTTAACTGAAAAGAAGCTCAGAAAATGGGTACAAGATATACTTTGAGATAGAATGTTTTAGTACATCATGGGCAAGATACAGAGCGAAGAAACGTTTTGTGTATGTGTGTTTGCTTGTGCTTGTGTGTGTGTTTGTTTCGATATTGGCGAGATAGTTAATCCTGTTTTATTTTATGCATTTTTATTCTTTTTGTCCTGCACCGTGGCGTAGCGGGCTAAGGCAGCATGCCTTGGGCCCTGGCCACGGAAAGCGATCCGGGTTTGATCCCACCCATGTGGTGGAGCTTTTCGGTCCCGGGTATAGGACCGGTGCCCACTCAGTATCGTGAGGAAAGTGAGGAGCTTACGCTAGGTAAGCGGCCCAGGTCACGGAAACCAACGTTCCGGCTGGGGGATGCCGAGATGCTGACCACATCTCCTCCCCGTATCGGTTGGATGATCGTCCACCTCTGCCGTGCGTAAGTGAGCCTGAGGCCGGCAGTCGGGTTGGTAGGCCTTGGCACTCTAAGGGCTGTCGCGCCAGTGGTTATTATTATTATTATTATTATTATTATTATTATTATTATTATAGTTAGTTAGTTACTAACACTCCCCACATGGCAACCTTGGCCTTCGGGGTAACCTCACCCCACCAAGTGATGACCGGACCCATTTCTCAGGTGGAGGCACCCAGAGGGCGGTGTCCATTACCTCCGATGATAGGGTGATAGTGAAGATGGCGGTGAGGTGAGAGGACCTACAGTTTTTACCGTGGACTCCGAACCACGTTGGGCATAGGGGATACTTCACGTGTGCTAGACAGAGGTGAAGGCGTGGATAGGGCCGACTTAAAATCGCCAACCCCAGAGCCGGGAATCGAACTCGGGACCCTTAGAACGGGAGCCGCGAATGAAACCACCGCGCTACCCCGGCGCCCTTTATTATTATTATTATTATTATTATTATTATCATTATTATTACTTTTGTTCGTGAAATAATCACAAATAAAGTATTTTCATATACTACAATATTTAATGCGATATTTAAAAGCAAATGGTATTAGCAAATACGTGTGATACAACAACTACATGTACTTTTGAAAAGAGGAGTGTACAGTTTTTTTTTGCGTAATTTTACGTCCTCCAACGTTGTCATAGCGGACGATGAACAGAATGGGTGAAATGATGCTCGAACGAGTCCGAGGTCCATAGAGCTTAGAGTTACCCGACATTCGTATTTCTGGATAAGGGAAAACCCCGGAAAAACCTTATTGAGGGAACTCGCCCTGACCGAGATTCGAACTTTTATATGTATGTATGTATGTATGTATGTATGTATGTATGTATGTATGTATGTATGTATGTATGTATGTATGTATGTATGTATGTATGTATGTATGTATATATATATGTGTGTGTGTGTGTGTGTGTGTGTGTGTGTGTGTGTGTGTGTGTGTGTGTGTGTGTGTTTGTTTCTTCTTTTCTTATTTAACCGATTTTTCATTATTTCCGTTTATTTTCTTATCTGTTTTCCTAGTTTCAAAAATATTCACTATACACATAAACACCCATGCCCAAGGCGGGACTCGAACCCGCGACCCTCTACGCGGCGGAACCCTAGAGACATACGCTTTAGTGACCAAGTCTCCGAGGACCGGCAGCAAATGTAATTCCCTGAGGCTGATTCCTTATCTCAGTTTTTTGCAGAAAACTTTACTCGAACGCTGGACCCTTAGGTTAAAAGCCTAATGCATTCTCGGGACCTCTTGAACGTGAGGCAGACACTCTACCACCACGCTACCGAGGCGGGCTGTACAGTCTTCGTGTGATTTTGATCAGTAATATATTGTATCATTGAATAAACAGAGTTGCGTGTGCTGAAATGACAATCCTTAGACAGTTTTGTGTTAAACATAACGAGTGCTAGTAGTTTCAGTTTTCACAATGTTTCACATTGTGGCTATCTGATTTATATATTATTGTGGCATTTTAGACCATAAATAAAAAAGGCCCAGTGCAATTAATTTTATAGTAAGTAGTGTTTATTTTTTCGGATATGAATTACGAATAACCCTTCGGATTAATAGGAGTACATTGGTAATAAAATTGTCACAGGATGACGACTGTGGAAGTGAGTCGATATGCTTGATAATCAGATCCAACGAGAAAGCAAACGCGAAACGATACCCTATAATTTTCCATGGCTTCAATTTGCACATACTAAACACGTAGAAAAGTATTAGCTGTCTATTAACATGCAACATTCAATAATAACTAAGACAGATACCAAATCAGCTTCGAAATGTCATTCTAATTTACTCGCTCATACCTTAAAAACTGTTTTCTTTAGCAGTAAACCAAATATTATAGATATCTTTCTAAGCATCCTTGTTTTGTACACCCTCTGGTAGATTTACTTCAGCATATGACTTTACTTTTGTGTGTCTCCCAAAATGTATTAGTACTTCTGATGCTAACTGACTTTTCTTTTCTTTTCCAGGTAAGTGCATTTTCTTAGTGCCATCTGATGTTGATTTTCACTTACACTGGTAAAGTATACTTTCTGGATGTATTTACATATTAGCACTATCATAAGGAGCACATTTTTTCTTCTTTCTTAGTTGGCATTCCATTATTGTTGTCGTAGTAATTATCAGTTTATAGTATCATTTAAGTCGTCATGAATTTCAAAGTGAAAGCGTGCTATCATTACAGTAATCTTTGGGCTGTTATTAATGAAGGGTTCACTATCACTCTTTACAAAGTTGGTGGTTATCGTTGTTAGCTCAAATTGTCGGTCATTGTTAACGCGAATCTACATGCTCCATGCTGTTCATTATTTATATTTTAAAATAAAATAGGCTTTACACATGGGTATGCTTTATTTAATATTTTATGTTCTCGTATATTGGTTTTATGTGTATTAGAGTGCGCCTTTTTGCAAGAATTTTTTGTTGTTTTAATCACCTGTGTGATGGTACTGCCTCTCAGCAGTGCCTTGACTTTTATTGTAGTTCTGTGACATACAATTTGCCGCATTAAAACTAAATAACTCATTAGCACCAGCGGGAAAGAAAATGCAGATTAACATTCCAATAGGAGAAAGTACGAAGGAGCAATGCTAATAAAACTGCCGATCTTGCAAAGGAAGTCAGTAAGTTAAACTATTCCCGGCTTTAATTTCGCAAAATGTTTGATATGTCAACATTGCCAAAATATACTTCAGCAGCTCTCAACGCAGATGGAACATCTATATATTGATGTTACTAGGCACTGAAAATTTTACTTTCTCTACTACTTACCAAATAGAGGTGTTATAGTATTATATCTAAAACTTTGATATCAAAATTTCACAAGTAATACACCTATATCCCCTAAATCGTTCCACAAAGCGTATATTTTAAAATGGAGTCTCGTCAAAACACAAAAGCTGAAAAGAAAAGCAGGTTCAATACAAAACTTGACATTTTAAATACGGCCTTGATAGGGATGTGAGGCCAACTTGTATAAAACAAATCTCAAACATATTCACTCAAATGTCACATATTTAATATCGACAAAAATAAAATGTCCATCTTAAACCTTGTACGAGTTCCTGTTACCAATTTAAATTTATATTATATTACAACGAAATCTTAAGAGATAGGTCAATACTACAGGGAAAAATGTAAGAATCGTTAAAACATATAGGTTGTGGCAAATAAACTTTTTTTAAGTGCTAGCCGTTTTCGAAGTAATCCATGTTGAAGTATTCCATGCTAAGCCTCATCGTAGGAACTTACTCTGAAGTTTCCGATTATTTATTTTTTCCTCTTTCGCTTCCATCTCAGAGCGTGAAGCACTTTGCTCTTCTTGTAACTAAGGAGGTCGCTTAAGTGTAATCCTCGTATTAAAAAATATATCGTTAATATAGGATAGAATTATACGCTGTTCCTGTGAATACTATAAAATTTAACGGATATACGTGCAGCTATCGTTGATATAGAAAGCCAGATTATTTTTATGTTTAGTTTTAGTTTAATTTTAACACTTTCACTTTTTGTTTATCGTGCCCCTTCTGTCTTTACCTTTACGATTTTAAGAATCAATTGTTTCATTGACACGCCTTTGTTGTGGAAAGCAAGAATGAAGTTAAGTACATTGTTTTAAATCTACACCAATTTTTATTAAATTTTATAACCCAAATTAGAAAACTTGATTAAGTTCAAAATGTATATATAAATAACATAGCATTATAGGCGAATGAGAGAGGAAGCAGAAATCTTTGGAATTGTCCACTTTAAACAGCGTTGTACTCTGTGGAAGGACTGTAAATATTTTGATAACAATATAAAATTGTGATATTAAAATGTTGAATGACACGTGTACGTTTTAGTTTCAAGTAAAGAAATACTGAAGTCTTCCGCTGCTCATACTTAACACAGCCCCGTAAGCATAAGGTTTACCATACGAAAAGAGGTAAGGTATACAAATACAAATAAAGCAGCTTTTTGTTACACACTTCCGAGACATTCTCAACTTTATGCTTAAAACGTTCAAAGGTTAAGGCGTAAGTACCCTCGTGCGCCTTCATAAAGTATGGAGATACTTTTACTTCCTTTGTAGTGTACTTCCTTTGCTAAGTGGTAGAGTACTGTCACCTATCACATTTTTTGTGTTGGAGCCGTGACAAGCCAGTGCCGGGTGCGTACGAAAGAAAGAGAGAGAGCTACGCGCTGACATAGAAGAAACAGACAGATAGTGTGGGGCGCGCGTGCTGAACGCTTGCCGAGAGGGAAAGAGACAGAGATAGTCTATTATTTACCGCTGCATCGTGATTGTTACCGAGCGATCCACTGAGTTCTGGAACAATGAGTGGAGGTATAAAAGCGCCGCGGCTGTCAGAGCGGAGACAGTTGCTAGCTGAGAACTGTTAATTGTGTGTGTGCAGCTGTGTAGTGATTTGAAGTGTACCGCAAGCGAATTTTTTCGTTTGTTATGTTTGGTGAAGCAACGAGGGACTGCGTTTGTGCATGACATGTCATTTTTAGAGCTTGTAAGGGGTTTAGAGAAGCGTATTTCTACTAAAATAAAGAGCATTTTAAATTTCTGCAAACTAGAGTTGTAATTCTAAGGACCCACAAGGTCCCAGTACTGATTATATCCTACTTGCTCATTGTCTGGATTCCAGTGAAAATTTTCCATTAAAACCCGATAAGGAAGAGAAAATTTTAAGAAAAGTGTCCATTTCTCTCTCTCTCTCTCTCTCTCTCTCTCTGATTTATGAATGGCGCAAATGAAAAACAAAAGATTGGCTGTGATATTTCATAATGAAGTCCAGAATTGTACGGTTGCGACAAGAAAACACAACACAGTCCGGTATACTAGGTCTGTTCAAAAAGTATCGCGAATTTTGAATTTTTGCGGCCTACGTATACTCGATTTTTGATTGTTTGGCGGCGTTATGCTGGTATTCATGTCCTTCACTTATTTTGACAAGCTCGGCCCTTTTGAATGTTCAGTTAATTGTTGACAGCTATTTTGCTTGGACGTGTTTTGGCTTGACTTAGATTTTTGCCTATTCCAAGAACTGGAACAAAATATTTGTATCAAATTTTGTATTAAAACAAAATTAAGTACGCGGATGCATTCCGAAATTGACTGTGACATATTGAGAAGCTACCTTGGACCAAAGCAACGTTTATCGCTGGTATAAAAGGTTCTCAGAGGATCGAGAAAATGTGACGACGAAGAGCGTCTCCGACGCCCGAGCTCAACAACAGACGGAAACATTGAAGTGAAGAAAATAGTATTGGCCAATCTTCGAATTACCGTAGGAGTAGTTTCTGAGGACCTAAACAAATCGATTGCCTCGTGCTATTCGATTTTGACCAATGATTTGTGCATGAGAGAGTTGGTCAGTCGAATGTAACGTTTTGCTTATAGTTTTCTTCGATTGCAGAGGCATGTGCATCATGACTTTTCGCCACAGGGTAGAACTGTCAATGTAGATTATTGCATGCAAGTTATGCACAATTTGCGTGAAGCCATCCCCCAGAAACGTTCGGATTTATGGAAAAACAAAAGTTGGCTTTTGCACCATGATAACGCTTCTGTTCACACATGATTGCTTTTGCGTGAATTTTGGCCAAAAACAACACACTTATCACACTTATGATTCCGCAGTCACCAACACTCCCCAGACCTGGTCCCCCGTGCTTTTTTTGTTCCCAAAACAGAGAGGCCCATGACAGGACGATGCTACGCCATGATTTAGGAGCTAAAGACGGCATCGAAGGAGGCGTTCCATAAGATCACAAAAAGCAATATTTTGAAGTGTTTCGAGAATTGTAAAAAAACGTTGTCACAAGTTATAATACCTGGTGGGGATTACTTTGAAAGGGACATAAATTCATATTCATTAATAATTAAATACTTTTTGAACGAAGCGCAAAATTTGCGATAGTTTTTTGAACAGATATCGTATAATATTTATTTATAACAGTTACTGAATATTCTTCAGTTTAATTAAATTTATGCCGCATATAAAGAGAGCAGATCCGTTTGTGTATGTAAGATAATATGAAGAAATCCCTCAACTTATTTGATTATTTTTTTAACATTGAAAATGTAAATTCATTCTGCTGGACATGGGATGTCATGCGCCTTTTACTTTGATTTCATAAATAATTTAAATATTAAAAAGAGTTCTCAAAACCAATGTATTGTAGATGGATATTTGCTTTATGGGGGAAAAACGTGGTGAAGTAAGAAAGTAGAGGATGCCTTGGAGTATAAAGAATAGTCGTTGTTATTCCACAGAATGTAAATAGTTGCTCGCCACCGTAGAGTATGAAAACAAAAGCCGTTACTCTCTTTTGTAAGGAAAATTGAAATTGAGTTTTATATAATGGCGCTCTTTGACTGCTACAGTTTTCAGCGTTCCATTCTATATTGGATTGAAATACCTCCATTTTCTGACGCCTCTCTGTGGCTTAAGTTGTCTTATATACCTTAAATCTGAGACAGGAGAGATTATTATCAGCTTTGCTTTCTTTCCGGAAAAATACATTTTCTACATCCCCCCAATTTGATCAAACAAACAAAATAATGTCTTCCCATTGGAGAAAAGTATAACTGAAAATTCGCATAATAACAATAAATATATTAGAAATGGTTAGGGCAAAGAAACTGTGTAATAAAATCTACTATTCCTGAAGCCTACTGTATTGTTTATTTCCATTCTTCCTACAAGGAAACGTGTAGTACACTAATCCCTACGAATATATGCGTCGATTAATATGATGTAAATATAAGAATAAAGTTTGTATGGAATAGTTTTTACAAGAGTGAAATAGAGAATGTTACATGAGTGAAGTACATAAGATTTTACTTGAACGTTCAGAAGCGTAAATTGTAAACGAGAGTGGTGTATAGTTTCCCATATAAAGGCAGCCTTATCACACCACGCCACTCGACCTCGCAAATCCCCAGCGATAGACTGGTGTCCTTCTTATGCTCCATTCCTTCTGATCGTAACATCTGCCTTAAAGCCTCGACGCACATTCGTGTCGCCCTATCTGTGCATATCCTTAGAATAGGTGCCTGCAATCCCCTTACGGTAGTTCCACGTTTTTGTTTTCCGAAACCCAAATCATCGACCCTTGGACTTAAGGAAACTGTTAAAGTTGAATGTTCTCCAGTGTATAATCGCGAGGAAGTTGCCAAGTTAGTTCCCTCGGATTATTCTGTTGCTCCAGTTATCTCTCGATCCTTGCTGAAGACGTAGGAATGCTAATCTCTTCCAACGAGGGTGCGGTGGACGACTAAATTCAACTCGGAAACCTCAAGTCTTTATAGTGAATCTCGTGTTATCCGGCCACCTGCTCTGTTCTCCATACGTTACCTCGTCTCACATAAATTACCATTGTCTTCTGCGGAATCTCGAAGTAAGCCTCAGGCGTCTGCAATACTTTGAATTCATCTTCCATTTACAGTTTTAATCTGTAATTCACAGGAAAGAGAAGTTTCCCAGAAATGCTTGACTTCCGACTTGTGTCTTCATGTTTAAAACAGCACTTACCCTATCTTTTATTTGAACATGAATAATACAAAGAGAATCAAGATAGTGTATACTCGTACTTTTATCATGATATGGTTCCTCTTATTGCTTACTAACAGCATAGAACACACCCTGTAAGTAACTTGTATTGCAAGGATATTAATATTTAACTTGTAGTGTAATTTTAAATTATTATTAAAAATTGCTAAATCTTAGCATGTATAACGAACTATCCTCAAACCAAAAATGAAGTTAAACATTTGTTTTAAAGTTTGTGTTACTTACATTCCTTTAGATCGGTAACAATGACGGTTCACTTCCGTCCAACGAGTTGTTAAATGGGACAGCATTGATTTTCACTCATTAGAAGCACTATACTTCTTCACCGTGCTTACAGTCAACGGTGATGTTTACGATATTGAGGGATCTCAACATCCAAAGCATGCTTTCGCGAAGAATACCAACACAACGTAAGCAAACAAGTGATACGGTATTACATTAGGAAACTGGCAATATATCATTGTTTACCCACTCTAGTCTCCCCAGCTTCACGATAAAAATGATAGAAAATTGGTTATTTATGTTATTATTATTATTATTATTATTATTATTATTATTATTATTATTATTATTATTATTATTATTATTATTATTATTATTATTATTATTATTATTATTATTATTATTATTATTATTATTATTATTATTATTATTATTATTATTATTATTATTATTATTATTATTATTATTATTATTATTATTATTATTATTATTATTATTATTATTATTATTATTATTATTATTATTATTATTATTATTATTATTATTATTATTATTATTATTATTATTATTATTATTATTATTATTATTATTATTATTATTATTATTATTATTATTATTATTATTATTATTATTATTATTATTATTATTATTATTATTATTATTATTATTATTATTATTATTATTATTATTATTATTATTATTATTATTATTATTATTATTATTATTATTATTATTATTATTATTATTATTATTATTATTATTATTATTATTATTATTATTATTATTATTATTATTATTATTATTATTATTATGCAATTATTTTACAACGGGACTTGTGTATAGTAAAAGATGGACAGCACTTACAGCAGCTATTATGATTACGGTGAGTACCGACTTCTTATAATTAATATAGCACAGTAAGTTACATTGTTTTTAGTCCCGAGAGTTAACTGTCCCGAGCATCGGTGAGCAAGCGGGTAACCTCCGTGGCACGGCAACTATCACGGGCGTCGATTCGTAAACTAACAGCATTGTACATTAGTAGATTCTTAGCCCTTTGAGAAGACATTCGATTCATGGGTAGGCACTATTTACTACAAGTGTGAGGTACAGGAAGTAATAGATACGCGGGTTCAGAAAGTGTTATCTGTAATATAAAATGATTGTAGTAGACAAATTAATTCACAAAAAATCCTCGTTTTTAATATGCAGAAGGAGAAAAAATGTAGCATTTTGTAAATAACGGTGTTATTCCAGATTTTTAAAAAAATTTAATTCAATAAATTGATAATTTTGCTAATCTGCTAGTTATTGCAAGCTGTAAAGGATAAATTTAGAAGTAGCTATTCCTGGATACTGGGATTTATTAAGACTATTTCATAAGTAAAATAACAAATTTAAGTTAACATGTAATGTTGAAACTTGCATATTTATGAAAACTTCGGAATTTTTGTCATCATAGAAGAATGGGGAAATGCACAGTACGTACGGGTTTAACAGATGTTTACTTTCTTTATTGTTTACAGCAACAGATTTACATTACGTGAAATAAAATTGCCCAACAAAAGAGAAAACTATATTAAGTGCAGTAATGCTTAAACTAAAGAATGATCCTACAAAGTTATCGAGAAGTAAAGCTGTAATTGACTGGAATTCCTTACATTTTATTGAATGTGCTAAAAATAATATTCAATGAGCTATTATTATCTACATTTAACCACTCCATTTAAAATTTGATGATGGTGTAATATTTATGAGGGAATGTTATCTAGAGTTAAAATAGAAAAAGGAAACATACTCGTTTTTTTAATAATTATATTTTGAGTAAATTGAGATAGCATGTGGTTTTACTGGCTTAGTAGGTGCAAGAATTAAGGTTAAGCCCGTTAAGTTCAAGATGAAAATCACGCTGGTGCAACAGCAATGCATTCGTTTTGCTTTTATGAGTTAGCATTCTCAAGGACCATGTCAGAAAAATGTTCTTCGCTTTACTTTATAAAGTAAATTTTAAGTTACATAGCACCCTTAAATTGTTAAATGTATGTCTTTCGTACAGTTCTCTTTCCTTAACAGCTCAATTAAGAGGGAAAAGTTGAGATCATGGATATGTCCTACCTCGACTTGAGTTTACGATACACCCACCGAAAATAATCATTCCGGGATCAATTGGAAATTATGTGCGTGCAGCAAATAATGCCCATATGGTGCCATGCCATTCCCTCGGCGTAGTATGGGGTATAATAGCAGTCATAAACATGGATATAACTGCAGGGGAAAGCCCCTCTCTCTTCGACGGTGTCCCTTAGGACTCCAGAAAGGAAAGAGGGGAAGAAGAAGTGAATGCGAAATTTCTCTATTACCCTTAGGAACTGTGTTCTGTTTGTCATATTTTCTGTAAATCCACGCCGAATGACCCTTGCGACTATATTGACGACACAGCCTAAAATGCATCTACTGCACTTTTGATCCTATTCTAAGAGTTAAATTATTGTCGTTGGTTCTGCTTGAAAGTTTAACTGCTAAATCCAACAAACTTTAACTGTTTAAACAGAGGTGTAAACAATATGAAACACAAACTGCCCTAATAGTCTGGTAGAACATAGGTAGCCTTAAAATCCAGAGTTCCAAGGTGCGATTCCTGCTTGGATGTTTGAAGTTTTCTTAACTTTTTTTATGGCGATCTTTAACTGTGAGGTTCTCAGGGTTCCATTCTACACCGGGTCATCTGCCGGATTCGAGCTCAAGAACAAGAGGCTAGCGTGTTACGCCAGATCCATGGAGGACGACTATTTTGTTTCTTAGTGAAGAAATTAACATAGTCCGTGCGTGTGTGCGTGCGTGTGTGTGGGTGGGTGCGGTGTGTGCGGGTCCTTCTCTACCGCCTGCCTCAAATAACTTCTGCAAAGTATTCATACTAACTTATTCTCTCTACTTAATGCTATGGAGCTGAAGTTGCACATTTGGTTTAAACAGGTATTTCCCTGTTCAAATAGGATGCAGAATCGAAGCAGTAGTGAAAATTCAAAATACGGGTCGTACTTTCCGTTGTATCCTAGCAACAGCCGAAAGCGGTATATTGAACAATCCAAACCTATAACAGAGAAATTTTTAATGCCACTATAAATACCAAAAAGTGTACGTTTTTGGTGCCTTATTTATTTATTTTTATTTTTTCTCATGGTTCATTCTTATTCAAAAGAATCCTTTGTGATACCTTTTATCGCCATTGCCAAATAAATTATGGCATGTTGCACTGTTGCTAGCAGACTTGATTTCCAATATTTTTATGAAGGAAAACAGTTTCTAAGTAATTCCTGGAAATACAAATTTCGTAGAAGACAACATTAATCACTTTACTGATTATTTTCTAAAGTTCTCAAAGTTTTCAGGACAAAAGGTTTTCCTTTGCGATTTAAAGCGTATTTTACACTAAAATGTAGAGTGATAAGTCTGAAGTATATACTTCTGTTCTACAGTAGTGTCAATTATAAAGACATAACAATAAAAATGACACTTTTTAGCAGTCCCATATATTAAGGAGCTTCATCATCAAAATTCACATACGCCGCATTATCTACACGATTGTTCTGATAATCCCGGAACAGGTTTTCATAAAAATTTAGCTTCTTCCAAAGGCACATCGCAGTACATCAATGACCTCTTTATGATACCAATCCTTTTTCACTATATTGTCTTTGAATTACTTATTCTCCGCTTAAAGGATTTCAGTATTGGAATATGTGTATTTTGTTTTGACAGATTCTTGTGCTGCAGCAGAGGGACATCAGTCACTTTGAAAGTAAATCTCATCTTCAAAAGGTACCAAGATGTAGATTTAAAAGCAAACATTTGCCAGTTTCTAATAAGAGTTTTGGGTTACAGTGTCTCATTTAAATCAAATGAAATTTCTAAAGTAAAGTGATCGCGTCTTTTCTTTGGTACCCTTCCTCAATACTTTTGAAGATACGATAGTGAAAGATAAATGACCGCGAATGGAAAAGTAACGGAGAATCTTAAAAGCAATTGGCAATGACGACGGAAAGGATCGCGGAACATTTTATTCTGTGAGAAATATGAGTGAGAGAACCGCCACAGAATAAAGTTTTTTTTTTTTTTTTAATTATATTACAGTTCAATTTCATTGTGATTCCCATACTATTTCATTTGATCCACAACCCGTTTGAGCATCTAATCATACATAGTGATATATATATGTATATATATATTCAATTTCATATTATGATGTTGCAGAACCTAAACCGTTTACTGTAAACTATTTCAATTTTAATTTTGGGAGAAGTTAATTTGGTTGACATGTTTTCATGTCTGAAAGAGCCTTTTTCTCCATAGATGGTGGATCTTGTAGTCAGTCCTTGTTTTATTCCTTTTAGGGGTGGATTTAATTTTCAACAAAACTCAATAAAGGTACAACAGATGTTTGAGCGTTGGTTTTCTTTTTAATTGACGTCCTGCAACGTAAAGTCATATCGGACGATGAATGGAATATGTGGAATTACTCTCAAATGAGCACAGATTGCCTAGAGCTTAACCCACATTCATCTTTCAAGATAATCTAACTTCCTCCCCCCGAAAAAGCTCTTCATGAGATAACTTACCCTGGCCAGAATTCGAACTCGGGTCCTCTTGAACGTGAGGCAGACACGCTACATAAAGTGTGAATTTCTAGAACATTTTTATTTTGGGAGATGAAAGACTTTACATTTGTAGTTTAGTCCATATCTCTTAATATTTCGTTTCCTTCATCACTTTCCTATAATATTCTATCCACAGGAATCGCCCCTGACGCAAAGTATGTTCTAACCTAACGTTTTTAGCTGAAACTGCTTTTTAAACATTCACACAGTTACCAAATGTGGCTGCGTAGGTTAACGCAGTGTCGCTGTTTTCCTTTTTCATCTGATGTAGTACAGACACTCATTTTTGTTCATTGCCTAATGTTATCTTACTGTTTAAGCGAAAATGTTCCCTGTTTTATCTTAGTATTATTTTCTTAATAGTGGATCAGCTCATCAGAGACACTAAAATATCCGGCTAACTTATCAAAACGTTCTGCTCAAAATGGTGTATTATTAATTAACAACTTGGCACAACTATGCGCAAAGTACGTAATTAAATATTATAAAGTAGAATTTCTCAATTCTGGTCACCACTGAAGTGTTAGAGAGGTGTGGGTAATTCGAGAGCATTGTCGCGTTTCTCATGTAAAAATATTATAAGCGAATCATTATATTTTTAAACCATGTGCTTCTTTTCATGCAATTCTTCTCTCCTTTTTGTTGCTCTTTTAGGAGGCTGTACATTTTGTTTACCACAGCAAGATATACATATATCAACTGACCGTAATTATTATGAAAGTTTTAATTATTAATGAAAGTTTTTTTCTCTGTTGGTTATCTCGACAGTTGACACACAGATGATGATTCTGGTTTTCGTACTTGTCTGATATAAACTACCCACCATCTTTATTCCGTTTCACTCTATTAGGTCACTTCACTAATATTACATATCCAAAGAACATTCCTGGGACTTGTTCTTTGTTAAGTTGAGGCAAATCACGTCCAGAGCTTTAAGCAGCAGTTCTAGGTGTAGTCGCAAAATTTATTTCCAAGGAACTCAGTTGAAAGCTGACCTAATGGACAGAACAGGACCTGGTTCCAAATTCGCGGTTTGAAAATTGGTCAAACCGATGGATTTTGACTGCTCCTGTCAGAAGCTTTACTGATATACAAAAAAGCTTCTACGGGACGAAATTCCGACATTCCGGCAGCGCTGATATGATCCTCACAATCGACAATTTAATTTAATTCAAGTTCGAATTCTAGTCAGGGTAAGTTAGCCCATGAAGGTTTTTATCGGGGGCTTTAGGTTATCTTGAAAGATGAATGTGGGTTAAGTTCTAGGCTATCTGAGCTCATTTGAGAATAATTTCACATATTTCATTCATCGTCCGATATGATTTTACGTTGCAGGACGTCAATTGAAAATAAAACAAACGCTGAAACACCTTTTTTGAAAATTAAATCCACTTCTAATGAAAAAATATTGATTATTTCTTTATTCCGTAATATTAGAGTTAACAGCAATAATGCCTTTTGCTGTAACAATAACTGCAGCAGAAATTCAGCTTTCCGTAATAACTTCTAAAACTTTAACTTTTTGTACTAAGTAATAATATATTGAGAAAAAGTGTCTTGTGCAGGTTAGTAATTTAACTTCATGAGATCCGAGAGAGATTAATTATTCTGCTGCTGTTAGCTATGACGATAAGGTAGAAAAATATGGCGGATTTTTAAAAGTTATCTCTCAAGTTCTCTTTGCGAAAGAACTTTGGTCCGGAGATTCAAATTATTCTTTGGTCTAAATGTTTAAGTTTGTTCTCTAACTGAAAACCAGACAATTCGTTATACATTCTAAAGAACACATTCGGCAACTCAAACCTGACTTTAAGCCAAAGTTTACTTAACCCCTCGTCTCCCCCTTGCACCTTCACCGTTCTCTTCCAAAGCGAACATCAAATCCAAACACCTTGGGATCCAGGCAAGGTGTAGGGATTAAAGTACCTGCCTACGAGAAAGAAGGCAGTTTTTAACTTCCCTTTCCTCAACAGCACGCAACCCAGAGTGCTAATTGATATCAGCTTCTAATTAGTGGCAGGGGGCGGCTTTAATTGAATGAATACCTCCAGTCGACGCCCATTATACTCTCCGACTTAAAAATAACCTTATTCCTTTAGTTCCCAACAACACATCAGGTAGATATTATAATAGAACTTTATGCATTAGACAGTTAATGAAAAAACTCTTCCCCAGTATGTAATCTTTAATGGTAAAACGAATTAAGAGACATCTATTTTGAAATACCCAAAAATATTATGTGTATTAACTCTCAATAGTAAACAATCAGAGAGTGCCCATTGAGTAAAATAATACAATTTTTATCGATTAATACAATTTAATGAGTAACCCTGTTAGAATTTTATTCAGTAAAAAGTAGTCCAAAGCATACTGCATGAGGAACTAAGTTTCAGGATTCAAATTATATTGAATATTGCTAAAGATTTGGCATGTGATAAAAGTACTTCTAGAGCAAGTGCAAAGGTATATAAGTCGTAAGATGAAGAAGCTGGATGGATGTTTCGATAGGAGCGCACGGTGCAAGGTAAACTTTTCATGTTCAAGTCCCAATTACCAGGGAAAAAAGTGATGAAATACGATTGGCTGAATCCAATAGTTTTCTTTTTTCAGTGATTCCAATTAACGCTTTTTCTACGCTCTAGTGTTAGTATTTTTCAGACATTATAATAAATATGAAATGAATTGTTTACAGTTTTGCAATTCCGTGATACAACAATAATAATGTCATCGTGCTTTATACTGATGTTACAGCAGAATAATTGGATTTCAAAAATAAAAGCTGGATTGCCTAGTTACTTTGGAAATTGAAAGCAACACACATAAAGAAGATAATTTCTTCATTAAGAAAGAGCAATAGCTGACGTATATTTGTTTCAATACTCAAACATAAACTTCCTTTGCAGCATGCCTTCCTGACTGCACATTTCTTACATGAGACCTGGGAAACATTGAACATTAAAGCACTTAAATTAAAAAAACACTAAGAAAGAGCAGTATTTTACATGTTTGTTTCAATGTTAAAACAAACTTCTTTTGTACCTCGCCTTCCATACCGCACAGTCTATATTAGTTCTGATGAACATTACTTCGAATGCGTGAACTCCCTACCTTACCTTGTATTAGTTGGACCGGATTTCCCTTTGATTTTCTCTGATTTTCACTTTGATGATCACGATGGGAGGGGAAATAGAGGAATGTGTAGGCGCCTTGTGAGTATTCTCCCACAGACCTACATTACACTGAAGAATATATGGCGAACATGACATCCGCGAATTATTTGGCTCTCGCAAATACATTGAATTGGTATGGCATCTAAAACCATAGTGTATTTCTGTCGTAACGAAATGCCGATTTTAAGCACGTCTCAGAATTGCCCAGTAATACCGCACTCTCGAGAATTGTTTTGCAAAGCCTACCCAACCATCCAGTACATCTATAGGTGCAGTGTGGTACAGTGCATGTTGGTGATTTGCAGAAGGAAGATATATTCGCCAAATCTGCACTAAAGCAATATATTGTAGCTCGGTTCACTTATAGCTTACAATAATTTCCATTTGGTATGGTGCACTTTCCCGAAATAGTTTAGCAATATGAATTCATAATTGGAAATTTTAATGTCTAGACCTACAATTCTTATCTCTTATTGTTTGGCTTGTACTCATATATATCAAATAGTTTATCCGCCTACCCCCCCCCCCCCACATTTATATGCCGTCTTTAACATCGAAGGTCGTATTAGCGACTTTGCCTTTGGAATACTTGCTCATCGGCAATGATATTCACTCGTTTATTATTATGCTAATATGTGAGTTCAATGACATTAAATTCAAACATGCAACACACGTGCACACACATTTTCACTCATACTTGTAGATATGAAATAATCTTGACAAGAACCACTCCACTCTCCAACCTGCATGAATTTCGGGACCTGTGAGTATGAAGGCTAGCATATTATTCTTAAGACAACAATACCAGGCGTAGCAGTACCAGAGTTTTTACCTCGAACATGCGTTAAAATTGTATTTTAAAAATGTGGTTTTTAACATTGTTCTGAGTTGATAGTAAGATTTGTTAGTACAGAACTCTAATGTTCTCTAGATATCTTGGTAATAAACTAATGCCAAAAGGCGGCTTCATGTGTTTGCATTTTCGCTTGCATTTTGATTTTGCATTGAACGTTTGTCCTAAAAACTCCCAACATATGAATTACGTTTTTTATACTTATCTAAAAGAAAATTGTTTAGTTATTATAAAATTATTCATTAACTAATTAAACTCTGATTTTAAATGGAATACTAAGTATACTTTTTGTCATTTGGGGGAAAAATAAAAGGAACATATAATATTCACTGCATGAATGTGAATGGGTACTTTTAACACCCACTTTTCTACATGCGGCACCGCAGTTAGTGACACTGATGATACACGAAATGAATATGAAGTAACAGTGGAATGAGGTGGCGGGGAAAATCGGAGATCCCGGAGAAAACCCGCCCCAGTTGCGGTTGCCTGGGATCGAACCCGGACCGCCTTGGTAACATTCACAGGAATTATATGTATTTCAAAAATAAGATTCGCAGCTTTTTAACTGTCTACGCTGAGGACTGTAGAAGTTAAGAAGTTAAGAAGTACTTTGATCGTTTAGTATAGGCATCATTTAGTTAAGACAACGCATACCAAGTTCGCCTCGGAGCTTCTGTTTAAATTACTTGTAGTTACACTGAGGGAGAGAGACATATAGGATTTTGTGATCGTATATTAGAGCGACATTGTATTGATCACTAAATGCATCAAAACTAAAATAATTTGCGACATGTGTTGTATCATGTTTTATTAATTTGTTATAAAAAGCTATGAAAGGATTAGATAGTAATTTGGAATGTTTAAGAATTAATTTTTTAAAATACCGCTTGCATTCGTATTTAAATCACCGAAGATGCGAAAAGAAACATCCTAGTTTTGGATAAAAACTTAATGTGGTGCATAAATAAAAATTAGATTTTTCGACGCAGCACAAAAACGCATTCACTTACATACTGACAGCACACCACAACTGCTATACAATATGCTCTGACTCCCTGAGTACCTTGCAGAGCATGTAGAACTACGCCACAGACAACAAATTAGTTCAGGACACACAGACACTATTCAGTAACTCACCGACGCTGGTAAAGACGTGGTTTTCATTTGGATCCCTTCCCATCAAGGAATAACAGGGAATGAAAGAGCGGACGAAGCTGCTAAAGACGCTACATCACTACGCCAACAAACAAACGTCCAAATTTCATATTCAGATATTATAAATAATGTCTCCAAAACACCAGTACAAAAATGGAAATCTGAATGGAATCAACAACCAGGAAAATTACACCAAGTGTGAAAAGGATCCACCGCTCTTCACCCAACCAAGCCGCATACTAGAAAGGAACAAGTCATTCTCACCCGTCTACGAATTGGTCACTCCAGCCTCACTCATTCATATCTTCTCTCAAGACAGCCGCAGCCTACATGTAAAGAATGTAATGAAAACCTTACAATTTACCACCTTCTCATAGAATGCAATGAATACGAAAGAAACAGAAAACAACACGGAATCCCACAGGACATCTCCATACTGCTAAACAGTTTCAAATTACGACGCAATCTATTTAATTACCTAAAGGATATAGACATTTGGAAATTAATATAAATAATGTGCAATATACTTTAATCAATTGTATTTCATAATCTACGTAACGGTGTTAAAGTAATGAAATTTTTGTTTTGCAAAATAGTGTTGTTAGCTTATATATTTTCTTGTCTTTGTTTTCAGTTATCTGTCTTTAATGTAAATTGTTTTCATAATTAATGTTATTAATGTGTATATTTTATATGTTTGATTGTAATCCTGTATATTGAATGTAACTTTTTATATATGTTACTGATTGTATTATTTTGTAAAAATGGTCGCGATAGGACCCAGGAAGTTAAAGCGACCTTAAATAAATTTAAAAAAAAAACTCATTCAGACACAGGTGCTACATACAAATGTAGTGCACATGCTTAGGGCTTGATATCAGATATTCCATTACCATGAGGGCTTCCGCACCGCATAGCAAATATTAACCCCGTTGACATATATACTGGTGAGAATTTTTGCTTACAGTGTGGTGTATACCTCACCGTACTTTAATCATTTAGAGCAAAAATGCTCTTAAAATCCACTTATTGTGTGTAAAATCGTGTAAAAGGTAAGAAATCTGATGAACCTCATAAATAAAAAATTGAGCTTCTATCATTGATTGATATTCAGAACAGCAGAATTTTCTCTGTAGCAGCGTTCTGTGTTTGCCGAACATTTTCACTTTAGTGATCGTATAAAAATTTTAGTCAATTTTATAATGCATGAGAACGTTGCGCGCTACCATTTTATGTGGACGTCATGAGTGCTGTAATTAGCAATGAATCACTTTGTTTAGAACTTGTGACTTATTCCAGCACTGAGTGCTATTTCAGATAGGTGCGTTTCATCAGCGAGCGTTAATTTTGGCTTCAAACATTAAACCAATATGTAGATGCACTTAATGAAAATCCATTCAGCTACACCGACATAATTTCATGCTCACGGGTTGATTGGGCACGTTCTATTAGATGTATGTTTGCCAAACATGGCCAATTGCACAAAAAAGGGAAAGCACTGGGCATTTACGGCTACATCGACAGAAATGGTACACGGAGGAAATGTTTCGTGTGTAATAGGTCGGAAAATTAGTCCTTTGACACGGGCGCTTGGACACACGGGAGCAGAGTTGCACTCTGCTAGCCAGAAATGCAGTAGGAGGCTTAATGCTGGCAGTCTCGGTTCTTAATTAGCAGTGCCTTGCAGTGCTTCAATGAGATGCGTAGATTGCAGGTCTTCTGTCCATCCTCATTAGCGTCCGACGCTCAAATTCATCTGCATGGCAGAAACCGAGCAGAATGAGCTCTCTGTATGGTCGCGAAAATTACTCGCGGAAATCATTTTACATGGGCATGAAGCCAGCAGTAAATATCATCAATGCTTTCATTACGCGTAATACTAACGTTAATGATAGCCATGTGTGAAGGTTCAGTGAAAATGAGCCAAAACTTGTTTTGTTTTACCTCATGAAATGTTAGTTTCTCTATTATATGACCATTATACCATTGGTAGCCCATTCGCGGACTCTCTTCCCTGCGCCGGAGAACCGAGTCCCCGGGGAAATAGTCTAGTACAGACGAACTAAAATACTCAGCTCTTCTTATAGAGGCAGTATGTCATTTATTGTTTTATTAAACATAATACATACTTTAATTTTATAGCACTTATCGCACCTCACACTCCAATTTTCTTGTTTCTCGCGATGTGAATATCGCGAAGCTTCAAGTTAGCCTCGGTTTTCAAACAAGGCAAATTGCTGATTTTTAGCAAAAATAAAATAGATAAAATGAGTGGCAGTTTGGAGCGACCGCACTTAAAATTGTAAACAAACCAGATAAAACGAACGCTGCCGGAAAATCTGCACTATTAGGTGAAGCGCCTAATTATGACTGAAAATTGAAATGTGCCGTGCGATAAGTGCTAGAAATTAAGACTTTTTAAATGAGTAAAATGAAAGATATGCTGCCTGTTTATAAGGCAAAGCTTTCAATGTCTCTTTCGGCGCCATTATCAATGTGACTCGGATTTGTCGCGCAGTAAATATCCCGCGAATGAGTTACCACATATTTTAATGAGCCTATAGTCAGACGTAGTGTCGGCCAATAAATGTGGCTCATGATTTTCGCTTAAATCGATGTTCCGCAGTTATTTTCTTGCTGTTATGCTGGCGAAATAATCGCCGCCTATCTCTAATAGTTATTATTACTATTATATATGCAAGCTAATCAAAGATGGCCAAAATGAAGAAAAATCCGGTACAAAATGTGTGTTGTGGAGGTGAAAACCATTTAACTCCTTGCTGCCAGTAAGGACGTCTATAAATGATTAACTTTAGGACATGATCAATGATATATTGAACCCCGTCACATTTCGGAGTATTATATTGAAATTTTATCGATTCGGTGCTCAAGATATTCAATGCTCTAAGTTAAAACGAAGGTGTTTAAAATTAAAGCAATTCTAAGACACATTTTATATAAATCATAAATATTTATTTCCCTTTCAAATAAAATTTGCCTACGAAACATGTTCATATGATTGCATAACGCGTGCCACAGCCATGAATGTAGCAATGGTCCGGCAGACACATAACGTGCAACCGGGCACACCCCCTCTGCTACGAAAACTTACCCAATGACCTGGTAATGCTTTTGCTTGTATTTGCCATTTTGAAGAAAAATTTATACTATCCCAAAATTACCATGGGCTCCCTGAACTAAAAATACGAGGCACGTCCAGAAAGTAAGTTCTGTTTGGTAATAACATTAAATTGTGTACAGATACAGAAAAACTATTTGCTCCACCAAATTCTACAACTCTTAAACTATTTTTCCACATAACTGTCGAAATTTTGCAGGCATTTGTATACGATCTTCATAGAAGTTTGCCGCGTGTGGTTTCAACCAGTTGGAAACATTTTCTTTCAGCGCTTCATCAGTGTTGAGGTGTTGACCGCCAAGGAAAAATCTGAGATGCAAAAACAGATGAAAGTCGCTAGGAGCGAGGTCAGGGCTGTACGGGGGGTGGTCAAACACGTCCCAGCCAAATCCCTGTAGGATGTCTTTCGTCACATTTGCAGTGTGTGGTCGTGCGTTGTCTTGAAGAAACACAACACCTTTTGACAGCATTCCTCGGCGCTTATTCTGTATTGCGCGGCGCAATCCTAGCATTCAGAAAACGAATCACAGATCTGATTTCACAATCGGCGGGATTTTCAATCAACACCGACATTGTAAACAAGCTCAACAAAGCGTACGTGGCTGACAGCGATCTCACAATGGCACACGTTTCTTCTCCTTGATACACAGCGTGTACCGCGCATGTGGCAACTGCGATCGCAGCACTGCAGCGGAGATAAATTGAAACAGAACTTACTTTCTGGACGCCACCTGTACTTTGCTTTATACAACATTTGGTTCTCAAGATTTCTACGATATGAGGTCCCCGGTGCCCTCCCCCCTTTGCTGTGTCTGTAAACATGAAACTAAAGAATAAGCGTATGCTTAATTCAGGTGTCCTCTAAAGGCTGAATGCGAAGACCAGTAGAATTCTGCTACCCAAACAAACCTTTCAATAGATTAATCCTATGGCGTAAAAGCCCGCAAACGGGCCTGAGCTTGCCAACCCGATTTTCGGCACACACACCCACATACGCAAGGCAGAGGAGGCGATCATTGAACATCCAACCGATACGGAAAGAGGTGTGGTCAGCATCACGCACCACCGGCCGGAAAACTTATAATATAATAATTTTAGTTATTATTTGTTGCTTTCAAAACTAGCTGTAACTGTTAACTAAAAGTATCACATAAGTTTATTCAACTACTTTCATTGTGTTTTAAGACCAGTTTGAAAACGTGACATGGACCTGAAAACAACAAACGGGCGCTTTATGGATGTTTAAATTGAGAGTGGAGCAAAACGACCAAAACTTCCTCAAGATGTTTCCAAGAGGTGTGTGACAGCCCGGAGACAACAATGGAAACAGAAATCACAGCGTAGCTAGAAATGTATTTAAAAAGATACTTCGCTAATTCGTTTGTAAAAGTTTTTATTTTATTTATGAAAACAAATCATGGAATTTTAATTTGAATGAATTGTTTCTGTAGTAAGTTCGTGACAAAATAAAAAAAGGCATTTCTTTATATTTTTGTATACCGGAAAGGGGTGAATCTGTTTCATAGCTTGTTACCTCACTATGTGTTTAATGTGATTGGAATGCTATAAGATCAAGGAATATTTTCCCAAACAAAAGATTATTACCTAAGTTTTGATTATAGACGTTTTTCATTTATTTGTTTATTTATTTATTCATTCATTCCATATTTAAACTTTTAGACACGAACTACGTAATTAAAAACGTCATCTACATTTGTTGAATTATTTTTTTTTCATTTACCCCATGCATGTTCCAATTTCTAGGGCAGAGAAGTAATTTGGTCTTATAAGCACGCTGTTTTCCTTTAGTTAGTGAAACGGGTACATTTGGCAGTTGCGTAACGGAAAAGGTCTCATTTGAAACTGCAGAAGGGCAATAGTCTAAGAGAATTCCGTGTTTCTGCTTGGACCTTATATGATTATCCAAACCTTTTGGTCCGTGTTATTATGCGGTGCCGTATGCTTTTAAGTTGCTTTGCTGGGGTAAGGCCCCGCCAATTTGAAAACTGTTTCAGATCAAATAAGAAAATATGAAACACCGCATCAGATTATTTCTTTAAAGACGTTCTGTTATCTTCAGTATTGTTTTGTACCTAAATTGATTTAAAGTTATGCATTTTCAATCTTGTAGTTCGTGTGTAATGCCTAGTTCGGCGTTTGCCTATTGTTCCTTTATTTAGATTTTTTTTGGCTCTATATAGACACATAGGTATATTACAATCTTACTAAATTGAAATACATTTATTTTATGGTGTATATAAATGTCAATTTTAATAAGTGTTTAATATTTCTTATAATAATTACTTAAAAGCCTGCTGTGGGTTATTTTTGTAATTAAAATATTTTAACAAGCATGTGCATGTGCATGTCATAAGTTTTATTTTTGTTATGATGGCCAGTTATGAATACTATTTATTTATTTGAGTCTAACCTTAGTATTGTAATTAATATCTCTCACTGAGCTAATGATCTATTATTGAAAACTATGCTAGGTAAGCTTGTCATATCAGTATTTGTTTCCTAACATCATCCGTTTCATTGGTCCATGGAATAATAAAATAATGGCTACTCAGAACAATGGAGGCTTACTACAAAAATCAGGGAAATCCATCATTTTGTATACTAATATGATGCGTTTGCAGTGTTCTTTAATGACACATATGTAACTATATTGTACCTATTTCTGTAATTATTGTTACTGATAATGGCAATATTAGTATCTCATTTGAACTATTTATTGTGCTTACTACTATTTATATATTTACCTTATTATGTCGAGTGTTAACTGGCTATAGCACCTGCTGTAGTAATGACATACTCTTTTATTCCAAAAATATCGCAGACATAAATGATATTTCAGTCCCATTGTTTATCTTTGAAAACTTTTTTACAGAATTTTTTTCTGTTGACTAGTCACTCTTTATAAGCTGCTTTACCACATATAAGGAGGTATAAATATATGTTTTTGAACATGCCCATGTACAAAGACAAGTGAAAATTTGAACATCGAAATAGTTGTCAGCAGGAGAACGAAAACAAGAAAGAAAATTTAAAAATGTCGGCGTTTCCACATTTTTCATGTTCTTTCGATTATTTCTTTTCAGCATGCCTAACGCCAGCTTTTTCTGCACAAACACAGGTGGTGAGCACTGATGATATCTACAAAAATAGTGTAATTGTGGAGGAAAGGTTCAGGTTTAAGTTATGGTTAAGTTATGATTATACCTTCTTGGTATTTGCCAGTTATGAGGACTAAGGCAAACTTGCAACACCGCACTCAGGGAGAGCATATCTAGCTCTAGATTTGAACCTCCAGCTCATGAGTTAAGGTTTTAACATGTTGGTAAGGGAAGTATATGCATATCTACATTTTTAATTGTTTCCCTTTCTCTCTTTCCGCTTTACCACCCAAATTATTTTGCTAGTTATACCAGTCCTCTACAAATTCACAAGCTGGTTTTCATATGCCTTTCAGGTGCACGTTGACGTGGCTCGATCAGCCACGCTAGACGTAATGGTCTGGCCATGCATTCATAGCTTAACGTTGCGAGTTCAACTCCCAAAGACTGCAGTCAAATGACCTATGATAAAAGTAGGGGGCGGACACAACGGTGTAGTGGCATGTAGCTTCGACGAAAGGTTGTGTTACTTCCAATTTACACCGTGCAATAAAAGGTTTATGTTCATTTTCTTACAAAAGTTTTATATTTGCGTTGTATAGATAGTTTACGGTAATGTTTCGACGTTAGACCAGAGTGGCAGAATATTAGAGCACATGTATTCTTCATATTGCTGTAGTATTATAAGTGGATATCACGAAATTGTATCATCAATATAAAGGTCCTTACAAACAATTTTTGTTTAATTTTACATGCCGACTTTAACATATAACGGTTGATTATTCCTTTGGAACATCACTTTTTGGTAGTGAGTAAGTATGAGTATGTTGGGTTTTAGGGCCCGTCGACAGCAAGGTCATTTGGGCCCTTTTTGGTAGTGATGTTAAGTCGCTTATTATTCTGCAACTTTGCATTTACGTTGGTAAATTACACATTAAATTAAACATTATTTTCATACCTTCACTTTCCATTTAGTTGTAATTGTAATCCATTTATTGAAATTAATAAGCGGTAGTATATTCCATACGTATGGAGCACAGGAGAACTTTAATGCTTAGCATAAGAGTAGCTGTGGAAATTAATCTAATTCCTCTTTTTAATTAGTTCGTTTTTTTAGTTTCAGTTAGGTATTTTTTATATTCTTAACTTACAAATAAATTATCATTAATATAGTCAAAGTTGTTAGTGAAAGAACTGTTTGAAAATATTGCCGTTGTTCCACCAAAGCTTGAACGTCGACGGATATCTTATATATTTGTTATTATTATTATTATTATTATTATTATTATTATTATTATTATTATTATTATTATTATTATTATTATTATTATTATTATTATTATTATTATTATTATTATTATTATTATTATTATTATTATTATTATTATTATTATTATTATTATTATTATTATTATTATTATTATTATTATTATTATTATTATTATTATTATTATTATTATTATTATTATTATTATTATTATTATTATTATTATTATTATTATTATTATTATTATTATTATTATTATTATTATTATTATTATTATTATTATTATTATTATTATTATTATTATTATTATTATTATTATTATTATTATTATCATTATTATTATTATTAATTATTATCATTAATTATTATCATTGCTGCGTAGACTGCTTAAAAGCAGGATTATACGTTATTACGTTACGCCTTCTGTTATCAGTGGAGCGGAATGTCGTCAAGAGTTGATTAGCAGATAAATCTGACCTTTGCTTTCACTAGGCTAAACTAACCTAGCATAGAATTTTGTTCCCCTTGCCTCACAAACCCCCTCGTCCATCGGAAAACTTTTGCATTGTTATGTACAAGGTGTTGGTGTGAACACATTGAAACCGCCATTTATCCTTCAGGCATAGTAGCAGAGGTATAGTTACCTAGTATTCAGATCTCTATTCACACATGTCGAACCGGTCGTTTGGCCGTCAAGTACAGAAGCAAAGTTGCAGTAGCATCGCACTAAGGCCTCTGTGGACATGTGACTAAGCAAGTTTGTATGATATATTGATCTGGTCTAGAAAGCCAACTTTCCGGCTGGGGGTGCCGAAATACTGACTGCATCTCCCACTCGTGTCGGTTGGATGATCGCCAACCTTTTCCTTGCGTAAGTGGGCGTGAGGCCGGTAATCGGTTTCGCAGGCTCAGACCCCTTTTGGGTTATCGTGCTATGGGTTATAATGTATTGATAAAACTAGACGTCTGCCATTGAGCACCTATCCACGAGGATTTTTTGTGTTATGACTACATAATTAAAGTGACGTAACATAGAAAGAGAAAGAGAAAAAGACACAGTCTCTCTGTCTTTGTGTGTGTGTGTGTGTGTGTGTGTGTGTGTGTGTGTGTGTGTGTGTGTGTGTGTGTGTGTGTGTGTGTGTGTGTGTGTGTGTGTGTGTGTCGAATTGCTAAAATGTTGTGTAGTTGTCTGTTAACTCTAACCTTACAGAACCTGGGTTCATTTGAGCATCATTTTATCTTTCGTTAAGGACGTTTGCTTTAATAAACACACACACACACACACACACACACACACACACACACACACACATACACACACACACACACACACACACACACACACACACACACAAAGCTTATTTTCCTTCTTTTCAAGTTTACATAAACCTGTTATGGGTGTATTCCTCAAGATGCTTAATGATTTAGTGTGATCTATATTCCCTTGCTTTCTTGACCAAATTGTTCATTTCAGCTGTGCGACCCCTTCTTAACGTTGTTTCTATGACCCAGGAGTTAATTAATTGAAAATTAAATTGCAGCTTCTCTTTATTTTGTTCACACTTTGCGCAATCTTATGTTGACAGTATTCTCCGCAGTGTACATCCCTCGTGTTCCTTCTCTAACTCGGTCGTTCTCTCTCTCTCTCTCTCTCTCTCTCTCTCTCTCTCTCTCTCTCTCTCTCTCTCTCTCTCTCTCTCTCTCTCTCTTCTCTCCTATCTAGCTTTGCATATTCTAGTATTGACTTTTTTATTTGTTTTCGCGTCCCTGTTCAGCACCTCTAAGATTACTTGCGGCTTGTTAGAATCTCTTACTTGAGAATTCATTTTGATGGCCTGCGGTCAACACCAGTTACACGTCTCCTAATTACATGTCCAAGAGGTCCTTTGGGTGTCAAACGTCGCTTTTAAAGTAGTACGTCACACAGACATTATTTCATCAGATTCGCCCAGTGTTACATATTTCAGTACCTTATAAGATCCTTAAAAGTTTTGGAACAAAGAATGTTCACTCATAAGGTCTAATCTGTGAATGACTCATATGGAATTCCATGATCCTGTTTGAGTTGTTTTATATTTTATAAATATATTCATTCTAAAAATGAGAAAAAAAGCTCAATGAAAAGAACAGGTAGTATCGCGTGATTTTATCATACATATCTGCAATAGGAAATAAAGTTATGGTAGTGAATAAATCTGTTTCTATCTTAAATTATTTTTTTATGAAAATGTTCGATTAACATTTGAATCCATGACATTTTTAACTTGGCTTATAGTTTTTACACTCACACAAACTTAACTACAGAAAGCTGGCGAAGGTCTGATGAATATCGTTTCATCAATTTGACGATCCATTTAATGTGCTTAGAATAGTGTATGTCTGTGTATGTTTGGCTTATTGTAATGGCAATGTCATTCTTTTCCTAGTCCAAATAATACAGTACCTGTTATCACATATCGGTTTGCAGAATGACGGAAATAAGAGGGATAGTGTTCTTAGGATTAGCTGTTGAGTGAATCAAAATATAATCACCAAGCACCTTTTCATCTTTTCTGATTTTATATAGAGTTTAAAGCTTTGTGGTCATTATGAGTAGCATTCGGCGTTTTCTTGTCAGAAATCGCATGCTACGAGGGTGGTGTGAAAAGTTTCAGACCTAACTATTTCAACATAGTTTTTTTTTTTTTTTTTTTTTTTTTTTTTTTTTTTTTTTTTTGGTAATTTACTCCTCCAACGTTAAGTCATATCGGACGATGAATGGAATGGGTGAAATGATGCTCAAATGAACCCGGGGTCCATGGAGCTTAGAGTTACCCGACATTCGTCGTTAAGGATAAGGGAAAATCCCGGAAAAACCTTATCCAGGTAACCCACACTGACCGAGATTCGAACTCGGAACCTCTTGAACGTGAGGCAGACATGCTACCAGCACGCTACCGAGGCGGGCTTTCAACATAGTCTCCTTGTAACTCTACACACCTCCCAGCGATGCTCCCATGTCTGTAACCCGTCCAAATAGTACTCGACGTTTTTCTCTGCAAAATTATTGTTCACGAAGGTGATTGCCTCTTCATTTGAAGAAAGTCTCTGTGCTCTGAGCGCAATTTTCAGATGAGGGAACAAAAAGAAGCCGCTTGGGGCTAAATCTGCTGAGTAAGGCGGATGGTCGAGCAGTTCGAACCGTAATTCGTGGATTTTCGCAATTGCAACCGCTGTGTGAAACGGTGCGATGTCCTGGTGAAACAGGATTTTGTTTTTCTGCAAATGTGGCCGTTTTTCCGCAAGTTCCGCCTTCAGATTGTCAAGTAATGATGCGTAGTATGCTCCTGTAATGCTTTTTCCTTTTTTTAAGATAATCGATTAAAAATAACTCCATCGCTATCCTAAAATACACTCGCCGTCACTTTCCCAGCCGGTTCGTTTTTTTTTTTTTTTTTTTTTGAGCCGGTTCCCCCTTTGCAGTCTACTGTTTGGACTGGATGTTTCTGGCGTATAATGGTGTATCCAAGTTTCATCCACGATAGTTAATCGGTGCCAAAACTCGGATTTATTGTGCCTAAACTGCGCCAACAGAGCCTTGGAAATGTCCATTAGAACACCTTTTTAGCCTAACATGAGCAAACGCGGCACCCAACGCGCGGACAGCTTTCTTTTGTCTAAATGCTGATTTAATATGTTACAATCACGTTCTTTCGACACGTTCATAGCTTCTGCTATCTCTCTCACTTTAATTTGGCGGTCATCTAGCATCATTTGCTGAACTTCAGCGATTGTTTCGTCGGTAGTTGCAGTTTTGGACGTCCCGAATGTTCATTGTATCCCAAGCTCTTACGGCCACGTTTAAATTCAGCTGCTCAAAAATCACTATGGTAAATGAAGGTGCCGAGTTCCCCATACACAGAATCCAACTCGTCATTGATTTGCCTTTTAAAAATAAACATTTAATGAGAGCTAGATACTCGATTTTGTCCATTTTCATAAAAGCACTCACACCAGTTCACTGAAGCGACTGTTACATAACTGTGCGTCCAAGATGGTCGAAACTTTGGTGAGTAAATGTCAACAAATGAACAGCGAAATTTACTAGCTTTTATTTACCAGTGCTGCCATCTTCATGTTAAGGTCGAAAACTTTTCAAACCCTCCTCCTGTGTCAGCTTTTCTGTAATTTCGTTTGTTAGTCTGGAGTAATGAAATATTTGCTGTTATAAGGTGATACATTTCTGGAATAGACTTACATTTCTCATTACATATCTGTAGTATTCACAAAGTTTTGTCCACAAGCGTCACTTGCAACGTTCATGAATCTTGAATCACATGTGATTTCTTCGTCTATAGTAATGTCATATTTGATGCTCAAGTTGAGATCTCACTATTATTTCCTCTGGAATAAAAATGAATATTTTCCAGTCTAATTAGCATTCCCATCAAGCATCGCTTGCAACTTCAGCTCATCTTGAAATACATAAGATTTGTTAGTCTATGTTCACTATTGATTCTGTATGATGAAACATCATTTATTCCATCTCTGTTATTGATGAGCATTTCTCAATGAGTCGTGTAGCTTTCACATCAAGCGTTGCTTGGAATTTCAGCCGTTCCTGAATCACATGAATTCTTAAAAGGTAAAATGTGGAGCATATTTTAGTCATTGTAGATACGTCTCATTTAGGATTAATTTATATGCTACTTTTAATATATGTCGTTAGTACCGCGTATCATTTGAAGCTTAGCGTGAAACATGACTAGTTTGCTGCCCATGAATCATACCGTATCATTAAGACACGGAGTGTATTGTTGCATCCATCGCCAAAATTGTTAAGCACTGAATGCTTTAAAGGCGAGCATTCTTTATACCTTCGTGTGGTCAAGCAAGTTCTTTGATTAAATACTGTTTCTATTTTCTACATCAAATGTTGCTTCAGCTGCCTAAGTTGGCTTTTAGCAGTTTCTACCAGCTTCTGCCAGCAAATGTAGTTGATCTAACAAGCATTTAAGCCTTTTTTTGGAGTTTTATGCTTTAGTGTGACACATCACTTGCAATTTCGGATATTTTAAGGTCTAGGTCTGTTTATTACAAAGGTCACCAGCTACAAATTACTTTAAGCTTCGCCTCAAGTTGCTACCTTATATGTTACAGAGCGCTTACGGCGTCACGTGTACTATAAAGTCATCCACTACTTGCTGCCTCAGAGATGCGATTTACTGCAGGAAGTTTAGATCTCGTTTTCTGAGGGCTAGAAAAAGAACTTGATGTTGGCAGTCCTGTATCTAATCACACGTGGGGAATTAGCAACTGGGGAGGTTAATACTGTCACGGAAACGGGATGCTGAAGTTGACGTGCGTGTAACCATAAAAAGGACGGACTCATTTCCTGGAACAAGGAAGGTGTACCTGCTGTAGACATCAAGTTATGGGGCCGTCACAGAGACACCGTTCCCAAGGGTAAACCGTGGGAGGGGCAACCCGGACGGATAATTACCGGCGACTGCGACAATTAAGAACCCACCCTCTCGCCTCTCCTACATCCCTACGAATTAAAATAACGGGGCCAACACTGTTCTAAATTAGTTGATGAAGCGCGAGCACATCCTTTTTTTTCCATCAGCTTTACTCTACTGAAAGCTCCCTTTTAGATATATGACTATAGATAATGGACCGCTATTGTTTAAATGATCTACCATTCTCTAAAGAGTCAATACTGATGAAGCTATCGGTTATCGGATAATACCTGACTGCAATCGTAAAATGACCGCGATAGCTCAGTTGATAATGCGAAGGGCAACAATCAATATTCCAAATAAATCAATTTTTATAGCAGATTTTACTATAGCTGTCAAAGTTTTGTGCCTAATTCCTTTGTGAACGTCATCTTAGATGAATTAAGCTGTGTAAAATCAGGGTTATTTTGCAGAAACCAAAGCTAAATTTAGTCAATATCTGTTGCAGAGAAATCAGCGTGGTTTTAAAAGTGTGCGTTACTAGGTTACAGCTATGTGTAGAAAATTAATAGCAGAATCACAGCTAAGTTGGGATTATTGCTTTAAACGGCGGATTTCCCTTTTCTTTCTCCTTGTCCCCCTAACCATGCCTCTCTCTCTCTCCCTCTCTCTCTCTCTCTCTCAGCCTTAAACCGTCTCTATTGGCATTTTGCTTTCTCTGTATCTAACATTTCACATTCTCCATCTCCGTGTTTTCTACTCTGTCCTCTTTCCGTCCTCCATCTCTCAAATATATACCCTTTCCCCTCCAACGTCGTGATGGATAAATAGAAAATAAAAACAATTAATAAAACAAAGAAAGAGGCAAACATAACAAAACAAGCACTCATCCTCTATACTTAGCTTGTAGGTAATGTGATGTTATAAAAGACTGTAATGAATTTTCTCTTTCAACGGTGTTAATGAAAGCTAATACATTGGGTAATAAAAGTTCTAACAACCCATAACGAGATTCTTTATGCCTGAAACGCAATGGAAAATGTCTCATGATGACCAGCATACTACAATAGTAGCTACTAACGAAATATAATTTACTGATGAAGTCTTTAAATAGCCTAACTTGCCACATAGTCACAATTTTGCTATGCAGGTTTGTAAAAAATAAAAATAAGAATATCAAAAAGAAAAATTCGTATATTTTACTGTTCTCGCGTTCCTCTGTGGAAAGTAATTAAGATTCTTAACAAGCCCCTTTTTAAAAGTCGGGTACTCAGGTTTGAAATATTCAAACATATATGTATGTTTAAAATAACATCTGTTCGCTATGGAGCATTTTATTCCACACGTTTTCTTCTTGACTCGCCAATGCTGTTTACATACTTTCTTACTACACAAACCACCACAGAGGGTGGACACTGATGTAGTACGGAATTAAATAATTCAGAAAGGAAGTGTAGGAAGGATACGTTTCGGGTCTAAGTTTGGGGTAGCTCCATAGCGTTGGCCACTTAGCAGAACGTAAAATATCCTAAAAATCAAGGAGTATCTATTGACGAGTTCGGGCGTTAGTGTTTTCAGCCGCTAGTGAGAATATATGCACGTTAGAATCAATATTTATTAAACATTAAGTATTATTAGCAATGTATCACTTACAATATATGGATGTAGCACATGCCGAATAATAAGCCATTCTACGATATATGAATTTAACGGCCAAAACCTATTGTTCATCCTATGTCTCAAGCAAAAGGTTCTGATACTATACAGGAAGAGGGGCACCCAAAAAACGGGGAAACCACAGCAAGTGGGTCAATGTGACCCCTGGTAGGGAAGAATGATGGGCAGACTCAAAGAGTGTAGAGATTAGGATACGACGTGCCCTAGCAACGTCTGGGTCTCTAACAATTCTAGATGTAACACATTCTAGTACGGCTAGCCATCCTGTTGTCCCGAGACATGCTGTCAAGAAGGTGGTTCCAGTAAATCATCCGCGCCAGATAGGCCACCGTCCTGTGACAATACCCGAATGCAGTGCCTGGCCATCCAACTCTGATATAGGTGAAACGCAGTGGTGTGGATAGGAAGGTTTTGTCAGAAAAGTAACACCAAGCATTCTTCTACCAACCAGTGCTCACTAGGGGGAACAATCGTGGACAGAATGAACGGCTCCTCGGAAATTGGACCCCGGACCACACGAATGCAAGTCGGACATTTTACGAAGGAACCATCTAGAGTATGTCTTTTTAATTATTCATTTATTTATCAATGCTCTTTAACTGCTATGGTCCTCAGCGTCGAATTTTATATTGCGCATGAAGGACCGCTTAATTTTTAACACATTCATCAGGTCCCATTATTGAAACAAGGCCCAAAAATTTAGCCGAAGTGTAATATATCAAAATTCTAAGATGTTATGTGTTTAAATTGAGTGGAGGACATTATTTGAACGGTTTAATGCCCTATTATTTTTACCGGATTTAAACATTATAAAACAAAATCTGCCTAAAAAGAACCCCATATATGCCGGAAACCTAGAAACACAGAAAATAAATTTCGGAATGGAGCTATTTCCAATGTGAAATTATAATCTAAGTCGGAAAACTGCCTAACCCGGAGAAGCAAATGCTTTTTGGAACCTGTTTGCATAAATGACCTGATTAAAGCGAATTACTTTATATGTAATAGGCTACAGCGTACGTATTTTAAAAATTCCGATAAGTTTGAGAGTGACTGTGCTTGCACCCAGGGTCCATGAACCATAAATCTATAAACTGTAATAATTCGAGGTAAAGGGAAAACATCCATTGGTTCTCTCAACTCTCTTGCAACACAATGGTAAGGGTGCAACTGTTTGCAGGGTGTTCATTCTCAGTTTCGTTGTTACAAGGATTAAAGTAAGAGTGGAAGAAAACTGTGAACATAGGGCCAATGGTGTGCATTTGTTCGCAAGGAGTTGCACATAATAAAGACAGTTTTAAAGACAGAGAAAGCCTACCGTTTTTTTGCGCATTGATGTGTACGACTTGCACTCGGGTAAATCTAGATTTAGTCTCCGTCGACCGCGCTCTCCGACATGTGTTTTTCTTAGTTTCCTCTTGTCCCTTAGGCTAATACAACGATTTCCTTTCCATCATTTCCCCTTCATTATATTTCCCTTTTATCTTTCAGGTGTGGCTCTAGGTTCGTGTTTTATGGCCGAACTGATGGATGCGCAATGTAAGGAATTCTTCCCGGGACACTAGAGGGGCGTTCGCCCTCTCTTGCACAAATAGTGGACAGTCATTATTCTTGGAAATAAGGCTTGCTCCCTCACGTATGTCGCAGTGCGTGAGCTGTCACCTACAGTCATCTTCCCTTGACACCCCTTTACTCTTTACATGACTTTATTTTAAATGTAGTTATAATAATCATACAATTAAATGTGATATTTATGAATATTTATGAATGTAATAAATACTACTCATCTTACAATTGTAGGTATATGAGTATATACTTTCCTCTATGGGACACCTCCCCCCATTTAGAGACTGCCTACAAAGCATCCCTATCAAATTATCCAATTTGGCATTAAGAAATCCGTCGCCATACGTATCTTGCTAAGATTTTCCTTAAGGAATTTAACATTGCAGCTGGACGATCCATTTTCCTCTTCTGATTCATGGAAACATTGGATTGTTCGGAGGGGATTCGACACCTCGACCAGTCTGGTCTTTTTTTACCTATACCCGCAAGTGGGCCACCCCCGGGAAGGTGAGGTTTGATGATAGAGGATGTGTGACTCCAAGGAGGCGCCACAGTACAGAGGGCGGGATCCCTACACTTTACTAAATTGAAACACCCCGGCGGACCAGGACAGTCGTCATCCCACGCACCGTGGTCACGAAACGCGAGGTCGGTTCCGTGACAGCATGCCGCTCCCTTCCAGAGCAGGGGACTCCAGGCAGGCTTGCACAACCGGCATTCCGCCTTACTCGGAGACCGGAGTCTGTCCCGCCGGAGGAGCACATCATCCAGCCATGCATCGCCGATAGTTCTACCCTGAAAGAAATCATCAGATGAGAGATTATGTGAAATGATAATGGAGGTGAAATGGAGGGACAGGAAATTCGGGAGATGTAGTTAACCTACCCAGCATTTGCTTAGCGACCCGGGAAAATCCCCGAAAAAAACTCATGGATCAGGTAGGTATGTTACAGAAATAGAACCCGGGCCTCCCGAATGCGGACCACAGAAGACACCGCTTGAGCCATTCCGCTCGGTCGTAAACATTGAACTACGCTTTATATACTAGTAGTTTTAAACGCAAACTGATCCTTTGCTGTTCCTGGAATGAATTTGCAGTGGCCGTAACATTCTACCTCTCGCATCAACTTTTTATCTGATTGCATTTCGCAGAATTCAAAGCGGCAGTATTCCAAACTTGTCTCCAGGTGCTTCCTTTTTAAGATTTTCTGCTACTCGAGGGAATTTTCGTTTTCCAGAGAGAAATTTAATACAGGTAGAGGCAATATAAGTTCACCGAGGGATAAAATCCGCTTACCACAATATTACGAGGCTTCCCTCACTCCCATTACGGCGGCAAGGCGGGAATTACATCTATTCTTGACAGGAATATTTTCTACCTCGTATTTTTTCTTCGTTTTATTACGTTGGATGTTTGCTTACAGACGTGCTAACTCCTGTATTTTCTTAATTTTTGCCTAAGAAGAAAGCTAATAAAGCTCTGTCAATAGCGGAGCCGGAAGAAGCTGTTTTTCCTTTAATTTTATTCAATGAATGAATCTAGTGTCTTGGGCCTTCTAATTTTACTTAAAACCTTTCCGCTCTTAAAATTATAATCTGTGATTTATTAAATAGAGAGTCGCTGAAACATAGTCAACACAGGCAACATTGCATCTATAAAGACTTGATGTTTATACTCAGATGGTGCTCTCTACCCACTCTTGGACAAACTTATTAAACATTCTTAACCCTCGATTTAGTTCTTATTAATCAAGATCAACGGCTTTATTAGGTATTCGCTTAGATATGCATTAGACGTAAATGACATCTAAAACTTTTGAGACCTAATTGCTACCTGATGGCTTTCATATTCCATTCTCCTGGCATGGCTAGAACAGCGACCCCTACCCCGAAAGAATGGCTTTCTAATTTATAAAAGTAGAACTACTTGAAAGCAAATCAATAAAAATATTTTAAAACTTCTTACCTCCACAATATATATATATATATATATATATATATATATATATATATATATATATATATATATATATCGTATAGATATGTATGTATACATATCGTGTCAAATATAAAGATATTTTACACGAATTATGTGCTTATCGAAACCTACATTGCTTGGGTAGTCAGATTTTCTTTGTCTTACGATTTACCGGTTATGCCAAATTCATCCAGAATGAACAGGACTTCAGAGTCCATTATTATGGAATGCAAAATGTCTAATTTCTCTTAAAAAATGTATGCATATGGTACGTTGATCAAAATCGTTAAATCCACTTTTCAGAAAATAACAATTTTCGAGTTTTTTTCCCCCCAGTCAATGGTAGTTTGGCATGGGGGAGTAGTGTATAGAAAATTTTCGATTCGCATTCTTATAAATGCTACAGGGAAATACCAACATTTTTCATTCTGTGTTCACACTAAACCACACACGCACACACACACACACACACAGAGCGAGGGAGAGAGAGAGAGATGCATAAATCATTTTCTAATAATCCTTTATTTACATTTAGGGGTTGCAAAATATATATATCTGGTGACATCCAGGTATCAGATTTTTAAATGGAATGCAATACTTACCCCATTATAGTGTAGAAACTAAAAATAGGCTGAAATATTATCATTCGAAATTTAAAACCGTTTCTGACTTTATAGGTTTTGTTTTTACATTTTTTAGCCTTTTTAAATTTCTGTATGGCATGAACCTTTCTTTTGCTTCTTGCTGTGGTGCCTACCTTATTAACTGAACCGAATTAGTAGTAGTAGATAACATTAGCTTATGGAATATCCGCGAAACGTTTAGGAGAACATTAAATAAAACGGGAATAAACCAAACCAATTGAAATAATGTCCAACACTAGCTATTCACAACTACTATACAGTTCACACGCCTGGATGATAAGTAGAGATATAAATAAGGTGGGTTGCATGACATGAATATATTGTTATTTTCGACACAGGATGGGGTGCAACATTGCTAATATGCTATCGTAGTTAAACGACAAAGTACCATGTCATTAAATGGTATGCAATGAGGTATAACAGTTACATGACACATTGTCCAAGTTTTCTTTCACAGAGGGCTAATAGAAACCATAAGCATCACAAAAGATCACTGCTAATCTTAGCACTGTAAACAAGACAGGAGGTGGTTTTCTTTTTTGGAAGGCCGATCAAAGGCAAGGAAGAAAAAAGTTGTTAATTTCCTATCAAGATGCCTACGCTAACGTACTGTTTGCAGGAGTATAAATATGCATTAATTATTATAATTATTTTTCAGTTAAATCTTGTGAAATCAAGTGCTTTGCCATCTCCTGGTGTAGTACATAATAAACCAAATATTTTGGGAGTTCAATAGGGGAGGCATATTAATCCCGTTTAGTAAAGACAACCCCATGACCTCAACAGCATAACTGAAATAATACACTAAAATGCACGCAGTCCTCAGGAGTTCTCTCTGATGGGATGAGAGATAGACCTAAATGTGTTTAACATAGAAAAATAAATACTATTTTCCGGGACGCAACTGCCAGATTCATGGATAAAATATCTCGCATCTTAAACCATTTCAAGTTTATTTGAAAATACCACAGTCTTCAGAGATATGAACTTTGTCATTTGGATGGCTAAGGGCGGGGTGCTCTCTATTTCTGTAACATCGGAATTTGTTCTTCTCTGGTAGCTGCAGTCAGTATTGCCGCTCCTTTAATATTTTATTTGGCGTGGCTGAGAGGCAACACGGCTTCCTTCTATTTCTGTGTGCCCACAGCACACGCGTCACGGCACACAAACAACAAACACAGCCTGTTATTTCGGTATTCCCCCAAGTGCGTACCGCTTTGATTACTGGCATCACGTGGCTCTCGGATAAGTCCCACTTCCGCTTCTTACCCTTTTCTTCCATTTCCAAGTCAGAGAAAGGTAGAACCACAAAACCGTAAAGAAGCAAATTTCTATTTAACCATACATTTATGCAAAACCTAGGGAATAAAAGTAAAAATTGAGTAATTCATATAAGAATTATAAAAAATCGTCAATTTCTCCATTTGTAACCATTTTCAGGCAAGGTTTACGTCCATTTAACTACTATGGTCATATTGGCGTCCGTTTTCCTATGGAACATATCGAAAGTATTAACTCGTATTCGTTAGGTTTTAATCATCAGAACACACACACATTTGCACTCTCATTCATACTTCTAGACTCTAGGGAAGATGAGGAATTATCTTGGTCGGATAAAAATTCCCGCCACTTACGTTTATTCTACCCATGCTAAAATTTGGAAATTGAAATCACACTATAAGACTTACATACACGTTGAGCACGATAATTAAACACTGAAATAAGGTTAAACCCATTGTGTAACTTGCTTAACCAAATCCCAAGAAAATAGAGATTGTAATTAGGACTACCACATATGACTTAAGTTTATTAGTTAAAGGTTTGACGCTCTCTAAAATTACCTGTTTGATAACCTGGTTACCTTGGTAAACTAATTTTGTAAGATTTAAATCCGTAATCTATACAAAATGCAAACCGAGATCTTAAAGATATGTCCTCAGGCCTAGGAAGTATTATCGTTAATGTTTATCTTTTCTTCATCCCAATAAAGATTTTGATTAAAATATCACATTAATTAAGGATTTGGAGTGAAGAACAACATGTCTATTGTTATAATTTTCTTTTACGTAATTACTAAGGTACTCTATTACTTTTGCGGACACACTAAGCGAAAGGTACACCTCGTTAAATATATATATATATATATATATATATATATATATATATATATTCTGTGAAATTTTGAATTAACTAACTTCGGACCATTTGGTGTTATTGTTTTGAATCTTTCAAGTCCTTCTTAACTATGCGATATAACATATGCAGGTCTCTTAAGGGGGTACCTGAGGCCAGTGTAGCAGGGGAAATCTGGAAAAGGTGAATGTGGAGTAGTTTTTAGAATGAATGATGAAGTAATCGGAGAGTCCTTCCAGATGTCGTTTTACGCTTTACAAACGCTTTAACGGTCCCCTGAGATCGAAATCTGTATTATGGTATTCCTCGGTATAACGAAAAACTATCCAACCTATTTCTTTTGCAGCAAACGAGCTCAACTAACAACCCTTCCTTATTCAACTCTTTCGCCATGTCCTCCACCGTATGATTAACTATAGAGCAAGTATACGACATTTTTTTTTAATTCCTGATAAGGGATAGCGTCAATTATGAAATGTCCTTGCGACCCTATAAAACAAGAGTAAACCAGGAAAACTTGATGTAGGTGGTGCCTGTTTTCATTAATTGCTCTTGTCGACTTAAGCCCTTGTCTTATTTATGAGGTGCGTGCCATAAATATAATTACTGCGTGTGATTAATCAATGGCACAATAATACTAGGCAGTAGGTTGAAACCAAGCCTGTTGCGTGATACTGTGCATTGCATGGGCATATATACTGGCACAAATTACCCATCTATGATTTCCCTCGATAGCTGCCTAATTAACAGGGATCATCCAGCCTTCAGAACCGAATGTGTCTACCTTACTGCCTACAAACATTCTAGAACACTAAACTATAGTGCAGAAATTACCTTTATTATTTTATATACTAGTGTAACAAAGAATTTATAATTTCGTTTACATGACTTCCGGATTCGGGCAAACTTTAGCGGTTACAACCATTATAGAAATATTCAAATAATATTAAAAGTGTAAGATTTGCAAGGGTTGGATAAACCGTGAAGTTATTGGATTTGTCTTGTCTTGTTTGTAAATAACATGTTTAAATCACTACTACACAGAACTAAAAAATAAAAACGTAAATTGCAGTTTCTTTTTGTTTTATAATGTTCATTTGTTGCATCAGTAGGCTATTTTCAGTATTGCTCCAGATTCTTTGAAATAATTGGTGGATATTTACTAGGTGAAAAAGGCGCACATTTCTCTGTTCTGATTCACATCGGAATATTTCAGTATAGAGTCGCGATTGGGATACTGCATCACGAGAATGTGTACATTTTCAGATTTTTAAATGCATTTTCATCGAAGCTAAGAACAACCTGTTTCATTTTGAATGAGAGAACTGAAGAAAATAAATGTTTAAGTCAAACATTTTATATGCCCATAAAATAAAACTCAAATAAGCATATTAATAAACATTAATTACCATGTAAAAATGATAAAAAGTACATTTTTATAAACCGTTAATGAAGATATAATAAAAAGGGTGTTTTACAGATGGCCAACTGAAACGTCCAAAACTTTTACATAATTTTATTTCATAACTTAATAAAATAGATTATTAAATGCCCACCAGATTCTCTTAAATTATATTTCATCATTCAACAATGACACACAAAGCTCACCATGTTAATAGCAGCGGAGGAAACTTAAACTTTAAGCTAATAACATTAGTGAAGTCTGTTCCTAGCTCTGCTATTTCAAAAGAGTGGTCACAGAAACAAACATGCTATAGTAGATGTGCTGAAACTTCTCACTGCAGCGTCTTTGATTCTAACTTTGGAGTTATATGACACTTCAACATCTGAAAATGCTGCCTTGCTGCCAAACATAACAGAGTATAACTATTAGCCTTGCCCACACAAATGCAGAAAGATATAATTTGGTGATCCTTTCAACCGCATACAAAAGATTTCATTCCGACAGAGGAGCCGAATACTTACTGTAATATTCAATAGCATGTTTCTTTAAGTCGTAGTTGCAACGATTAAGCTCCACTGGAAGCCATAACTTATGCAGAAGGGAAATATTATGGAAAGGTCACATTTGTCGATGGGTATAGTGAAGGCTTGATTGAATGAACGATGTACTGGTGGTTTCGATACGACGCCAAACGACTGTAGTCGTTTCAATGTGACAGTTTTGAAATTCTCTTAGGTATAATTTTATACTGCATTAAATATAACACAATTTTGTGATTAGGCAGTGCAGAAACAATTGGTATGCGAACCTCAGAAGTTGTTATTGGGACGCACCGGCCAAGTTGCTTACTTTGCTATGACCTTAATTGCACAGTGCTTTCAACCAGTTACTGTAAAATCAACAACTTCCTTTTCATTTACAAGTGCTTTATTTAGCATTATTAAACACAGTGAAATAAAATGTCTTATTGCATAAGGCATTTAGTTTTGGTTAACTTAATCTACAATTCTTTGATACTCTTCTTTGTTCTTTTCATCATTTAATGCTTTCGTCCTCAACCTCACTAACATTTAACTTCCCTCTAAAAGGTTTAAGTTGCAAATATCCACCAGCGTATTTGTCATCATGGTCTGTTATAACAGAATGTTGGAGCACTTTAAACACTCATAAGTAAATAACTAAGGAATATATTCTTTATTGCGGTTTCGTAAGCCAAATAAAATTTAAATAGCAGCAAGCTACCGTGCAGTATGTCGATTTACAAACTGCTACAACCGGCGGCACCTTGTCACCTACCTGCGATTCCTTCGATAGCGTGAGGCACGTCGCGTTGCTCCTGTCATTGCCTAATCCACGCCCATTCTTGACCGTTTTTTTAATGTGGCTCTGTTGGCGGTAAAACTATCTATATATGTCACATAGAAGCTGAGCAACTACTTCTATATATTCGTTCGGTGTCGTTTCGAAACACCCTGTATGCGTATATCTGTCATACGGTCCAAACCTTTATAGCCCTGTAGGATTCAGTGCCATGTCGTGGTAGATGTGGACACTTCTTGAGTGCATCTACCACGGCTGTTTTAATTGTGCCGTGGTATTGTGCAGCTGGGAATTCGGTAGGCCAGTCAAAAGAAATTTCTTCGGGTGCACCATTTGGAGAAGGTCGCATTCATATATCGGTGCAACTGCAATTTGAAATGTGCTGGCGCTCCATCTTTTGGTAGATCAATGTGTTCGATTCCAACATACTTAAATCGTGGTACCAGCATGTATGCTTGTGGTACCAGTATATCAGCATGTCCTATACCTATACTAGTTAGCGGTGCCTGGAAAAAGAAAGCTCCAATAATATGTTCTGTGCTTAATCTGTTCCACACCATGAGCGGTTTCAACTTTTTTTACCTTTAAAGACATTTTGAAAATGATTGGATTAAATTTTTGGATTGTAAAGGTTAATAAGGTAATTTGATCAGCTGGAAGTACAGTTCAAAGAATTTTAAACTTTCCTGCGCCTTGTAAGATTGTGGATTTTCTAAAGGTAGAAACTAATTCTTCTGGAACTTATGCTCCAAGGGATAAGGCCTGTAAATAGGACATTTTCTCAGGACTGTTGCTTACAGAGCGCTCCAAGAGGCGCCCCATATGCTCCTTTACTTTTGTCCATATCAGCATCGCTTAATATGTTTATATGGAAGGAACGGAAATGTTTCAGCTTTAAATTAATGTTTATCTGCTTTGTCGTGGTCAAACGAGAGATGACAAATTCTCCACTTCTTATAGTCAATTTCAGCAGAAATCTTTTCAGTGATGCATCTACAGCGTGGCATTTCCCTTCTTACCGTCGGCCTAATACTTCGGGAAGGGTCTTTCTCGCTACCCATTGCGAATTTACGTTTTTCTTGTGAAGACACTGTGATCTCCTCGAAGGTTCAGGTTCAATATCAAAGTGGTCAAGAAATAAAATTTTTATTGTCCCCATGACGCTGCCCGCGTTTTGTTATGGTTTTATATATGGACTTCGATCAGCCACATTTATTACTCTCATTTCTACGCAGCGCAACAGTTCTGCAGCTCGGCCGCTTCGTTCCCACTCTGTCCAACGTGGACATCGTGAATGGGGTGCAGTACTGGAGGATGGACCGCAGTAGCCCCGTTCTATCTCCTCAATTGGCCCCTCAGGGATCAACAGAGACTGAGGACACTCCGGACTAGTCTCGCAGCGGTAAAAGTCCGCTCGCCAGTACGGAGAATGATGCCCGGTTCTCCTACCTGTTAGGTAGCAGAGCTACTGCCACACTGAAGGTCATTAATTACTTCTATGTACAACCTAAAGCCACTCCACGGAATCATCAAGATATCATTAAATATCATTTCAGCAGCAACGCACATTATACACGTAATTTATTGAAGTTTATCAGATCCTATCAGATACATCAGGATCATACAGCTAGGTCGTAGCATTTTGAAATAAATATTAAGATATTGACCACAAATTATGCTGGATACCTGAGAACCTTTTCTAAATAGAACAATACTTTTTCCTGGCTCAATGTTTCTGTTTAAAAACATAAATGCTGCACACGAATAATGATACTTATTATGTATAGTTTATTGGTACCAGTGTTACAGAATACAGTGAATTCAAACGATTTGCTCACTTTTTCGTAAAGAGAAAGTGCTAAAGAAACCAAACTAAATTAATATATTGTAAATGTGCATGTGAATTCTGCAGATGTATTTCATTAAGAATATTTGTATGCATTTGATTGGTCAAAAATATAAACAGATTTAAAATGTTTTCTGTTTATGTAGCTAAGTCCAATATTTCATGTTAATTACATATTAGCTATGAGCTATGATGCTTCCATGAAATACGCTGACATTTAGGGATTTGTAAATTAAAATACTTTCAAAATGAATGATATCGCACGATGAACTGCGACTTAAGTATTATCTAATGTTCATGATTTGATTTGCCGCATTTTCTGATGATCAAGAACTATTGCCTTATTACGCTGTTTCTGGCGCTCGAGAATAGGTCAGCATTAGTTGAAACATACATCATTCTCGTTCTATGGCTTCAGAATAGACGGAAGTTTGTTGAAACGCGTATTGCATTTCACGGCCACAGTTAGTTTCCCTCAATGCAATCCTTTGGAGTATGCTCATACCATGGTTTCTGCTAGAGCTCAGCTTGTGCGAAACGCATTTGTATTTCATGGACATAGTGACATTTGTTGGCAGGCATTAGCTAATGAGATTCTTGTTGCATGTACTATCAAAAACGGATCAGGCTCCGTTGAAACACACTATTATCCAACTATAGTGCGATCCATATACATAAACCTGAACCATTTCAAAAGGCCATAACATTTTCACCAATAATAGGACAACTTTGGGAGAACATAATACACCATTGGGAGTTTACATTACACCATATATATATCAGAGAAAATGTTGGAAGTGTCCTCCACCAGCATCTATACCTACATGTTTGCACTCGTCTCACCATATTCTCTGAAGTTTTACAGAGAATATCCTCGCCAATGTTCCTTATTTCGGCTCGAATGAATTCCTTGAGAATATCAATTGTCCGTGACCTATTCTTATAAACTCTATTTTTTAGATACCCTCACAAGAAAGAAAAAATTCCGGTGAGGTTAGGTCAGGGGATTTGGGGGGGGGGCACTGACCTTTTGAGATTATTTGATGATCAAAGAAACTGATTACAAGTTCCATGGTGTCATTGGATGCATGGCACGTTGCTCCATCTTGCTGGAAATAACCTCTGAATTCGATATCATATCCGTAAAGCTTCAGAAAATATGGTGAGACGAGATGCTGGTGAAGGACACTTCCAACATTTTCTCTGAGATGTGAATAGTGTAATGTAATCTCTCAATTGTGTATTACATTCTCCCAAAGCTTACGTGTGTCCTATTATTGGTTCAAACGTTATGGCCTATTGAAATGGTTCAGGTGTATATGGATCGCACTGTAGTAAGAAACTAACCCAAATATATCCGTAATTCAATTTATGGACATTAATGGCCAGGGTTGCGAAAATTGCATTACATCCTCGCTGGCAGGCTTTTGAAAATCAGCAATTTTTCAGGCAAAGGTGAGATATTGCTGGCGTACTTCGAAACCAAGACCCTTCAGTTTCCCAACAGTGGATAGGTTATAGTGATGTTTTATCCAAAATTTATATTTACAGAGTGAAAGTATGGGACAACCCCGGGAGGAAGGATGAGGCGAAGGAGACAGAAGGCGGCCGACCCAAGGATACAAATATTTCAAAACCAAAATTAGGCATGTGTGTATGTGTGTGTGTGTTTGTGTGTGTGTGTGTGTGTGTGTGTGTGTGTGTGTGTGTGTGTGTGTGTGTGTGTGTGTGTGTGTGTGTGTGTGTAAAATATTACTAACCTTCTGCAAGCAAAACGTAAGGTATTGCTGTTAAAGTAACAATAATGAAAATAAATATGCACATGAAGGATTCGAAATCATGTTGGGCCACTTAGAAGAGCGTTTTACCGCTCGGCTACCATGCAAACGGACAAACCGCGAAGCATCTCCCTGACTATACCATTACTTTGAAATGAAGCGTATGTTGAGAAAATTAATTGTCCTTACACACTGGCCGTCTATAAGCCAAAGTAGGGAAAGGTAGTCAGGTGAAAACTGTAATGCCATAGACGAGATTAAAACCTTAAACTTTTCAATCTGTCTCTACCTTTCCAAAGCGTATATGTGAACGCAGCGTCATCGAATGTTTCCGATGTTTTCCTAATCAAACTTTGTTTCTGGTAGCTGCTCATTTTTTGTCTTCGGCTATAAATATGTAAGCTGCATGCTGAACGAACATCACTCCTACAAATATCTATCAATGCAATCGTCATGAATAGGGACAACGAAATATTTGGAGTCTGCATTTGTTTTTTCTCCGGCCTTTTGCTGTCCCTGCATCCCATCCACTCGCATTATTGCCCATTTCGATTTTATAATCCTGTTCACAAACACTTTTAATTTATTTGCTACGCTTGCTATCATCTCGCATTTCAGCCAGCATCCAAACATTTTATCGTGATTGCTAGCACTGCCAACATTAACATCGGCTGCTACGTTATGCTCGAGCGCAAACTACATTAACCTGCATCCGAATGGAAACCGATCACAACCGGATTACCGCGACAACAGATCAACCTATCAAATGCTCTACTCAGCTTCAAGGACGGAAATAGTAAAATGCTGCTATTGTTACTGCCGTTATCTCCATCATAAGTGTTTCGTCGCATTAAATAACTTGACCTCATGTGTTTTGACACACTGTTTACACATAACCCTTGGTTTGCCACAGAATCATATTGGCGGAAACAAGTCGATGCATGACCTTCTAGCCAGTGTTCATTCCAAACATGTTTTTATTGCTGAAGCTATTGAAAAATAGGTACTAATGCTGATCATTAAATTGTGACTTTTAAGGCTCCAGTATGTGAAAACTACCATTGATTATCCAGGATTCTCTTCCAATATTAACACACAATAGAACATGTACGGTTTGTTTGGTAAACTACACATTACGCAGTTGTGTAGCAGCACTCATTGAAATTGGAAATTTATTACCGCATGTAAAAACGACAATTAAATTTCAAATTATTTTAACGCTAACCAGGACAGAGCATTTATTGGCTAGAAATTTAGAATCGTAAATCGATCTGCAAGTTTGAAATAAAAATTACGAAAGCAAATTATTAAGTATCAAATTTTTTATGAACTTATAGACCTTGCCATTTTTAAGAATCAAGGCTTAAACGTTACATTTTACTCATTTAAGCTTAAGCACTTGTTTACTCGTAGTCAGCTGTTTGTAATGAAGTGTTTCTAGAGTAGTCACAGCGGCTACGTAAGGGCACGTTTAGTTGAAGGCTGACAACATGAAGGAATTAAAATGGAAGTTTTATTCGTATACCTTATCTTTAACATAGCGTTACACTGAAATCATGAGAGTGAATAATTATTAATCTATTTTTTAATTATACTTAATAACCATGTATATGAATTTTGCTCAGTTGAGCTAACATGATGATGTAAGATTGACAGAATGTCTTATTATAGAGTTTCAAAGGTAATTAGAGTATACATTGTTACGATGTTAAGGTAGATCATTGGTGATTTTGATAAAACTGGTTTATAAACACCTGTTTGTTATTGCCGAATGTTTCGGGTATCTTGTATGAAATTTCTGTCCTGATTCCAAATTAAGAATCATATCTTTCCTAGCTCGTCAGGTTTTTGAGTTATTGGACTGACAAAATAAAAATAAATAATTGTAATATCACTGTCGGTGTATACCATTAGTGTAAAGTAAGAGGTATAAATGGAGTTTATTCTTGTCACTTTAAAGTTGTTAAATTTCATTATTTTAGTGAGTTTTTATCAATATATTACCCTTGTCAAAATTGGAGACCTTTGCTTTTCTGCTTATGTTGGAATTGTTTCCTGAATCCATTTACATAATGTCAAAAATACGCATAACGTTTTGCTTTATAAAATGAAACCAATTTGTTATTATGGTCTCAGCAAAGTGTGACACTGTTATCCGCCGTTTATACATTCCGCTCCCTCAGTGTAGATGCCAAGAATTCAGACTTCTACGTATTTTGAAAGTAAAAAAAAAAAAAAAATCACTCATCACGTCATCTTCCGTTAGCAAATGAGATTTAAAAGTTCTTGAATTCACCCTCATAAAACTCGCGTTGGAAATCAGTTCGTATCTCTTCCTCATCTTCGTGAAAGAACAGTAAATTATTTGGAAGAAAGTGAAGAGGATTCTCTGAATCATGAGCCACCGGTTTCATAGTAGATACGCCGTTTGGTTGTAAAACATTTTATTTGCTTTTCTTCGAAAACCCATCTAGTTTTGTTATGCGAAAATACGAATCTTATACTGGCCACGTGGGTATATTTTTCCACAAATGTGTCAAGTTGTTCTGAAAGTTAATGTACTTTTGTTACTCTTCATATTAATGAAATTCTGAAATGAAATATACACTAAAACTAATGAAAACAATATACTTGAGCTTTAATATAAGAACCTTACCTTTTCGTTATTAGTATCACCTCTCAGTATTGAATTTTATATTAAAACAACCGAGAAGTCTAAAATAAATTATTTAGAATATATATAGCATATACAGTGCTGTGAGGAAGCTAAAACTGCTAATATTACTTCTCTTTTTATGATACCCTATACGAGTACTCACTTATAATAGAAGCAAACACTTCTGGAGGGAAAACAATGTTCCTGTTGAGTAGATGCTAAAAAGTTAAAACTGATTTACGAAATCATTAAGAAGGCTATCACCTCAGCATATAGGTATGATGTTACTTATCTGGAGATGCAATCATGAAATGATGAAAGCGAATCTTAGATTAATAATAATAATAATAATAATAATAATAATAATAATAATAATAATAATAATAATAATAATAATAATAATAATAATAATAATAATAATAATAATAATAATAATAATAATAATAATAATAATAATAATGTAGAAACGTCATATTCAAACAGTAAGTTGCAAAGAGAATCGGTCTTCAATCTGTAATGAGCAATTAGGGTTAGTACAACAGTTTTTGTTCAGTATCAAAATAGCTGTAGACTAATGCCATAGAAGTGGATCGCAAGCTGTTTATAGTTGAATATGACCCTTATAAAAACCCATTATCGTATTGTATGGGTGTAACGTACGAGAGAGAGAGAGAGAGAGAGAGAGAGAGAGAGAGAGAGAGAGAGAGAGAGAGAGAGAGAGAGAGAGAGAGAGAGAGAGAGAGAGAGAGAGAGAGAGAGAGAGAGAGAGAGAGAGAGAGAGAGACCACAAACTCTTTACGAGGTAAAGGAAAACACAAGTTGAGGGTTTCCCCCAAATCCTCTTAGGGAACTTCCGTCTCATCTACTTCTTGTTCCTCGTTCTCGGCCTAATCTCTTTTGTCCGAGTATTTTTCCGCAAGTCCGCAACTTTAGCTTGTTGATAAGTATTTCGGCGTTCGCTTCCAGGCGCACTTAACTCGCTGTGTGGGTATGCTCAAGACACTTTGCCTCCAGGCTAATCACTTCGATTGGGTCCCTAGAGGCCGGCATATCTGCTTTCTCAAAGGAAGTTATTTCTTACAAACGAATGGCTAGCAGCTCTCTTAACAAGTATTGCACGAGTGCATTGTTTAAAAAGGGGTTAAAATAAGAATAGCGGTCGTTTGTAAAGGTGTATGTGCGTTGTATGTGTGGTGAAGTATGCGTATGTCAATAGCATAACTCTAAAACAAAACATCAAATAAATACCTTACTTGATGTATAAGTTTTACAACTTATAAGAATGCAGCATCTTCCTCAAAAAATCTATCATCTCAAACTATCTCTTACCTTCTTCTTAGAAACGGCTCTAGCAATTGTAACTAAAATATGTGTTTAAGATATTGGTAGACTAAAAAAGTGCATTTCTTAAATGTTCAGAAGAATAGCCTGTGAAATCCGCTTTATTACAGTGACTCTAATTAGCAAACTAGAGGAGATGACAAAAATCTTATTTCACAAAACGTAGAGCTCTTTGCTGCACATAATATATCATTTTCGGTTTTCGTTAACCATTTCTGAGATATTTTTGTTAATGCTTTGAATTTTCAAATGCTTTATACATTTCTCAATCAAAACTTCTACAGTTTTATTCCCATGTTCATACAAAATGGACAAAATTTCAAGTCCACCTCACAGTGACCACTTTTAAAAAAATCTGACGATTGCTTTAGACTACTGTATCCTTTTTTATTTCATCTACCTACGTGAGCATATGGATCTTAAGGGAGAAACAGTTGATTCCTTTTTGTGATAACTTTGATTATAATGAAAGGTATCTGTGTTAGCTCTATTGTTACTGAAATAGTGTAGGAGTTAGTAAATTGAAGCGTATTTTACGAACTGTAGTAATGTGTAGGTCATCTGCGGATCGCTAAGTACACTAGGGTTATTTGCTGGAATCTTATTTTTCTTCCACCATTTTGTGTACTTAGAACATTTATAATAGGGTGAGTGGTACTTAATGTCATCTAATACGTCTGGTAGTTGGGTATTGGATCCTTGGATTTAAGATACGAGATAGAGAGAGAAAGAGAGAGATGGCCAATACTTAACCTGCTTATATCAACTTCATCTTTAGATTTCATTTACTGCAGAGGACTCTATACCAAGTTTCAAAGGGGATTAGCATATATTTTCTGTATGAACTTACTGTGTCCCTATGTGGCTGACGGGGTGTTCCGGGGAAGGAAGATTGTAGTGAGACGATAATAGGTCGCACCTGGAGAGATATGGAAGCAGAGAACAAGAGTATCTAACGTGTTGCAGGGGAACTCTAAATAATCTATTTTCCATTATGTACTTGTACCGTTGATTCTCCCAAGTTTCTTTAATGAGGCATTTAATGTACCAGATATATGATCATGATAGGTTATGGCAATTTCCGTAATAGATTATGTGGTCTCTCTCGGACTGCTGTACCTGCCTGTTTGTTGCTAACAGTTTGTTTACCTGTACTGATGCCTTTGATGATAACAATATATTTTGTACAATTAAACCAAGTAATAAATGTGATTTAAACTTCTCTGCTTCTAAAGTATACTTCAAAGGTTTATGGAAAACAGTAGTCCGAGAAGATAAAAAAATGTGTAGAAAAGCTGTAAATTACTGCATATTAAGGATAAATAAATAATTTGCAGATACAGTTATTGGCGTATATATGTAAACCTGCACGATAGCGGTCTTGAATTTCAAGGCAAAAACCGGACGTTTGATGTTTGTATGTAAACCTTTACGAGGTTGTAGGGAGTAATGGCAGTTTCCGAGGAACTATAAAAGAAACTTTTTAAGAAATCTGATATAAAGACAAACCTGATAAACTGAGCTGCTTTCTCTTTATCTCTATTAACAAGAAATGAACTGAAGAAGAAACTTATGAGTAATAGAATGTCATGATATTTTCTGAAGTTTTGAGTTCTGCTAAAATTATATCCAAGTTCTCCTGCTCAATATTTACATGGGTGCTCACTGGAAAAACAGTGCAGTTTTGTCTGCAAGAATTGTACAATAAAATAAGAATAAGGAGTACCAATAGCTATTCACAATTAGGTTTGAAAATATTTGTTAATAAGAGTATAAATTTGGATATAGTATTTCATAATAAAGATAGCGAAAGCTTTCAAAGAAGTGTGGTACCTATAAATTTATCTCGGGTATGTAAGCAAAATAAAATAACAAAATATGCATGTAAAATTGCAATAAAGTTGTAAAAATATGCACCATAATATGCAAAAACAAATGAAAAAAATCAGAGAGGAGGAGAGTAATTTTACCTTATTGGTGGTTCTTGCAGTAGATTAGGGAAGTTGCTCTGCGGTTTTCTTGTGTGAAGCTCCTACGTCTACCAGTAAAGAAAGTTGTATACTCTGAACAAGGCCTTTTTACATAACATGTCACAGGTGACTGTGAGAAACACTACAGCTCTTCTTCACTGAACTCCTCTTCTGTTACACTTTCATCACTATCATCAAACAACATTTTGTTGATATAACAGATTGTTTTGGAACCAGGATTTCTGTTTAACACCAACTACGCTTATCGAATGAAATTTTAGCAACACCTAAGTAACATTCTGATCTGTCAAAGAAAGCGAATAATCTAAAAACAAAAAAAAAAAACAAAAAAAAAATGTTTCGGGCCTTGTATTGTATTACAGTTACGAGAACCGGCTACCAATAAACTGAATCTTTTCCTCAATGCGATCTTAAAAACAACATTACTGAGCTTTAGGAATACAGGCTCAGCTTCCGCGTTTAAGGAATTTATGTTTTCACTTTGCATAAATGTTCCGTTTTGTGACCAATTGTACAGTGTACCACGTACACTTAGCAACCTTTAAGCTAGGTCATGCAAACTGGCTCAGGGGGTAAGGACAGATCTGGAAATAATTCACGAAATGTTTGAACTCTTAGTGGCAACTTCACAAATAATTTATTAACACTGGAGGCAAAAGTTCATTTCTTTATATTTGGCTCTGGTAGTTTAAGCTACACGATGTAAACCCGAGCAAGGCAAGTCAGAGAATTAGTAACTGCTTTTACCATACATGGATCAGCATCAGTGAGAAATACATTGGCATGCTCCATCTGGCCACAAGAAAGCTGAGTCTTTGGAACATTTTCCAACTGTCCCGTGATTTACCCTGTCAAGTACTTAAATGCTGAAGAGGAATGATTTTCTACCCGCTTTCATTGAACACACTGTCCTGCAGCGTCTGGCATTTCATCCAATAGAATCCATTCTTTCCGTGTTCCAATGAATCTTGGATTTTATAAATTGCATGCTAAAATCCTATCGTTCATAGTTTTTGCATAATGTAGACCGGAGCCTTTTATTTCTGTACTTTTCTAAGAATCTGTGAATTGCATTTTCCGCAATGGAATATTGGCACTCACACAAGTCTTTAGAAAAATCGTCAGTCGAAATTAATTGCTTAACTGCTTGGCTCTTACTTAATTGTTGGTTTACCGAATACTTCTTCTTAAGCCGATCCTTATGGCCTGCTGTATTTATTTGCTGCACAACTTCAAACCCTTATTTGCAGAAATATTCTTTTCACGTACTGAGCAAAACAATAACTTACCATCTTCACTAAAGCCCGCCTCGGTAGCGTGGTGGTAGCACACCTGCCTCACGTTCAAGGGGTCCGAGTTCGAATTTCGATCAGGGTGAAAAATGAATGTCAGGTAACTCTAAGCTCTACGAACTCTGGGCTCATTTGAGCATCATTTCACCCATTTCACTCATCGCCCAATATGACTTAACGTTGGAGGACGTAAATTAAAAGAAAATCTTCACTAAAAACATCACTTCCAAACTCATAAGCTCATTCACATATTTATGTAACACAGCAGATTGAGATGCTTTGTGGGCGTCATTTCTCAAACCAAAGCACAAGCACTATTCAGATAATTCAATTTCCTCAATTGTTCAACTATCGACAACTGAGCACTGAAGTTATGTGACGGAAAACGGGAAGGCACCAAACTGCGTAAAGACATCCCGGATAGTAATTCTTGGATGTTCATTGACCTTATGGCTGCTATGGGGATTACCTTGTTTCCCTAAACTTAATTGTGCAATGTTATTTCATAAGCGCCTGGGTGTATCTCTGCTACACGGATGTAAATAAACATGTTGATTACTCGGTGCTGAGTTTATTAAGTCATATCATCATACGTTTGCTTCGTTTGATTTGCTCCGGGCGTTCGAAGTTTTGCTGGAGCACACATCCATTTATAAATATATGCATATGTTTTTTATACATATTTTGCCTGACTGTTTTCTCAACCTTTATTAAGTACTAATAATATTAATATTACTCTCTAAAAGGTAAAATTATAGTTGATTATTACATTCAAGAGTAAAAATTGAATTCTTCAGTTTTATATCTCCCTTTCTCACCAATACTGGTTGATCTTAGGAGTCGCTTGGGTTCCCTCCGAGCAAGGGAGCCCAAGTATATTGACCTGATGGATGGGATCAGGGTTGGGGGGGGGGGGGGGGGCTCGGCCCAATGGCTGGGATGAATGAATGATGGAGCAATTGGTGGAATGATGGTGGGGGAAACCGAAGGTCCCGGAAGAAACCCACCCCAGCGCCATGTTGTCCACCACAGATCCCACTTTGCGCTCTCCTGGGATCGAACTCGGGCCGCCTAGGTGAGAGCCAAGCTGTCTAACCACTCAGCCATGGTGCGGCCTGAATTCTTCATTTAAAACTTAAAATCTGCATTTCCTCGAAATATGCATTTACCCATATGCATTGAAAAATACTGCTCTTTTTTTTGGGAAAGTGTAACTTATGAAATATATAATTTAAGCATAATTTAAATATATAAAAAGCAACATGCATTTTGCATAAAAATCCGAACGCTACTTATAATTTTGTCAGAATCTATAACAGTGTGGTACCGATTTTAACAAAATTATACAAAAAATACTCTTTAATAATAGAGTTCAGGTAAATCAGAAAGGACTTTACTAGAACAAAAATATACACTTTTCGTCTCGCGTAACTCAACTTTAAAAGGCTTCAAGCCTCTCAATGTGCTTTTTGATTGTGCTGGATGTAATTATAAACCTGCCAGTTAATGCTCAAAATGGAAAATTATCCAGTGAAACTCGTATTATACGAAACAGGTTTTACAATTAGTGGTAAGAATAATATCCCCCATCTAAACTCCTTTATAATTTTATACGATGTAGAAATATTCTACAGCCTGTGTCTTCCAGAAGAACGGTGCCTTTCACTGAGAAAATGTATTAAAATTATTGGTTCGTAGAGTACCTCTCATTCTCTACTTACACACTTGCGCGCGCGTACACACACACACACACACACACACACACACACACACACACACACACATACACACACACACATTCACAAACACACAAACCACACATATAAACAAAATTTATCTCTCTACAGGAGATATGCTGATTGAATTCTCTGATTTTTATTAATTTTGTGCACCAAAATATTCTCTTCATCCTAAATCAATGTATTTAATTGCATTTAAACCAATAGTTGTTTTATAGTATCTAATTTTGCTTTATGTGGAATACCTTTCTTAGCAAGCTTTTACTTACAAAACACCTACTTTTACTAACTTACTTTTACTAACTAAACCATTAAGTGAGAATTTTAAACCTAAGAATAAAAAAAATAATTTGTTTTCCAAAATGAATTAATTACAATTCAGTTTATAGCTAAAAATTTTATGATTTTTACATCTTCTACGTGAAGTAACTTGGAAGTATTTCTTCGCAGCATCACTGTATATGCATGAAATAGAATAAGTGCTTAACTAAGCTTTTGATGAAATTCATTTCTTTTATTTCTTACATTGATAAAATCTAATCAAGTTAAACATAAGTATTTAGGTTAATAATAGAATGTGTAGCTCTAACAGCATTTCAAGCGTCATCTTTCAACATTCTCTCTTTCTGAATTATATTTTCTCAAAAATGCCAACTGGAAATAAGGATTATAATGATTACAGACCTCACAGAAGTGTGTGTCTAACAGACGTCTGAGTGTCTAACAGTTCCCACTGCTGGAAATGCAGGAGATGAACGATCCATCGATCAAGTGGCCCTCTCGTACCCACGGGCAGTTCTCTTTTATGTGAGCTATCACCCGTGCCATCTTTCGGCTCTGCCCCATGATGCGAACCTAGAAGCGCAACTGATAGGTAACGAAACGGAAATGACAGAAAGAAAATTTGGATATTTGGGAAATCATTCCATCATTCGTCTACGACCGCCAAACATTATGAAAATCCCAAGTTTAGGTTGAGTTTGCTGGGAATCAACCCCGGATCTCCCGATTACGAGCGTGACAAGTTATCACAGAGCTATTTCGCTCGCGGAGAAAGAGAGAGATAGCAAGGGAGAGATAGCAAGTTAGAGGAAGAGAGTTAGGTAGGACCTTCACATCGATATATTTGATCAGACATTTTTGCTCGAGTAAAGTAAGAACTAAGATAAGAGAAAGACAAACAGCAGAAATATAGAAAGAAAACCGGTTGGGGAAGCCTTGTAAGTCAAAAAGGAGAAGGGTAAACACATAAAAAATTGCATGGATTCAAGGCAAGAGAGAGTGAAGGTGGACATCTTGAAAGTGAAACGGTAAGGGAAAGAGAGAAAGTTAGGGAAGGAGAAGCAAAGAATAGAGGGAGAAGATGGCAGGCGACTCGACTTGCAATTAATGAAGTCTCTCACCGTGATTCCTCATCCTCCTTCAGTTCACCTGAGTCCCCAATCTCAGCTCTCGGGTTATGTTACGTGCAGCTAACTACAGCTACACGGTCTCTTTCTTCATACCCGGGCTGGGCGCCGAATCGATATACATCGCTCTTCTACCACTTTACACAACCGAACATCCATTTTAACACAATATTTCAGTTCGATGAAATTACTCGTGTATACCCAATATAGTGCATTTTATAATTACCAGGCGTATATCACAACTCAAGCCTTGCAGCAGTAAAAGAGAACCAGCTCATATCATGTGATTTATTCCACGTGGAAAGAAAATCCTGACGTCTGTGATTGGTTCAAGTTAGATATGAATCAATTCCTACGCATGGTATTGCAAATATTGCACCAATGAGCTCTATTTCTCGAACAACCGCATCCTTCATTGGCTGGATTGTTTTTTTAATTTGTGTCCTCTAACGTTAATTCATATTAGACGATTAACAAAATGAGTGATATGATGCTGAAATGAGTCCAGGTAGCATAGAGTTAGAGTTACCGATATTCATCTTTCAGGATAAGGAATAACTCCGGAAAAACCTGACGGAGATTCAAACTCGTGACCTCTTGATCGTGAGGCAGACACGCTACCACCTACGCTGCAAAGGCGGGCATTGGCTGGAGTTACTGGCCAAGTTAGTCTAATCATAAAATGGACTTAAACGCATACTTAAATTATTAAAGCTGCTTTATACTCACTATTAATGCGCATTCGTTTGCTTGAACTATGTAGTCTACTTTCAGTTCCTACAATTGAGAATAGTAAACCAAATGTTGTTTGTCGTCATTAATTTATGGTTAAGAATCGATTCTTCCGGTTTTGTCATTGTCATAGCTTTTTAATTTCACAAACGTCTTCAGAGATTATTACAGTTCTGTCAATACGTTATTTGCATCAGATCCATAAAACATATGATTTGTAGTCTCTTGAAAGTCCCGATCGCAACAATAGTAATTCCATTAGCGATAATATTATTATATTGGATTATAGTGTACAAAAATGGTGATGTGGGAGAAATAAAAGAAAGATTTCTGTGTTCTAAAATGGGTCGAATCGAAATCTGTGAAGCCTGAACAATGAAATTTTCAAGGTAAAATGGCTTTGGCAGTCAACACGATATCTCCTGCCATGTGAATATTATAAACTGTTGTACATAATTATGAGAAGCTGGTAGTCTTTTGTCTACATGTGAAAGCATAGCAACCGGAGTTCCTTTGGAACAGATTTGTATAGTCCTTTTAAGAAGTACGAAGAAGTCAATTCGTGCGATAGTTGCCATTTGTCGGTCTAAGGTTCATGATGAAGTCCATGAACGATTTCATGTGTACAATCCTATAAGGGTGTGCTACGCCAGAATATTTTGAATAAAGTTGTAGACAGTGATGCTTTCCTAAATGAAGTGTGCGTCTTTAATGATAAAGTCAATACATGCAACAAGAACTTATTAACTAGAACCCAGATTTCTAGATTAAAATATATGAAATATAATCATTTCGCACATAACCCTTCTTTGGGTTGTAATGCTCAGCGACATTCCGATTTTTAGTATAATATTATATCAGCCTGAGCACTTAAGTAACAATGTGAAAAGAGAGAGAGGGAAAGAAAGAAAGAGAGGGAAAGGGTGAATAGTAAGGCAAGTTAATCGCATCAGGTACAAAGAGAACACAGACAAAGGAAAGGAGCATATATGTATGAACAATAAAGTTATAGTAATAATGCTATAAGTTTAAGTCATTACAGATGCTATAAATCCAAAGTTTGTGTTTACTCGCGATACACGCGTGCGCGCGCACACACACATTGACACACAGAGGAAGGTCATGAGTAGAGGCTTATTTCTTTCATCACATTACTTCTAAAGGGCAGCTAGTTTATTACCAAATTTCCATATTAATTGCCCCATATAATCCGCCAACAGGGCGTGGAATCATGCAGATATGACGTACATGCATTCTAATTAGTGCCGAGTCGGCCAGCGAACTTATAAATAGTGTTCACAGCTCGCTGCGACGGGACATTTTGGAGATAAAGATTTGACCGTACATAGTTTGACGTTTGGCATTTTATAACAAACTCTAATGCATGACATCATCGTAATTTTCTTTTGTAGTCAACGAAAAATTCATTTTACGATAAACATTGACTGGGAATTTCATATAAGGTAGATGAGCCATAAAAATGCCTCCAACCTAGTACAAGTGGCGAAGAGCTACTCTTTCCTTCAGATGTTCTCTCAAGTCCCGCCGTCATTGAAGTGAACTTTTGTTTATGTTTTACGTATGGTTCGTACCTAACAGGCACAGAAGTTATTGAATTCCACCCAAAATTTCAATACCAGGTTCAACCATGCAGGAATGCAGTTATAAATACCCCTAAATCCAAAGAGAGATAAGTGAGTGGAAGAATTGATTATCTCCCGAAGATGCAACTTGAAAATATTCAGAAAAATCCCTCACTCAAACAATCCTTTAGGTGGAAGAGTATCTGATATTTTCATGTTCTCAAAAATAGTTCTGATGATTTTGATACATAACATATACAGATTGTTAGGAATGGAAGTCCAAGTATTGCGATAATAGCACCTTAATTACTCGCATTTTTTTTTCTCTTGCCAGACAGTTTTCCTACAAAATACTCGCATGGTTTACTATTTAATAATTTTTTGCATCGTTATAACAGTGTCGCGAAACTGACAAGGCATTTTGATAATAGATTCTTTGCTTCTGGGTGTTCACACCTACAATTGGCCAAGGTAAGTGCCTTCATTGGCCGTACATATACCAGGATTACTCTACATTACGTTTCCCATTACGTCTTATCGGGAAATATAAACGCCTATAGCTTATGGGGGGCCACGCCAACTACTATTAGTAAAATACTAAATCCGCAAATGAAGGAAACATTGTTGTACTGTTCATTGCACTGTCCTCAGTTACCGACACAAAATACCTGCAGTTACACCCCTAAAAGTCTGTATATAAGATAGTTCCAAGAAAAACATAAATGCATATCTTGAATTTTCTGGGAATACCCCGTGTACAACTCTTCATTCGATTAGTGGTAAACCCAAACTATTTGTATCTACAAAAACCTGAACAAAAGGAGTTTTTTAAAACTCGTGCGGCATACATCATTCCTGAGATGTTCGATGTTGCTTGCAATTTTTAATACTTTAACATATTTAGCTTCTCTACTACTTAGTCATAAGTAAGTATTAAGTGATGATGATGATGATGTGTGGTGTTTAAGGGCGCACAACTGCATGGTCATTAGCGCAAGTATTAAGTAAGCTATAAGTACTGCATTCCTCTAAGATATTCGATTCTGATGTTTGAAATAAGGATTTGAAACTCTTAGGACTTGTCTAAGTCTGTGACCAGCATAATTCAAAAAGGACAGCTGGTTAAATAAGAAACTTGGTATTCTTCCGAGAATGCAACACGAAGATTTTCAAACGTCCCTCCCCTACAAACAACTCATTTATCTATTTGTTTGTGATTTTCTCAAAAGTTATAACAAGTTGGTTAAATACCATATCTGCAGCACATTTTCGCGATAAGTAATGCTATTTCCTTATCTAGCTTGAACAACTGCATTCATACACCTTGATGTGCGTTCTATCAGGTTAACAATAGGTTATTTTCGGAATGTGGTTCTATTCTTCAGTGGAATGCTCCCTTCAGTGGAAGTCCTGTTAAGTTTCTTGTAGCATCAATCTTAATCGTTCCAGCATATCCCAATTTTCAACAGGAATTCAAATTAGGACTCCTTGATGACGGTGCTAAAACATGGATTTCCACTTCTCACGATTTCTGACCACATAGGCAATGTATGGGTTTACATGTTTTTCACTGAAAGAGAAGTATCGCCTCTAAAACGGTTGAATGATATATCATGAGTACCAAAACATTCATTTATGTACCTATGAGCTGTTAGACTTCTACTTTCTACCAAAATAACTCAGTAAGAGCATTAACAGAAATTCCTGACCAAAATTATTACTTCACCATCTCCAAATGGAAAATTTTCGGAAATACAGCAGTGACAATTCTTCTCTCCCCTGTTTGTAAACTACCAAGGCGGCCCGGGTTCGATCCCAGGCGACCGCAAAGTGAGATTGGTGGTGGACAACACGGCGCTCGGGCGGGTTTTCCCCGGGACATCCGGTTTCCCCCGCCATCTCATTCCACCGGTGCTCCATCTTCATCTCATCTATCATCAGTATCACCGCCTGCGGTGCCGTATGTAGTAAAAGCGGGCGTTAAACACTACACATTTCATTTGTTTGTAAACTCTTTCACGCACATCAGGCGAGTGTATATTGAAACTGTGAACAACCACAGTGCATCGTGAGCAAACTGGGAACACTTGCAAGTGTTTTTGATACCAGTTTACTTAATTTCAACCCTCTACTGGTGGTTTTGGGCAAAATTGGCATCCATGCATGTTAGCAAATTGTTGAACTCTGGTTCTACGGCGCTTCTACTGCAAAAATAACGATTTTTGATCTGTAACTCTCGCAGGTCCAGATACTGGTCTCCTGGTATATGTCCCACGAAGCCATTTTATGACATCAGAGGTTGTGCCATATTGAGCATATCTTGTATAATGTACAATGTTTCATGATGTTAACAGTTGCGGTTTAAATTGGATCTTCATATGTTAACAAGTTTTAAATGTGGCAATATTACTTGCATTCAGAATAAGTAAAAGTAAACAAACATTTAAGCACAAAATGGTTAAGACAAATTTGTTATAACTCAAAATGTCTACATATAATTCCAATGGCTTGTTCATGCACAAAAAGTAACAAAATAATTAAAAATAGCCTACCCATATGCAGGACAAACTTCTGTCATAATATTAGTTTGTATCATAAGTAATGTCGGTTGTTTGATTCTGGTGTTTTGGAAAATTTATTGGGTTTCTGTGGCTCAGCAATGCTATTTTCAGGAGGCCATGGCTAGTGTTGCGTGCATTGCGAGCATGTATCAGTCTTCATTTTTAATACATTATAACAAAATGGAGATACCAAGCTTGAGCTTAGACTCCTTCTAAAACACTACTGGAAACAAGATTATAGAGCCACTGCACAGCTCGAAGAAAATGTGAAGCGGAATGAGAAGGTGTCGTTAGTAAGCGTGTGCAACAACGATGGTTCAAACGCTTCAACAATGGATGCGTAAACAATAAATATTTACCATGTTCTGATGTTCTGGAAGACCTAACATATGGAATATTGAGGATATACTCCAAGATTTGCAAGAAAATCCACAAAAACTACCCATATGCTTTCAGAAGAACTCGGGGCATCAAAAGATGCCACACATCACCACATTAAGACACTCATACAGAAGCTGTAGATCTGTGTCTAATGAACTGACACCTCAACAGGCTGAACGTAGCACGGATATATGTCGTTAGTTTATCCATAATCCCATGGACGATATGTTTGTCAGGAAAGTTGACACTTGTGCTAAAATTGGTATTGTCGCCTAATTATCGGAAGGCACGGCCAGTTAGCAGCAGGGTAGGGCCAGACGGGAAGCATTCAGACCACGCCTATCCATTTGTTTGGTGTCGCTAACCGAAGGGATCGCAGGCCACTGTGCCGTCTCTTTCCCCTCCTGAGTTCTGGAACACCCAGGATATTTCATCTAACCCGGAACCTTCTAGATTGGCCAGCTGGTCCTATATAAGTGACGCGTCGGGCTGGAGGAGAGTTCAGTTCTTGGCGAGCAGCCGTAGGAGCGCCGTGCTAGTGTACGGACGAGAAAACTGTGTGCGTGTATCAGAGGAGTTGTACGTAATTGCGAGTGCGGAGTGGACCTGTGACAGACGAACTGGTGAATTGTAATTGTTTGCGCTACGTAATTCTATGTAATAGGCAAGTGTTCCAATTGTAATTCGGTGGAAATAAAGAACATTTTGAGTTTGTGCAATTGGACTTTTATTTTCACGAACCCACAAAGTCACAGTATATTACCAAAATCGCTATGCCTCGAAACATTGGCTTGATACCCACCAAACGACCAAAGTCATCGTTAAAAAAAAAATTAGTTTTGTCCCAAAGTAATGTTTTATGTCTGGTGGAATTTTAAAGGTGTAATTCACTGGGAGTTTGTTCTAAATGGACGGCCATTGATGCGCATTTTTACTCTCAACAATTGGAAAGAGTTCATGAAATTTTGAGACGGAGATACCTAGCATTAGTTAACCGAAATAGATTCTATTGCAACAAGAGAATGTAACACCCCTTACTGCATGAACAACCATGGAGAAAGTCTAGGAATTTAGAGGAATCGAACAGTTTCCACGCCCAGCACACAGCGCTGATCTCGCACCATAAGATTACCATCTATTTCGATTCATGGCCCATTTTCTTAGTGGAAGAAATGTTGTCAACATTAAAGCAGTGCAAGTGGGTGTCACCGAATTCTTCGCAACAAAAACCAGAGATCGGTACCATCGTGGGATAATAAACCTCGCTGAACGACCGCTTGCGCTGCCGTATGTAGTAAAAGTGGGCATTAAATACTATACACCTCATTTCGTTGAACGATGGCTTAAGACCATAGAATCTAATGGCCTATGCTTTCAAAATCAGTTAATTGATTGTCAGAACACATATCAAATAAATGTTTTCCTCAACAACAAAAAGCATTGCTTATGAGGCAGTACCTATATTTGGCTTTCTTTTGTGTCACGCATCAGTAAATCTGTCCCCATTTGGATGCCATTTCTTAAAACAGCTATTGTATTACTACATACAAGAAAATGTGCCCCCCTCCTTTTTGTCCCGTGTGTTTGCGTACCGTGATCCAATGCTACTTTAGCTTATGAAACAATCTATAGGAAAACTCGGAGAATATAAATTGGCAGATCTTTTTAAACGAGCATTCTTGAAAGAATGCTTCAAAGCATACATATTTTGTTACATATCCATACGCTGGAGCTGAAATATTGAATTAAGTTTGTAGATTCCTTACTGCGCACCTACTTAAAATAAGAGCTGAAAGGTGTTATATTCGATCCAAAAATCGATACCAGATTTTATCACTATGGGAGTGTCGCTAAGTAATAATAAAGCAAATTGGAAAATGGTTTATATCGGCACTGTCTTTAGTTTATATGCAGATATAAACAAAGCGGGAAAGTGTGTTACTCCGCAAGCGACTATGATTAGAGGGAATTCGCACTACTTCATTCCCAAATGACGAAATGTGCGCTGTCAATGAAGTGCTATGCAAAGTTTTGATTTGTCCTTTTTGCTGTTTTGAGTAGCATATGTGGTAGTGTCTGTACTGGGATAATATGCGTTTCCTTTTGTAGGTTAAAACTGACTGAATAGTTACAATAGTTACCCAAATATTTGATTTCTTCGCATAACCTCACCTCATTTATAAATTAAAAATTAAGGCACGGATCTTTCTGAGTAATAACGGTGCTAAAGAACTGCGTGTAGCAACCTTGACAAGCACTTGAAATTTTAGCGTAATGCAGTTTAAAAAAGTAGGTACCTAATTGGAATCTCACAACGGACGAATGCTTTAAACGCCTTCCGCTTCCGAATTTTTCTTTGATATTTCTTTCGTCACAACAGCATATCTTCACGCGCAATATTTATATTTTTTATGTTTCTGTTTACAAACTGAAAACCTATGTCGCTAAGAATGGTTTGGAATTTCGTTTTTCTATAGCTTGGCAAATCGGGATTATTGTTTGCTACTTGAAGCACTTTTGTAATTGTTCGTGGCTTGTTTCTTTCAAAGAAGCTATGCATCTTTCGAGGAACAAAACTTTAAGAAATTCATCACATTCATCTTCCACGGCTGGTTTCTTTTTCGATGCTTTCCTGGGGTAGTAATCCAGCTCGTTTTAACAACCTCGCTCCGTTTGGCATTATTATTTGGCGTTGAAACATCGGCTTATTCAACTCCTCCATTGCTGAAGTCTGGCATTTTTCACACAGCGTGTAAACCACCTTCAATATAACTTATTTTTCACCACTTTTCAACGGTTTTCCTCTATGATGTTTACGTATTTCACGGAAGCAGCCGTATTCTACAACTGATCTTCTCCTTCCTTCAACTTTTAAATTGCGCAGACGCCAATGCACACAGATTACGCTTACATATGCCAAATAAAATACTAATTTCTGTTGTACTATTCCATTTGTAATGATGTGAAGCTGTTTATATACCTTGAATAAGATTTAAAGTCTTTAAAATGATGTACGAACTATATTTTTCATACACAGAGCGTTACAGGGCTAAACAGCCAATGATGTCGCACACATACACGTGTTTTTGTTTATATCGCCACATAAACTAAGGACGGTGTCGGTTTACATGTCTGTGTTGTCTCTTAACTACTTAGCTGAGAAACGAAAAGTTCTTACATATCAACCTTGTTTAGGATGTCACTCAAAACGTTCAAGAAAATCAAGTGCCATTTATATAGAGACATTTTCGAAATTTTAAACTTTCGAAAGCATAGCACACCGGTTTTAATTAAAATACCATGTTTTTATGAACTTTCCATGGTAAATGAAATACAGTAAAACCTGCCTAAAACGGACCCCTTATATTCCGGAAACCTGGAAAAATGGAAAATAAATTTGGGAACGAAGCTATTTCTCATGTGCATTATACTCTAAGCCGGAAAACTGCCTAACGGGAAACGAAAATATTTTCCTGGAACAGTCGTAAAATAAGCTGATTAAAACGGATTACTTTCTGTGTAATGGGTGACAACATAGGATTTTAAAATGTGCAACATTTTGAGAAGAACTGCTGTTGCACCGAAGTTCAGAGAAGCATAATGTCATAAACTGTAATCCTTCGAGGAAAAGGGAAAACAAACCCTCATCCAGACATGTGGTAAAGCTACAGCTGTTTTGCAGTGTGTTCATTCTCAGTTTCGTTGTAGCTAGTGATAAAGTACGAGTTAAAGAAAACTGTGAAATATGGTGATTTTTAAAAGCTTCTGTAAAATGAGTTCTAAATATAAGATTTCACTTGAGAAAAAGTTAAGCTTATTGAAGAACATGGACAGAAGAAAGATCCAGCTAAAGAATTGACTGTGTTGGTTAAAGTCGGAAAAACGCAGACATACGAGATATAGAAAAACAAAATAAAAATTATAGGGTACAGCAGGGCCTGTGAAACGCATCACCGAATCTCTAGAGTATGGCGTGCTAAGTCGTGCTGTGTTGGAGTGGTTTGTTAGTGCGCACGCGCTAAAGGAATTGCTTAAGGCTCAAGCCTTAGAGACAGCAAGAAAATTAGGCAAAGACGGTTTCAGTTTCCAATGGATGCCTCGAGGGTTTCAAACATCGCCATAACACTGTTATGAATGCTGTGTGTGTGGAGCAAAATATGATGATATGCAGACAGTTGCAGTTTGGAAAGGAAAAATTGAAAACAGAGAAACTAGGTGATAAACTACAATTATTGTATGTCAGTTGAAAATATAGTACATAATACATATCAGCCTATAATTACTTACACTTAACTCTATATTATTCCTTCCTGTGCAACTATAGCTTCTGTAATTCTGTGATTCAAACTCAACCCTCTCTAAGAACGGAACCCTGTGTAAACGGAAAATTAATCGCTCTCCGTATTAGAGGTTTTTTTCCTTGACATATCTTGACTTTTCTGGAAATACCACCTGATCTTTTCTTCATTCTGAATGGCTTTTATATAGCTGGTAAACCATAAGAGAAAAATGTACTGCATAGAGTAAAAATATAAATTTCGTTAAGCCAAAAAATTTTTAGATAAAAATTTCTGAGATATTTTATGTTATTTATTTGCATTTCAAATAGGAGAAGTCTATCTGTTGCCACAGTAAAGAGAAAGGAATTTCAAAGCAATCCCTTAGCTGCTATCTCTTAAAATATTTTATTATCATTGTAACTGGCTTCATTCCCTTATTCCCCTCCTACCTAAAAGGAAAGGACCTTATAAAGTAAGACAATATCTCCAAGTGTTTATGTCGATTAACATGAAGCAAATAAGTGCTTAAGTGCTTTTATTAAAGAGCAAGTTGTGGTATAAGGGTGGTGTTCTATCCATATAACCCGATTTGTGTTTTAAATGATTTTAGATTAAGTAGTATAAATTTAGTTTTTGCGGCTCGAGATCTCTCCCTGGGAAACTAGAATTCATAACCGACACTATTTGGGAACTGACCAATAGGTACTAGAAAAAACGATTAGTCTAACACTGTATATTTTGATCGATACGAATTTCTTTCTGTTTTGCTTTTTATTGTGATTCGCCAAGAACTCAACACATTAATATCAGTATATCAGATTTTCAGCAATTACCAAATATCATGACTTTTCTGTGCTGAGAGGAGTTGAATTGCAGTTTTCTCATTTCGTCCTTGAATAGGAACTTGTAACACCTGTTATGCCGCTCTCACAGTTCACAGTTACACTGCTCTCCCCCCCCCCCCCTCTCATTCACTCACTCATGCACACATATTTCTACGTGCAGATATATTTGCGTTCATTTCTCCGTTGCTAAGAATCATACTGTTGTCTAAAACAATCAGATCAAGGAGTACTGCTAAGGATTTCTGAAGTCAGCGTCATTCCTGTTTGTCTTTGACGAGAACTAGTTCGAGGCAATAGATATACTTCTGTCTCATTAAACAAATACTACATAATCTAAGAATGTTCTTGAAAATATATTTTAGGATATTTTCATGTACGTGTACGAAGTAAGGAGGTTATATTTTTCAATCTCCTTCAGGGCATGACATCAAAATAGTTTAATTTAAAAGGTTTGCTAGCTCCAGCTACTCCACATCATGATCATAATCATGTTATTACTATAATTTTTACTGCAGTAGGTTATATAATTTTTGCTTTAATAACTAATAAATTAAAGTATAAAAAAGTAAATAAATTCCAACTTGTAAATGTTCAGGTTGATATCCCATCCAAAAATTAAAAATATTAATAATTCGCCATATCCTTATACCAGCCTTCCAAAGCCCTCAGCAAAAATATTTGTCGTCTACCTTGAGCAAGATATGCACTGTGTTCTTAAGCAGATTGATTGTTTTCATTTAGATAATTATCTAAATGAAAACAAATAGTACAAATAACCGACAATTTAACTAGGTCAAAACACATAAACCAGTAGAATGAAAATAAAACAAAACAGATAAAAATGATGAAATTAATTCATAGTAATGAAATGTAGGTTGATATAAGACAAATACCTTTCGTTCCCAAGTTTTTATTCTAGGATCTTACTCCTATATCTGCTTAAGCTATTCATTTTTTAATATAATTTTTGCAGTTTTGCATTTACAAAAATAGTTTTATGCATAATTTCTGGTATTACAGGATGACTAGGGAATGCATAGGCTTAAGAACCATAACACTTTTACAAACAGTTCGTATGCGAAGGATTTGAAAGTTTGTTCTCTCTAGATAACCACCACCGGAAAACAAAATGATAGACATTTTTCTCTTGGGTAAAGTACATGTGAAAATTGAGAGTAATAAAACTGAATGTCTTGTAAAAGGTTATACATCAGCACGTTTTATTTCTCATAAGCAGCGCATTTTAATAAAATGTACATTTGGTGCAGTACGCATGTTTCTGTTTGATATTTTTTACTAATTTAGAATTAGATAGACTTCAGAGGCAATGTCTCGAAAATTGAAGATACACAGTTTAATAATCTGTGTTATGTGGTATGTGGTTAATCTGTGTGGTATGTTAGTAGCAATTGTGCGCCAGTTTTGGCAAAACGAAGAAAATCGTAAAATTTTACATTGAGGGGTAGTTCAGGGGAGAGGAAGATCCTTGAATATATTTATATTCCATTTTTATAAGTGCTGAACTTAAATAATAGTTTTGGGGTTTATCAAACCCAAGCACAAATGTTTCATGTGGGTGGATAAGGAATGCTGAAATAGTGTATTTCCAGTGCTAACTTGGTATCGAATTGGTGGGTGGTGTCCTCTGTTTACTAAATATATAGCAGACAAAGTAATTCATATGTTCAAATATCCCACGCATGACGCTTGAATGTTCCACATGTGTACGACGCCTGCTATAGAAAATGAGTCAACATAGCTCAGTTCGCTCGGTTAACAGGTCTAGTAGCAGCATTTAATCACAGATGACATCACTGATTTATCTCGAGCTCGAAAAAGAGAAGACTACGGAAATTATTAATGCGGCTTTCGCACCAGACGCCATAAGCAACATTTAGAAAGCAGTTTTATCGATGTCTTGGCTCTAGAATCATTTACGTGCTTTGATAAATCTAAATCGCTTTTAGCAAGAGCCATCGTCCGCTTTGACAATGAAGACTTTCATCACATGTGTGGTGCCTTTGATGATGTTACTCATTGACTTCCTGTGATGTGATCCGTATACCCTGGAAGCTTGCACCTGTTGGTCAGGTGGACATATAAAAACAAATTGGAAACATTTTGCTCGGTCATAGAGTGTGTCGACAGAATATCAACTTTATACTCAACTGGAATATTAATATTTTAAGTGGAAAAGGCGGGGGAACGTATGCGAGCTGAGCACTTTAGAGCATGAGTTAGCTATGTAGCAATTACTTTCAACCTTATAGCTCTGCTTTTTATACATTGCTCTTCGGAAAACTGAATATAAGTTTTCTTATAAATCTGACATATGAATACAAACAAAAGCAAGGGAAATGAAATGTGAAATGTGTAGTGTTTAACGCCCGCTTTCACTACATACGGCACCGCAGGCGATGACACTGATGATACATGAGATGAAGATGGAGCACCGGTGGAATGAGATGGTGGGGGAAATCGGAGATCCCGGAGAAAGCCCGCACCAGCGCCGTGTTGTCCACCACAAATCTCACTTTGCGGTAGCCTGGGATCAAACCCGGGCCGCCTTGGTGAGAGCCAAGCGGTCTAACCACTGAGCCACGGCGCGGCCTAAAAAAAGCAAGGGGTTTGAGCACTATCTTAAGAATATGGCTCATTTTGGGACACATTACACAAGAAAACTGTAGATGGTACATAAACAACCGATAACGTGAAAAAAAACTCAAGGAGTTGATTCACTCTTACCTACTGGACTACGTACGTTCACCTCCTTCAGGGTACTAAATTACCTGAGTGCACTGTATTCCACTAAAGCGATGCGACAGAATACAAGATTTGCAATAGGGCGATGGACACTTAATTCCAATAATAATGTATATGTTTCTGGGAATAAAATGTTAAACTACCTTGCCAATGCTAACAGATTAATGTTAGGAAAACGGTACTGCAATAACAAAGTAGGGTGTATCAGACAAAACGTGTAACCCTATCTAGATAGCCATTTTTTCCTGAAAGATTTTTTAAAATAATCCAAGCAGATATGGCTCATTGATCATTAATGTTTATTTATGAATGTTCTTTAAGTACTATGGTTAGTATACCATTCTACATTGGGCATAAGAGACCGCTTAATTTTGTTCAGAGATCTCCTTATCAAGCGTGAGATTCTTTTACCTACGACACGGGACCACCAGCTTTATTTTCCTTCCGTTGAGTTCTGTTTCTTATTTAAAATGTAAGACATCGCAAGAAATAGGATTAGGTCATTGAAATATTATTTTCTCTTCTAATATTACGAACATTTACATACATATGTAGCTATAGGCATGGCTTTTAGGAATACCTTAATCAACGTTCATGCTGAATATGTGTATTTTCGGATTCCCGCATACAGTAACATATGTTAGCGCTGATGTGTCTCTCGGAGCATACTGGTACCAAGCGAGATGGTTCCACCATTACATTCGGGAGGTCCTGGTTTCGATTCCTGAGACCGACCTCTCTGTATACGAGTTTCTCATGATTTTTCCTGGTTCGAATATCATGGTGTTTTCCTATCAACTTCATTCGTTCATTCATTCATTCATATTTTATACCACGCTTAAGTTCATTTATACTTGTGAGGACCCGCCTTAAAAAAAAGTCAATTCGTTGTTTTCACCATTTTCTGAAGATAAAGTTCAATATATGTTCTGTTTTTGACATCCAAAGGAATTTTCATAGTGCATTTAAGATGATTCATAAACATCGGCAGTTACACTAAATTTTAAACGATTTCCAGTTTTGTGCTTTCCCTGCCACTACTAAATCAAGCACGATATACACTATGCCTAAATGAACGTCGTTCAAGGTTTATGAACTGTTTTGTGTGCAAAATATTCTACACTTTTAAAAATCTGGAAAGTTGAATACTATTTGATTTGGCATATATGGAATATTTTTAAGCGAAGAATATAAAATATATTAAATACGGGTTCCATAAAAATATATGTATAAACTTTAATAGACCGCACTTTCGTATACATTCTATTATCTGTGCGGAGTACATGATGCCAATAAATGAACGTAGGTACCCGTGTACCTTTAATGGCTGATCTGTGCACCTGTGGCGTATGATGTTGAATCAAAAAGGTAAGCTTCAGGTTTGAAAAGTGGTGGTTCAAGTTTCTATTGTTGATGATAAATACTGCATTATCTAGTTAAACCAACGTACTGTAAACATCATAATTATGCGTGTGTGACACCAGAAAATCCACACGTTAATGTCGACAGGCGGTAAACTTATGGAAGAAATGTCTACTGTGGATTATCATCAATTTTGTCAGCTATTGATACAATGAATTCTTCTACTAAAAGGACGGAATGTCCCTATGCTACCACAGGCTTTCGGGCTTTCCTGAACGAGGATCTACAAGAACACTGAATATAACGAAGAGGTATACTTGAGTTCCCGTTCATAAGTTGGAACTCCTCTTGGGGAAACTTGAAGAATGTGTGTTATGTCCATAGAGTTCTCTGAAGATCAACTTCAATATATTTCAGTACGTAACAAACAAGTTTGTTACATTTTCATCCATCACAATAACTGTAATGGAACCCAAAATTCCTCATGCCTTACTGCGTTAGTGCTCAGCTAAAACCAAAGGAGGATGCAAAGAACTACGATAGATCAGGAGAAAATTCCTTTACAAGAACATTTCGTTACTCTAGCAATAGCTTAATGCAATGTGTAATTTACTGACCGATCTCCGAGAGTGAACATCTTCAAAAAGGGCCATGATCATACTTGCTGGAAAAGTAGTTACAAAACTTCACGCGTTTCTGTCAACGTTTAAGTACAGTTGCGGAGGTATTCACATAAATGTTTGAATGTAGCGCAACCATGATTAGCTGCAAATTATTAATTTTTATTTACTGCAGACAACCATCAATTCAAATACCATTACACATTTTATCAAATTGGTTAGCTCCTCTGTAAACCTTGAAGTTTGTTCGTTGAACTATGTAACATTATGTCATACAAAAATAGAACTCCTCTACGCATGTATTGATCCTTTCTTTACGTTACAAATTGCTACGACGAGATTTCAATTGAAAGGAATGCAGGTACGTATTCCTAAGGATGGCCTTCAAGCCGCAGTGCACCCCTCCATCATGTTGATGGAGAGAGCGATTCCAACTTAAAACGAGCTCATGAACATTTTTATATTTTGAGAATACATCTTATTAGCATGAAAGAGTATTGAACAGAGCTTTAATTTGGAGAATGTTAACGATAATGTGCTTATTTTATTAATTTTTTCGTTTACGAAAATGTTAAGTTGCTATAATAGCTAAGACTACTCTTCTTCGTAAAACATAATGCAAGTGAGCTATAGCATAAAAAGTATAATGAAGAAAAAAATCAGTTACAGAATTAGCTAAAAGTACCCCAGTTAATTCTGCTCCTATAAAAAGGAAAATTAACCCTAGAGCCCATAAGTATGCTAGTTAATATGCAGAGAAAGATTTCCACATGCTATTTCTGATATTATATTGTCATTTGTAATTAATTCCTGTTAAACGAATTGTCAAATGTAATGGATTAAGTTATAATTAAAGCCATAAGTAATAAGATTTGAGACATTAAAGGTTCAAATGAGAGCGAATGCTGAAATTTCTCATTTGACATGGTTTCTGAACTACACTGCTTTTTTCAATCTGTTTAGTAATTCCTCTCTGTTGTTTATTTGTATACAGTTATTGAACTACCAACGCGTACTTCTCTCTCTCTCTCTCTCTCTCTCTCTCTCTCTCTCTCTCTCTCTCTCTCTCTCTCTCTCTCTCTCTCTCTCTCTCTACGTCTCTCTCCCTGTTTTAATATATTAACACTATAACTATTCACTGCATTTCGTCAACTAGTGCAATCACACTGAGCTTTGTCGTGCTTACTTGGCTTATATAGCTTTTAATTTAGATATTACGTTGGAAATTATCGAAATTCCGACTGCTGACAAACGGAAACGGATATCTAGTACCTCACGAAATATTCCAAGCTTAAGAGCAATGTCAGATACATAAATGGAATGGAATGACTGAGGTATGCTTAATAATACCTACCGTTCCGAATAGACACAGCAAGCATTTTTATTATTTATTCCGTAGACTAACAGAGGATTTCTGGATTTATTAGCATTGGAATACACAGTTTTGCGAAATTAATCCTACCAGAATGTTGGTGAAATTCCGTTCTTAGATAAGCTCCAATGCTATTTCATTTCACCGCTCTCCAGTTTATTTGAACCTGAAGTAATCCTTGGGGAACAGAATCAATAGACTGACATTTTTTCTAACACAATGAGGGAGGATGAGCGAATTTTGGGAACAAACTGGCAGAAGATTTCAGTTTCTTATTGATCGGAGCTCAAGTGCTGACTTCGAGGAAGAAAATTGCAATTACGATATCGACTTGAACGGAGTTAATGAGCGTTTACCTCTGCATTTCAAGCGTTGTGAAAGCTTAGGGTGCGAGTGGTGCTCAGAAGTCTGTGCTCACCCTGCATTTTACGAGTGTACATTTTCTTGAGCAGTATCTTTTAATAACTCTACTACTCTTAACTGATACTTCCTGCCCGCTACAATGTTCTTCGAAATATATTTTTAAAGTTAATGTGTGCTTCGAACATACGCAAACAGATACCCTTCAATTAATTAAGGCCAATATCCTCCAAAAATACGCCAAAAAGATCTTCATGAAAATTCATATTTCCAAAAACGGATTTAATGATTTTTCTTAAAAGACAATATGATTAAGACATATTCATCGCAAATGAAATGAATCTTCAATTTTCTAGGAATAAATCTCATTAGGTCGCCTTCATCCTGAATGACTTCTGCATAACCGGTAAGTCATAAGAGATAGACAAAATATTAATGCATAAAAGATATACCTATATCTTGTGAAAACACGTAGTTTATGTCAGATAAATGTTTTATTCTTTTTTATCTGTTTTGATTTTCAAATACACAAAGTTTTCTCAGAAGAAAAGTCATTATTCCTTTTTGCTACTTGTCACAGAAAGAAACTGGACTTGTAAAGCGATCAGAACTTAAAAGATTTGACTGACGCAAGTCTACTATGTTGCTCTATTCCCATTTTGTCTGCAAATAAATGTATAATAAAGTAATTCCTGCAATCTTTTGTTTCGATTAACTAAGTAGTTAGAAGAATAAGTTAGAGTTAGATAAGTTAATGTGATAGTAGCCTATCAGCTTTTATAATTGTTTATTGTCAATTTACCGAGTAGTATTTCAAAATCCTCTTATGACTGCTAATATTACTCCATTGTGATTTTGTTTTCAGTGAACGTATGGCTTTATTATTCAACCATTCCGATATTATTCCTCTCAGTGTTTGAAAGTTACCTCTGACAATTGTTTAATTTCCCTGTATTTCTTTGCACTGTTGCCCATAATACTTAGAGAAGTTTGCCCGTGGCCTATTGTAAAAAGTCAGTAATTTGCATACATAGAAAATATATTCATTACTGTCCAAAATATGCAGTCCTCCTTTGCAACAGCGATCTTGAATTCTGCTGATATGGCCAAACGCTAATATAATAATCCATATCGCCCATCCCTGGATGGGTGATCATCCAGCCGGTACGGGAAAGAGATGTGGTCAGAATCTTGGCACCCCCAGCCGGAAATTTGGCTTTCTTGACCAGGGCCCTTACCATCTTAAGCTCCTCAATTTCCTCACGATGCTGAGTGGATACCGGTCCTATAACCTAGACTTAGAATACGCACCCCGAGGGGTAGGATCGATCCCGTGTCGCATTCCGTGGTAGGAAACCAAGGCATGGTGCCTTAGCCGACTACGCCACGGCGCTGGACCAGTCGCTTCTTACAAATGTTCGATACTAGGAGAATGTATGTGGACAAAACAACGTCTAAGTGGGTCCTTTCCGGTTCTCCGATTCCCCCCTCATTCATTCCCCCAATTATACCTTAATCACACTTCTTTGATATGATCTCCTATTTCTCCACCCTAATGCCAAATATCAGACTAACCCTATATCTCGGATATTTTCTTGGAACTAGGGTTCCTCTGCTCCGATTGGCATCGTACCACAGAAGTTCACCAGTGAGTCCATTGAAGATGAGTAAAAAGAAATGGAAAAAAAATCTGATGTTTAGAGCGCGTGAAACTAACACAAAGGAATAAAAAGCAAGTTTTTTTTATATTCACATAATTTTTCTCCAAAATCCTTTGTTTATGATATATTTTCAAGCTAATCCTTCAAATATTTGCTTTTGCCTTCTACCTACCTGAGGTTCATTGAGGTAAACGATTGCATAAATACTTTCATTCCATCTTTCACTGTTTATGCATGTGAAGGGAATACTGGTAGCCACATGTTTCGAAACTAGTAGTTATATACTGGCCTTAATATGCCGTGCTCTTTTTATGACATCGCCAGAAACCAATGATGGCTGGAAGTACTTAAGAAATGAAATGAATGCCTCGGAAACTTATTTGAATTAAAATGCACAATTCATACAAATGCATGTTTTTGTATATTGCGATTTTGTGCTTCTCTCATGGTGCACTAATTATACAAAATTCCTTCCGAGGATTTCAGATGTGCATTCCATTTTTCCTTTTTGCAAAATATCTTAAAATGTGAATAGTATTTCAAATACACCGCTGTAACCATTATAAAACTTAAATAAAATTTACGGTATATTTTCTTTGGCCTGAAGGATTTTATTGATTTTATCTTCAGGTATCACTCTTGGAAGGCACTGAATTTAAATGGTATCAAATGTGGCATTTATTCAAAATTCTGTATTCGAGTTATATTATTCACAGACACAGCGAAATTTCATTCAGTGTCCTTAAAGGATGCATTTGGTTTAAATCTGAAAATTCAATACTATTAATACATATTGGTTATGTATTAATAGTACAACGCCTCTAGCATTCGCCACTAATATATATGGCAAAGCATGCAACTCGCCTTCGGTACCTGTCGTTGTGATAGTTGGAACTAAATTGGGAACTATGCGTGCATATAATTTCATAAATATTTTCAATACTCCTATCTTGGCTATAGGACATTGAAAATTCAACATCCAGATGGAGTAATAGTTCGCATCACATGTCTCCTGTGCCATTGTTTTTGAACGAGGGAATGCAGATTAGAAAGGCTGTGCAAGTGTCATGCATTTAACTAGTTTATTTTATGATAAATTTGATCTTCGACCGGATTTACATGTTTGATGCCTTAATATTTTAATTTTCTTTAAATTTTAGGCATTGTTTCATAATTTAGCAATTGTTGCCAATGCTACAGATGTACGGTAATTTACCTGCAAACAGAATTTTTCGTTGACATTACTTGTATTCCATATACCTCGTAACAAAGACTAGTTATATATTATTCTATCACGAACAACTCATAAATTTCACATGATATGTTGAGATTAATCATATAAACAATTTCACAATAATTTCAAATAAACTGAATTTCGAAATAAACTTAAGTTTGTAATGGATACGCGGAGTGTGCAAGCAGCTATATGCTACAACGTTTAATCAAGCGATCTTTATTCAGATTTTATTTAGGGCTTTGCCCCATTATTACATTAAATTTAGGCAGTGTTACATGAATTAGTTTCATAGAGTAAATATTTCTAGGGCTAAAATCTTTAGTTTAATTGTCCTCCCCAAATTCAGATTTTACTTTTCTTTTAGGAATTTTACAGTAGTTGGATAACAGCCACGCCTTGTGTAGCGCTGCGCCAAGTTTGTACAATAATCTTACGGTTATTTGAATCGATCGATGGATTTACTGCTCCCCATGATGTGTATGCAAAAAATATATTTTTTTCATTTTTATAATATATCTGGAATATCTTAACTTTATGAGCAAGGTACAAATATATATTAGTTTCATTTCTAAACCATGAAATGAAGAAACGCATATTCATATTACCTAATTCAAATCAAATACTCCGATTTTAATGCTTACATATTGTGTATTTTGAAGAATTATAGACCTTAAATAGGCAGTTTTCAATAAACATTGGAAGTTGATGTTATCTGGATATTAAAGTTTATTTGGCCAACCGTGGTTTGGAACGTCATCAGGCATATTTCGAAAGCCTCGCAAAAAGATTTTAAATGTGAAGAGCGATGGTAGTTAAATCTCCAGCATTTGGACTATCTCCATCTTGGAACGTGAAACATGAGGTGTTTCAACACTCTATATTTTTAATGTCGTTAATATTGCTAGAAATCTTCTGGAAACGGACCAAAATGCTGAAAGGTTTATATCCATAGGGTCAACGGGAGGCAATGGATATTCGCAAGATACCGATCTTGAGAAAGCTAGAATTTTAAGCTAGATAAAAAGGTAAGGAATATTAAGCTGTCTTTGTAGAGAGGGCATTGTCAGGAAATCCTTCCATTAAAAATACCTTTGAGAGTCTTGTTTCTGGTGGATCCTGTCAGCAAAGTTTGCCCGTTATATTTATATATGCACCCAATTGGTTACATGCACCAGCTGGTTAAAACTGCAGGTACCTTTAGTTTTATGCTGATTTCAATGTTTCTTGAACAACAGTAGATACATATTACCTTAATGATATTGTCTATCCACCAAAATAAGGTAAGAGAGAAAGCAAGGACGGAGAGAGGGGTTTGAACTGTTTAACGGCTCTGTTAATGGATCTGTTTACTTGGAAATGAGTGTATGAGAGTGCATATGAGTCACCCATGTTGCTAGATCTAATGCTTATTGCAGTTTAGCTGCAGTGATAGCTATTATATTATATGAGTGAGTTGTGTGAAAACACTTGCGTATTTTAAACGAACCTAGTATCCATGACATACTCGGACGGCGAGCATAAACACCGTATGGCTGGCAAAAGTGATTACGTTACACATCTCTCTTCTAGCTTGCCTTCTTGTATTCAGCAGAGAGTACATATTTCAGTTTCGTACAAGAGTGGCTCTTCCAAATATGTAGGTGTCCTTTATTGTACGTCACCCTTCATTTTTTATCCATGTCAATCAAACTTAAACTTTTAAAAGAGTGAGTGAGTGTGTGGTGTTTTAGGGCCCGTCGACAGCAAGGTCATTTGGGCCCACTTTTAAAAGAGGCGTCAAAAACCCATAAAAGACAGATTTATCGAAACTATATAATCTCCTAAGGAAATTACGCTTAGTATTATTCGAAATTCAACTTTCCTCAAACAATATTCCTTATGATTGTGAGGTAAAGCTGAAGTAAGTATGTCTGTGCTTTATGCATGTAGGTACCTAGTGACTTATGCCAAATGTTAGATGGTTGTTTCACATATTAATATAATACACATTTCTCCTCAGCATGTCGAGCTAAATATGTCGATTCTTCTTCTCTCCCCAGTTCTCATTCCCTGTCTGATTTTTACTCTCTCCCTTCCATCGCCCTCAGCCCCTCTCTTTGTTCGTTAAATGCAGAGATTTTGCTCTGTCACCCTCCTTCTCTTACTTGTCATTGTATACTTCTGGGTTTCTCTTGTTTTCCCCGCTCTTCATACTCGTTCTCAACTGCTTTCCTCTCTAACTTCGCCTTCGCCATTCCCCTTTTTTCTATATCCTTTTCCATTTCCTGTTCCATTGATTCCCTACCATCATGTTTACCCTATATTCCTCGCTCTATCCATATAACTTAAACTAATGTAATGCTTTGAAATCTGTTATAAAATTGCAAATTGCATTATATATATATATATATATATATATATATATATATATTAAAACACAACATTTAACAGTAAAGTATGTCTCTTTTTTGTTTTGTATACCGGTGACAAAGATTGCTAATAGATTTGGTACGAAAATCTGTTCGACAGAGGAGGAGCAAACTGGGCTACATGCCTGAAGCTACTTAGAGAAGTACTGAGGTTAAAATATGAATGATGAGTCTTTGGTGAATTAAGTATCCGAATTTTTTCGGCTAATGACAGGGCACGAAAATAACAGTTTAAATTCCGCCTAAGGAGATATAGCTCAAGCCTCAAGTTAGTTGTAGGGGATCGGTGCGAAAAGCCGACCCTCGTAGCCATAGTCGCTAAAGCATATGTCTCTAGCGTTCCGCCGAGTCCCGCCTTGGGCATGGGTGTTTATGTGTATAGTGAATATTTGTGAATCTAGGAAAACAGATAAGAAAATAAATGGAAATAATGAAAAATCGGTCAAATAATAAAAAATAAGAAATAAGTAGATAACATCTTCCTACTTGGTACACTTTGTGCTCTTTTATGACATTTATATCTGTCACTACTGTCACATTTATTCTTATGCTTTCATTAGTGAGTTTTATTTATTTATTTGTTTATTTATTTATTTATTTATTTATTTATTTATTTATTTATTTATTTATTTATTTATTTATTTATTTATTTATTTATTTATTTATTTATTTATTTATTTATTTATTTATTTATTTATTTATTTATTTATTTATTTATTTATTTATTTATTTATTTATTTATTTATTTATTTATTTATTTATTTATTTATTTATTTATTTATTTATTTATTTATTTATTTATTTATTTATTTATTTATTTATTTATTTATTTATTTATTTATTTATTTATTTATTTATTTATTTATTTATTTATTTATTTATTTATTTATTTATTTATTTATTTATTTATTTATTTATTTATTTATTTATTTATTTATTTATTTATTTATTTATTTATTTATTTATTTATTTATTTATTCCTTTATTCATTTACCATGTGAATTGTATTTTATGAAATGCCTTTGCGAACTGTATGGATCTATATACTTGCATATCTACTTAAATACAAACGCATTCATTACAGTTGTTTTGTAATGGATGGACATCTTCCTGGTTTCGAAAATCTATAAATAATTAATTTAGTGAGAAATAATATGCTTATAGGCATTCATAATTTCTTTTTCAAAACATAAATTTTATTTAATACCTATATTGATACCTTTTATTGCACCCAAGTAATGAAATTCGCATTCTCTACTTTCCGTTGGTCTTATAACATGTCAATAACAACTGTTATGACAACCTATTTGGTCTTACGTACGCGAAATATCACATGACACATGCACTGTGTATATGTAATATATTGCATTATAAAACAAATAAAACACACATAACATATGAAAAACTATATATAGTTACATAATTTTAGCCCTTACCTAATCAATTAGATATCAGTATTAAATATTTACCCCAAATGAGAATTTTTCTAAATATTTTGGTCTAAAGCTTTATTATGCGCATTGGTAATCTGTAAAGCCCTAACTAATATTCATTGGCAGATGAAAAACGAATACTTAGGTCTCTCTCACCCCACAACTCTTGCTGAACATTTCTACGTGAGCCACATACAAAAAGTGATCGATAGTGGTTTGTCCCATCGACAGTCCAAGTGAACTGGAGCACACAACAGGAGCTTTTTTGTGTCCGTCAGGGCTGCCTGTGGGTGGGAGATTAAATTGAAGCCTAATTAATAGTAGTGATCCCGCAGGAATTTCAATGGAAACAAACTATAGAGATATACTGCTCTGAATGCTGGGATGCCACTTCCCATTTTTTAATACCCTCTCGTGAATCAGGCTTCATGAAGCCGTGTGGGAAAGGAGAGAAGGATAATAGATGTGTTGCAGCGACAGTGGTAAATGAAAATGAAGCCCGGCTGCCTCGCTTCATATCCCAAACAGGTAGCCATTCGTACTTAAATCCTGAAGTCTGTTTCATTTGCGGTAATTATTAACCAGGGCTGGCGTTTCCATTATAATAGACTGGGTTGGGAAACAACTCGTTCTGCCTCAAAATTAGACGTGTTCGTCAAATATGTTTATACGCCGTTAATCTTAAGGAACAAAGGCTTCTATTTTCTCTTGCCTCGTGTATGGTAGCTAGAAAAGGCATCGTACTTCCGCCCTAAAATTATCTAAAAACACAGGTTTGAGGGCTTCCGAATCCAAAATAAATAAATAAATAAATAAAATATATAAGCAAATAGATTTTTATAAAACTGTCTCTCTCACTATGTATCTCCCTATTGTGTGTGCAAAGCTCATCTAAAACAGAACAAAAATCTGTTAAATATCAAGTGTGTCTCGGCATCTGTAGTTTTCAGAGGCGTAAACTGTTCGATGTAATCTTCAGGTTCTGTTCGACGCAGATTAGTAATCATAGTAGATAAATGCTAGTAACAGGAATCCGTTACATAAACATTAATATCATCTTCATGCGCGGAAGTAATGCATGCACGTATTCCCCAGAGAAGCAATGCTTGAGAAGTAACCAAATAAGTTACTATTATCACATTGATATTGGAGATTGAGCTGATGAAAATACATCAACAACAAAATTACAAAAACAAATTCATTTCTGGGCTTACTCCTCAATAGGATCACTTTTCATCGGGAAAAGATTCAAAAGTCTTAAGTTGGAACCGCTGAAGTAAGTCTGTCTTCCTCTTCACGATCAGCCAACGTAGCTTAATAAGATTTGCTCAGCATTATGGCTACAAGTAAGATTGCACTAAAGATAACTACAACCAAGTTGTATATATGGAAGAGAAAATTTTCCGCAGTCACTTACTACTTTTTCTACTGACTAATGCTTCCAGGAAGAAACAAAAACTAAGGAAACCAAAAAATGTGCATTTTGTAATTTCTCTCGCTATTCTTTATAAACACCGTATATTCTGGTAAGTAGATACCTATCAGTGAATCACTCTGTGTAAATATTTCTTTTCCTTGCCGACTTATGTCTATAATAGGAAAACTAATTCCACAAAAGGCGATTAAAACATAAAGGATAAAAAAGCACATAAATAATCTAGACAACCAATTGTTATAGCATTGCAGCATCACACTGCAATAACTGATAATGATTACAGCATGCAGGGAACTGAAAACCACTTCAGAAAGCTTCAACTTTTGAATTTTATTGTTATTTTAATAAAGTATATGGGTTACTCAATGTGGGTTACTTGTTAAATATGAAAGTCAGGCAGTTACGCAAAATTAATAGTGTATTAAAGTGGCTAAGTTTATGAATCGATTGCAATGCGCTTCCCCTGCAGCTTATGCAACAGCAACGCTGAATTGCTGAAGTAGTTGCCTATGCAGAACTTAGCTTTCTGAGTTTTATGATCCACTATCGCACTACTAGAAATAGCTTTTGATTTCGTACTTACATGTGGTGCAATATTTAATCATTACCTAGTTATCGGAGTAACAATTTACCACGTAGAAAATAAATGAAGTTTTGAATAAAATTACACTATTTGGAGTACGCATCTCAAGTTAATCTAAACTTTCTTTCAAATGTTCTAATAATTTTGCCAGTATACAGTAGTGTCAGTATACAGTCGGTACATAAGTATTATGGCAATCTAACGGCATTTTGAATTTTATTCAATAACTGTTGTATTTAAGTACTTTTAATTGACTAGATATGCTACCACACTATTTACGTCAATTTGAAACTTATTTGATAAAGGATTTATTACATTTGTGTGCACTACATTTATTTCAGAATAAGTAAGAAATCTATAAGTCAAGTTTATTAAGATTAAAATATGTGTATATTATCCCTATAATTAGACCACAAAATTATATTCTTATATTCCTGAAAACATGATTGACTTAAAATTCTTAGCGTTCATTTTGTATTTTACTTGAAGCATTAATTACTTTCACTATAATACACTGCTGCTACACATGTACATAGTTAAAAAGATTACATGTTTCTATTTTCAAGAAAGATTAAAACACTAAAAAGGTTTTTTAAGGCGTATAACGGCTTTTTCCTGCTATGTACAGAAAATTCAAGATACGCGTTTCACTTATCATACCTAAATTTGAAATATATGAATCTTTAACCAAAATTATTGGAGCCTATATTTGGAAAAATAACAACTAATAAAATATTTTTATCAAACGCGTTAAAATGACAAAGCTGTCGTAAAAGAAACAGCTGATGTCCTTTGACCGAATGCGATTCATGGTAAAAAATTTTGCATATTTGACGTGTCCTTTTTTAATTTTATATTCCCAGATCCATCCATATTGGCTGAAAAATATATGTTTTGGATCCTTTACTTAATTTTGTTTGCTACTTTTTTAATTTTGTGAAAAATTGTATGCGGTTCTTAAATTTGATACCTAATATGGCTCTTTGATTTGTATTAGATATTTATTATCAATTATATAATTACTATCAACATATTTTTGTATATTATATATGTGCTCTAGCTCGCAAATCCTGATTATGTATACATAGCTTACAAGAATACTCGCAGTTGAGCGGAGCAGTTAATAAATAATAATTAAGCAGACTTCGTTGTTCACCACAATCAGCTTAATAGATATTTGTATCAAAGTATAAACTTGGAAGAAGCATAGGGACAGTGAAGCACAAATTAGTACAAAGGTGAATCGAGAAGATATTGACACATTGCTTCACTCACACTGTTTATTCACAGGACATGTTTCAAGAGCTCTTGCTCCTATCATCAGCTGATACTCGACTAGTGCATATTGTAGTGGTTTCCTCTTTCTCCGTTTTGTCAATAGATGGCGTGATGTACTTGTCAAACATGTCCGGTGGTGGAGTTTCAAAATTCATGACTCTATGACGATTTTTGTTGATGAAGATTTTTTCCCATGCGGAAAAGTCTATGGGGTGATTAACATATTTTATTAGAGATGTTTCCAAGTTGATTTCATGTCTAGTATTCAAAAAATGAAAAGCCTCTGCTGATTTTTCTGTTTCACCATTTTTAATGTTTCTTAGATGTTCTTTAGTTCTGATGTTAATATTTCTTTTTGTTTTTCCAATATAAATTTTAGGGCAAGTTTCACATTTGATCTCATAGAGTCCTGGTTTTTCTTTGGTAGTGATTGACTTTTTGGGAGGGCCTTTTAACAAATTTCTGATATTAAACCTATTTTGAGGTGCAAGAGTTATGTTGTGTTTTGAGAAGATTTTTTGGAATTTGTTATAGGCTGATGGGTGGAAGGTGAATTTTTTAAAAAGTTTTTTCCCCTTTTCTCCTGTAGGTTCTAGGATGTTGGTTTCTTTTAATTTCTTAGCTTTGTTGAGTCTGTTAACTGTTTTGTATATTAAATTTGGGTTGAAACCGTTGGATATAGCTACTTTTTTATGTGTAGGTATTCTTCTTGATAATCTTCTCTGTTTACCCACAATTTGAGAAATCCGTATCATTAGCTGAACGTTTTGTGTACGACATATTGTAGATTAATTATGGCTCCTGTCTGATTTATTGAAGAATGCGATCACGAAACTCTGGTCTACAATAATTGTAGAAATTCCATAAAGACAAATATATTTTATCAAACTGCTATCCTTGTCAACTAGTTAAAAACAAAGCTTTCCGAGAAGACTATCTTGGAGATTGACTCCGTCCTCGGGATCCCAGTCACTTGTTTTGATCAAGGGTTAACTATGCAGAAATTTAAAGTTCTTTTTATGAAAATAGCTCAAATAGATGGTTTCTGAGAATATGCTTCCTCTTCTGCTAGCAGAATGATAACAGCAGAAGCTTCTTATGAATGTTACCAAGTGCTTCATACACGCTTAAGTGCAGATACAGACTTAGGTAGGTAAGTCAGGCATCATAATTTAATTTGTTTGAATATAACATTAATCAAGTTAATGGTTAAATAGTACAGTGCACGATGGTACCCTCTGCTGTGTTATATATATTCTATCATTGGTTGCGCAGATTAACAAATTAGGAAAATATACCGACAACAACGATTTTTCGTTATGAAGACATGTTCGTTTTGGCTGAAATGTAAACAATTGAATGTTTTCCATTCCCAAGGTGGAAGCACCCTACCCTACACGTATGTTGGGGCGGGATTGGTCCAGTAACACGCCTCCCGTCCCCCTCAGCCACCAGTCTGATGAAAACTCGAACAAACACTGTGCGTGTGTGTGATGAAGGGGTCAGAGGTAGACTTGATTAAATTCCTGGGTTCTCCCTGAACGGTTGGACGAACAGTAGGGGTACAAAAGCATCATAATGAAATTCAATACAACATGATTTTACAATGGGAAAAATAGCAGCGCTCGCTTCATCCCTATGGTATTCACACTGTATGGTCCCGGGTCGATTAGGTAATAAATATAACTGGAGCGTTGTATTATGATGGAGGTTCGCGTGACAATTCGGACATCTCATTGCAGTAAGTTCGGTAAATCGCTAGCAATAATACGAGAGAGGGAGGAAGATTAGCATGGCTTGTATGATATACGATACTCTTGGGGATGTGTCCCCATTTCATTTGCGTCTCCTGAAAACGATAAAACATGTATATCATTGTGCTGCTGTCGAAGCCTTTGAGGTAGAGCACATCCGATGGCAATGACTAGTGGTGCTATATTCTGTTTTTTTCCCTTACACTTACTATGGCCAAGTACTCCAGCTAACCTAAACATTTCTTTTAAATACATATTTTGAGAATTCTTGAATTAAAAAGTGCACATACCACATTTGCGTAAATCCCTAGCCGTATTCGTTTGCTAGCTTGTCCATCACAAACCTTCCAGATGTGAAGTACTGCATTACACTAACAGTTCGATATCAAGATAACATAGGATACCCCTGAATAAAAAGAAAAATAAATTTTATAAAAATTTCCATATCTGCATGACCGTCATTTAAAAGCTAAAGGCCGTATAAATTGGTATGTGAGTTCAGCATCATCCATATTGATACGAAAATCGTCAAATAAAGACTTTCAGTCGAAGATATCTTAAAATGAAACGCGTTCTGGTATTTTTTTATTTTCTTGTGATATAATTAAAGAAATGGTATTTCAAACTCACCAGATCGTAAGTAATAGAGTAATTATTTGAAACAGTCAGAAACAGAAATGCCAAAGGAAAGTGTGAACGTGTCCGAGAGCGATGGTCGCTTATTGCGACGGAAAAAATTGTCATTATTTGAAACTAAATCTAAGAGAATGGTGCTTGCAATGCTGTCAGTGAAGTCTCTTTGTATGTCCCCAGTGACTTAACCTAAAGCGCTTCTCGGTTTTAAAGACAGTGGTACGTAATTTATCGTAAAGTACATAATAGCATTTCAGTAAACTTAGATATTTTTTGTTTCATGCTTGGATTATTTTCTGTTTATTTTTTATGTATCTATTTATGATATTCTACCATTTATCATGTAGTAAGGTAATGTATTCGACCCAAATATTCAATTTGAGATGTTTTCTGAGCCGCTTAGGGAAAAGTGAAATGAATTAAGAATTTGGAATTCTTTCTCACATCTTTTAAGAATACAGTAGGAAGATTTTCACTAAATTCTCCAAAGCCAAATAATCAACTACCTGGAAAATGTATTCTTTATTTTATTAAAATGTATGTAAAATTTTCCTCAAAATATATATGTTGAAATATTTATATGAGTACACTTTATTGAACTGGTTTTATATGTTTATATGTGGAACCTTAAGAGCTGATGAAAGCAACTTTTATTAATTGTATATTGCGGTACTAATGTGGTAAACACTTTATATGGAACGAGGAAAGGTTTGAAAAACGAGGCGCGCAGAGTCTTTTCAATTTCCGAGATTCTCTTATGAGCTTACATGTGTATTGCATACTCTTTTTTGCACTGTGTGTATTTATATCAGGCTGAATTTTAGTAATTAAGATATTAGGTGAAATATTAATATGTATAATCTAAGATAAATGTCAAATTTTAGAACATACATCGCTTCTATGTGTTGCTTATGGGGCAATAATAAAATTGTTGATCATGTCGCCATATTGTATTTGTTAAAAGTTTAAAAGGAATTTGACTGAGGGGGTTTAATTCTGATTATGAAGAAAGTTTTAAATGATGTGTGCAGTGATGAAATAGGAAAGGCGTGGAAAGTTGGATGTGATCAATTAAAAAAATTAAAAAAGGAGAATCTAAACAGAGGTATGAGTTGTTATATTATTCATTGTGTAAATTGTTAAAAAACATGATGTGGATATTAATGAAAAGAACATATTGGCCTATTTTGTACTAATAATTAGTAAATTGATGAGTCTAGAAATTTTGTGGTCTGAATTTTCTATGCTAAAGTCAAATAATGGACACAGAAGTGTAAGTTTCGATAAGAAAAATGTTTAAAAAGAAAAGAGTTGGACATCATTTGCGAGAGAGGATGTAACAAATATCTGAATGATGCTGCTGATGAGAAGTATTTTTTTTCACTAACAAGGTGGTAGTTATTGATAATGTCGATTGCAGGGGAATGCCAGAGAGGGGATCTGGTAAAATTATGGTCGTCAATGAAGATAGAAATGCATTGATTGTGGTAAATATTCCAAATAGTAAAATAAACATTTAGCATTCTTTTGCCATAACTGAGAAGGTTGGCGAAGCTGATTACGTGGCAATTTTTCGGAAGTACATATCACCGTGGCCTGAAAACAGCCAATGCAAGCGTTTTTTCTCCTAGCATTTCGAAATGGTAAATGTATTGATTGACTAGTGTTCAAAAATGGCAACATATCTGAAGTTAGAGGATCCAAAATCTTACAGTGGTCACGCATTTAGAACGTCTGCTACTTTCTTCGTAAATTCTGGTGCCCATGTTCTGTCACAGAAACGACTTGGAGGAGGCAGAGGGTTGTGTGGAGAATTCTCTGCTAAGTAAAATTAAGTTTGCGACAAGATTTTTCAGACTGGATATTGAAGGAATTTCAGCAGAGACAGCAGGACCGACCTCTTCTGGAGAAATATATAACACAATTTTAGATGTAAAGAGCAGAAGTGGAGATGTTAAAACTGCATTCAGTAATTGTAAAAATCGTAATGTCACAGTAATACACGGTATTACTTACCGCACTAGTGCTTTTGGTCATTTTTAGTACTGAGATTTCTTTTGTTTTCATGGCAACTAGATTGCAGGATGGAATATTAGCTTAAGATGCATAGTAACAATGACGATATGCTGGCTACGTACCTCTGTGGAGCACCTGCCTGTCGTGCTAGGGGTCCCGGGTACGATTTCCAGCTGGGGGTGGGGATTTTTCTCCGACCAAGATGATTCTCCGGAGTCTGGAGGTATCAGTGAGAGTGTGAATGTGTACGTGATCTAATGATACAACCCAGCGATTACGAGTTAACACCATCGATGTTCCAAAGGAGAACGGCCGCCGATATGACCATTGCAGTTAACGGCGGGGTATAAATGAAAAACAGCGACAAATATGGAATATTAGTTACATAGTCCAAATATAAAGTTTAACACACACACAGAATTCTTCACTGTGGAATTATTTATTCATATTATAGTTCTAAGCGTTATGCCGATTTAAAAAAATATTCAACTTTTCCAGTTCCATGGTCGGTTTAATATCAAAAATCTATTTAAGAGATAAAATCTGAGTTATTCCTGGATGTCGCATTTAACTAAGTTCAGTTTGCTTCTTTTGTAAATCGTATTGTTGAAATATGCATGCAATGTATATTCGTATTCCCATAACTTGGGTAGAGTAATCTCGACGTTATAGGCATAATCTATGTACGTTAATTGTGTAATTAGTAAATGAGATCAAGTCAGTGAAATATGTCTTTTAAAAATGTACGAGGGCTATAAAAAGTAAACAAAGTATAGGAAACAAATTTTATTATATACAGATGAAAGCCACACTCAAATACTACTTTTCGACATAGTCAACATTCAAATTAAGGCATTTATCGTAGCGATGTACGAGCTTGGAAATTCCTTCGTCGAAAAATTCGGCCGCCTGCGCCTTCAACCACTTCGTTACCTCTTCTTGCAGCTGTGCGTCGTCATCAAAACGCTGCATAGCCAGCCACTTCTTCATTGCTGGGAATAGGTGGAAGTCGCTCGCTGCCAGGTCGGGACTGTACGGCGGATGAGGAAACAACTCCCACTTAAAAGATTCAAGAACTTCACGAGTGCCATTTGCCGTGTGGGACCGCGCGTTGTCGTGAATCAACAAGATCTTAGAGCTCAACATTCCTCTGCGCTTGTTTTGAATGGCTCTTCTGAGTTTTTGGAGAGTTTGGCAATACCTTTGAGAGTTTATTGTAGTGCCTCTTTCCAGGAAGTCCACCAAAATCACACCTTTTCTGTCCCAAAAAAAAACAATCGCCATCATCTTCCTTGCCGACATTGTTTGCATGCATTTCTTGGGTTTTGGGGGAGAACTTGTGTGCCCCCACTGCATTGATTGCAATTTCGTTTCACAGTTCACGTGTTTCACCCATGTTTCGTCACCAGTAACGATGCGATCGAGTAAAGAGTCACCATCCTTATGGTAAACGTCCAAAAAGTTCAACGCTGCAGCCATTCGCTGATTTTTGTGGTCCTCTGTCAAGATTTTTGGAATCCATCTTGCACAAAACTTGTGGTAACCAAGCTTTTCGCTGATGATTTCGTGCAACAAACTTCGCGAAATTTGTGGAAAACTCAAAGAAAGTTCCGTTATTGTGAACCTTCGATTTTCACGGACTTTAGCATCGACTTTTTCGACTTTTTCACTATGCTGGGTCTCCCACTTCGATCTTCGTCGTGAACATTGGTTCGGCCATTTTTAAATCTGATGACCCACTGACGCACTCCACCTTCAGTGATAATGTTGTCCCCATATAATTCACAAAGCTGCCGCTAGATTTCTATCGGTTTACAGTTTTTTGCAGTCAGAAACCTTATTACTGCACGCAGCTCGCGGGATTTTCAATTAACGCAGACATTTCAAACCGTCACAGTATCTGAACGGAGCACAGCACGAACCTCTCACTAGCACGGCTAGATGCCGACTGAGCTGCGCAACGCTCTGACCCCAAGATGGCCGCGCTAGCCCCGCCCCTAGCGGAAACAGACGAAAACGTAATCTACTTTCTGGATAGCCCTCGTAATTCCTTTGCTGTATCTTCTTACATTATTAGAAATAAATATATTAGGGTGTGATTTATACAGAAAAAGTTAATTATTTTACGAATCGCTTACACGGAAAGCTGTATAAAGGTATATGTCATAAGTGCTGCCTAAAACAAAAGAGGAAATATTATATAGAAAGTATTGGAACAGTATTCCATATGTTTGTAGAGGTGATGCTCTCGATGTCCCGCGTTGCAGCGCCAAATAGAACAGTTATTCGTACGTACGTGGGGTGATTTCCCGCGTTCGGCTGGGGTCGTGACACGTCTCCCACCCTTGGTATGGCGATGAAGCCACGGGTTGCTACTTTTTCTCGATCCGATCTTTCAGATCTGGCACTGAGATGTATCGGAGCATCTAGAAGATCTCTGGGGCTGCTTCAATCAGTTCACGAGAACTCTGATTTCATGCGTGGTTGTGAGCGAAAGAACTAACATTTTGCATAAACATTGAAATAAATAAATTTTGTTTAATTTAAAAATATCCGGACTTTCAGTTTAATTTAAATGCACTTTACAATTTTTCATACAAAAAATTACACAAGACTGCTGTTCATTTGTTACAATTTTCCGTATATAAATTTTAAGTCAAGTAATTAATATTTCATCCCATCCCTGCATTGTACGTCTGTTCCCTTGGACGTTCCGAGATTAAAAGACGGCTGTTCCCTTAGACGTTCCGAGATCAAAAGAAGCTATATCTTCTAGTTTCTGGTCCAAGATTATTGACTTTTCCCCTTTCGTTGCTATAACCGCCAAACAAACTCATTTTTCACTGGTCCACGTCAACACATTACGTCAAATCATTTTCGTAACTACCAATACTACATTACATCATTGATTAAGGCTTCACGCGTGATCAGCCGTGAACCCTTAATCAAAAACGCTCGCCGCGAAAGCTTCAAGTCTTACATTACATCATATCATGTACATATTGCATCATACCATGACCTACTGAATTTCATACCTTCATTTCTTATGCATATTAATCTTTCCATATCGATCCTTAAACAATCATTATACATATTTAAACATTTTTAACTTTTGGGGTCTAAACCAAAACAACGGTTACAATATATAACATTACGGAGAACTCACTATCGAGGTGCTCAGGTCAAATAGATTATTTTGTAACCTAAGAGTTGCAACAAGTAATTCATTCTCAGGCATCGGTATAAAAGAATAAAATAAAATGAATAAAAAATAAAAAAGACCAGCTCATAAAATTCACGCAACGCTAACGGATTTTATATAGCTTATATGAATAGCAAAGCGATATAAACTTTGTTTGCTTTACTTTCCAGCTCCAGTGAAAAGAAAAAAATGTATTGTACTTCCCATTTACATTTTGTTGTAATTAAATGTTTGTATACAATGTGTTTGTTATGTTATGGGGCCGCGAATCGGACATATGCAGCGTGCAGTAATACTTCGGGTGGGGTGGGGTGAGGCTTTAAAGCCGGCCCAGAAGGTTGCTTAAAATTGAGAGCCTCACTTCAGTAGATTTACTGACCTGTGAAAGAGAAATTGCTACATACGGTAATGGTTGTTATGTTCCTTTCCTAGCAATTGAAGCATGGTTAACAAAAGTTTTAGTTTTCTTTCGCGGTTTTACTCTGTAGTGATAGTAACTTGCACTATAATGAGTACTATTGTTAGTTATTGTTAGTTGCGGTGAAAATAATGTCCATGTGCACTGAGTCATTTCTAGCATTTTCTGATGGCATTACATTCATATATAAAACAGCCTTTATGTAATTTCTGTTATCTTGTCGTAAACGTCATCTATAATATGAGTATTGTTCCTAAAAACTTTACGTTTAGGAGCTTTAATAATAAATCTCTCAAATAATTCCTACACCACACAACTGCCATAAATAATCCTTCGCCTTTGAGAGCACAATGAACAAACTGGTTGTTGTAGCTCAAACTTAATGCAGAAACTGATGCCCATCTCTGTAACCCATCCAAATAGTACTCGGCGTTTTTCTCCGCAAAATAATTGTTCACGAAGGTGAAGCCTTGAGCCGGTTATTTATCTACACTCGGAAAATCAGTGTAGTGAACACTAACTATACATATCTGTAGCCCAGCTAAAGCGAACTTAATGCAGCGATTTGTTGACCAGCTATAAGTAAACGTATCGTACATTCGTTTAATGTGAAGCTTACAGGAATAAAAAGAACGGCAGATGAATTACAGAAACTTCAAGATGCACATCTTTCTTACCAGGATATTTTGCTGGTATATAAAATTGTTAACAAAACGTTAGCAAACGGTAACCATTTTTTTTTTCAACTAAGGAATATTACCTCAAACTCTTTGCCTTGTATCCTTAGCCTGGCTTAAATACCAAACTTTGTCGTTGATGCATTTATTCGTTTTAGAATGAAAAGTCCCCGAATTACAGAACAGGACACTAGTGTTCACCAGTAAAAATATGAAACGCAAAAATTATCCTTCATATGGAACAATTCTTTTAAATGCATGGCTATAAACCCGAATATGAAATTCGAGATGTATAGTATACAAAGGAATGAATTATGCAATTAATTCGTGCAAATGTTCAAACGCAGTCGATGAGGATTTCTGTTCTCTAAAGCATTTCCGTGTAGTGTTTAATTTTTGTTTGCTTCGATGGGAGTTGGAAATTAAAATGTGGGATTATGTATACAGCCATGATTTTTGTGCACAGTGCGCAAGGCCTAATATATAAGGTGTCTATGATGAAATTTCCTGCTTTAGCTCTTTGACTTGCCCGCATGAAATAAATGCCTTAGGAAAGACAGAAAATTCGAGAGCGGCAGTATGTGCAGCTACGCACAACAAAGCAGATAAGCAGATATAATTAACTAGAATAATTAAGATCTCGTCGTTTCATAATAATTGGGTTTTCCTTTCTGCTTCCGCTGTCGAGAGCTGTCAAGCTCGAGGTTGTGTGCTTTGGTTACACAAACTCTGGTTGTGTACAAGCGGGAGGGAAAAACTTGGCAGAGGAACATAGCTTGTTTCAACCGATATTCAACCTTTGATGCAATTTACTTGCGACGTGGTTGAGAGAAATGCACTTTCTCCGGTTAATATCAGCAGTTTACAGAGCGATAATTGCGCCTTTACTTCGCACTCTCGTATTAGACGATTTACTGAAACACACACGTAAAGATTTTCTGTATAAAATATACCACATATTACAAATTCGAACCAATGATTATTCATGCATAAACTTAATGCAATCATAGTGACTTTGTCACCTGTACGATTTGAATAATGAGGTCTCCTCTGGTTACATTGATTTACTCATCTTTCCAATAACTTTAAACACCTCGGCAGCGATTAAAACCTGCGGAATGATATAATCGAAGTTGTTGGCTATACCATTCATTCCTAGATTCCTTACTATTACCTCAAATCCCTTTAGTTTCTTAATTGTTTTTATGGCCTATAGTAGCGTCAGGACTATTTCTTCTGCGCGTTCTTTCTGTGTTCGCTATTTTACCTCTTATGCTAGAACTTCGTAAAAGAATTATAAAGTCGGTACTTTAGGTATGTTCGTTTAATATTTCCTATTACCTGAACATCTCCAATCACTGTGCAACTTTCCTCATATTCAAGTTGACTTTATTGATGATTGTACTTTACTATTTAATTTTATTTTCGGTCATTTATTCTTTGTATTAATTATTATACTAATTATTGTATATTTATAATATATTTTACACGACGGTAATGAAAAACATCGTGCTAAATGATCACACTTTTTTCATAGATAGATCAAGTTATAATTTATTATTACATTATACTTATAAGGAAGGAGCCTGGATAAAACAAAAATATTAATACATCTACGCTCAAATATAACTTTTCTATACTTTATAACTTATAAATTAACTGCCATATACATATAGGTAGATTCTAATGTTGAGTGCAATGCAGTGCTTTCCGGTTACCAATGCGGTTAACAGGGGCACTTTATGTAGGTATGGTTTATATACCACAGTATGATCAACTTGTGATTTCAGTTCGTGATAGTACCCTGTTATACTAAGTGAACCAGCCGCTATGGTAGACACAGGCTATAAACGATCCACAATTTAATTCAAATAGATATATAGGTTAGAGTAATCACAGCAGAGTGACACAAGGTATATTTTAGCGGATAAAGTGTTACCGCCAAATGTATTGTGACTTATAACTCAAAATACGTTAATCGAACAGATTACTGTTGACTTTTCAATATTATAAATTAAAGAATCCCTTATTTATATAATTTCATATTATATTTATTTCACTTACTAGAGTCATAACTGACTGGACTTTAAAACATAAGAAAAAAACGTAACCCATTGCGCAACAACCAAAAGTGAGCCTGAGCTGTTAACCCGACTGCCAGTCTCACGCCCACATACGCAAGCAGAGGTGAACGTTCATCTAACCGATACGGAGAGGAAATGTGGTCAGCATCTCGGCACCAACAGCCTGAAAGTTGGTTTTCTAGACCAGGGTTCGCTACCTAGTGTAGCTACTCAATTTCCTCACGATGCTGACTGGGCGCTAGTTCTTTACGCGGATGTTAAAATCTGCGCCCTCCAGGCGTGAGATGCATCACCGGCTCATTCTGGACGCAGGGAACCAAAGAACACCCTCTAGCCCATTATGCCACGTGGCCAGGACCTTTAAACATTTTAAAATGCTGTAGAAATATCGGGAACGAGTAGTATATATATGCCAGCAGAGATCCTTACATAGGCGTGGAAATAAATAATGTAACTGTTCCTCCCAGTTATAATCTGTTCGCATTAAATTGGTAAGATACATAAATTAGTGTCTAAATTGCATTATTTAGCTTTTTCAAAATTATTATATTTTTAAGTTTATAGATTAAGATCACGGAGGGTAAGGTTAATGGATTCAAATCCTTAAACTATATTTTGACTTTTGTGCAGATATATCGCTGTTTTCAATCTTGCCTACTTTCACAAACAATTGCTATTTTTCTGAACTATCCGTTATTTTGAATTTGAAATGCCAACTTTCTGCTGAAATCTATGCCACAGCTCGATAAATAGTTTTTTGTGCTTCCTAATCTGTCCTTTACGCGTGGTTGTGAATAATATGGAACCAAACCCCCAAAGGTGTTTTTAATAATTTACATTTTTATTCTATTTTATGCAGTATACCGTACCAAATTTTTTCATTCACACACTTTGTGGCTTAATTCAATCCGTTTCGATAGCAAAACCGGAAGTAGCTCTGACGTAGATATTCTTTTTTCTTGGCTATTCCAAGTTATCTTTTCGAAGTGAAGCAATACTACTATCCATTGCGATTCAGCTCATGTGATCCTTTCATTTTGCGCAGACTTCCGTTGTAGTCCGGTAGTATTTTTAGGTCTATCAACCCAGAAATCCGGCTCTGATTTTCTCCTGGGAGGATGGGCATTTTCCTTAATTATTATTATTATTATTATTATTATTATTATTATTATTATTATTATTATTATTATTATTATTATTATTATTATTATTATTATTATTATTATTATTATTATTATTATTATTATTATTATTATTATTATTATTATTATTATTATTATTATTATTATTATTATTATTATTATTATTATTATTATTATTATTATTATTATTATTATTATTATTATTATTATTATTATTATTATTATTATTATTATTATTATTATTATTATTATTATTATTATTATTATTATTATTATTATTATTATTATTATTATTATTATTATTATTATTATTATTATTATTATTATTATTATTATTATTATTATCATTATCATTATCATTATTATTATCATTATCATTATCATTATCATTATCATTATCATTATCGTTATCGTTATCGTTATCGTTATCGTTATCGTATCGTTATCGTTATCGTTATCGTTATCGTTATCGTCATCGTCATCGTCATCATCATCATCATCATCATCATCATCATCATCATCATCATCATCATCATCATCATCATCATCATCATCATCATCATCATCATCATCATCATCATCATTATTATTATTATTATTATTATTATTATTATTATTATTATTATTATTATTATTATTATTATTATGCAACACTGTTATATGTAAGAGGGCGTGTGTGTAGCACAGGGGATTCTTCTGAAGATGTCACCCTCTGAATAGTTTTGTATCTTCAATACATGCTGTGGATTGTGAATACATATACCTATGTACGGAGCAGCACGTGTAATTAATTAATGTTTGTATGAGCCCTGAATCACTTGTTTCAAGTTTGAAGATTATGGTCCTATTTTTCTCCTTGGCAAGCCTTGAAAACTAAATATTTCAGTATATTATTTTGCTGTACCTGGGCCCTTGTTACCCAACTTGATTTAATACCTAAGCAAATACGAATGTTATTTCTGAAGGGTAAGAGAAGATACAGTTAAGTGAGAGGAAGGGATGCTATGTTAGGAAGTTTTAATATATTGTGTTGGAGTCACCCCTGCTGAAACCCTCTCTGAAATATATTTGTTTGGCTGGCAGGTACATAATCAAGCATCAATGGGAACATGTAGGTATAAAGAAGTTTAATTAAAACTGGTGAACATTATGGAGTTTGGGTTGTAGGCTACCGGTGACGTACAATAAACTGTTCATCCGGTCGCCGCCCGGGCTGCTTATTAACGGACAAAAGGGAGATGGGAAATATTCTGTCGTGTTATCTGGTCCCATCGATAATATTCCTTCGTAATTAATGCGTTCCTTTCCCGCTGGCTCTGCAAAATGGAATTTGATAACGGAGAGCGGTTGGCTAAATATTTCATCATCGATGTACCATGCAGGAATGCTTTCTCCAAGAAAACGCATTTTGCTCTTTCAAAGAGAGAGGAAAGTAGGTATGTTCTTTTGCTCGTGAGGTGCATACTTCAAACTGCGTGGTATTATCAGTACGCATAGCGTTGGTTAAAGCTATTACATTAATTATACCTACACATTTCAATTCTTTCGAACTGATTCCTATGCTGATTTTCTGTGGTTCAGGTTGTCAGATCGATAGCAATGCAGATTTATGTTATTTAAATGCTATCCATTTGTGAAATTTTAAAATCTGTTTCACGTCAATTCATTTGAAGTTTTATACAACTCTTAGATTTAGTATATAATATGTTGACCAAATTTCATGACCTATAAAGTTAATTTCATTAAATGCTTTATGATTATATTTTTACTCTTAACTTGCTTCAAAGGGTGCCATTAGTGATGGAGAAAAATAGTTTGTAATTAAAATATTTAACGTTATATTAATACACTACACAAACAGGTGAATGTTTTATTATCTTACTGGTTTGTGAGAAAATAAATATTAATTATAAGACTTACGGGATATTTTAATAAAGCGTTAAACAATGTATGTTATGAAAGGGTAGAGCCTGACTAAAAATTCATAGAAAAATTCATAGAAATTCATATTCATATTAATTTCCATTAATTGTACCTAATAGTGGACCGAACTATAAATCCCGGGTCTTAAAATACTTACAGCATAGTAAGTCACCATTAAGGTAGTTGTCTCATGTGTTTATGAGAACTCTTAGCGGTTTACCAGGAAAAACACGAGTCAGTTGGGGAATTTAATGTCATGTTGGCACGTTGGCAATAGTAGCTCAATGGCTTAGAGCGTCTGGACGGAAACCAGAAGATCCGTGGTTCAAATCCCGGCTATGGCATTCAATTTTTCAATCTGGCTCTACCTTTTCATAGTGCGTCCTACAAACGTACGGCTAGTGTGAAAGAACAAGTAATTTCCAATGTATGTTATGATATACGTCTCAAATGAGCGCATTAAAAATATTCAGCTAATTTTATTTTATCCTATGATTTATAAAGTATACAAAATTGCATTCACTTGCAACAAAAAGCACATCGTCTGTTACAATTTCAAAACGAGATGTCTTGAGGAAATAAAAATCGTGAAAAGAGAGTTTAAGTAATAACTCTTAAATAACACCATTTTACTATGCAATTTAAAAAGCATTTATTGTATGTAAATAGAGGCACTGCCTCGATTTTTCTGCTCCGCTCAGCTAATAGAGGATTTGAAGATTCTTAAATCATATTTTGAATGATTTGTGCACTTTAATATAAGCAATAGTTAATATGCAGATTTATAGGAAGCTACAATTACAGGCAGGTGTTTATATGATATGCTTTGAAAGCTGGTGTTGCTATAAAAATTCCGCAGAACTAAAGTAGAAGGAATCCAAGAAAGGAAAATCTTACTTTCCTAAATTAAAGTACAGCATCAAATAGAATTGCAGTAAATCTTCTAGTTCTTTAAATCTTAGAGGCTAATGCTTGGATGATAGCTTGTTGCAAACACTCTCAATAAAAATAAGAAACTGCATATTGTGACTTTGTGGGTTCGCAGAATTTGCCGAAATTCTAAATGTTCTTTATTTCCATAGAATACACTGTTCAGTTCTCACGTAACAACATTACATCACATATACAACACAAACTTCCAAGGTCGATGACAGTAACAAACAACTTTCTGATCAGCTCTCTACACTCTTGTTACACAACTGACTCATCACTAGCCATGGCTTCTGTTTATACACCTATTCATGAATTCCAGACTGTTATCGAATTTTCTCTAACATGTCACCAGATAAAACATGAATGGTCTAGAATGTAAACTATTTCGGTTCCGGCAAGTCTTTCACCTCTGTGATTCACTCTCCGTCTCTTGTTTATCGGCGCTATCGCTATTTGCCAGCTCTTTGTGTGCACAAGCCGCGCTATCGCGATCGGATTCTAGACACTGCTCTCTCCTCAAGGCTGGTCGTCCCGAACAGCTCCATCGCAGCGGGCAAGACAATCCAGGTGTACCACGAACATCTTTCCTCGGGACACCTTCTGAATGTGATAGACCACGTCGTTAATCCTCTTCACCACCCGTTACGGTCCTTGCCATGCCTGTTGAAGTTTGTCGATTGCTCGGTTTGCTCCTAGGTGTCCTCCTGAACTACCGGCGTCCACTTCCTCCAAGACCTCTGGAACCTTACTTCCGGGAAGTACCAACTCTTCTCTCTCCATCTTCCCATCAGGTGATTCCCATACCCGGAACAGCACGCCGCCTCTTATCTTCAGTGAGTTCCATTGGGTCCAGTTGGACTTGTAGGTGGTGCTCCTTGGTGCGATGTCCTCCCAGGTTGGTCTTATCCATACCTCCACTTCTCTCAAGAGTGGTCCCAAGTCTGCGTCCGCTAGCTGCTCCCTTCTCAGGCCTGCGCTATCGCAGCCATCCGCAGGCACTGCCGTGAACATTCTGACAGCTGCGGCACGCTCCTTCTCTTCCACTCTTTTGCATTGGCCGCACTTCACTGGGCAGGGTCTCTGGGACATGGCGTCGGCGTTACCGTGGCTCTACCCTCTACGATGTTCAGAGGTGAAGTCGTACTCCAGCAGCCTCTGTACCCAGCGCGCTGTCTGGCCTTCCAGGTTTCTAAAGCTTAGTAGCCAGGTTAGGGCGGAGTGGCCAGTCCTCAGGTGGAATGACTGACAATACCGGTGCTTGTGAAAGTGCTCCAATGTCTTTACTACCGTCAGTAACACTCGCCGGGTGATGCAGTAGTTCTTCTCTACCTAGGATAGCGTCTTGCTGTAGTAGGCTATCACCCGCTCATGGTCGTTCGGGATTTGCGATAGGACGCCTCCAATGCAATGGTCGCTGGCGTCGGTGCCCACAATGAAGGCGCCATTTGGTTGTGGAAAACCCAAAATTAGAGCACTGCAAAGCGTCCTCTTCAGCTGTTCTGCGGCCAGGTGGTCGGCCGCCCTCTCAATAAGCCTTCCAGCCAGGGCCCCAGGTTTTGCGTTGGCAACGGCTCCTGTGTCTTGTAGATTGCTGTCACGATGACCACGGATTCGCACGTCCGCAGCTCTGCTCCGGCCTGGACGTCGTGATAGGCGTCCACTAGGTTAAGCATGCTCACTGGCACCTCCTCTCGGCACGGTAACTATGTTCTGGCTACACATAGTCCGTGCACAGGCGTCTTCTGATTCATCATTATGTTCTTCGTTCGCTGTCCTTCCAGTCGCGCTGTCATCACCACCTCCTCTCTGGCGGAGACAACCATGTCTTTCTTCAGATGACTCTGCAGATTCCAAGGCGCTCTTCTTCTGGAGAAGAGTATCACCTCTTCTCCATTGAGCCGCAGGACCTTCCTGCCGTCGTCGACCGTCGCCTCGTGGCTCTTGAGGGCATCCAGTCCCAGTATCACCTCCTCAGCCACGTTCGCGACGAACACCCACTGACGCACGGCACTCCGTCCCAAGGTCAACTTCAGCAGAGCCTCCTTCTCCACAGCTAAAGTGTCACCCGATGCCGCCACTAACTGGTATGGTCGGCTTGGTTTTCTCGACGGCAAACCCTTGGCAGCGTCAGGTCTGATGATAGTCACGGCTGTCCCGGTGTCTACGAGCACGCGGCGCGGCTTCCTCCTCACCCAGCCATCCGCGATGAGGCGGTCGTCCATACGCCGGTTAACGGCGCGTAGTGTCGCTCGAAGAGATGGTGTAGACGTTGCCGACGTGCTGCTTGCCACGTCGGGCGTTACTCGTTTTTCTGGCTGCTCTTCCTGGTGTCGGTCATCTTCGCGGTCATCGTCGCGGTCAAATCGCTATTTCTAGCTGCCGTCTTCGTTGTTAATTCGTTCTTGATTCCTTCCATCTTTTCGGTGATGTTGTCTTTCTACTTCCTGACACCAATATTGACTTTGTGGGTTCATAGAATTGAATGTCCAATTTTCCGAAATTCTAAATGTTCTTTATTTCCAAAGAATACACTGTTCAATTCTCACGTAACAACATTACATCACATATACAACACAAATTTCCAAGATCTGATCAGCTTTCAACACTCTTGTTACACAACTGACTCATCACTAGCCATGTCTTCTTTTTATACACCCATTCATGAATTCCAGACTGTTTTCGAATTTTCTCTAACATGTCACCAGATAAAACGCGAATGTTCTAGAATGTAACTATATCGGTTCCGGCAAGTCTTTCACCTCTGTGATACACTATCCGTCTCTTGTTTATCGGTGTTATCGTTATTTGCCGGCTCTTTGTGTACACATGCCGCGCTATCGCGATCGGGTTCGCGACAATATGAAAACCTTCCTATCTGTCAGTGTGGCCGTACATTTTATGTTTTACATAAATAGTATGCTTGGAATTAAAAGGGAACTAATTTTTTATTTCACTTGCTTGATTATTATTTAACATCAGATTTTATTTAATGGTGGCGGAGTACTTTTTGCAGAAAATGTTTTAAAATGCCGACTATAGATATGTAATTAATTTTAAAGTTCCCTTTCTAAAGTGCTGCATTTCTTAGTTAAAATCCCTTAGCTTATAATGTAATAAGAATGTTTTCATTGTCTATTGAATTCCAGGTTGCAATTGTCGAAAAGTAATTTTTGCGGAAGTTGCGATTTTTCGATGTTCTGAATACCTAAATAAACTTAGAAGTCAGTAGTAGACAGTGTCACAGCTTTCTTCAATAAAGCAGCAACAGCTTGGAGTGGTAAGAAAACCAACACTATCAAATATGCAAGAGGCTTTCGTCTTAACCTTTGTGCATGGCTTGGCAACTACTCCAGCTAAAATGCGAGGCGGAGAATCGATATTAATAGTCGCGCTTACAAAACTTCTCCATTTTTTAAGAGAGGAATATAATGTTTTGTTGATATTCTGGATTGTGTATTTTCAGAAATGGAAAGTCGTGTACCGAATACAATGATCCATTCCAAAAAGTAAAGAGATATTTTCGCAGTCCTTTCTGTAATATTATATTTCTTTAGGTGCTACCCGATGTTATAAATGTGCATACAGTTTCTTTTATCCTAAATAAAAAATGATGTATTTAACCCTCTTGCTGCCGCGGCTCTTAAGTGAGTTTCAGCCCTAAAACGCCGACCATCGATATAATCGACTGTGCTATACCGAGCGATCTAATCGATGCAATGTTTGAGAGGTTGTTAACCTATTTTTGAAACATCCTATAGGGTTGCCTTTTATGACAATGGAAAGAGCAAGCCTTATTTTTCTAATGACATGTTTCTTGATCATTAAAAGGGATGTTTTTATTATTTGAAGGACGGTATTCCCATTCCTCACCAATATTGTTTAACCATAATCTGTTTCATTTGTAAAAGTGAACACGGCAAGTTATTCTCGCGATGTTTTATGCAGGGAAATATGATAACAAAGCTATTTCCTACCTATTAGGATGTGTGTGATATCGATATAAATACTCTTACTGAGAGGAAAGTGTCTAGAAATGCGTTAGTTTGTGAAGTAAGGATTACCTTTTTAATTAACGTTTTATACTTAAACCCATATGTGATTATTATAGTTCTTTTTATGTTTATATGTGTAAACAGAGAATTCTTAGATTCGTGGTATAATGTTTCAACTGGTGTTGGAAAATAGCGACGATAGAAGAAGAGTTTATACATTGTTGATACAAACCACCCTTAAAACATCGATACTGGTGAGTTACATTTTGCGTATTTTTATGTGAAACAACACAGTTTTAAGGATGTATTTATATTTAGTTTATTCTAATTGAGTACTTTTTGTAGTGTCAAATATCATTGGCGTTATTTCAAAATATGATATGATATTGATATTTATTTTATTTGTACAGTTTCCATTACAGTTTCACTACAGTGACTTTATTATCGAAAATGCACTATTATACATCCTGTACAAATACATGAAATTGCTGATCCTAAGATTTACTCGCTGACTCAGGTCCTACTTTAAGCCTTTGGTTTTCCTGAGCAGCTTTGTGTCATTTCTTCTTGACCTTCGCTTCTTTTACCCTAATCCACTTTTCTCATAACTTATATAAGAATTATCCTATATATCTATTTTTCTTTTTATCCAGCCCCGTAGCATGCGTAACGCCACTACCTTTGCTCACACTGTCCCACTTCTTATCCCTATTTTTCTCCTGCCGATTGTTAACTATTTCAAAATAGAGATGTAACACTTCACTTCAAATTACAATAACAAATCTACTACTCCTTGTTGTTATAATTAAATATGTACTGGATATATACTTGATATCTGATTATTCTGTTAGTTAATAGAGTATTCAACAGAATTTAATTGGCAAAATTCACTTTTTACATTTTAAATTTTGCTTTAAAGTTACATTTGTTATGAATTCTTTTCTATAATCTAACATTACCATACGTAGCAGGCTCGCACTTTTCACCTCTGCCGACATATTTGACGTTGTTAAACACCGAATGGGTGCTGTCGATCTAATTGACGTTGGGAGCAAGAGAGTTAAAGGGGTTGTTCTGTATAGAAAGCTGAAAGAAAAATCTGCAAATTTTGTTCTGTAATAACTAAACCACAGTTCATTAAAAATATCGAAATATGATAGAAGTAATTTGAGCAAAATATAACTTCGCCGTCTGTCTATCTGAAACCAGGAGACACCTTTGCGATTAATTCGCATTGCGAACCATAGTATATAGTGTTACGAACTGTCAAGAGGGCCTGTTAATTCCAAAAGTAACAGCTGAGCATCGTTGTCCACATTCCCTGTTACCACTGATATCTTTCACAGTAGTTTTTGCTGTTGTTCTCTTGCATTATCATCGAGTTCACTTGATGACTTGATCTAAACCTATGGTTAAATATTATTTTCAACTTGGTCAACTTCTCAGAAGTCTCGCATTCTAGAAAAATGGTTGACTTAAATAGCAAGTTTGTCCAACTATTCGCCTTCGAATTATGTTGATTTCTCTTTCTATCTTTGTTTCTTTCACTCGTTTTAATATATACAAACATTACGTTTTTATTTTCTCTACCTTTTTCTTTCCGTACATACATTTCACTCAATGCTCGATACTTAGATTTGAATCAAAATACGTCTTTTACCTTCTCATGAATACGATAGTTTTAGAAAAAAGGTCCATGTATGCACCCATAAATATAATAAAACAACAAAAACATCCAAAACGAAAATTGTTATAAATGCCAAACTTAGTATTCAATATCTGTATTCTCAAAAGGCGGGACACGAGAATTTTGAAGCAAATTCTACACTCTTAGTGATGGTTCACTCTTTGTATGGATAGTTTTTTACCTTTACAAATTATTAAAGTAGTTAGATTAGTCTACAATATATTTCTTTGACTAATAAAATTCATGCTTTGACTTTTCTGTAATTGTTTTTTTTTTTTTTTTTTTTTTTTTATTTTGAAGGAGTTCTTAACAATTTTGTATAACCGTTAAACAAAGCAAGCGGGAAAGAAAGAGAGAGAATTACCAATCTTTATTTACTTTGTCTACCACGTACACATAGCTAAAGAAACTGTTGCATTCCCACCAACTTCAATATCGGGATTTCCCTGTAAATATAATTTTTTAGGTGGTGTGAATCTATATAAAAAGTACAGGAAGATTCGTATGTGTTAGTGTATATGGGACTTTGATCAGCTTAAGTAAAGAAGGACAAGTTGATTAAATGCCAAACTTGGTGTATAAGGACAACATTTTCTAAAGATGCAAAATGAAAATTTTCAAGTAAGTGTACGCACCACACACTATCCTTTCCATGGAATATCTTTTGAAAATGTCTATTTTCACAAACACCTCTGTAACACTTTGATTACAATACCAATGTGTAAGATCTTTTCTGGTCAAACGAGATGTTGGACTTCGTAGTCATGTCATCTTAATTCTGGATGACTTTTGCATAACTGGCAAACCGAAGGAGAAACTGGAAATCTTACTACACAAAAATGTAGATTATATTAAAACAAACAAATTACATGAAACGTATTTTTTTCTGCTTGAAGTGAAACTATTTGATTTTTGTTTACTTTTATACATTTTCTGTCACTTACACTTTTCTGAAATGCGACGTCGTTCTTCTTTTTTTTTATTTCTTAGCCATGCAAATGAAAACTTTCATAGCCACCTTGTAGAAACTTTCTCTTAAAAGAGCTGACTATCGTTTACAGGTTACTGCATTCCCATATTCTCTTTGCACCTATAAAAAATTAACAATGGAAAAAATGTTTACTTCGATTAACATGAAATAGAATAATAATCCCTTGTAGGTATAGTTTGTACAAGAGTAAAAATTTATGTGAGTTTTCTTATTGTTTTGAACTTTCCCATGTGACTGAAAGATCAGAATTTTCTGAAACTCCTTTTATCGAATGTTTAGTTTAAATGTAATTTCTCTTCTATCTCTAAAGGAAAACTGTAGTGAATGATTTGACGTTCAAACAAAGATATTCAAACAAACAAATAAAAGTTAGCACAATGTATTGGTAGAATATATAGATTTAAAATATAAGAAGATGGTTAATGAAAGAATATCCGGTATGTAAAAAAACTTGAAAAAATTGGTCATTAATGCTGAAGCCTAATAAGTACACTTCTTGTCCGCTGCGTATATTAGTAATGATAAAAGAAATCTCCTTCTTGGCATTCGGTAAGCGTGTTACAGTCCATTAAAGTCATTGCAGCTAAGACACTTTTCATTGTAGAGTACACGAAGTAATTAGCCAATAATGTAGAATCATTGTCAGTGCACAAGCTTAATGCTGAGTCATCCTCTTTGAGCTTCTTTGACTGCTGTGCATGCTAAAGTAAGTGTAGCAAGTAGAAATTAATATATTCTTGTTCGACTGTCCCTCAAATGTATTTTTGGAACTTAAACAGACTTACACTTAAGAATATATCCGCACAGGTGGGCTGCAGTTTGAAGCAGGCAGTATTCTAATTTAACCCCTCATATGGAAGAGAAATCATTTATTTGCACAATCCACACATTCGACTCGTGCACACTCTCGTCCCCCAAGCTTAAACTGCTCTGTAAACTCGGTGTTAAAAAGACGCCATAATACCTGTATTTTAAATGAACTGCTCCAGTTCAAAGCTATTTATTCGTGCAGAACTGAAAGGGGGGATTTAAAACCGGTAGCGGAGTGCTATGGGAGAAGCTTTCTCTATGAAAGTTAATACATTTTGATGTAAATGCCTTTGACGTTTTCTCATCATGAATATGTAAAGTTTAGAGGACTGCAACTGTGTGTATGTGTGTGCGTGTATGTGTGTGTATGTATGTGTGTGTTTGAGACAGAGCAAGAGATCAGATGCTAGTAGTAACCCAGTTTCACGTCTCTCATCAGAGGTTGTTTGCCTTTAACATTTTACCAAAGCACTATAGCGGAATTTTCAATGTCAGTAATATTCTATATTTTCACTTTCTGTATCATTTACCTAAATTCCGAAACTTCGCTATAGATATATGTTTGAGAATAAACGTTTTGAGGCTCCTGAAAATAAAAGTAAAATCTGGCGGTTTCCTCCATGTATTACAAATTTATATACATGGTTAACGAGTCTCGGATTTTATGCATATACATGATAAAAACTTGACAGTGTATACTGTGATCAAAACGAAAATACCCTAAACTTACTTTGTTGCTGAAACTGACTTTACGCTTTCTGTTTTACAAATATACGATCTTTTTCATTGTATTTATGTTTCTCATCCCTGTGTTACAAACACCAACTTGCGCTGCTCGTAGCTTCTCCATGTCACAGAACGTTTGGCTCTGTTGAATGACCTAACTCATTGCTGGTCGACAGACTAATAGCTCGCCGATTGCTGGAATCACTTCAGGGCTTCCTTATGTATCTCCAGCTTACAATAGAAGCGCTCTAGAATATCTAGAATCGCTTGATGGGAACATTCTAGGCCAGTAGCGGTAGAACTAGAACTTAACTGAAACTAAAACTTAAAGTTCCGGCTCGTAAACGTCAGCGGCAAGGTCGTGCTCGCTTTCTGCCTTCTTAGTGCCGGTCGCGGACATGCTGTCTGCGAGGACATACTTTATACTACTTTAAGTGTTATAATATCCGAAAATCATATTTCCTGATTTACAAGATTGATTTTAAGGGATTAATGTTCCGAAAATCTACATGGTTTTTAAGTTACGACCTTATTTCGCTTTTGAGCTCAACTGGTCACGATCTAATTATTATCCATTAATATAACAGTATAAAAATTTGAAATAGCTTATTCGAGCCCTATAAACAATATTATTAGATGCAAATAGTCGATTGTAATGAGCTCTGCTCCATTTCATGAAATAACTTACACAAAAAAAGCATACAGAATGATATAAAATACCTTAGGCGGTATGGAAGTTGGCCTGCTCAAACTTATCTTTCCTCCTATAAGGATCTCGGGCATATGATATAATAATCAAAATTGTCAGTTCCGCTTTTCGAACAGTATAAGAACCTTAAACATGTAAAGGGAAATTTCTTGCGCATTTTGAACGTTTCTCTACAACGAAATTTAGTTATCACACTATTTTAATTCTTAAGAGGCATTACTTCCTATCAGGATCCCTTTTCTGTGACTCCTGAATTTATTAATTCGTACTACTAACATGAGCATGTGAATGCTGCACCCAAATGTACCATTTACTGAAGCCTCTACATTTAATTTGTCAGTTCTCCATGCCTTACCTTAATGACGTACGAACCTATAACTGTAACCAATTTCTGTTTTTGCTATTTCATTGTTTGAACCTACTCCATTTTTTAAATTGGAGAGGAATACAGCTGAATCTATATTCACAAATATAATTGGTGTAGAATAGGTCTCAATGCCTTTTTTGTTTTTGTATTTAGGTCCGTTAAGTAATATCGGACGACGAATGGAATGGGTGAAAGGATGCTCAAATGAGCCCAGGGTCCATGGAGCTTAGAGTTACCCGACATTCGTCCTAAGGAGATAAGGGAAAACCCCGCAAAAAACCTTATCCAGGTAACTCGCCCTGACCGAGATTCGAACTCGGGACCTCTTGAACGTGAGGCAGACGTGCTACCATCTACGCTACGGAGTCGGGCACTTAGTTTATGTGCTGAATCCGAAGGTGTAGCTGTTTTCTTTGATTAAGTGGAATTTCAAAACATTCACGTAGCAAGTCGCTTTTAGCAATTTCAATATCACTTCAGCCTTCTCCGTCTCTATTGTATCTAGCACGAATTATGTAATGAAAGCATTTCTGCAAACCTTTATTTTAATTAATACGACGTAGTTGGAATAATGCCTGTGTGCAGTACATATTACATTGTAGTAGAACGGTTGTAAATTATCGTGTGAACGTAATACAACAGATACTTCTGCAATGTCTATTGATCTTTACTAGGAATGAGGTAATTGTGTTATCTTACTACCTGTAAATGCCAACGCGATGAGACTAGTTGAATGGTCCATACGCTGGGTTTCAACCTGTGGCATTCGGTTCGGAGAGCGTGAGGTATTCTATAATTTTTTTCAGTTTAGCGCGCGTATTTACGACACCCACAATCATTCTAATTCCTCTCCAGTGTATTGTGTACGGTGTTTATAAACGCGACGTGATTGTCGTACCAACATTATAATTGATTCAGGAGAGTTTTTCGAAAGGGGAACCATTGTGCTGCAAAGGTTGTCACTCTTTATTATAGTCGACGTGACTAGTCATTGTGAGAGAAAATCGATCATAAAACCACATTTTACCGCGAGGAATATACGCCTCCCCTGGCAGTGAGAGCTATACAAATTCCATTTATTCTTGGTCGTTTGTGAGGCAAATATTGATTTCCGCTCTATATATGATAGCATTAAAATGAACGGGCACCAGGCGAGGTCGATTCGCCGTGAGTACTGCGCTCATTAGCAATGAATTTCGTGGTAAATAGCACAAACAAGCCGCTTTAGAACTACAAGTGTTAAAACGCATTGCTTTTATTTGAAGCGGATTGCACCAGGGTAAATAAATGCAAATGTACTAATGAAAGCAGAGCCCTGTGTTTTTGTTTCTTCTACACAGTCTACTGCAATAACTATGACACCACAAATTATTTGGTATCTTGCATAAGTAGATATTTTTAAATATGCGTATTCCTGCTTTCGCTTATTTTAATTTAATACCCGTAAAATTGTGCTATTATTCCTTAGAGTACACATTAGGTACAAAAAGTAGCTTCTTAAGAACAAAGTACGAAAATGACAATTGTGGCATGCTTTTACTGGCTTCGGGTTCGTGCGTTACAAAATTAGAGGTTATTTTGTGTACTAATTATATCTATGCGCTTAATTATAAGCTCGAAAAGATGCCAAACAGTGTTTCAAGGGGGGGGGGTAACAGTTACGCTAAATGAATTATTCGGTATTTTATCTGTCTAGATATTTTTAAAAGTAATCCAACATTTTGGTTGTACTACTTACTTTTCACTTGAAAAACCGCATACTTTTTATAAACTTTATATTTTGGAGGGGACACCAGACCAGTACCCATAAAAATTGAAGTAGTCAGCGATGATCTGCGTATGTGTCATTTTGTGTGTGGGAAACACCAATAACAAGACACATAAAAATATAGTAAAACACATAATCCAGCTGTGAGAGATCATTGCCGCAAACCTCAGGAGGAGTATAAGCTTTTTAAAGGAAAATCATGGAAGTTCTTAATCATAAAAGCATCAGATCCTATGGATCCATCTTTTGCACTCCGCAGTCCTAGCCATGTAAATTATTTAAATTGAAAGTAGAATTTTCCCATTAATTAGTTACTCTTATATTAATATGATTGGTAATCAAGTGTTCAACTGCCAATTTCCAATGCCTAATGCTGCGATTTGAACTATACTTTTAGTTTCTTTATCACTTACGTAGCACATAGAAAAAGTAATATAATGAGTAGCATATTTCATACGAGATTTCGGCAGAAATAAATGTTTTGAGGCTTCCTGAGTCCAGAAAAAAATAATCTTAAGAGTACATTGGTAGTAAATATTTAACCATGTAAATGGAAAATGAAAAGATGCGTAAATACCACATGATAATTAAGTTTACTATATTCAAAAAGTGCGACAAATATTTTCAGAAAATCCATCCCAAACCAGCTTTACATCGAACATTCTTCGAAATGGTACACTGTATAAAAGATAATTCTAAACCGCATTAAAACAAAATTATTTAAAGATGTTCACATGAAAAATAAATCATACTTTTGAATTTTACGGAAGAGTTTATGAAGTTGCCTTCATTCAAAAGGAATTTTGAATAACATTTTATAACATTCATCTCATAGGAGACAAAAATATACTACACGTGATTAGTTAAGGCACTCACCCAATTTATTACAAATACTTTTTTTCAGGCGTTAGGCATTTCAGAGGTATTCTTTATTAAGCATTCGAATTGTTCTGAATATCTGTCCATTCTTTAAAGGTGTTTTGTTCCTCAGTTGTTCCTCGTGGCTGCCTGAAAAGAATATGAAGTTTTAATATCAGCATATAGTGTTCAATTGGTAAACATTTGACTATCGACGTGTGTGTCCATAACATACTGTGTGATGCAGGTATTTTTTAAAGGTTTGTCTCGATTAAAGTGAATCAAATATACAAGCTTTCTTAGTAGTTTATACACGTTACTAAATGTGATGGAGAGTGAACAAGTCATATAAACCTAAAATATTAGCTTTTCTTTTTGCTATAATGATATCGATTCTGTAATGAGGCAAAAGGCATGGTTAAAGGAATTGTGGCACCTTCTCTAGGTAGAGTAGATGGCAAATGAGTACAGGTTATTGCAAATCTTAATAATAATTTCCATCTGTTTAACTGTGGTTATACATAATTAACTGTAAAATTTTCTTCCTCATCCAAAGAGTGAGCAGAATAAACAAGATAATACGGGCTTTGAGAGGATACTGGAAAAAATCTGCGCTAAACGCGTGCTTCAAAATTTATTTTATTACGACATATTCCTTGCAATACATCAAATAGTAACAGCGATGTTCTGATTGGCACCAATAAGATATCTGTAAGTCGTCTGCTAGCCTTGTAATACATGCTTAACTCGAAGAAACATGTAAACATGTGGCTTAAAAGCCTGCAAAGGCTTCTGAAAACGGGGAACTAATTCTGTCTGCCACTCCTAAAGGGCAGTTTATCTTCCAACAGCTTTGGAATCTTACTGCTGAAATCTATCATTGCATATTATTAGAGGCTTATATTATCAACATTAATATCAATAACATCAGGTTTTTCAATAACATTCGTTTTAGAATAGTGTCAAGCCTCTACGTACTGGATAAAGAATCTAGAAATGAGCAAAGCACCTCCTATTCTAAACTCACTGAGCGAGGTGACCCACGATAAATGCTCGACTCGCATTTGAGAGCTCCCGGGGTCAGCTCCACGAGGCCGTCAATCTAATCGAAGGTATGCGGTTTTCCGTGATCGCTAAGCAAATGCGTCTTTGGATAGTTAATCTGTCCATTTTATTATCATTTTGATCATTTTTCAGAACTACAATTCATGTCCTTATTCTCTATCAACATACCCCTCCACATTAATCTATAATCCAAAGCTTGTTGCTCCTGGCTGTTGACCGAAGACTTTGAATGTTAGTTTCTACAAAGAAGAAAGTAATCCGTTGACGAGGAGGAATAGATGCTTAAGCTCAGTTTTTGATAGATGCGTTATATTAATTGTGCAATAACAAATACGTATCACTTCCAACAAACTTATCATAAAATAAATAGACGGAAAAACAATTCTATACCAGTTTCACAAAGAGATTCATAAAATATTAATTTTTAATTGTATAAACATAAATACTCCTTATCATCTTTGCGTGATAATTGGATATACTTTTGAAGTGAAGAGATATCTATTAGGCATCCATAAACAAGAGCTACCGTACTCCTTTGTTTCTCTATGCATTGAAAGTCACAATTAACATGACGTTCTCTACAACATTTTACTAAAAACTTGTATCTCATTTTAAACTATATATATATATATAATTTACAATATATTTGTTACAAATTTCCTTGAGATGTGAATAGTCGAATACAGTGGGCGTAAACGGTAATCATGTCCTTTAACAGCTTGTCAGAATGTAACGGCTTTGACATTCGATTCCCTCTCTTATGTCCGGGACACACAAATAAAACAAAACAAAATCCGAAAAATCACTTCTCATTGTAGAAAAGTATGCATATTAAAAATTCAAATATATTAAAAAGGAGTATTTCGAAAATATGTAACTCAAAAAAACGAAAAAGATAATCATTGTGATATTTTTCGAATGTTTAAGATGTGTATAATTTATCATGAAAATGTCGTAAGCTATTTTAATCAGAATCCTTAGAGCCATTTTCGAATAAATCAGCATGTTCGAAAAAGGTTCCCTGTAAAGAGTTTGGGGATGTACTTGAAAATCTTTGTGTCCCATGTTTGGAAGACGCTGAATTTAAATACCGAATTTGATGTTTCACCGAATTTTTTAGTGTTGTTGGATTCACAGGGACCCAAACATTTATTCCAAGGAATTTCCATATCGAATTTTTTGATGTTATGCAATACTACTTAACATACATAGAAGAGAAGCTAGAACATGTTAAAATTACATCAAATTAAATATCAAAATCAATAGCAGTGTGTAACTAGGTACGCTTTATACCATTAAAACACAAATACACTATCAGTGGTAGTACTATATATGATTACTTCTTTACATTCAAGAAAGTAACTCAGCTTTGACAAAAAAGTTCATTGTCTCCTAATGAGACATATTTT
>CM060953.1:108297322-108557322 GCA_030765055.1 Mantis religiosa | reverse complement strand
ACTATGGAATTTTCTCAAATAAGCGTTTGTCCATCTATTACGGCAGGCGCTGCAAATCTGTTTTGAGCTTTGTACAGTTAAGTGAGAGAGCCTTTGAAACCTCACTTAACTTATATTAGTAAGTTAACAGCTAATTGGAAATCTGAATTAAAATATTATGTATAATTAAAGCTTCCATTAAATGTTCCTATAGGCCGATGGATAAGAAATCATATTATACAAGTAATTATTTGCATTTTATTGTGAAAAAAGAAACTGTTTTACACACTTTTGGAAGCTATCATAAAAGAAACATATAAATGTATTTTTTTTTAATTTCTACCCCATCTTTAACTCCAATGGTCATATCAGCAGCCGTTCTGCTTTGGAATATATCGAAGCTGTTAACTCGTATTCGTTGGGTTTTAATCATTAGATCACGCACACATTCGCACTCTCATTCATACTTCCAGACTCTGCGGAAGATGAATTATCTTGGTCGCAGAAATATCCCCCACCCCAACTACCGGGAATGAACACGTGACCCCTAGGACGGCAGGCAGGTGCTCTAGCGACTTAGCTATGGGGCCAGCCTGTAATATTCTTAATGCGTTAACTAATAGGAATATTCCATTGGATGCTTACACGTATACAAGTTTCTCAATATTTGATATAATTTTTATGCTCGCAGAATGAGGCTATTGGTAAAATATGCATGTGTAATATGTGGGCGTTATTTCTTCTTAATAATATTCATAACAAGAAAGATTTGCTCACAAATGTATTTATCATCAAATCTGTGCAAGGGATTTGGAGTAGATCGTGCATTTTAGGAACCCGATCTTTAGGAACAAATTTCCAAAATTAAATGACTTAGGAGATCTGGACAATACTCAATGCTTTTCAAATTTAACAAAATGCCCATTTGTTACGGTGGTAATGTTTATGAATCGCATACTCTGCAAAACAAGATAATTTATGAATAAATTCGTATTATCCTGCAGATTCGAAAGAGAGAGAGAGAGTTTAGTGATAAATGGGTCTCATTGTATATTGAGATATCATCGAGGCCCTTAAAAAGTTGTCACTATTCACTATCTGGCCCGATCCACTATCGACTATGACTTGGTCGCCCCTGTCATAGTAAGAATTGTACACATAACAAAGAAAAGTCATAGCCTATACACAGAACTTCTTAGGAAATTTCTGCTCAAACCCTCTAAACTGAATGTGCACGAAAAGTAAGACATTCTCTAAGAACTTCTGTAAGACATAACTTTATTGCAAAGTTTGAACCACCAAACGCAAAATGCATGACTTAATGACTTTCTGCTAAATAATGGTGCAGAAAGGAATCACATTGCAGAAAATGTTGTGTCAACAGAAGAAGCAGTAGAGGCGGAGGCAACGTTTTTAAAAATATGCCCATGAACCGTAACTTTGGCGCGGAGTTAGCAAGTTTCTCATAGGGAAATTTTAATTGCTTTCTCTGTTAAATCTAGTGTTAGGGAACATGATTAGGGAGCCCTCACACCCTCTTCTTAATTACTGTGAGTTCGTCATCATTCGTGACGTTTTATGACGACCTTCATTACCATATTTCTCTTGGCGGCGCGCTTTTGTGCTTACGGCAGGTAATGCTTGCTTGATGCGTGCTTTTCGCGTAGTTGTTCAGCGATAGCTTTTTATTTATGGCATCTCTATGACTGAGATTTTGAAGTATATGTTAACCGCAATTTAAAGTTAAAATTACTTAGTGATTCAGTCACATGCAGCTTAATGGGATTATGCAGATTAAACGCTAGCTTTGTAATGTGAAACTGAACTTAAAAGCCTGGTATATTTTTCTCCGCAGAATATGACTGCATAATATGCTCTTGCTAACCCAAGAGCTGTAAGAGACTTCCACCTTGCTGACATGAAACTCTAACCATAATCTTTGGTAGAAAATACTAGAGTTGTTGATTTCAAACACATTCCTTACATCCACATTCTATTGAGAGGACCACACTAGTTGACATAGATGATAGAACTTTTTATGACGCCATCATGGGTTGTCATGTGTTATTACTTTCACTCTTTTATCTCCAGAAAGAACACTTCATAGAGGTTTTCTCGTCAGACCTGAATATATGTATATTATGTATATATGTATACACACATGTATACGTGTATACGAACCCAAAGTCAGAATGTTTGTTTATTTTTATTTAACACAAATCTGCCAAATACACTGATACCGACATTTTGCAAAGGAAACCTTTCACATAATACTCAAATGCTTGAAATGTATATTCTATCTCTCAAAGTCTTATCTCTCCGTTTCTCAAGCACATTCTATACTACCTCCTTATATACAGGAAATATAATATTACCTTCACTTAGACGTCGATATTTCACCGGAAGTACATTTGAGGTTTCCAAAAAACAGTGTCGCGCCTGCGCAGGCGTGTACTTGTGTCTTGTGTGGTATCAATGTAACTGAAATTCGAAATGTGGGACAAATACCGAACGTGTTATTGTATTCAGCACCTTCTGATGATGGTTCGGGAAGCTTTTTATTCAAATCCCCTTAACCTTAATTTATATTTGAAAAATGTTCGTGTATTTTATTTTCTCAATATGGCCCCAATAACTTTTATTAAAAGTGTCTTACATCTTTTCATCACACATAAAATATAGGTATGCCTTAGATATCCTATTACGTTCTCTTAATTTGAAAAGTGTTATGTAATTTTTATAAAAGTGATAATAACTTATCCACAAGAAATTTAAGTCTCATTAAATATAACATTTATAACGATTTAATTTGTAGCTTATAACGTTTCAGAGATATTCACTGCCGTTGACTTAATTTCTTGAAAATGTGTTGTAATTATACGTTTTTGAAGTGCTTTGCAATTTGTTTCCCGCGATATCGAATAAAATTTAGATTTTAATATTTACCTATTTCTACATTTAACTATTGCTATTTTTTCTGTATTCCCCTAGTATCATCGGCGAAATGTAAAAGTGTAAAATTTCCTGAAAATATTTTTGTAGAATAAATTAAATATATAGAATATAACATTTTATAAAAATTAGTTGTTGAAGAGAGAAATGTAAGAATGTGAATTTTCTTCAGAAACAGGAAAGCAAACCCGCAACAGCGAAACAAAACAGACCAGCTGATAAACGACAACCCTCTTTCTCCTCTTCCTTTCTTCTTCTTGACCTTCTTATATGTTGGATAGAGCGATAAAATGGTATTAAAATCACAGAATTATTGTATACCTTATTTACCATAACTAATGAGTATCGCGTTCAAACGTTCCTAACATTCCTAAGTTAGTCTTAGTTAATATGGATACATTCGGCTATCGTAAACCTTTCCATGAAGTACATGGTAGTGTTGGGCATTTGGTTATTTTATTTCATCATACATTCTTGTGATTCTCTTCTTTGGTTGTTTCACTATATTTCTTTCATCGCTGAGAAGAAGTCTGAAAGAGAATGGAAAATTAGAGAGATGAAGAGGCTAAAAATGACTGCTCTGTGTGGAGACAGAAAGAAGAAAAACATTAGTGGGAGACAATGGGAAAATCACAGGGAGAAAGAGAAACAGAGAGACAAAGGTAATTTTCTAGCTAATGAACATACGAAAAACTGAGAGGACCCGATAATCTACATATATAATAATGATATCAATTGTAATAGTAGCTAAATAAAAATTGAAGAAGCGGACCGCTATTTGCTGGCTTCCAAATTCACACTCTTTACATGGTAACCCAACAAATTAAAAGATATAAGATGCCCCAGATAAATTGAAATTGAAAGTAAAAAAAAAAAAAAAAAAAAAAAATGGTTTGGTAACCAATACACCATGCCCCATACTATATTACATGGCAGAAGCAGGGAAAATCAATTGAGCGCTGAATTAACATTGTTGCATACGTTATTGTATTAATACTCTGTCAACATTCCAAGACAACTAGAAAACAAATAAATTATTGATGAAAAAAATGCTTAATTTGATATAAATAAGAATGCTAAGAAAATGGCTCTTTTATTGCAATACGATTTGATATTTTTCTTCTGTTTTGATAAAAGGTATACAAAATCATTTAATATTCATTAATTCCCAAGTTATCCACCAAAAAATAACCAGTGTATATCTTGGCAAATCAGATAACTTACCCTGTAAATGTAGAAACATTTAAATCTAAACTATAACTTATGAGTATAACTAAAGTCAGTTGTACAACTGCGTAAATAATAACCATTTTCTTTGTCGCGATAAGCTATGACAGCTAGAGCCATTTATGAACAGAAAGACGTGGTCTTGTTATTTCATCTCTCCTCTATGAGTACTTACATATATGATATTTACATCAAAACAGCTTTACACATTAAAAAAAATAAAGACCTTCTTTTTAAAGTACAGATTAAGTGAGATTTATTATTTGTTTTCAAGTATTGCATCTCATTTGTGAATGATGCTGAGCTTAAATACAATGTTAAGTTTGTATTCGAAATTTCTTATGTGAGGGATCCTTTTCTTACTTCCTCTAGAACCTATTTATATTAGCCAGGAAAATTTACTTTCTACTCAATAAAGTCGAGATTTCACTGGAAACTCATGATTTGAGGTCTCCTGAATACGCAAAACCATTTTAGTTACCTTGAATATGTGGGTGTACGGTTGCGTGTGCGAGTGCGTGCGTATGAGTGAGTGAGTGAGTGAGATAGAGACAGAGAGAGGCATACTTCAAGGACGGAACGTCGGAGCAATACTAACACCATATTTAAGTTGAACAACTTACTTTGACATGAACATTTCCAAGAAAATATCGAACCCAGCACGCGGCACAGCTTACCTCTGACCGAACCGTCCGCGATTAGGCTGACATCCATACGCCGTATGACGGCGCGCAGTGTCACTCGAGGTGATGGTGGTGATGACGCCGACGTGCCCCTCTCCACGACGGCCCTTACTCTTTTTCCGGCTGCTCTTCCTGGTGTGGGCAATCTCCCTCCAGGTGTCCCGCCTGTCCACATCCCCAATACCGGTCAATAGATCTTCGCCGGCGTTCCTCGACTGGTCTTCGGTCTCCACTATAGCGGATATTCCCTGTTCAGGAAGTCGGGATAGATGTTACCTTGGCCGCCTCCATCCTCAGTGCTGCCGTTAGCGCCTCGGGGATGGTTTTTTAGTCGCCGAGCATCAGGCGCTGATGAATTTCCGTGTCTCGTACCCCGTCAACGAATGTGTAGGTGGCTTCCCGGGATACAAACTCTTGTGGGAGGTCGACAAAGGCTTTGCTAGCCAATTGCTCAATTGCCAGGGCGAACTCCTGCGGCGTCTCCCCTGGCGGCTGTGACCTTGACTTCAGCTGGCTGCGGTACGCTGCGGCTAAGTGGTGATTTCCAAAGCGCTTCTCCAGGGCCTCCCAGATGTCGTTGGGCGCCGCCGTTGTCTGTTTCGCGTTCAGGACTTCTGCGACTCGTCCCTGAAGGCTGGCTGTTAACAGTGCGGCCTCTTCCTCTAGTGACCATTTGTTGTGTTTGGCACCGTGTCGAACTGACGGCGGAAGACTTCGAAAGTTGTCGCACCGTTGTATTTAGGAGGTTTGACGCGTGCTGATGTGTTGCGTCGCGGCGCGTCGAGCTTTAAATCCTTTAACCTCCTGCCGATGACGTCCTCCACCATGGCGTTCAGGGACTTAGTGTTGCTGTCGGCCTCTCCCTCCAGATCGTTAACGCCTCCTCGGCAGGTCTTCGATGCATTCGTCCACTTGAACCATCCGTATGCCCAGCTCCGTGACGTCATCCCTCACGCCGGTCAACTGCTCTTCAAACTTTGCGGCGAGGGCCTCGTTTACCACTTTCATCTCCGTGGTCAATTCGGTCATCTTTTCATTAAGGCTATCGTTCGCCGTTCTCATTTCCTTCAGTTCCGCGGCCAGTTTGTTGTTTGCCGTTTCCGTCTTTTCTGTTAATTCGTTGATGTCATTTTCTCGGTGATGTTGCCATTTGCCGTCTTCATTTCTGTTAGTTCCATGGCCAGGTTAATATTTGCCGCTTTCATTACCGAGGTCAGTTCGGCCTTCATTTTCATCATCTTCTCCAAAATGTTTTCCAATGCCGCCTCCATGGTGCTAATGTCTCACTCCTGACACGAGTTGTGACTTTGTGGGTTCGACATTCTAAATGTTGTTTATTCCGGTAGAAATACACTGTTCAATTTCACGTAACAACATTACATCACATATACAACTCAAACTTCCAAGGTCGATGACAATAACGAACAGCGTTCTGATTACATCTTTCGTTACAACAACACTGTACAGCTGTTTCCTGCTTACTGTCGGTTTTACAACTCGTAACTTCCTTAAATACCTCATTCATAGTTCGAGACTGTTCTATACAATCACTAGATGTTTCTGGACTAAACAAGGCATCTAATTACGTAATACGAATATTCTATCACCGCAAGGAGGGTAAGTTAACCTATGACTGCAAGTCCTTTATCTCAGCTATCTTTATTTGCGGGCTCTTTGTGTACACTAGCCGTGCAATCGTAGATAATGGCTTCACGACAATATAGATAAAAGCATGAGCAATGTAAATTGCTGCAGTTGAAATTGTTTTACGTAGACAGTCTTATTATGTGCCACTTCAGAAAATAGGCCTCGGACATATTTACAAAAGAACCTCATGCTTTTTTGTGTGTTGTCTTGTGAACACAAAACTCAGGCCAAAGCTTTTTGCTTTTAGGGCATTTTTGCTGAGTTTATTTTCAGTTCTTTGTATTCGTGCTTATAATATGAATGATAATGCTCGGTAACGACTGAAAGCTTACCGAACGCTAAAAATACCATCGTGTAAAAATTAGCTTGAAAGCTGAAAAACCGTGTGGGTGCAGCAGTAGTAGCACACAACAGAGGAATGTTTGCGAAGGGTCCATAAGCCTTGTGGAACTCTGGAAGGGCTTAGCAATTAACTAAGCCGATTTGAATCGAATGGAATGCATGCAACAGTGCCAGGGGTACGCTACTGGTAGTTGGTTGATGAGAGGATTTACAAATGGCAGGGCGCGCTGCAGATTATGTGCACAAGTTTCCATATTTTCTACTAAATATTAAGGGTGGGTGCTTTCCCTCATGGTATTAGGTGAGGGTTTCAAACTTAGTAGTCAAGGGTTGAGGAGTATAACGCATGCGAGTGAAGGTTGAAAGCTTTATACAAGTCGAAAGCCTCTGGGCGAAATTTCGCAACCTTGCTTGCTTTATCCTACTTATGCATCCCTCAAACCAAATGCAGAGTAATAACAATTTCGCACCATTTTCTGAATTTCTTGAGCTCTCTATTTGTCCGCATGCGAAACAGAAATGTTAATTAAACGTACTAAAATGTCGTGATACTTGTATATAGTTACCAAGAAGTTCAAGTCTATTAAGGTGTATTCTTTTTTTAGTAATTGGTAATGCCCTGCTAACTATATACTGCAACAGAGATTGTGTATGACATGAGAAAGAAAGAGGTTTTCAGTCTTGCACACACCTTATTCAATATATATTTAGATGATCTTATAAAAATGCAAAAGGAGGTGAACCCAGGAATGCAAATGAATAGGAATACATATATAAGCAAAATGCTATACGCGGATGATATCTTAATATTACAAAATAGTAAAGCGAGCCTACAGCTCTCTGTTTATAAAGTACATCATCAGGGCACTAAATATCTTTGAAAATTTCGTAAAAGAGGAAAGAAAAATAATGGCATATCAAGCAAAATATTCAGTTAGAACAAAAATATATACCCATTGTAAATAATATCCTGGAGCAAGTAGGTAACTCTTATTATTTAGGCTGTGATGTAAGTTTCGACGTCGACAAAGATTTAGAAAATAATCTAAATGTTATTACGCTTTGGGCACACTCAACAGGGTTTACAACAGAAAGTATTACTATTAGAAATTGGAAATTGTGGAGTTAAATATATAAATATAAATGTTTTTTTTTAGGATGGCGAGAGTAAGAGGAGGCATTTTGGACCTCAGTGACTGTGTGTCACTCGCTTACATTGCCACAGAGCTCCAGAATGCTTCAGAAGGAGATATATTCAGGAGATGCTGGTTATATGTGGTTGGTAGTCATCGCGTTTTTACGTTGGGCTAACGCACTGCTCATCTATTTATAGTTCCTACCCTCCGTAAAGTTTAGCATAATCGGCGCGTCACAATATACAGCGTTGCGATTTGTGATTTATTCTATATAAAAGATTAATACTACATTTTATTGTGTATACTAATTGATAACATTTCCCCAAAAGTTGTAACCATTCATCTAGTATCTTCACTTATCAACTCTTACCAACTGCCTCTTACCAATACTCAGTTCGTTTGCGTCCTGTGTGCAACTCCAGGGAACTGGTTACTTTAAACATGTTAAACTGATTGCATTTCCATATGACGGGGTTTTCTAGCAAATGGCTAAAGATTTTCAGTTGAAAGTACTTGCGAATTAGTTCTAAAACAGGAATAATGTCTGTTAGTCTTATCGTCGAAAATGACCATCAGTGCCAAGAGTGTGAATTTTAGTCCATCATATGCAACAGTTTTTTTCACAGCTCTGCGTTTAATCAGACTTCCCGCTGGGATTCCCAGGAGCACAGTACTATTGCTGCACGCCTAAAGCGTGCCACGGAACCTTGTACGCATTTTCGAGACCTGTTTCATTCTGCAGCACATTATTATTATTATTATTATTATTATTATTATTATTATTATTATTATTATTATTATTATTATTATTATTATTATTATTATTATTATTATCATCATCATCATCATCATCATCATCATCATCATCATCATCATCATCATCATCATCATCATCATCATCATCATCATCATCATCATCATCATCATCATCATCATCATCATCATCATCATCATCATCATCATCATCATCATCATCATCATCATCATCATCATCATCATCATCATCATCATCATCATCATTATTATTATTATTATTATTATTATTATTATTATTATTATTATTATTATTATTACTATTATTATTATTTATACCTAATTATTAATTTATTAGTTATGATCTACTTTATGGTTATCAAGATAAACATTTGCAAAGTTGTCGTGTTACTAGTTTTCTTTTACGTGCAAGGAGAATATGGAAATACAGTGCGCTTAGTGATAGTTAAATCTGTTAAGCGCCAGTCGTTCTGTGTTGTCTTCGACATTCCAGTCTGTTTGCATGTGTGAACGACTTACCGTTTGAGAAGAGTAGACGTATAGGAAAGTTCAAACATATAACGAGGAATATCTTGGAAACGTTTAACTCAACATAAAGAATGGTTTTGTTTAGTTGGTCATTTAACGACGTCTACTTTGTTTAGCAATATTTCGCTTGTGTATTTAGTTTACCAGCTATGAGAAAATAATCCAGAGATAAGGGATAAACATTTCAAATGTACAATATTTTAATCAATATCACTAGAGCCATTTTGAGAAAATCAAAATTGTCAAAAAGTGTTTCATTTAAAGGGTAGACTGTAGGGGAGGATTTTCTTGAACATCTTTGTGTACCGTTATTGGAAGATGGTGAACGAAAACACTAATTAGTTAACATAATTTTCCTTTTTGAGTTTCTGCTGTATAAGTTGTACAAACGCTTTTTATTTCTATTTATTTATTTATTTACTTATTTTTGATTCAGGAAGTCACAGAACATGTCTTCCTTTGAAATTTCGATATAAAGAGATGTTCGTGAGGTGTACTGCTGTCTGTTTCGCTTCGCTTTGACCATTTCATTAAATGCTTGAAGACTGAAGAACAACGTTATCATGTGTCTGACAAAATAAAATGAAATAAAAAGATAATTAACAAAGCACAAAATTTTGTTGCAATGTTATCGGGAAGTGTTATATTTCAATTGCAAAGTTAAACTATGTATGTTGGTCCTGTTATGTTGCTCTTTTACTCTTTTGTGTTGAACGCTTTTACTATAAGCAAGCTTTCTGCAGTTCTGAGTGCACATGCAAAACACAGCGTTATTCTATATGGGAAGAGTATCAAAGTAGGAGTGCGTAGACGCAGGCTTCCCGAAACTGCAGCACATGTACTAATCATACCCAGTTCATACAATATATGTAATTAAGTGATGCAATGGGATTTCTTCAGTCATACGCTATGAGAAAGGAGAAATATACAGAAACGTCACCTGTAAAAAAATCAGAGGTGAAAATAGAACCAAATGGGCATATTCTTATATCAACCAATTTTAAAAGATGGACAGGAACCGTCATGCCTCACTCGGATTTTGTTTTATTCAGTTCCAAAATGATAAAACGCGTTTAATGACCCTTACATTTTTCCGTGTTTGTGTTATAATCGTGTTCATTATAAATGTGTATAGAAAATAAATGAGAGTGCATTTTATCGTGTGAATAACGTAAGTTGCTGTACAGATATTTGTAGCGAGCAATTAAAAGTATTATTTACTTTTTGTTTAGAGATATTAGACCCATTGAAGTACTTTAAGATGGTGGCTCGTATAAACGACAACTTCAGCATTCGGATCATTTTGTTCTTGTTTACTTCGATACTGGTGTGACGACCTGCTCTGTTATTGAAAAAAATATGATATATTATTTATTAAATTACTATGGCATCAAAAGATTAAAATTTTATCTCTTACGCTTACATGAACAATTGTCGATCGTAGAAAGTTTAAATGATGTGAGATATTTACATAAATGTTTCACAGTATTTTCAGAGTTGCCAAGATTGTTGAGAGGTGATTAAATGGGTGTGATATAAGATTCATTTCAGTGAAACATTTATGTATGTTATTACTGTATCACGGGGTTTACAAAACTATAGCTCTATAGATCAAATGGTAAAAAATACATTACTGGATTAATGTAAGGTAACTTTATTAATAGTTCTGGTAGGGGAGTTAATACTTCAATTTATTATTTATAATTTAAGGAGCTATTATATGATGCCCGCTAGGCTGATGAATAACTTAAACATATATAACATGTTTATTATTCATTACAGGAAAATACAGCAATTCAAGAATCTTTGAGTACTGGGATCTCTTCGACTTCATTATAAATAATATATAATCCCTTACATACAAATGTCCCTTCCCTGAGCACGGTATACCGACTAAAACAGTGAAACGCAGTAACGGTCTATATTGCTGACCATCTGTCAGTCGGAAGCTCTTTTTCTGTATTTGTGGTCTACTAGTGGAAGGTAGATTAACGACCAAAGGAAGAAAGAAAAAAATACAAACCTATAATGGGGATGATCTTGTGGTAGCGCATCTGCTTTGTAGTGGACAAATCCAATCGCCGACTCTCCCTAACTCTTCAAACGTTGAAGGGGACCACTCAGAAGGGACATAGTAACTTAAAGCGAGCTGTAACTGCCTCTGTTCAGAATTACAGGGAACAAAATGCACATCCTGTCCTACAGGGGTGGTAAGCTAATTTAAACTGTCCACTCCTTTCTTTACTGCATTCTCATGTTCTCTCCAAAACAAAGGGAAAAGCGACACCAGTAACAAGATTAAAGCACACGATCATGTCATGAACTTGTAAAAACCTGTTTCAATACCCTTGGCGAAACTCTTCCAGTACTGAATGGATCTGTTTCTGTTAGCCAAGTGTCAACTCACCAATGCAATTAAAGCACAACTACAGAAGTTCAATAAAACATTTTGAGCACCATTTTAATGAATATGTGATCCAAATTCCTATGCTTGGGAAGTCACTTTTCCTACATTCAGTGCATCAATCTAACTTCTCGCTGATTTTGCTCTCTTTGGACTCTATAAGCCTTTCATATCACAGCTATAAGCTTATAATATGTTTATTATATGAAATTTCATTTTTAGATACATTTTAATGAGTCCCTTTGTCGTTATATAAGCTTTTATTTCTTAATATATATTTAATTTTCCTATGATATTGTTTTTCATAGTAGCATAACAGACAATCTTCCAATTTTTTTCTTCTCATCTTCATTTATTGGCTTCAGTCCAACATGGAATGCTTAAAAACTTTCTTTTAATGCACATGACGTTATATCTTGCAACCATACCTGTGAGATATCTGCGATTGGATTATCCAGGACCATGAAGGGGTTGAATCTCTAAATGATCTGCATAGGATAGAAATTTCTTAATATTTTAATGAGCATCAGATGAACATAATCGATGGCAATTACCTATATGGAAGTCGAAGTGACGTTCATAGAAACATAAATTTGTTATGGAACTAGCATTCACGTGAGCATATTAAACTTCGTTTTATCCAGTCATTTTAGTACATAAGAAGTTATTAGTGATCATATAAGTCAATAGGCAATTAGCATAATGATCAATCACAAATTGTTGTGAATGTGTGTTATAATCCACTTGGTGCTCTACACTAAGATAATGTATGTACGAAAAGCTGCGATGCTTTCAAATTATTATAAATTTTATATTTTAAACTTCACGTTAATTTTATGCATATATCCACTTGCTTAGATAAACAGCATTAAAAGTACTTTGTGTTTTAAAACATCCAATTCTTGTGGGCATTCCTAAAAAAATGCTGAATAGGCTCATGGAGTGAGAACTTGAGGACATTCAGGCATAAGGGGAAATGAAAATGCAGATTTTCGAGGACTTAGCTGTAGAAGGAACTTTTGCAAGTGCAGAATCCTAATTTGGGATATCCATAAATTGTCACAAGTAGCACATCTCTTAGATTAGCCAGTTGCACTGCGGACGTTTGAGGTGCTCTACTATAGCCACGCAGAGACATGAATTAATCAGGGGACCTTTGCAACATCCTGATTTCCTACGTGGAAGTTAATAAGGTCTTGGTAGCTACCGGGCATAATTCCCTTCGCACTTAATGGTTTGATTGATAACCATTGTGTAATAAGTCTGGAGGGATGGATGCTGTTCTGTAAAACAGACACACACACACGCGCGCGCGCGCACGCACACACACAAAACACACACACGCCATATGAAAATAGAAGCATATATGCTTATGTCCTCAAAATGTGCTTTTTCTAAGCTATATACTAGACATTAAATGTTAAGTGTATTATATTAAACGTTTGGAAAACCTCTTTCCGGTTACTTACCATTAATTGTAAATATTTAGAAAATTTACAGAAAATACCTATGAAGGAACTCCTAAGAGCGTTACGAATTGTATGATTAATTACATTGTATTCTTAACAACTGTATTAACCTTAGCCTCATGTGATGACCACCAGGATAATTTAATACAGTACATGGATTTACGATCTTGTTTCAGATGAAGAATAGTCGCTGGTAACCTGGATAGATGGTTTCTGAACGAAAGTGCTCATTTGCCATTCATCTGTCAGATTGCTGACGAGTAAATCGCAGAGGCGTTGTCGCTTTTGTGCGGTGCGGCACTTATTAAATGTTAGCCACATCATAATGAGCGAACTCGATGGGCTCTTGAGCTTCTCAAAGGTACGGCTTTGGCAAAGCACTCTCGGGAAAGTCTATTGAAGTCCATTTTTATAAATGATCATACCACCAATTACGTCCGCAGTAGGGATTTAACGTGGGGATTACAGCTGTTAGTCCTCGGGATTAAGGCAGAGGCTGCTTCGGTTCCATCTACACAGAGCGCATGTTCGGTATGGAGATTTGCCGAGAGAATGCAAAAGGGGGATTTTCGGAAAAGTACCACCCCTTCCCTTTTTTCTCCTGCCCTTGTGTCGTTCACTCTATAATATGCTTGTTATTAGTGAGACTGACACTAATAAGCATACTTTGAAACTCGTGAGGCCCACTTTCCATTGAATGGTATGGTAATTATTTCACACATATTCAGAGCACTTAATGGCAAGACGGTAAAGCATGAAAAAGATTGCTACTTTATGGCTAGTATACAAGATGCTTCAGATACGAATGGCTAAATTTTGTTGGCTAATGTATTAAATATATCTTTTAGAGAATGAAATGTGCAGTCTCAACCCAACATGTACTGGTTATAGCTGTGTAGCAGGACGTTCTGTTCCTCTAAAACTGAAGCCGAGGAAATCTAAGTGCATGTGACAATTTGCACTTTAAAACTTACTACCCAAACTGCCTGCTACTTTGGGCAACTCATGAACTTTGTTGTATTTATAGCACATTTTAAACATTTCTGCCCGTGTTTTATGCCCACAAAACGAACCGATGCATTTATTGAAAACTGGTTAAACTAAAGTTGGTCATATTTTTTTTTAGAGAAGCTTGTTTTAAATGTCAATATATCGCTCCATAAACAACAATAGGTTTAACTTGCATGATGCTATTAGCGGTAATAGATTTATCTAGTAGCAGAGGTCAGATTCTTGCTACTCTCGTTTATTTTTCTGCATCAGTCGTTTGTTTTTAAGTTTGGTGACAGATTTATCTAGTAGCAGAGGTCAGATTCTTGCTACTCTCGTTTATTTTTCTACATCAGTCTTTTGTTTGTAAGTTTGATAAGTATAAATAACTTGGAAAACCTTTATATATTTCTTACAGCTCATTGTAGAAATACGAAATTCATTCAGAATGAAGAAAACCTTACAGATTGTTGTGGTTTAACATTCTTATATATTTTAACATTCTTAAGTATTAAGTACAAAAAGTTGTAGCAATGAGAGGGAGGGAGGGAGAGAGAGACAGCTGTGTGATTACTTTGTTTAGCGAGCATTGTGCCTTTAATGTCACAATAGGTTTACGAATACAAACATAAACGTATAATCAATGAATACTCAAATAAACATTTCACAGGGAGTATTTAAAAGAATCAGGTGCACGAAATTCAAGTTGTTCACTACCTTAACTTCCTTGATCCTTTCCTGTTCAGAAAATCTCTTATATTGAAATCACTGGCATTAAAACTCAAGTTACGTTATTCTGCTTGTTCTTAAGCCTACTGTTAGAGTAGCAGATTATGAGGCAAATGAGCTTACTGGGTAACAGATTCTCCAATATTGATAAACGTTGTCTCTATTAAGTTGTGATTAACTTCAAAATTGTATTTTGTTATATAAATCCACATTTTTAAATTCTCTTCCACATATGTACATAGGCAGAGAAGGCACTACAATCCACCCAGAGGTTGGATACCGTTTCACTATTAATATGTTTTGAGTCTCCGGAATCCAAAATGAAGCATTTTTAGAAGAAAAACAAAAAGCCCAGGGTGTGTGTGTCTGTAAACAGCATAAATCAAACATGAAAAGTCGGTTAAATACAAAATTGGTATTTAAAAGAACGCGACACGAAGATTTTCAAGAAAACCTCATGCCGGACTACTATTTACTTGCAACATTTTTCGAATATGTTAATTTTCTCAAAAAATTTTAACTATTTTTATTAAAATGCCATGTGTCCAGGATATTTTCAATAAATGAAATGTGTGGTGCTTTAATGCATAGAAAACGCTCCGATTCTATGCTTCAAACATTTTACGAAAATGATACCTAAAATTTCTATCGTAACATTTTTCTTTCAGTGTGCATGAGAATGGATTTTTTTTTGCTTTCACCTTAACGGCCGCACCACACTATATAGAAAATTCACAAGGAAATATCTATTTTTATTCCTTTCTATTTCTTTCTCTCTCTCTCTCTCTCTCTCTCTCTCTCTCTGTCCCTCTCCCATATTTATGGTTTACTAGATGTCCATGTACGCTTCCCTTAGAGCAGCCTAAATAATGCGGATTTCTATTGAATTCGCTTATGTCGTGCCAATCTTCAGAGTGATTAACTTAGAAATAAGTTCCTTTTCCATAGTTTTTTTCTTCCTTCACGCCAGTTTCCAATTATTTGAATAATCCATTGCAAATTATTGGTGGTGGAAGAGGTAGGCTAAAAAGTGAATGAAGTGACCCCTATTGGTTTGGGGTGGCCAACACGAATAGGGTGTTTGATATTATGATGTTGTTACCATCATCCCTTCTCTCAAGTATTATGGGGACGATGTACAGGGCAAAGTTTGATATTGTCGGAGGGCCTTTGTGCAAGAGACCGCAGGTTATAATGTGATGTATGACCCTACTACTGGTGCACACGGCCCGTTTTCAAGGACCCTCCCTATATAATCCTCTTACACTCGTTTAGGCCGACTAAGCCGGTGCCATTGCTTTCCTATACAGTGATGCTGGAGTGGACCAGACCCTTCACTCTGATCCTGTAAGAATAGACCTCTAGGGAATCATGCCCTCCACACTTCAGCATAATCCCTTTTGCTCCTCTATTGTTCCTTACCTAGAGACAGGTAATTCTAAAAGGAAAAGTTACTACAGAGATTAAAAGCATGTTTTTCATCCATACCATATTGTTTGGATTTATTTCGTTACTGTAAGCTACAGTTTTCAGTATATGAGCGTGTAGCTTTCGGAAGTAGAGAAAACAATAAATGTACCAAAACCTTCTACTGCGGTTCCACTAAAAATCTTTTTGAGATATCGTATAATAAGTGCTTTTATTCATACAGTTTTTACTTGCATTCAATAGTACAAGGAAACAGTATTTAAAATGGTATTGCCTCAAATATGGATAAATTCACACAAACAGCTACAAGTCTTTGCATAATTGCTAGTTCTGCGAACTAACTTTCAACAACATCTAAATGTTTTCTCAAACAAAGCGTATGTCATCTTGTTTTGCACTTATAATATACAACTAAGAAAAAACTTTGGTTAATGAATAGGACTGAACTATTCATAAGCTATTCGATATAAGAATACATGATAGTGTAATAAAAATGTTTGTTTATTTTAGAAAAAGTTAGCAATACTTCTCTACTTGCAAAGCAAAATGATTTTTCTTGAAACACAAAGGTGTAGATGAAATCCCAGTAAGAAGATGTAGGTGAGAATAGACATCGTTGCGTTCAGAGGTGCTAAAGAAGAAATAAGTAAAGCTATAAAGCGCGCACGCGCAGCTTTAACCTTTTCTACTACGGGGAGGAAATATTCTAATACACCCTCGTATATAGCTCCCGTACACAACACCTAGGGAAGTTTATTATTTTTTTTTACTGAAAAGAATATTTGGGTGTCTGTCTTGTGGTAGTTTGTGTGTAGATGGGTGAGTGTGCCCGCGTGTGCCTGTCTGAACATAACTAGAAATACAAAGATGGGAAACAAAGTTTCATAAAAATAAATTAATAGACACATCGTTCTAGACTACTCTTTACAAGGAAACTACTTGGAAACTAATTTATGCCAAATGAAGTTTTCATATGTAGTATAAGTTCAAGTATTTCTTGATTTTTCAAAAGGCCTATATTTTTTTTTTCAAATGGAAAGTTCTTATTCGGTTGTTTTCCTCCCTTCGTGTTTTGTGAATGAAGAAAATGTGATCAACGAATTTGACTAATATCTTAAACTTACTGTGTCCTACTCCAGTAGCATGCACAAATACATACAAATGTATAACTCAATTAACACTAACTGGATATCTGAGTGAGAATTTAAAATAATACTTTGTGTAAGAGTGAGTAGTGTCATATATCAGATTGTTATGGATGTAGTGCAGTAATTTTGTGTAAGTAATTTTATTTACTTTACCAATTTACCTTAAGTGGAATACTGAACTTTGCACCGAAATTTCACGGTAAATATGTTTTCTGAAACCACCCGAGGAAAAAAATAAAATAAAACAGGATATTTAGAAAAGCTTGCCTGTGAGTGTACTATTAATTTCAGTGTCTTCCACGGATGTGCACGAAGATTTTAGGAAAATCCTCACCCTCTCATTATGCCATATATGGAGTAGTCTCCGAACATTTTGATTTTCTCAAAACCATCTCTAACGGCTTTCACTAAAAATATCCCATATGTTTGGGATACTTCATGCTAATGAACTTAAATTTTCTGAGAATACCCTTTTACGATATGTTAATTATGAATGGCTTTTCCATAACTGGTAAACCTTAAAGAGAGCCTAAATCTTCGTCCACACAGATATAATAAAGGATGTAGAAGATGATGATGATAATAATGATGATGATGATGATAATAATAATAATAATAATAATAATAATAATAATAATAATAATAATAATAATAATAATAATAATAATAATAATAATAATAATAATAATAATAATAATAATAATAATAATAATAATAATAATAATAATAATAATAATAATAATAATAATAATAATAATAATAATAATAATAATAATAATAATAATAATAATAATAATAATAATAATAATAATAATAATAATAATAATAATAATAATAATAATAATAATAATAATAATAATAATAATAATAATAATAATAATAATAATAATAATAATAATAATAATAATAATAATAATAATAATAATAATAATTTAAAATATTTTAAATAGTTAAAATGTAGATATAACTAAAGCATGCGATTAAATTTTCCACCTTATTTTTAATTAACATTTTATAAGATATCCCTTATTATTGATTTGAAATTGACCAATCTTACACATCTCACGAATTATTTGTTTTTTTCTTTCTCACCTGCGTACTCACAGCTAGTAAAGGAAGTACTTCTTTCTTTCAAAAATTGGATACTGAGAATCACGGTCCAAAAGGCAGTAATTTTAGAAAATTTGTCTGTGTCGGTGTGTAGGTATATATTGTGACTGGAGAGGTTTGATAATTATTGATAGTATTCCCCAACTAATTAAGTTTTAAAGTGATGGCAATTTAGGGCTTTTAATGCGGCCTGACTGTCAGAGTTTATGCATGTATATACTGTCGCGAACGCATTGTTGAGGCGAGGCGGCGTGAACGGCGAATTCAAAGAGAAGGGCGTTACGGAGATAAAAGCTTGCCGAAATGGTGTGGGAAGGAGACGGATTTCTGGAGAGTTCGTCTTTCGTTTAGCGCCGCCTTGATTGAGAACATTCCGGATAGTGAGTATGCTATAAAACAGAAGCCACCGCCCGCCACTGGGAGTCAGTCGGTAATTGGACGCGTGTGCGTGAACAGCTGTAAAAGTGAATTGTTTTGTGGTCACCTTGTGACGTAATTCTGCGACTGTCAGGTTGACTAAGGTGTGTTTCTCCGGAAATAAAGAGCAATTTTCGGTGTTTGTAAACGAGTCACAATATGTATGTATGTATGTTGTGACTTTGTGGGCTCGTATTGATTACAGCAGCATTACGTTACATACACCATCAGTCTACCAAGGTCGATCACAATAACAAACAGTGACAGCAGATTACATCATCATCCTTAGCTCTCGTTACAACAACACAGCTGGCTGTCTCTCATTTCACAACACTGTTTCACAACTGACTCACCCTTGGCCAATCTTCGCATCTTTAAATACGTCACAGATAATTTCTAGATGATTCCTTAATAAACCAGAACAATCTCTATCAGTCCAGAAGTAACTAGAAATTTCCAGTTATTTCAGTTTGTTTCGGGAGACACTTATCTGCCTGTTATCTTTGTCCGTGGGCTCTTGGTTTTCACACGCGTAACTGTGCGCTTGCAAACTGTATATCTAAGAACGCTCAACTTAAATTTAAAAAATGGATTAAACTGCAAACCTGATATTTAGGTTTAGGTCTTCCAAGAACGCGAAACGATTTTCAAAGCTCTATGTCTCCATGTCAAACTTTAATTGAAAATGTTTTCAAAATAGGGATCTTTTCAAAGACGACTCTAACGATATTGATAATATTATCGAATGTTTGAAATAAGTTCATGACGAACGAAAGTATAAATTGGGTCTACTGGGAAATAGCCTCTGAACTCATCATTATAGCAGTTTTAGTACGTTTAAGACCAATGTTTAGAAGCGGATAGGTTATCCTTAGTAACAGACGTATCACGGATCATACTAATTACAGCCTAGAGGAAAGGGGAGCGTTGGACGCCCTAGGAAGAGGTGGACTAATTAAATGAGAACGGAAATAGGTTTTTAATCTAATCTCTGGATGTTAGAAGAAGAAGAGAACTAGTAACAAGTCGAGAAAATCATTTGAGTATTACCTATACAATTTTTTGAACATCAAGCTTCGTTTATAATTCCTTTGTTTGAACTTTTTATTGCAAAAGTCGAAGTGTTGTTGGCCCCAGAAGTAGCAACATGGTCTTAATGTAGTATATTGGTTGCCCGCTGCTGTCTCCCTCTGAAGGAACGGTCGGCGAAACATGACAAGCAAAAACCTGCTGTAGCGCGAGGATGTCATGATTGTCATTTATACTCCGTGAGAGGGATATTTTCAAGCTTTCAGTTTCCATGACATTTTGCCTTCTCCGATATTTTTGTGTGCTGTAGCATCATGACAGGGGTACACCCTAGGGAGGGAATGAGAACCTTCCTCTAAACACTGACTGTTCTATTCCCTATGGCTAGCGGGCAACGAACGTCTCTCGCTTTTGAAACGAGACGGACCAGAAAATTGAGTGTCTTCTTTCGTCTTTTAGATATACTATATAAGAAAAAGTAACAAAAAATGTCGAGTCTTTGTGAGTCGATAGACGACCGATACGCCGCTAGGCAAGTTGCCTACCTTCAAAGGAACGTTATTACAGAACGAAATGGTTCCGATGGTGAGAGGGGCCATCTCGAAGCAGCTTTAAGCTTCATCTCAAGTCCCTTTTGCGTTCCTGTACTAGAGTTACTACGGAAATATTTCTAGAAAGAATGTGGAATAAGTAGTAGACTGGTAATACTGCATACAGCTCCTTGTCTATGCACAAAGTGAACAACAAAAGAACGGAGTAGCCTGTTCACAGGAAAGTCTTCGAATCGATTTTGAGTTTAGTACAAAATTCAGACATATAAAGTTTTACAGAAGGGCTCATATAACTTCAGGCCGAACCATATGTTCATCTTTATCTAGGATGTATGAGTATGTATAAGTCAAGAAACACAGAAACACACAACTACCAAAACATCTTCGAATGACACCGGTTTTCCACAATGCCCATAAACTGTAAAATGTGCAGTGCGTATAATGTTTCCTTCGCATATTTCCCTTCCCAACTTTAATTTTATTTCATGTTTCATCAGTGTCCACCACGTATGCTGCCGTAGGCAAGTACGGACGTTAAATAATACAAAAAAGTACAAACACACTTGCACCCCCAGTTATAGGTGAGACACAAAACTAATCAATAGGCTAGCTGCAAAATGTAGATACTATTGGCCAAACTTAGTCGACCTGGGCTCCATTAGAACGGATCATTATACTGTCATGGCAATAGGCATAAAAGTTTCGGCACAAATAAAAAAACAGTCGGCGGTTAGAGTTTCAGATAATGACCTTGCATAAGCAGATAAACATAGCGCTTGAGATAAAAGACTTACCGAAACAAACAAAGATAAATGGCAATTTCTGGTAATATCTTGATTATTTGGTTTCTTTATTCTTCCGGAAAGATCTCGAATCTGGAATTAGGCATTTAGGCAAATGACGGCTCGCAAAGTGAGAGTTTTGAAACAGTTGTGAAACGAGAGACAGCTGGAAGTGTTAGTGTTATGAGAGCTAATGATGTAATCTGCTGTCACTGTTATTGCCATCGACCTTGGTAGCCTCATGGTGTACGTGACATAATTCTGCTGTAATCTATAAGAGTATTTCTACGAAAATAAAGGAGCTTTTTAATTTCTGCAATTCGGCCTTTTAATTCTTCGAACCCACAAAGTCACAATTGGTGTCAGGAAGCGGGACGACATCACTGAGAAGATGGAAGAAATTAAGACGAATTAACAACGACGACGGAAGCTGCAAATAGCAACTTGGCCGCGATGATGACCGCGAAGATGACCGACACCAGGAAGAGCACCCGGAGGAACGAGTAATGTCCGGCGCGGCGAGGAGCACGTCGTCGCCATCACCACCACCCATTCGAGTGACACTCCGCTCTGTCAGCCGACGTATGGATCATAGCCTCATCGCGGGCGGTTGGGTCAGAGGGAAGCCGTGCCGCGTACTCGTAGACACCGGAGCAGCCGTGACCATCATCAGACCTGTCGTGGCCAAAGGCTTGCCGTTGAGGAAACCAAGCCGATCATACCAGTTAGTGACGGCATTGGGTGACACCTTGCCCTTGGAGAGGGAGCTCTGCTGCAGTTGACCTTGGGACGGAGTGCCGTGCGTCAGTGGGTGTTCGTCGTGGAGGTGGCTGAGTAGGTGATACTGGAACTGAATGCCCTCAGCAGCCACGAGGCGACTGTCGGAGACGGCAGGAAGGTCCTGCTGCTCAATGGAGAAGAGGTCATACTCGGGCAACCCGAAGAACACCTTGGAATCTGCAGGGTTATCGTGAAGGAAGACGTGGGTCCTCGCGAGAAAGGAGGTGTTGATGACGGTGCGACTGGAAGAACAGCTGAAGAAGACGCTTTGCAGTGCTCTAATTTTGGGATTTTCACAACCAGGCGGCACCTTCATTGTGGACACCGATGCCAGCGATCATTGCATTGGAGGCGTCCTATCGCAAATCCAGGACGGCCATGAGGGGGTGATAGCCTACTACAGCAAGACGCTATCCAAGGCAGAGAAGAGCTACTGCGTCACCCGGCGAGAGTTAATGGCGGTAGTAAAGACATTGGAACACTTCCACAAGTACCTGTATGGTCAGCCATTCCACCTGAGGACTGACCACTCCGATCGAACCTGGCTACTTAGCTTTAGAAACCTGGAAGGCCAGACAGCACGTTGGGTACAGAACCTGCAGGAGTACGACTTCACCTCTGAACACCGTAGAGGGAAGAGCTACGGTAACGCAGACGCCATATCCCGAAGACCCTGCCCAGAGGAGTGCGGCCAATGCACAAGAGTAGAAGAGAAGGAGCGTGCCGCAGCAGTCCGAGTGGTCACGGCAGTGCCTGCGGTTGGCTGGGATAGTGCAGGCCTGAGGAGGTAGCAGCTAGCGGACGGAGACTTGGGACCACTCTTGAGGAAAGCGGAGGCAGGGAGAAGACCAACCTGGGAGGACATCGCACCGAGGAGCGTCACCTATAGGTCGTACTGGGCTCAGTGGGACTCGCTGAAGATCAGAGAGGACGTGCTGTTCCGGATATGGGAATCGTCCGATGGGAAGACGCAGAGACAACAGTTGGTACTTCGCCGAAGTAAGCTCCCGGAATTCATGGAGGAAGTGCACGCCGGTACTTCAGAAGGACACCTGGGAGCAAACCGAATAATCGACAAACTTCAACAGCCGTGGCAAGGACCGTACTGGGTGGTGAAGAGGATCAGCAGCGTGGAGTAGGTGCCACGAGGGAAGATTGTGGTACACCTGGATCGTCTGGCCCGCTACGATGGAGCTGTTCGGGACGACCAGCCTTGAGGAGGGAGCAGTGTAACGGCAACAGGCATAAAATTTTCGGCACAAATAAAAATACAGTCGGCGGATAACGTTTCAGATAACGAGTTTGCATAAGCAGATAAACGTAGCGCTTGAGATAAAAGACTTAGCGAAACAAACAAACAGTGATAAATGGAAATTTCTGGTAATATCTTGATTATTTGGTTTCTTTATTCTTCCGGAAAGATCTCGAATCTAGAATTAGGTATTTAAGCAAGTGACGGCTCGCAAAGTGAGTCAGTTTTGAAACAGTTGTTGTGAAACGAGAGACAGCTGGAAGTGTTATTGTAACGACAGCTAATGATGTAATCTCCTGTCACTGCTATTGTCATCGACCTTGGTAGACTGATGGTGTATGTAACGTAATGCTGCTGTAATCTATAGGAGTATTTCTACGAAAATAAAGGAGATTTTTAATTTCTGCAACTCGGCCTTTTAATCTAGGAACCCATAAAGTCACAATATCTTACAGAAAAATATTTAACTTACTGCTGAGGTATGTATAATAAAGATTCAACATAACATAACATTGTTATGTAACAACAATGAATTTTAAATCTTTGAATCCTTCGTTCAAATATTCAGCAGTAAGATACCACAATAAGAGGCTCTCTTCCACTGTAGCCGAGGACATCTGAGTTTGTGACCCTCTTAATGCCAAATGTGTTGTGTTTACTTGTGGTAAAAATAACTATTTGAGTTGTAAATCAAATATAAACACAGTAAATACACCTGCATTATTGAACTCTATTTTTAAAGGTTTAATGTTATTACATATTGCATTTTTTAAAGGCCTGTAAATTTTAATTTTAGTACTTACAAGGTTTGCTGCTCAAAATACCTTATAGGATTACGCGCAGTGTAAATTTTAGAAGGAATTTTGTAATTTTAAATCACTTTTGACAGTACAGCTGAATTAGGAAAACGCATGTACAAATAAACCAACTGGAATGATTTAGTGATATGGAGAATCTGCATTTATGTGCTTGAAAATCCGAACAATTTGTAGTAAATGTATAAAAATATGGTTTGATTAGCGTTGATGATTTTGGGTCGAGATAATTCCTCAGATTTTGCTGTTACACAAAATAATCATTGTTATTATTATTATTATTATTATTATTATTATTATTATTATTATTATTATTATTATTATTATTATTATTATTATTATTATTATTATTATTATTATTATTATTATTATTATTATTATTATTATTATTATTATTATTATTATTATTATTATTATTATTATTATTATTATTATTATTATTATTATTATTATTATTATTATTATTATTATTATTATTATTATTATTATTATTATTATTATTATTATTATTATTATTATTATTATTATTATTATTATTATTATTATTATTGTTATTGTTATTGTTATTGTTATTGTTATTGTTATTGTTATTGTTGTTGTTGTTGTTGTTGTTGTTGTTGTTGTTGTTGTTGTTGTTGTTGTTGTTGTTGTTGTTGTTGTTGTTGTTATTGTTATTGTTATTGTTATTGTTATTATTATTATTATTATTATTATTATTATTATTATTATTATTATTATTATTATTATTATTATTATTATTATTATTATTATTATTATTATTATTATTATTATTATTATTATTATTATTATTATTATTATTATTATTATTATTATTATTATTATTATTATTATTATTATTATTATTATTATTATTATTATTATTATTATTATTATTATTATTATTATTATTATTATTATTATTATTATTATTGTTGTTGTTGTTGTTGTTGTTGTTGTTGTTGTTGTTGTTGTTGTTGTTGTTATTATTATTACTACTACTACTACTACTACTACTACTACTACTACTACTACTACTACTACTACTACTACTACTACTACTATGTGACACATCAGAAATGCGTTCCTTGGCTTTTGGAAATGATAAATGTGAAAACTTGTTTTCAATGTACTGAAAACAGGATAACTCCAAATCATAACACATATCCCCTGTGCTCATATTTCATTTTGTCCAGAACTTTTTGCATTGTGATATAACTTATCTTCAGTGAGGAAAACCAACGGCTTATGGCCATGTGACCTGAGTCAGCGAGTAAAATTTGGGTCAGCAATTTCATGTATTTGTATAGGGTGTATAATAGTGCATGTTCCATATTAAAGTTATTGTGATGAAATTGTAATAGAAGCTGTACAAATAAATATCAAAATACCTTCAGTGAAATGAATGTCCCACAGGTATTGAAGCTAGATACCTTCCATTATGAAGTAGTACAGGCTTCAAGCTCCTTTCAGAGGAATCCACAACAGTAATCGTCCCAACTGTTGTATCAGTCCTGGAATGTCACAACAGTAGGTCAAATTATCTTCCTTCTTGACATACTTCCTACACCTTATCTCTATCTGTTTGTTTTTTTAATCGTAAACCTAGCAGCTCAGTCTTTTCATTTCATCGGTAACATTCCAAAAATAGACCGATATCGGAGAGTTCAATGTTATGGTGTTGGATTGACAAGCACGCACAAGGAAAAAAAGGCAAAGCCCAGCTACACTAACAACAACCGATTCGAAATTATTGCAAAGCAGCACTTCAGTGATGCAATGTAAGACAGTAAAACACCTTTAGCGCAAAAACTAGACGTGATATACGAAATCCAGTGACATTTCTGAAATCAGGAGATCTTATTTAGTGATACTCACTTATCAGAAGTTTTGCCGCAAAAACCATGCTGAGTAGTGTTATTTTAGAAAATAACCCACCATGCTATTCGAACAATGTAGACCTACAATGCATTTACAAATTGTTTTATATCCTATTACTTGATTTTGTCATTTAAGGTACAGATGTATTATTTTATCTTGACAGAAATCATGTGCGATAGGAATGAGTAGCAACTGTGGTGGGAATTGTGCACCTATCGCTACAATAAAGCCAGTATAGCAGCTCTTATAAATTAAGTTGTAATTCTTACTATTGTAGTAATCTCCACGCCTTTGTTGGACTTTAAATAGTGAATGGGCATTTGGAACAAAACCCTGTTCTCCCCCAGCGGGTATGATAACCTATTGCCGGCCTTTCAATATGCTGCAGAGTCCCTGTAACGAATTTCACTCCAGACATATAGGAATTGATTTAAGTTTCACGCATATAAACTATATAATCGCCACTATGACATTTCTGAATATTTTCTAAATACTTAAGCCTTTTTGCAAGTATGGTACGATGTTCGATTAAAATTTGTCTGTAAGGCTTAGTTTATATATATATATATATATATATATATATATATATATATATATATATATATATATAATTCTTCTTAATGTTCAGACATTGCCTTGGAAGTCAGTACAATTTTGAAGCTCCATAAACACTTTTACAGAGTTGGTTTTTATTTTTCTGTGTTTTAAAACTTATTTGCAGTTCGTCTTAACTACTTCTGAATTAAAACCACCCAAATTAGATTTTGTGAATGTTCTTAATCTTTGTTTACTGGGCATAGAGACGGACGTTGTTGCGCTAGAGCCAATGGTTTTGCCTTAATAACTCACCTAAACTGCTTTCAGACACAACTGTTGCCTCAGATACCCTTTCCCAGATTTTCATAGCAGACCCAGACTATTGTTCATTTATTATAAATCTGTAGACATTGGTTATTGGTTCTCGTGTTTTTAGATGTAGCACCTTATTTCCTAATGTGCTGCTGGGAGGCGTCATTACTAAATTATATCTTGGAACCAGGAGACACGCACATTTTGAAGCAAGCTGTAATATTACCGAGTAGCTCTCTACCTGTTTACTTGCTCGCAACTGATAGGCAACTGACCTGCCCTACACTTCAATTGTAACTGTTCTGAAGTGAACTCGTCCAGATACTACTGCGCATCACTATCACTCCCTTATCTGTCAAGATATAAAGATGCATCTGTACTTTCTGTGGAAACATTTAATCACAATATTTTATTTGGAGAAAAGACTGTTCAAAGTAAAAATGCAGAAATTAAAGTCGAAAATATTCGCAAAGAAAGGAACAAACCAGTGCGCTTAATTTTTCTTGATATTGAGCGTGCGTGGTGTGTGTGTGTGTGTGTGTGTGTGTGTGTGTGTGTGTGTGTGTGTGTGTGTGTGTGTGTGTGTGTGTGTAAGAGAGAGAGAGTGAGTGAGTGAGTGAGTGAGTGAGTGAGTAAGGTGGTGATTCACAGCCGAAACTAGTAGAAGTGGCTTTCAAATGGGACGATGTTTGTCCTTGAACACTACTAGGCCGGCAACCAATTGGTATTCTGCCATATTATTTATATTGTGTAGGGTGTGACGAGGCCCAACTGAATCTATCTCTGCGCTAAGGCAAAAATTAAAATTATGCAAAAAGTGATCCACGAGGAACATAGGGAGTAATAAAATGCGAATATATTATAACAATACATCGTGACGTAAGCACTGTAATGAACATCGTTATTGGTTGGTACGTTTGCGTGTACGTATATTTCTAATTACTCAGAACTGAAATGTAACGTTTGACATTACGTGACCACAGAGTTACTTTGGAAAGGCCAAGGTGTTTGTTAAATTCGAGAGAGAGAGAGAGAGAGAGAGAGAGAGAGAGAAAGAGTGTGAGAGAGAGAGAGAAGTATACTTCCTGCTGGCCTGTAGAATGCTGCATCTGCGGAACACGATTCAGCACGTTATATGTTTATTTATGCATGGTTCCTAATCCCTATTTAATCTAGAGAGTACAAAGTAAAGAGTACTCAGTCGGTAGAGCACCTGCCTGCCGTGCTAGGGGTCCCGGGTTCGATTCCCGGCGGTGGGGATGGGGATTTTTCTCCTGCCAAGATAATTCCCCATCTTCCTCAGAGTCTGGAAGAATGAATGAGAGTGTGAATGTGTGTGTGATGTAATGATTAAAACCTAACGAATACGAGTTAACAGCTTGGATATGTTCCGAAGGAGAACGGCCGCCGATATGACCATTGTAGTTAAAGGCGGGGTATAAATGGAACAAGTAAAAAAAAAAAAAAAAAAAGTAGAGTTATTCAGTTGTTCTTCCGTTTAAAAATCAGGGAAGAGTGTACCCGCTGGATCAATTTGCAATTGAAATCAGACACGAGGTAATCCGCCTTTCTCCTTACCACAGCTAAAACAATCCAGTGGAGTTGATTGAGCTCAAATAATATTGCTAACAGTAATAATACTTTTAAACTAACTGGGGAGTAATGAGTTATCTACAAACAAATCGACCAGGCAACATAAGAATGGGAAAACTGCTTGACACATGCAAACGACGTTTGTAAAGAAATAGCACGTGACGAGATTTTAGAGCCTATGATCATAAATGTGAACTACTGGGACGATGAAGATAGCAACAATGACGAATTTTCTCTTGACGTAAGTAGCATTCACAGCTATAAGAATGCATCACTAGCGTTCAGTTGGATTAGAAAAGTAGGTAATTCACAAACTATAATTACAATTATGCATTTAAAGCATGTGCATAATATGTGAATATTATCAAAGTTTGAGAAATTCAGTTTAGGTTGCCTTACTTTTAGCGCCAAGGAGACCGTATGGTCTACGGTAGTGTGCGAGAGAGAGAGAAAAATATGAAAAGATTTGGGGGTAACGAAGTGGCAACGCTAAGTGCACTAACGCGTGTGATTCGCCGCAATCCAGAACTCTTCCCATTTGGAAAGCATAATAGATACCACTCCTCTCTCTCTCTCTCTCTCTCTCTCTCTCTCTCTCTCTCTCTCTCTCTCTCTCTCTCTCTCTCTCTCTCTCTCTCTCTCTCTCTTCCGAATTTATATGCCGTCTTTGACATTTGAGTTCAAGTCGGCGGCTTTTGCTTTTTGGAACAGCAGTTGCTGAACGGCAATATTGTTCATCTGTTTTGCTGCGATGTTACGCTTAATCATTATATTTAAACTTGTCTTGCACTCTTGTAAGGGTAAGGAATTATTCTGGTTAAAGAAAGAGTCCCATCCTCCAGTTGGAAATAAATCTCGAGACCAAGTTACTTGGTTGAAGTTACTTCAATAACTTATAATTTCAACCTAATATACACCTAGCTACCTACCCACCCGTTTATCTGTTTGTCGATCTATTTATATTCCTGTCTTTATCTTTGTATGTGTGGTTAATAATGTCAGATAACAGTTCTTTCGTTTGGCTTGATTGTGAAGTTACTGTATTTTTCATATGCTTAACTACGCCTTAAAGTCTGAACTGCTTTTAACGAGAGAAATGTGACATAAAGCGAACTATATATATATATATATATATATATATATCTCCATATTTTTGTGGAGACCTTGCGTTGCATATAACCAACCAGAGACATAGCCGCTGACCATTATTTTACCCGTCAGCGTATCTAGGAGCACTACAGGCAGGCTGACGGTTTGTGACACTGCAAGGCTTGGCTGGTGATGACGTGAGGCGTGATAGGAATTACGGCATTGTGTCCTCTACCGTGAACGTGATATGGGTAGCATGGCTTCACACCCCCTTCTCTCTTTAAACGCTGGCTGGGCTCACGTGCCATAACTCTCGGTAATGTCGAACCTTTTCCAAAAGTACAGGGTCGTCTTCAAAATTAATATGATGTGCAATGGTAGTAGTTGGAGCACGCTTTTCTTATTTAAACTCGATTTGGAGTACTCTTGACATGAACTGTTGAAATGAGAAAACTGGGGGTGAGGTCAAGGTCATGACCAGTTAGTTGGATCCATTGGATTGGATTGTTCGGAGGAGTTCCGCCACCTCGGTTTTTTGTACCTATGCCCACCGCCGCCGCCGCCGCCACCACCACCAGTTTTATGGTGCTAATTAAAAGGTAGTTGAACAGTGCTAAATATATATCATAACTTACATAAGGCAATTCGTATTTTCTTTGCCATCTGGTTTTTAGAGATAAATGAAATGTTGTACTCTCCCCAAAATTCGATTTCACATGTAATACATGGTTTTAGAAACACTGAAAAACAGCAGCGATTGTAGAAAAATGTCTTTGTGTATATATTCTCAATTTTTATTAGAGCATCATAAATGTTATGCATAACTAATAAACTATATAGGTATGGTTTACAAATGGTCTGTGAATTCTCATGTTGAGAATTTTATACTGTAAGTGATGATTAAGTAATCAAAAGTATAGACCCAATTAAGACAATTTTTCAGAGTTAAATGCCCAATGACACAACTTTGTCACAAATAAATTATGTTTTAAATGTGTGTACATTTTATCTATCCCAGCTATGCAAAACACAATTACAGAAAATACCTTCCGAATATATGCTGTAAAGGTTATCGATAGAAAATTAAACATATCCATTTTTGTCAGGTGAATATCCAAAGTGACAATAATTATTCATGTTTTAATTGATTTACGTAGCTTTTAGTCATATTCTTGGATTCCGTTTGGAGAAAACATACAGATTTCAAAAATTCGTTCCGGTTAGGGCTAATTTCAGATGGAGGGATGTTCTTGAAGATATTTGTATCGATCTTTGGAAGACTCTGAATTTAAACGCAAAGTTTGACATTTATCCACCATTTGTTTGTTGACTTATGCTGTTCACACACACACACACACACACACACACACACACACACACACACACACACATACACACACACACACTCATACAAAACATACGCGTCAGGTCTCCTCTTTCTACTTTCTTTTTCCTTTCTTTTTCTAAAACCTCGACAGCGACAATATTCTTTGGCTTAAGGACTCCAAGTTGTTTTATATTGTTATTTAGTTATTATTTTTCATCTGTTTAAAACACTCTAATTTAAAACAAAACGCATGACGGGTGAGTGAGATAAGTCAGTCGTAGAAGCCTAATAGACCTAACTCCAGTGAGTTGGAACGTCTTTGACGCATTTCCGTCTCAGCCGCTTATTTCCGGAATAAAGCAACTAGGGAAATGTGTGTTCTCCCAATACTTTTAGAGCAGGTGAAATAATAGCAAAATGTCCTGGCCGCCTATACATGTGTTTATGTCGATTTATTTATATGAATTTACTAACAAAATTTATTTGCTGTTGACCATACGTTAATAGAAAGGTTTGATAAAGTATAAACCAATGCACATATCCAAGGATAATACTAGCATAGAAATGGAGATAAAACGTACTTTCGCTTTGAATGAAGAAAAGCAATTACTCAATTCTCATCCACTCTACAACGGAATTACTAGATAAACATGTTTCAATATATGGTATGAGAGGCAACAAAGAAAATAAAAATGCAATATTGGCGTTCGCAGGAGGTAAGCTTTTTCTGTGGATTCGTTTCTGTTCGCAAAGAACTGATTAGAGTTTGAGTAGAACCTCTCTTTCTGCCCACCATCCTCCTCCCCCAACACAGTCACACACATACAATACACGCACGCACATGAAAGCAACGCAATCCGTTTCTAATTTAATCACACAGAGAGGGAAAAGAATGTTTTTCAGGAAAACGTGCTGGAATTAAAAGCAAAAGCTAATAGAAAATTCTGGTTAAACTGGAGACCTTCCGAAAAATCCCATACCAATTTTCTCTCTTTTCTCCGGACCGCAAGCTAAGCTTCAGAAATAACTTGAGGAGACATAAATATAGAACAGTTTCCAAGATCCAGGGGCTATTTCTTAAGCGTTGTAACTTCAACTTTAACTAAAAAAATGCATTTTAAACGCCAGTATTGTTGCTTGCTGTTCACCAGCAATCCCCAAGCGATCGCGCCAAGTATTTGGTATCTTCATGGAGTATTTTGTTGGTCACCGCACATTCGAGCATCGAAAGTAGTAGTAGTAGTAGTAGTAGTAGTAGTAGTAGTAGTAGTAGTAGTAGTAGTAGTAGTAGTAGTTGTAGTAGTTGTAGTAGTAGCAGTAGTAGTAGCAGCAACAGTAGTAGTAGTGATAGAAATTGTAGTAGTTGTAATAGTTTTTCTTAAATCGATAGGGGAAAAAGCCTTCTAAATGACACCACTCTTTGTCGTGCGTTGGGCTTCTACCATCTAAAAAAAGAAAACCCACCTTACACTAATCATTTGGGAACTGCGTACTGACATACTTCAAAATGGTAAGTGTCCATGAATTGCTTTCTCTCTTTCCTTCTCCTTAGTGTCTAATAAAGCCTCACTCAGGGCAATCTTTCTTCTGCAGGCTAATATATTGCCTACCATTGTTGAAATTAAATTTTCCAGTGTCAACACCAACCCTAATTTATTATTCACTTCCCATCTTAATTAATTTCATTGTATGCAGTGGAATATTTTATGCTTTGTCGAATCCTCATTGAGGCAATATCTATATCTGCTGGTTTGAGTTTCCCCATCTTGCATGCATAATTTTGGTACCTACCATGGCCTGTTACTACTTGAAACAGGAAAATTCACCTGTCAAAATTTACACTCTGTCCATTGTTCAATATCTGGTACGTCTCTTCGTCCACTGGACAACCAACATTGTGCTTCCCATCTTTCTTATCATTCTTCAATCATTTGCTTGCCAAATGCAATTTTGCATGAACGGTAGTTTTCCAACTTTCTTCCATGTATACACTGCCGCTGTTTTACCTGCAAATCGATTGGTGATACTCCTGCCATCATTTGGAATGCACTGCTTGAGACAGTGCGATATGAAGAGATCATCGTAACATCTTCCTTTGTGCCGTTTCCATCCCTACTACATACTTTTTCCCTTTCAAAGCCGTAACCCACATTTCTGAAGCATATAACAAAATGGAGTTAACGGCTCCAAGTTTAATATGACGTTTTATTGGCAAACGCCAGTATGTGACAGTTCAGTTCAGCTCAGCTCAGTTGCCAGTTGTGAGTTGACCGCTAAATATCAGAATTATGTGCGATCTGTGTGCGTTGATGACTCGAGCAGCTGTGTATTTATAAATAGTAAAAGTGATTGTAAGTTAGTATTGGGTTAGCATTTCTTGGGAAAAATGAAGGAGTTTAGTGCAACTTCATTATGTTGCCAATGTAGTTAATGTTTAGTGGTAATACTTGTAATAATGAATTTTTCCTTGCTCTTTTTCAGGTGAGTAAACTTGCAAGCCTGAGATTCCAGAGTTGGTGAGTAGTATGATAGGTATTTATTGTTTTTTCTAATGCACACTTTACTTTATTTCACCCAAAAATTCTATGAGAAGTCTATACTTGAAATGCACGGTTTAGACGTCCTAAATACTTCTTCTAAGAAAGAGCATGTTTAGAAAACAGTAATACAGCATAACTCAAAAGCAAAGGAAGATGAAGTACAAAACATCTATTTAATGTTCAACGTCTCCGATAAATGTGACACGCTGATTTTTTTTTTTTTTTTTTTTTTTTTTTTTTTTTTTTTTTTTAAGAAAAATTCCTCTTCTAAAGTACTCTTTGGGTTTTGTAGGCTAGCGGCTAACTAATTGAGCCAGTCAGTCCGACTAGCTTAAATCACTCAATAGAAAAGTGAAATAAATTTTTTTTTTTTTGCATCGATTTAGATTGATTTGTGAACGAGCGTTGTGATTTGTCAACCTGGAGGACTTCGTCTAAATTTTCAGTTGCAGGATGGCGATTTTTTCAACTGGAATCATTTTTTTCCGCAAAATGCTGATGCGGAAAATGACTTCATTTTTATCGCTTCTTAAAGTAATGGTAAGAATCTTCTTAACTGGAAGGTTACGTGATAACTTCCTATTATCAGTTGAGATACAGGGATCACCGTTTAAAACGGAGGTTTGCATACTTGTTAGGTGATTTTAACCCGCAAACTAGAATCGGGTAAATATTTTTAATCCTTGTTCATCTCTTCACTTTATATCTCGTTTTTGGCCTGTTTGTTTTTATTGGACACGTGGCGATACGCACGTGCCACTGTCCAGTGCTGCACACTACTCATTGCACCCATTGTCAGCAATAGTAGTGGACGGAGTACTCGGGTGGTAGGCGTTGGTCCGGCATTGCGTTGTTGCACCGAGGAATTTAGTTTTACTGAGCAAAATAGTGCACACAGTAAATTATACACTTTTAAGCTTGATGTTTAGATAGTAAATCGATGAACTTTAAATAAGTTTTATTTAGAGCTACAGTACTTCATTTGCTGTGTTTTCTGTATACATGGTCACAGCGTAGCTTTTTCTGAATGCAAGTTTCCCTCTCTGTTTCTGCTACCTACCGTTTTAGTGTCACGCACCATGGATCCTGTTTTTTATGAAACATCTAGAGTCAATTTGAAACCTGTAGAGTGGAGAGAAATTGACTTGCCTCAGCACATCATTGACCCTTCGGGGACGATCAAAGCCGCCGCTAGACCACGCCAGGGCTCATTAGTGATGCCGTCTGTCACGGGAGAAGGACTTGAATGAATTCCCGGGCTCGATGCCCGCAACTGTTGGGAGTTTCCTAGCTCAGTCTCCCTTGGGAGAGAAATCTCGGACTGGGGCTTTGCCCGTTTGATGATTAATAGCAGAAATGCCCTTAGGACTTCTAGAAAACGGACACAGCCTGTCTAACAAATAATGCAATGGAACGCTGGAATGATGCCAAATGTTAAACGATTTTTCGCATGAAGGTGAAAAGTACAGGAGTTTCCAAAATGTTCGTAGTTTCACTTTGTGTGTTAATTATAGTCAGGTACTGAGGATATACAACTAACTGGAAAAACGCGGAGTTAGGAATAGAGTTAATTCGTTCATCGTCCTACAAGGTCATGTCTATAAGTGTTATCTGCTCTAGGCTAGCCCATCTAAACGTATTTACTCAAATTGCAGAATTCATTATAAAAGCTTCTCACCCACTCATTACTTCATACCTAATATAATTTTGACAATATATGTTGGGGTTTTTGAAGTTCTTTGTAATTGATTGAAAGTACCTTTAAACTCTGGAGAAATACTGGGAAGGTTTCTGTCCCTCCAGTTCACCTCACTTCTCATTTCATTTAAATTTTGCCTTTACTTCATCTTTTATCCTGTTTCGGGAGTATAAGTGCAACGGGAACCTCCGGATTGCATGGCGAGTGAAAATGATGCAGGTCTTCGTCCTGTCAATTGGAGGCGGTCTCCGATTCCCGGGGTCTCACTGGGTTCAGGGGAGCTGATTGGACCAGCTGCCATCGTTTTCCATAAATCTGAAACTATAGAGACCCTGCCCTCCGCTGTCATTTCCCCTATCAGGCCACTCTTTGATTCCTCGGAACCCCCTCCCCACCGATGGGGCATATGAGAGGCATGGGGATTAACTATGTTTTATAAACCGAGGTGCTAAGTCCCCCGTCCCAACCTGCTCATATCTCATGCCGTTTAGTCCGTAATTTATGTAAAACTTGAATTCAGCGCGGAAAAATTTGACTATAGGTTGAAGAACAAATCAAGAACTTTCTCATTCCATAAAACTCAACGAACACCACATTTCCTTGTTGCACTTCACTCAGACTTTAAACGAAACTAAACAACTTCTGTTATCTATTCACAATTCTGTAAATGTTCGGGGTAACCTGTGTTCTACGATAAGAGCCCTTCCCTGCATGAATAGCTATTTCAGCATTAGTGACTAAATAAATCGGAGCTCCATGAGTGAACAACATTTATCCAGTAATGGGGCAGTCACCCTGTGTTGATGAACTCGCAGGTTGCTCTTCTCGAAGTAGCATTCTGTTCATTTGTAATTGTAGATACGTTGGCAGAAAAAAACCGAGACATTTGGAGGGAACCTTTTCAGGAAAATATAGTGAGGGAGAAGGCTTTCCAAAGTGAATTGGGAGTGGCAGATGCTGAAATGTAATAAGGGACGTAATGCCAGACGTTCTTTAGAAGACTGTCATCAGTAGTTTTAAGTATACTTAGTTGTAAATGGAAGTCCCACAGTTATTACTTCATAACAAAATTCTCTAGGAAATATCTTCAAGAATTCAGTGGGTAAGGTCCGAATTGATCGCTTCAGGCGCTAATGCAGTTGTACTTGCAAATGTTTTCCCATAAGTGTGAATTCCCTTGGTACTTCCTTTTTTGGCAAATAGAAATAGATAACGTGTCCGGAATTATTAGCACTGAGGGGATTACAGTTGGATAAATATGGATGACAAGTAGTGCACTGTGAATATGTAACACGCTTCGGTTTCGCTAGGTATGTGTCAGAGGCAGTAAAGTGTACGTTTGGGGAATGCCTCTGGCTCATGTCCTGTGGTCCATAAACAACGCAGCTATTAGCGAAACAATAAGCCAGGGAGGCGATACATGCCGCCTCGTAACATGACCAAACCCTCTCGAGGTATCTATCTCGTGTTGGCCCCGGTGCTTAAAGTGCGGTAGATCTCACTCAGGATAACAAAACATTTCACTTCGTATAATTAATGCGCACTTCTTTTATTAATACAATTGTCGTTATCCACTAACGGCTCACACCAACTTTGGATTGGTTTTGCGATACTATTGTGCATGTCACTCTTACACTAGTGGCAGCAGCATTTGCTGTTATATTTTTGTATGTTATTTATTACTCTACATTCCATTAATGTTAAAATTTTACATGTATTTTTCTACACTAATAGTATAAAGAGAGAAATGTATATGTGTAGAGTAGTAGGCTTAACTCGTAAATACTGTGCTATGATTTTCATAATTCCTTTGCATTTGACCTTCACTGCTCTTGACGATGGACATAAGTTAAAAGATATCTTCTAACTCCAATTCTCAACTTATTGAAAAACTAAAAAACATTCACATGGGTTATACGAAATGCTCCAAATTTCGAGCTAATAGCTGTAAGGGGTTATAGAGGGAGAACGGTTCGAGATGGGACATTTATGTCTCAGAGCGCATGATTTTGTGCAATAAGCCAAAGTAAATTTGGCACTGTACGCCACTGATACCGCTTCAGTGATTATATATAGGAAAAGTACACGTGTAGACTAGTGCCAGTGTAGTGATTTGTTAATCCTAGGACCACAGTTTTGTAATTTACGTCCTCCAACTTTTAGTCATATCGGACGATGAATGAAATGGGTGAAATGATGCTCCAATGAGTTCGGGGTTCATGGAGCTTAGAGTTACCCAACATTGGTCTTTCAGCATAAGGGAAACCCAGGAAAAACCTTAAAAAACCTAAAAATACTTAGAGGTTAGAACTACTGGACGGAAACCAGGAGATCCGTGGTTCAAATCCCAGCCATGGCATTGAATTTTTAATGTTGACTCTATCCATCAAAAAGCTTAGCGTATATACGGATAGTGTGAAGAAATGATTAATTTCCATAAATTAACTAAAATAATAAGAGTTAAATGATGAAACCTGGGACTCAGGTATTTATGATAGTAAGTCGCCACAAACGGTTTATCTCGGATGCGAGACCCCCTAGTGGCCTACCGCGGAAATATACGAGTCAAGTTGAGAATTTAATGTCAGGACCATGGTAGCTCAATGGGTTAGAGCGACTGGACAGAAACCAGGAGATTCGTGGTTCAAATCCCGGCCATGCCATTGAATTTTTCATGTTGACTCTATCCATCAAAAACCTTAGCCTATACGGCTAGTGTGAAGAAATGATTAATTTCCATCAATTAACTAAAATAATAAGAGTTAAAGATGAAACCTGGGACTCAAGTACTTACGATAGTTAGTCGCCACAAACGGTGTATCTCGGATGCGAGAGCCCCTAGTGTTCTACCGGGGAAATATAAGAGTCAAATGGAGAATTTAATGTCAGGACGGCACTTTGATCATGGTAGCTCAATGGGTTAGAGCGACTGGACGGAAACCAGGTGATTCGTGGTTCAAATCCCGGCCATGCCATTGAATTTTTCATATTGACTCTATCCACCACTTGGATATTCTATTAGGTATATGACGTCCCAAGGTCCCATCCTCAAAAAATGAAACTGATGGTTTCGAGAAAGTAACTACCCAATGAAGACTGCACATCAAGAACCGTAGCTGGTAGTAGAGAAGGCATCACATTTCTTTTTCTTTTCTTTTTTTTTCTTTTTTGTTGTTCTAATTTACGTCCTTTATCTTTTTAAGTCATAGCGGACGATGAATGGAATGGGTGAAATGGTACTCAAATTTGCCCAGGGTCCATGGAGCTTAGAGTTACCCGACATTCGTATTTTGGGATAAGGAAAACCTCGTATAAAGCCTTATCCAGGTAACTCATCGTGACCGAGATTCGAACTCGGGACCTCTTGAAAGTTATTACTGACTTCTAGGAACCACCCACAGATTACCTATTTCATGAAGTGTTGGGAAGTACTGATATTTTTAATAACATCTCCAACAGTTATACTAGCAAACTTTAAGGCTGATATAACCGTTTCAAACTTACAATTACGTTAATCCACGGGTATTTGCTCTTTATGCAAAACCGTCTTAACAGTATTGTGACTTCGTTCACTTTTCAACTATCACCTTCGCTCAGCTTTCATTGTCAATAATCTAGTTCAGTTTTCAGTAACACTTCGTTGAGTTCGTATTAACTGAACAAAGGTGAACTAGTTCCACTCTTCACTGTCACTTCAGTTTTTTTCGCGCCATATTGTGACTCCCAGAATAAAGCCTAATCACCCGGACGGTACACTTGCTGGGGAGTTGAGCACAAGACCTGTGGATCCCTTGCAGCTATAGCAGCGATTGACGTTGAAATCAATTCACTCCGAAAACAGCACTTTTCGTCGCGCCAAAAAATACACCCGTAACTTACTGATTTCTGGAGAGCTACTCAACTTCAGTAGGCTAATTCAACAAACGAGTGCACTCGCTTATACAGTCGTTGTAAATGTCTACACCATTCCAGAATGTTCGAGACGGCGAAACTTTTAGTGATTGCCCACTCGTGTTTACGCTATGCGACTGCCTGGTGCTAACCTCCCGATAAGCTTGCGCTATATCCTCTGCATCAAATATACCTTTACTGTACATTAATTTTATTTATATTGGATTCTTTCATATCCTTGTTTCGTTGCGAACATTGCCAAGTGGCAATAGTATTTCCCACCTTTCCTTTTTCGGATAATTAAAGCTCAGCCAGGCAGTTCCTATCGTACTGTTTACTCACTGCATACAATTACACCAGCAGAAATAATTAGACACATCAGTTAACTTCTTTTATATTGGTACACGTTGCTTACAATCAAACGGAAATGAGAGAGCTACCAGTCTCGTGATTTTCTGTGTTTGAGTGGTTGCGAAGAGAAAGCTCGCAGTAAAACTCAGTGCGCTCATAATTATTTTCCAGTTGAAGTTTAACGAAGCAGCAACCGTGTATAAAGTGATGTACAGTAAAACCTGCCTACAACACACCTCTTATATACTGAAGTCCTATAAAAACGGAAAATAAATTTTTATTTGCATTTAAGAATAATTATAGCATTTTAGTTAAAATACCTATATATTTAAATTTTCGAATGGAGCTATTTCCCATGCAAAATTGTACTCTAAGCCGGAAAACTGCCTAACGTGCAAATGGAAATATTTTTCGGAAGCGTTTGCTTAAATAACCTGATTAAAACGAATTATTTTATGTGTAATGTGTTAAAACGCACATATTTTAAAAAGTGCAATAATTTTCAGGCCAATTATGCATGTACCGAAGTCCCATGAACCATTAAGTCATAATCTGTAATCTTTTCAGAGAAGGAAAAACAAACCTTTAGTTTTCTCAACTCTCCTTTAACACACATGTAAGGATACAACTGTTTTGCAGCTCATTCTCAGTTTCGTCGTTACAAGTGATCAAGTACGAGTTACAGAAAACTGTCAACTTTAGTGATTTTAAAAACATATTTTATGTGTATACAAATTTTGTAAAATGAATTATAAACAGTAGACATTGTCATTGGAGGAAAACATTAAGGATAGTGAAGAACACGAAAAAGAAATAAGTCCAGCTAAGGAATTAACTGTGTTGCTTAAGGCGGGCAAAGCTCAGATTTATGAGATTTTGAAAAAATTAAAATTATAGATGAGTGGTTAAAGGGAACAGCAGTGCAAGTGAAACGTATGTACAGGGTATGGCGATCTAAATCGTGCTTTGTTCGAGTGGCTTGTTAGTGCGCGCTAAAGAAATTACCATTTCTGGGTCACTGTTTCAGCTCAAGCTTAAGATACAGCAAGAGAATAGATAAAGACAATTTCAGAGCTTCCAATGGATGCTTCGAGAATTTCAAACATCGCCATAACATAGTTTTGAATGCTATGTGTGGTGAAGGAAATGATGTTGATATGCAGACAGTTGCAATTTGGGAAGGGAAAATTGAAAACAGAGAAACTAAGCGATAAACCACATTTATGTGCGACTATTTCGTAATTTCTTTGTATTAAAAAACTATCCTCTGTAAGACGGAAACCTGTGTAAACGGAAAATAAATACCGGAATGATCGTGTCCCATTTTAGAGAGGTTTTACTCTAATAAGTGACTGTTCTCCATCATTTTGAATGACGCTAATGTTTTGGCACCATCACTTTGGGCATTGTATGAGATCCTAAAAAGCTCAAGGCAGAATTAAATCTAATTGAAGATCCTATCCTCACAATCATCTCTAAACACCTGTAGTGTTAGTTTTTCCTTGTCACTAACATCCATTTCTAAATGTTATATTTTATGCGGTTAGCTCAATAATTGTATTTCGGTGGCATCTTGATGCATTGAAGTTTTAGGTACCATACAATGGTTCTTCTACTTATCAGATACATGGCAGAGAAAGTGTAAATAAAGAATAAACGAACATTTAAAATAACTATGCTTTCTAGAATAATTATGACGCTTCAGAAGTGTAATAATAATGTGTATCTGTAACCTAAACCGGAAAGAGTCACAGGATTCTTCAGCAGCAAATGTCGGACTAGGTAATTTCACTTCTACTGTTTCCCTTCTCTTGTGAAAACATTAAAAAACAATAACCGAAAGTTGATGTTGTATGAACAGACAATTCTATCAAATATTTGTCACATTGGGCATTAAAAATAAAGTTAAGCCTTAATAGTAATGAAGTTTGTCCTCTCATATTTGTTTATATGTTTCGGCCATTCGGTTTATAAGCTGTGGAGATCCTGCTTATGAACTTGCTTGCACTACCACTTGAAACTGAAATGTTATCGCTGGACGACGAAAAGGGGATTACAGAGAATTTCGCAGCGTTGTGGGTCAACTTGGTCGCGGTAGAGAAGGAAAAGTGGCCACTCTGTAGCTCGTGGTCGGGGCGCCCTCATCTGACTGTGTTGACTACCAAGAGAAATTTACTGCCACTACCGCTCTCTAATGAACACTTGACAAACAAATGACACTCAATTCGGACAAAAGAGCAACGAGCTGGAAGGCAAGTCAAGTTGTGGTACATTGTCTAACTTCTCTCTCAATCCACTTCACGCTTTATATTTTTTTTTTTCTCCTTGCCTTTCTTCTGCCTCATCTCACGGTCACAAACGTACGAGCATTACGTCGTCGAGAACCTTTCTCCAACCCCTTGCTTTGGAGTTTTTAATGAAATTGTAATAAAACGGGAGAAGTCACGAAACGGAGGTCATGACAGGGCAAAAATGAAGTAGACTAGGGGTATCCAGACGTGTTTTATAAAGCATCTAGCGACCTAAGTGATTACTATGCATTAAGATATTCTAAATTCTGCGAAGTACGAGTATACGAATATTATGAGGTGAAAAGGAACTACAGGCAAAGCAGCGCAAATAAAAAGTAATAATTCTTTTTTATTTTATCCACTACTTATATGAGATACGCTAGCATTGTATTTCCTGAAAATGGTAATACCGAGTTTCATTAAACATGCATTTGTGAGGTCTTCTTCTTCTTCTTCTTCTTCTTCTTCTTCTTCTTCTTCTTCTTCTTCTTCTTCTTCTTCTTCTTCTTCTTCTTCTTCTTCTTCTTCTTCTTCTTCTTCTTCTTCTTCTTCTTCTTCTTCTTCTTCTTCTTCTTCTTCTTCTTCTTCTTCTTCTTCTTCTTCTTCTTCTTCTTCTTCTTCTTCTTCTTCTTCTTCTTCTTCTTCTTCTTCTTCTTCTTCTTCTTCTTCTTCTTCTTCTTCTTCTTCTTCTTCTTCTTCTTCTTCTTCTTCTTCTTCTTCTTCTTCTTCTTCTTCTTCTTCTTCTTCTTCTTCTTCTTCTTCTTCTTCTTCTTCTTCTTCTTCTTCTTCTTCTTCTTCTTCTTCTTCTTCTTCTTCTTCTTCTTCTTCTTCTTCTTCTTCTTCTTCTTCTTCTTCTTCTTCTTCTTCTTCTTCTTCTTCTTCTTCTTCTTCTTCTTCTTCTTCTTCTTCTTCTTCTTCTTCTTCTTCTTCTTCTTCTTCTTCTTCTTCTTCTTCTTCTTCTTCTTCTTCTTCTTCTTCTTCTTCTTCTTCTTCTTCTTCTTCTTCTTCTTCTTCTTCTTCTTCTTCTTCTTCTTCTTCTTCTTCTTCTTCACGGCTTGGCCTTCAGCCTGCTCCGGCTCCAAATTGACACCATCGTTTCTTGGGTCTTCCTGGTTTCTTTCTACCTTGTGGCTTGTACTTTATAGCTGTTTAGGTATCCTATTGTTTGGTATTCTGTCTATGTGCAGCTTCCAATTTTCTCTGTGTTTCTTAATTCTAATATTTAGTTCCTCTATTTTTAATTTTTGAAAATACTTACATTTTCTTTCTGTCTAACTTTGCACATCTTGCTACAGATCTTAAAAATCTCATTTCTGCTGCTTGTATTTTTGCAGGTCTTGGTTTGTATTAGGCCATGTCTTCAACAAAGAAAAAAATTATGGCATTGAAAGGTGAGGTTCTTAGAACCACAAATGAAAAGAAATTTGGTACTTGAAGGCAACAGTAAGATTTTCAAATCATCCTTTTCATGGAGAATTTTTCGTTTTTTTTATATTTTCCAAAACCCTATATGTAGACTAAAGTAAATTTTAGTTATTTGCATGACTAATAAACTATCTTGAATATTCTATGATTAGCCTATTACAGAAACGAACAACTACAAAAATGTGTATATCGTTATAACACATAAGCATATCACATATGGACTCTTTTCGAACAAAATTGTGAGCTATTTTCGAGATATTCTTTGCCGTTGGTTTGAATTTTTAATCACTCTTGTAATTTTTGAAGTACTAAGGCTTTTATTGTGGTTTCATGCAAAGAATATGGACGTTTATCATTTCACACCATCTCTCAACTGATGGTCTTTTTAAGGGAAGAATTGTCGGCTGGAGTCTCGGCACTACATGACAGGATGATATATGCTCAGGGTAAATAGTTCCTCTTCCGGTAGGACGGTCTCTGTTCTCCGGGCCGGCCTAGTGGCCCGTTTCAGAACCACGGTGGGTGGGATATATATAAGTTCGAGGGTATCTACCAGGACAATCCACATAAAGTGAACACTGACCTACCCTCTGATGACCAGGGAGTTACTGATCTGTCCCAAAAAGGCACCCAGCGCCTCCGTGGGGCTTTCCATAGGGCAAGACCTAGAGACTAACAAGGCCCCCACCCCCCATCTGGCCCTATAGACACAAGACGGGATGGAAGTGGATACGCCACCTACGCGCGCCAACCCCAAAGGGAAAGGCTACCGATTAGACCTCGGTAGGGCACCTAGTGATCTTGCACACCTACTAGCTATGCAGGCTAGTTCGCGGGAATATATGGCTTCCCTCAACCCCGTCCGGAGACGTACCCGATCTCCCACGGGTATCGGAAACCAGTGCCCCCTCGAGTCCAACCCAATCTGAACAACTCCCAATCAGGGAGTTCGGCCCGAGGTTCCTCTAGTAACGTCAGAGGTACCACGAGTGCTAGGGGTCCGCAGCGTCCGCACCACGGCAGCTGAAGGGGACGGATCCCCTCCCCTATGGGGACGGTGGGTGGGATACCGGTTGTACAGGTCTGCCGGACGCTTTCCTTCTTCTTATTCACTCCATGGTTTAGGCATATCGCCCGTTCCGGCTTCATAGATCTCTCCAGCGTTTCCTGGGTCGTCCTCTGTCTCTTCTTCCTTTTGGATTATAGTTTAATACTGCATTTGCATAAGTATCTTCATTCCTCCATTCTTAATATATGTTCATACCATTGTTGCCTTCGTTCTGATATTTTGTCATAGATTGGTTCGATTTCTAATTCCTTCCTAATATCCTCATTTCTTATTTTGTCCAATATTGTACAACCTTTAACACTTCCTAAACATTTCATCTCTGCAGTCTGTATTTTATTTAAATTCTTTTGTGTTGGCACCCAGGTTTCGCCTCCATATAGTAAAGCTGGAACAGCCATTACTTTATACATTTTCAGTTTTGAATCCTTTCTCACTCTATTTTTAAAAGTTATTAGGATTGTCCCACATATTGCTCGGAATTTGTTTACTTTTCCTTCTATATCAGCATTGTTTCTAAAACTTACGTTACATCCTATATATTTAAAACTAGATATTTGTTCTAAAATCTTATTTCATAAAACAATTTTTAATCTTACATTATAATTTCCTTTAAAAGCCATAATTGATGGTTTTTTCTTCTATATTTTAAAATTATACTCTTGTACTATATTATTTGAATATACATTGAGTTTTGCAGTTGATTTACATTCCGATGAATCAATGCTTGGTCATCCGCAAACAGTGGGGAGTTAATATAAATATTTTCTTTTATTTTGGTTCCTGGGTCTACTAAAATCTTCCATTCATTTGGAACATCATATATATATATATAAGACAAGAGTGTAGCTTATTCTATTTGTGTATATGCCTTTTATTGCATTAATAATATCTGGTGGGTAACCCTAACTTTTTAATATTTGCCACAGTTTTGATCTATTTATTCTATCAAAAGCCTTTTTCAGGTCAATGAATGTCATATGTGTTTCCAAATTCTTTTCCCTTCGTTGTCCAATTATTTGATTAAGGACAAATACGTTATCCGTACAGGATCGGCCTTTGCGGAATCCACTCTGCTCTTCTCCTATAAGGCATTCTGTATTAGTTTTTAGTTTATTATTTATTATGTTAGTATGTATTTTGTAACTTGTGGTCATTAAACGTATCCCTCTATAATATCCACAGTTTTTGCGATCCCGTTTTTTAAATATATTTTTAATTAGAGCTATTGACCGGGCTCTTTCCAACTGGTAAAATTGTAGGAACCCTAGCCTCTTCACTGTCCTGACTCCTTGGCCCAGCCGCCCTCTGTTTCCTCTCGCCTCATCCTTCCATCAGGGGATTCCTCACTTGGGGACACAGGTACAATAGATCAAGATTAGTTGCAGTGCCGAATTCCCTCACTCCTATGTAATGCCTTCATATATCTTTCAGCCAGGAAGAGGAGGTACAAGTATTTTCATGTGCTATGCGGTGTAAAAGCGTAATCTCTTGAAAGCAATTATATGCAATAGTCGTATTATTTACAGCGGGTTAGCCCGCCTCTGTAGCATAGATGGTAGTGTCTACCTCACGTTCAAGAGGTCCCGGGTTCGGTTCTAGGTCAGGGTGAGTTATATGGATAAAGTTTTTGTTGGTGTTTTCCATTATACTGGAAAATGAATATGGGTTAACTCTAAGTTCTGTAGACCGCGTACTCATTTGAGCATGGTCTCACCCATTTCGCTTATTGTCGAATATGACGCTGGAGGACGCTAATTACACACACACACACACACACACACACACACACACACACACACACACACACACACACACAGACACACACACATATCGGAGTATTTGTGGCATCATGACACCAAAAGAAATCGTCAAAACATTTCTAGTAGCCGTCTCTACTGTATTATCGGAATCGTGTCCGGTAAACAAACAAATCGCATGTTTCAGATATGTTAATTTAATTTTAAGTTGATTTGTTTTAGATATTATCTTTTCTTATTGTAGAACTTTTAACCTGAGACATAAGTTTATCTTATTTGCTTTATTTAAATGCAAATTCCATGCTTATCATAATCGAAAATAGATGACATGAATGCAGTAAAATGAAATAGGAAAGAAACTTCAGAGTATGCAACACTAGCAAATATAGTAAAATGTGTAAAACATGAAAATAAATGTTAGGAGCCAGCTTCCACGGAAAGTTCAATGAAACTTATCCGACATATGTTAATTCCACACTATGAAAAATACTAGAATACTGTGCCTTGTTGGGTTGTATTAAACTCCTACACTACTTTCTCATCAGTGCGAGGCCACGCCGTGGCTCAGTGGTTAGACCGCTTGGCTCTCACCAAGGCGGCCTGGGTTCGATCCCAGGCGACCGCAAAGTGAGATTTGTGGTGGACAACACGGCGTTGGGGCGGGTTTTCTCCGGGACCTCCGGTTTCCCCGCCATCTCATTCCACCGGTGCTCCATCTTCATCTCATGTATCGTCAGTGTCACCGCCTGCGGTGCCGTATGTAGTAAAAGCGGGCGTTAAACACTACACATTTCATTTCATCAGTGCGAGTGATTCTAGCACGCATTCTTATGAGTATTAAACTTGTTATAAGTTATTTTGAAAGCGGTGTCCTCCATTAAGATATTCCTGGAATTCCTCATATTTATAAAATTGTCATTCATGAACTACAGTCACCAGTGGGATTTCAACTGTAAAAGCTCAACAGCTCTATGAACAGATCTTGATTCTGTATCTTCTAATAATCATTTTTATCCTTTGGGAAATTCTTTTATACAACATCGTTTTTGCGCTTAGCAATCCAGTTACAAGGTATCTACAACTTTATTTAACTGAAACTTGAATGTAAGGAAACCTCTTGTGAAGGGCTTACATATCTGCGTATATAAATAGCTTTTTGCGTACTATGTATCGTATATAAAAATTCTTACAGTTATGCATATTTCTGCAGGCGTTTCAATGCACTAAAAAGATAATCTTATATAATTCACACAGCTCATTGGTTTTCTGAATAAACCTTCGTTTTTCAGATGCATAAAGAACAACTCCAGTCAATTGTAGCACAATGTAAAAATAACATTAAGCGAATCATTTAGCCAGATGTGCTGCGGAAAAATACGGAAGTTAAATGTGAACTGCGCGTATACGTGATCTATGGCTCGGCCATAAATGGAACGCATCGTACAAGAATTTGAATTTAAAACATTTAGTAAATCACATCCTGTGTTTCCTACAAAACTCATACTCTACAACCAATTTCTTCAACGTAATTAACCTCAATAATACAGATATATGCAAGTGCTAAACCTAATTACGGGAGCAAAAACTGAAAAGAATGTTAACTACAGATTTGCCGTCATAGTAATATAGACTTTTGGGTCACTAGAGGTAATGTTTGAAACATAATTTTCAAGTTCATTCGCTTTTCGTAAGTAGAATACTCTTCGACGTTAACATTTCTCAATTATTAATCAGTACTAATTATATAGAGATATTCAATATTTGATATTCTCCTTAATAATCTTTTAAGTAAGAGGCAGAAAGCTAACATGAAAGTAATTTACTTCACTCAGAGATAAAAAAAAATCCTATTGGAGTTCAAAATTTATTTTTCCTGATGTAACAGTATTTCTATGATGCTCTTTTAGTTAACAAAGGAAAGAGAAAACGAATATCTTAGAATGTACAACTATCGGGTTACTGTTTCGCCACTGTCCGATGTCCTTACGCTCTAGACATAGGAGCTAGTGATGCATTAGGTACCCACAATTCTTGTTTTCCTTTGGATGCACTAAAGCTTTTCAGTATAGTTTAGTACTATATTTCTGAGGTAGTATTCGCTGAAGAGGTTAGAATGTGACTAAACTCATCCATTCTTTATTTTTTCATTCATCTGCTAAGATATTTATACTAACTGATGTTAAAAGGGAAAGAATCTTGAGTTGCTTTCAGCTGACTTTTTCTGGCCTCTATAGTTTATTTATATATGTCTTCTGGAGACAGTTCTTATGAAAGCTTATGCTTCATATCTGGTTCATGTTAATCGGGGTAATCGCTTTTCTAAAGTAATTTCACTACACATTTCGTATTTTCTCCTTAATTTAACTACACGTTAAGAAGATACATGCATTGAATTATAACTACCTGCAGTTGTATGGACCATAGAGAAGGAAGCATTGTTGTTATTGATTTTTGTAACCGAATTTAACTGGCATGGTGGAAAAGAGAGAGATAAAAAAGCAACTGAGAATGTAGTATTAAATATAGTGTTAAAAGGATTGTATGGCTTTTTCACTAAAAAAGAACACCTAAGTCCTCTAATTTGTTGTGAAAATTTTCTTTTGTCCACTTAGATTTTCTAACAAAACAAAAATTCAAAGTTTAGAACATCGTTCATTATTAATTACTAATTATAAATGGGGAAAAGTCTGATCATTCGTTCCTTACTAACTAAACGCAAGTCAAGAGAAAAAAAAAATCATATAGTCATGTTAATTATTCACTGCAATCAAAACCAAAACTTGTCTATAGCCATATTTTCAATGCAGCAGAATTTCATTAAATGTATATGTAGTTAAATGCACAGAAGCACTTTTTCCGCTCTATTCTATAACCCAAAGCGCGGGACGAATCTGGCCTGCTGTTGTAGTTTGGAGAGCCCTGAGCTAGACCGTTAGTCACCGCTGAGAAGGTCCTGAAGTCTGACGTTTCTCTGTAACATTTTAAAATCCTTAACGGGAATAATTACTTTGGATGATTGCATTTAAACTTTCTACGTCAGTGGCACTACTGAGCTTCATTGAGAAACACGCCACGTCGCTTGCACTCATAAAATGTCAAAAGCAAAGAGAGAAGGGGTGACAATTCAGAAGCGAAGAAAAAGCAAAGAGAAAGCGCGAAACATTTTCTTTCCTCTCCATAATTTCTTTACCCCCACTGTGAAAGAGAACATTTTACTCTTCTTTCTTCCTCTTTTTGCTAAGAGCTTATTAAGATCTTTTACATCGCTACAAATGTTGATCGGCTTCTTTTTTATATTCTTTCGTTTTTCATATCATTCGCTCTGATATACGTTTTTCTAAGTGCACCAAATTAATTTGTTTAGCTTACTTGAAACCAATGTTAGCAATTGGGTAGCAAGCGTGAACTATATTAGTTACATAAATGTGTTTAAAGGTGGTATTAATACCTACCAACTTCTATTTTATGCAAAGCGCATTTCTTAAGTTCTATGTCCCGTAAATGTTCTCTATTTCCTCAAATACAATCATCATCACATATCGCTAAAGTACTTATGTAACACGTGCCATGGAAATTCTAACTTTGTATGCTGTGGTACCATCTTCTGAATTCATTTAGACGGCTCACTGATACATCTAAAATGTAATGCTCACATAGCAATTCAAGTTATTCGAGTCGAAATGTTGCATAAATATTCCTCGTAGGCTGATGGATTGTCTTCGCGGAAATAGAGCCCATTCTCGAATCGCAGTTTTCAAGAAAATAATTAAATGTAAAATTTATTTCATATGAATCATTCTGGCCTAATAATTTTCTGTAATTAATGTTCTTCTTCTTTCTAGTACATTAGTCAAGATGAATGTTTGTAGCTATAGTTTTATTACACTTTTCATTGCAGGTTCAAGGGAAATTGAGGACCCTGAATCGATTATTCACTTCTTTAGAAACAGTCGCTATGTACTGTGTCTGAAAGTACAGTCTTAATATAACCACGAGTAACAAATGAATGAAACACAGCACTTAAGAAATGTATTTAAAAATTCACACCTCATAGTAACAAATAGTTTGGAAACTTAATGAATTTAATGCCGAAAAGCTTATTTTACGAAAATTGTGTTTTAAAGATTTAATATTTTTGTTTAATAGTTTTACCTGTTACCTACACAGAAGTTATACAAAAATAAAACAATTCAGAATGAAGAGCACCTCATTGGCTGATCCCGATAAGCTTTAGGTATACGTCTTACTTATACAACACCCTTAAACATATTATACGTTATTCAAAATTGTTTGAAACATTTTTAGGAAAAATAACACAGGAACGTCTGCATGCAATCCTCTTGAAAATGTTGATATCATAATCTTGGAAATAGTTGAACTTGAACAATTTTGGTATATATCCAATATTTGGTTTCTGAGTTAGGGCGTTCAAAACCTAGGCGCGCCTGCCTAGATCTTATTATAAAAGTGCTCCTTTTTGCACTTATAAACGAATATTAACGTCATTCAAATTTTGGACGGCGTGCAACATATTCTTCGCTTACTTTAGTTAAGTTACAGGTAAAATAAAAAGTGGTACCCGTGTCTCAGAACACAATATTAGATGTGACCTTGCAACATTTTGTTTAAGGTAATGCGTTATATTTTCGAAAATAATTGCGAAAATTTTCTGAAAATTTGCCCATTTAGTTGCTAAATGTATATTACAGAAAAAGAATCTTTTGTATTAAATGCTGGAAGTTAAATGAGAAATTTGCATGACTGCTTATGCTTCGTCATCTGAACGTGTTAAGACAATGATGAAAAGATCGTTGCACTGAGTGTTTACTGAGCAATAGCTTTATGCTTGTTTAGCACGGTAATCCATTTAAGGCGCCAGTCTTGTTGCCTTAGTGCACAGCGTTTGCCGTGGTAATTATAAATTAACACAATGTATGTAACCGATAGAGGCTCATAAACTAACGTGTTTTGGATGTTGATGATGTTAGGGATATTCTATTGCCCCAGCCCTCGACCGCCAAAGCATTTCCCACATGGTTAGTGTTGATGTGATGCATCAAACCTGCGTGTATAGTAGTTCACGAAGGCGGCAAATTCATCCCTGCGGAATGGCCGAAGTTTCGTAGTATCAACTTCTGCCACGCGGAAACGAAAACAAACATGCAGCAGGACGGCGACTTTATTTCTTTCTGTTATATTGCGTGTAAGCAAACGTTACGGCACAGTGACGGAAACTGCAATAAAAGCTGAAACAGTTTTCTCTCGTACAAAGGCTACTGCAATATTTATGTTAGTTTTAAAAGTACGAGAGTGCTACCGAATTACAAGAGCAAAATACATTTTTGTTTTTTCTTTGTTGTTACATCGCCATTTCTGGTACAACATACATGGAAGGAACCGTTATCTCTATTAACATTTGTTTGGTAGGAGGCCAGTCTTGGAAACCACTAAACCAATTTTGTTTCATCAATTCTTCGCAACGAACACAACTTATCACACACGAATTTATAATTCCTAGTAGTATGAGTTGCCAATTCCACAATATAAACGTCAAAATTAAACTAATTCCCTATATTAGTGAAGTTGCTATGAATTCACTCCATTGGAAACAACAAGACATAAACAATTACGCACATTGTTTTATTTTCAGCACCTAACTTCGTTTCAGCGAGGAGAGTTATATAAAAACTTTCTTTAAAATTTAAGTTTTGGGCCGTTATCATAGGCAATTTCAGCAGGGTTTTGAAATTACCAATAAATTCAGAAGCGACAACGTCACGAAGGAATTCGTCTAAGGAAATTCAAAATCACGAGTTGCACATATAGAGATTATTCACGAATCAAACAAATTGTTAAAAGCTATAAAAAGTTATTTGATTCCCTAAATCACATAGGCCTACATTAGCATACGAATGAAACTTAACTTCACAAGTGACGGTATACAAGGTTAATAGTTCTTGCAGGCCGTGCACAAGTTAACAGTGGTGAAAGCAACTTTGGTCTTAAGGCCGTTAGGTGGCGCTGATTGATTATAAGTAAATAACCGTAACATAACTTCTATTTTCAAACAACAAACTTCATTTACTTTAAACTACAATATATTTGCAATTATTTAATTTGACTATTTCACACAAACGTCTCTATCCAAAAATATTTCTTATTCATTTTGGTACTCTTTAGATTTCCTTGCTGAATTAAAATATTTATTTCGTTTCTTGTCACCTGGCCAAATATTTCAGCCGCCAGTTTCTCGTGCTTGTCTTCACTGCTTACTTGATAGTTATAACCACCAATAAAGGAACATGTGATTTAGAGATCAGCGATTGTTCGGTATTTGACTAATCCTAGTACTTAATTGGTCTATTCGAGGATGTTGACGTATGCGTGAAATATTCATAGTAACGATAAGCATGCTAAAACAGTAGTTATGCATCTAATTAAGAAAACAAAATAAATAATATGATACATTAAGCAATTTTAATAGCCGATATAAACAATATAGAGTTATACTACCTTACCGGCCTTAGGGTTCTCAAACAGTTGTTATTATGTCAAGTGACAGAGCAATGTTGGATTTATTTATTTATCATTATGTTTATGTTTAAAATGATGAGAGTTTTGTTTTGAATTGGTTTGTGTGATAGGTGACTATGACCGAATGAAGTAGGTTACAAACAGGTTAAGAGAATGTTAATATTCAATCTAGATAAATGGTAAATATTATAAATCAAATAGAAAGAAATTTATATTTGTAAAATCACATAATTATATAATTCAAAATTAATTTATTGGCCACAGGAAAAAGTTATGTAGACTGTACTAATTAGTTACCATGGTAATATGAAGAAAGTCAATAAGTGAAGAGGACAAGATAGTGTCTTCTGCATGGTGGCCTCAAAGAGAGCAGACGCGTGTGCTAATCATGGCATGAACTGTACTAATTATTCATCATCGATATAATGAAGTTTCGATATAGTGCAACCATATTTTCCGAAAACTAATGTTTGAAAAGCGAAGAAATCGCGTGTGTGTAAAGACAATAGAAATCTAATAAAATGATTGTATTAGGATTTTAATAATCACAATTGCATGAGAATATGTTTGATCATCGTAGACGTTGTGAATAGTTTCGAGTTTAAATTAAAGAAAAACTTACAACCATTTTTAATTTTCCTTAACATTGAGCATCCCCTCATCACCAACACATTTGTAGTAATACTGCTACAAATAGAACTTCGAGAACACCATCCCATCATCGGCAAAACTTGCGGTTGCAGTTCCTACGAAGTTATTCTGTAGTGTTCGGTGTGAACAGCAGTGGTTTTGTTCAGACTCAGAAACGTTATGTATTTCAATTTTATAATTGAACTGGCTTAGCAACTAAGGTATTCACAGCAATGAGGCGAAATCACTTCCTATGATAATATTTAATCCACGTTGGAAACACATTCTGAAGTGTCTGTTTGGATAATGTCTCTATTTCTAATGGGTGGAAGATGGGTAGCAACAAACTCTGCTGCAGCCAATGGAGAATGCAACTTTCCTCATATCTTACCAGAATTTATTTTTATACATCAGTTAAGTTCGTTTAAAGGTTCAATGTTTAGCTCAATATCTGTTTTCCATTCAAAAGCTGACATCGCTAATTACTTGATTCGTACTACTTGTTCAGTTAATCTTCCCTCTGTGATTATTTTCGCTTTGAACTGTTCTTTTCCTCACATGAAAACCTTAATGGTCTCACTATAAATGTGTATATTATATCCTTTTATTTGTTTTATCCAATTTAATACGATATTTACAATTCGTCTTCTATTATCGCAAATAGGATCTGATCATGTAAGAATTTATTCTGCGTTCTGGGTTCTTTTCTGGTTCTCCTCCATTCAGTTGATTTATTCAGGTAAAAAGTCAAATAGTACGGGTGGTAGTGCAGACTCTGCCTTAGTCCTGTAGAGGTTGCATGTGTATTGTAAACTAAGTTAATTATCGTCATCGTCATCGTCGTCATCGTCGTCATGTGCAACAGGGATTACATGTTTTGGTCTCTTCCATGTAAAGAGGTTTAGTAGTATTTCCTTGAGGTTGGTGGTTAAGCGGGGCCTTTGGAATTAGAATCTTCATTCTTTCTGTGCAACAACCATTCTCTCTGGCGATAAAACATGCTAATGTACATACGGCCTATTCAGTATTTCCAAAACCTGGAATTCTCTCAGGGAAGGTTGGCTAAGAAAACAGTAATTGTAACATCCGCCGATATTTCATAGCCATTTGAATGAATATCAATGCATTTATCTCCAATATAACTGGTCTGTGCACTATTCTCGATCAACTTTGATTGCTGTCAGTTGCGTTCAACGTGAATTTTTGTTGTACCGACAATGAACAAAATCAGACTAGGTAGACTATGGTCAACTTTGACCGCCAAAACTGGAGCAAAAAATCCTTTGTCATGTTTTACAAAATGACTGCTTGTTTCGAATTTCATGAAGGTGTTAATGACAAAATAATGTACGTGTATTACTTAAATCAGGATCAACGTCAAAATTGCATCATTGTAGAAGGAAGTACCCTGCTGAAGATAATGGTCCCAGGATCGTTGAAGAACGAATCTGGGTGTTAAAAGTTATTACCGAGGTAGCTAGTAAATGAAGTTACTGAGAGGTTAGAGTTCCCTAGATATCGCAGTTATCTTCTCATCTCCATGAATAGCTTTAAAATAGCCACAGTTTTCTTAATCTGATCAGGGACAGTTCCAGCATCCACGGATAACACCTTACGTACGTATGGGCTGTATTATAATCGCTGTCTTTGTCCATGGTATTTGATCATAAAAATAATTTTTTTATTTTCAAAAATATATTCATGGTTAAGTTATCTCAGAACAAAGTGAAAGCAAAACGGAACAAAAACGTAAAAATCAGAACAACATGTACTAACCGTAAGATATTTCAACAAATCAATGAATTTACGGATTTCTGGAAACTACAGAAATCCATTTGTCATTTGTTAAATAGCAGTTGTTTTAATAACGTTTGTAAGAAAGGGAATCACAATAAAAAGCTCATTAATTCATTATTAGTGGTTGGGAAGTCTGCAGTATTATCTAAATACCAGATATAATACAACTTATAAATAATGTCTTAAATTGCGGAATGTTGATACATCATGCATGACTCATATTTACTTAAACAAAAATTAATGTATTTATTTGATTATTACAACTCACTTCCTTAGATGCACAGGTAAATGAATAAGAGCTGTTTCTCCTTTAAAGAATACGAATCACTCCTTCATTTTCCCTTTTATTGCAATATGAGACAGTTTCAAAGGAATGTCTAATCTCATGCTCAGAAACATTTGGTGATCATTTTTTTGTTTTCCATTTTCACTAACCGCCAAAGAAACGCCCAGCATACCACGTTTTAAAATCAGAACAGAAACGAAACAATATAGACAAAGAGACTGTAATTACACTTCAACCTCCTTGGATGTATCGTCAGATGCTTTCCTTTGAATAATTCTTGCAGAACCTTGAGTTCAGTAACCTAACACATGGTCAGCTGATTGCGACTGGTTGAGCCAGAATCAACAATAATGAACCACAACTACAATTTATCCTTGGTTAAAGTTTAATCAAGTTTCAGTGACCTATGGTCAGTAAGGATTTGGTCAACAATGATAATATGACAACAAAAGTATCATTTGCCTATACGAAATTACATTTCAAGGTTTAAAGAGGAGCTTCATTATAGTTATTCTAGTTTACTGTATAATAATTCATAAATATTACGAGGGAGGCAGATGAAATTAATGAAACCGTCATGACGGTTACCATGCCCCCTGTATATGCTAGCATGAAATAATATTATTTTAATATTGTCTGACCTGCAAACCTACTTAGTGTTTAATTTCGCATGTATGCTGCTCTATGCCTTAGAGAGAGAGAGAGAGAGAGAGAGAGAGAGAGAGAGAGAGAGAGAGAGAGAGAGAGAGAGAGAGAGAGAGAGAGAGAGAGAGAGAGAGAGAGAGAGAGAGAGAGAGAGAGAGACTAAACCCTTGAAAATAATTTGCTTGATCTTCATAGGTATCTACTGCACCATAAATTACCATTCCCTTATGCTTAAATATTATCCCTGTCCGGTAGACCACACTAATGGGGTGTAATATTAGTAAACAACGATGTATACTCATATTTATTGTAAGCTACTTTCACTCTACCACTAATTAGTAGATAGGGAAGGTATTGAAATCCACCAATCAGTGAAGTTTGATATCGAGACTTCACCTGAAATATATTTTTGAGACTCACTGAATTCAAGACAAGCATGGAAATAATCATGTGGTTTAGAGCAACCGGAGGGCGACCGGGTCCGTGTTAAAATCCCGGCTATGGCATTGAACTTTTCAGTCTGACTCTGCTCATTCAAAACAAATATTTCTAGAAAAACGTTCTTATTCCTGTGTGTGTTTCTACCCTAATAGTTTAACTCAGAAACGAAATGTATGATACATACCAAACTTGGTATATAACTTCAGTAGCTTCTAAACTTGTGATACGAGGATTTTGAAGAAAATTGCTCCACTCTAAAACACCATTAAGTACACATATTTCAAAACATATAATTTGATCAAAAATGGTCAGAAAATTTGATTAAAACACCATTTATTTAACATATTATTTCCATGAAAAATTAAATGTATGTCTTGAATTTTCTAGCAATCCCATCTGTACTGCTAATTCTGAATAATCTTTATAACAGGTAAAAAGCAATAACTAGACAAAATCTTAGTACACAGAAGTGTACATTCCGTTAAAGGATATAATTATCTCAAGTTACTTTTTGAGGAATAACCACCGCCCATCTGCCACGTCTTTCACGTAAGCAGATATTCCTTGGTACATTAAAAGAGCTGTAGCACCAAACGGGGCAGTTAAATTCACGGCAGTGACGTATATGTACATTCGGTGTATATCTGCTCTTTGTACATTTCTAAGACGTTTGCACCGATTTCAAATTACTGCGTTGCGTTATTTCCGCAGAAGGTCATCTATATAGAACTTCGACATTATAAGAATAATTAGCTATATTTCCGGTTATTTAGTCCGTTACTCGTGAGAACATACACCGATGAAGGGGCGAGATGAAAGAAAACTTGTCGAAGATACTGGTTAGCTAACGATGACGCATCTGCTGTTTGGATTAAATAAATAAACGAATAAAAAATAAAATCTTAATACTTTTTATATGATTTATTTTACTAAACCGGAGTATTGTCCCAGCTTCTTCTTGATTCCCTTTTGTAGGTCGCTTTATTGATATTGACTTTTTCCAAAAAATTATGAATTATAAACTTATAAATAACAAAAAACCTTTTGACTGTCACATAATTTCTACCTTAGTATATTATTGGTTAGCAGCAACCTTCTCTAAACTACGGATGTTTAGCTATTACAGTTTTAAATTACGGTGTACTGGTATCCGGTAGATTAACAGTGGCAACCATCACTACTAAACTAGTTCTATTGTTTAGTAACAGGTTTTAGTAATTACTCCCATTTTAGTTTCTCCTTTTATCTAGCTAAACAGTTTATTAGCTTTGCTATATTAATTTTATAATCATTAAATGTCCTTATGCACATTTAATCAGTGTATTCGAGGTTTGCGGTCGTTTATTTAAGCTTTTGTGATAAGCTAGTAAATACGCAAATGAAGGGTGATATTGATGAGACCTGCCCTGTGCAATGTTTTGGTTCATTAGAATGAGAGTGCATAGACTACATTAGATTTGACGTTGGACTGCCATACATCTAGCACACACTTCGTCTCTTGCGAAAAAGGGACATCGGAAAACGACTGCTCGGTGGTCCTCTGTGGTACCTGCCTAGTTTCTGTATTCACTATAGAAGACAGAGCTATAAAACCAAGGATGTCTATCCTTTTAGATTAACATGCATTTTAGAAGAACGTCTAGCAAACAGCCCAAAATCATAACTAGTGTGACTTTGTGGGTTCGTAGAATTAAAAGGCCGAGTTGCAGAAATATATTATATCCTTTATTTTCGTAGAAATACTCTTATAGATTACAGCAGCATTACGTTACATACACCACCAGTCTACGAAGGTCGATCACAATAACAGTGACAGCAGATTACATCATTAGCTCTCGTTACACAGCTGGCTGTCTCTCATTTCACAACACTGTTTCACAACTAACTACTTTGCGGGCCGTCTCTTGCTTAAATACCTAATTCTAAATTCGAGATATTTCCGGAACAGTAAAGAAAAACAACTTTTCTCTGTCAACAGAGATATCACTAGAACATTCCAAACACTGAAACCCTATCTGAGCCGGCGAATCCTTTACCTCAGTTATCTTTGTTTGCCGGCGCTTCGAATACAATAGCTGAGCTATCATTAACCGCTTAGCAAGGCTCATTATTACCGTGAAACTTTATCCGCCGACTGTTTTCTTACTTGTGCAGAAACTTATATGCCTGTTGCCGTGATACTGCTCCCTCCTCAAGGCTGGAGGACCTGAACAGCACCATCGTAGCGGGCCAGACGATCCAGGTGTACCACCAACATCTTCCCTCGGGGCACCTTCTGGATGCGGTAGACCACGTCGTTAATCCACTTTACCACCCGGTACGGTCCTTGCCACGGTTGCTGGAGCTTTGGGAAGCGTCCCTTGGTCCGGGTAGGGCGGTACAACCAGACTAGGTTGGAACCCTTGGCTGTTGGCTTGCCTGACGTATCGGGGCTTCATGCGGTCGCTCGCCTTCTGGATGTTCTGACGAGCCATCTCATGCATGTTGTGGAGATGGTCCACGAGGTTCTCCTCATACTCGGTTGCTGGCTGTTTTGCGTCCGTGGGGCTTCCAAAAGCCAGATCACAGGGGAGGCATAACTCTCGGTCTAACATTAAGCTGGCTGGCGTCATCACAGTGGTGTCGTGTGTTGACGAGCGGTAGGCCAGCAAGAACAGTGGCACCTTGAAGTCCCAATCTCGCTGATGGCTGGCCACGACCCTCCTCAGGTGCTCTTCTAAGGTCTTGATATATCTCTCCACCATGCCGTCCGACTGTGGCTGTAGGGGTGTGGTGTGGGTCTTGTTCACCCCAAGTCTTTCTAGTGCCTCCTTCATCAGTTTGGATTCAAAGTTGGTGTCCCGGTCGCTGTGAAGCTCTAACGGCACCCCAAATCGGCAGAACACTTGCTCCACAAGGCAGTCCGTGATTGTCTTCGTCTCCTGGTTCGGAAAGGCATACACCTCCGGCCACTTAGTGAAGAAGTCCACGACCACCATCACGTACTTGTCTCCATCGGACAACGGAAATGGGAATGGTCCAACTATGTCGACGGCGATCCTTTCGAATGGCACTCCGACGTTGTACTGCTGTATGCGACCTAAATAGTAACGTGATGTGGGATTACTAGGATATTATTACATTATTACATTAATGAATATCTTGGATTTGCCATAGTAGATAATGCCCAATGCATCCTATTAGATTTACCTTGTGTGTATGTTGATATGACCCACTTTTAAACATTAAACTTTCTTCATTACAAAAAAAAGGTAAAAAGCTAGAAAAGTATAAGGAAAATAGAACTGAACGTGACGGCTTATGCGGTTTCGCCTAGGGACTGCGTTCGGGAGGCTCGGCTCAAGTTCGATTTCCGTGGCCAATCTACCTGACCCATGGTTCTTTTTAGGGTGTTTTCCCGGGTCGCTAGGTGAATGCTGGGTAAGTTAATTACATCCCCCGAATTTCCTGTCCCTCAATTTCATTTACATTGTCATTTCACATCATTTCTCATCTGGTGGTCTCTTTCAGAGTAGAAGTGTTAGCGGGTGTCTTGGCGCTTTCGTGACTCCTTTGGTCGTCCGACGCCCTGTGTCTCCTCTCGTCTCATCCTTCCTCACGGGATGCCCCACTTGGGGCTTAGGTACAATGAACCACAGTTTTAGGTGCCAAATCCCTTCCATAGTAGTCCTAATCCTAATATGAAAAATAAAGCTATCGCAGACTCGTCTTCGGTTAAACAAACAAGATATTTTTATAAAACGAAGTATGTATAAATGTATGTATAAGTTTATATATCGTTTTGGGGCAAAATACATTATAGGATGAATGTGCTAATTGGAAAACCCTTTAGGGATTAAGATTTTATATGTGTGCCCACAAATTTGAAGCCTTCTTATCAATTTCGTATAAAATGGCTATTTCAAAGGCGTATCAGCAAATATTGAAAACACCTGTAGCCTCAAAGAATAGAAACAAATAAGCGCTTCTCATGTCTGCTTCGTATATATTTTTTCTTTGTTTCCAAAAGCATTTCTGACATATTACTTTGCCAGAAAAAGCTTCCTGGCTGCCTCCTATTCGTTCTTAAAAACGTCTTCAACACCATCAGTCATGTTATTCTGCTGTCGACCTTGCGGGAAGAGCTTCAATACACTAGCACATCGTAAAGGACAAAAGAGTGAGACAGCTTATGTTATGTAAGAAGCAGAGGAGCTGTTGAAGGAGTGGCGTATGAAAAAATGAAAAATTGGAACCAAAGAATGGAAGGAGGAATTTAGGGAATGAGATGGAAGTGGGAGGAGTCCAAAGGTGGAAGAGGGAAGGGTTATGAAACGAGAAGACTGGAAGAAGGAAATATTGAAGAAAACAGCAGAAAGACAGTATGCAAGGAATTCTTAAAGGAGAAGCTTAGTAAAAAGGTAAATATTTGGCAGAGGATGAGGGTAAGGAAAATATGAGTCCAGACACAAAGAATACATTGGCGAAAAATGTGGAGATACTCAGTTACTTAGTTGAATGTTATGTGAAATTATACCTCGCAAGCACATTTTGAACATTAGCCCTTTTAAAACAAATTGAAAATAAAATGGGCATTTGGGGAAAGTTTATGTAGTATGTATATATTAAGTGCATCCAAACATTAATAACACTGGCATTAGTGCAACACAGGTGCAATAAAACAGAATCTTTGTGTATGAATTGTATTATAATAACGGCTTTAGAAGCGGCTCTGCCATATTTGTAATAAATGCATATTCTTACAATAATTTGTATTTTACATACTGGCTATCTACAGTAGAGAATGTGTTGCACTCCAGCCAAAATTCGATACAGGGATGTCACCGGAAATAAAAAAACAGAAACAATGTTGTGTTTATTTGTCAGTCATTCTGCTCTATCTGTCTGTCACCGCAACTCTAAAGCGACATTCTGTTAAATACTAAACTTTGTATTTCAAGTTCAGTCTTTCAAAACGACACACGATGGTTTTCGCCACACTACAAGCTACATTGATTATATTGTTCTTAAGATGACCAACAATTTTAACTAAAATGAAATATCTTATGATACTTTCACGAATAATAAAAGCTGCATCTTCAGTTTTCTATGAACAGTCTATGAACTCCACTTCATTCTGAATTGCCCTTGTGTTGTTGGTAAATCGGGTGAGACAGGTCCGTTATTTATTACAATTTATATGAAATATAAATAGTTCCTGAGTTTTTATTTCTTATATTTTACTTTTCAAATCTTTGTGCATTTCTCAACTACGATTCACTATTCTTCCATCTCCCCACTGTCCTTTTCGTGTTTATGCAAAGAATGTGTAACATCAAAGCTGATTTTTGAAAATATTTGACTATCTACATAACTTAGTGTATTCTTTCTATAGGTACAATCAGTGCTTAACTGTGTGATTTATCTTTATGCCGTTAACGGCAAATAGAGGTAAAATACGTTTTTGTAAAAAATAATTCATATTCACTGAAAAGACAAAGTCTGCAAGCACAATACAGCATAAGTTGTTACATCTTCACTGGGTAAAGAAAGCTATTATGAAGTAGAGTATAAAGTAGAAAACAAGCCGGTGAAATCCATTTCCAGAAAGGCTGACCCTCATTGCAAGGCAGCGTCTGCTATTGAGATGAGAAGTACAATTCACCTCGTTCAGAGGCAAGGCGACTTTATCAAAGTACGTATATGAAAGGGTGGAGCCGGAATGAAAAATTCAATGCCATAGTCGTGATTTGAACCACGGATCTTCTGGTTTCCTTCCAGCCGCTCTAACCATTTGGGCTACTATGGCCAACGTGCCAACACGACACTAATTCTCCCACTGACTCTTGTTTCTCCCGGTAAACCACTAGGAGTTCTCATAAACAAATGAGACAACTACCTTAATGGCGACATACTCATGTGTTTGTGATGCGGAGGTTTCTAAGAACGTTTTCCGCAGCCCAAACTACTATTTGTTGAATATGTAACAAATAAAATGTGTGTATACCTTTGCTCTTGTGTTGTTGGTAAATCGGGAGAACTTCTGAATGATTTTTGCGTAAGTGGTAAACCATAAGAGATAGACAAAACTTTACTGCACAGAAAAGGCAGATAGCACACTATTATGTGCACACTATAGCACACAGTTGTCAAACATTTTGACAACTATATATTGACCTGCAGTATGTATTGTTGCCCTGTCATTAACAGAAGTAATTATTCAGTGATGCTGGAAAGTACTTAAAAACAGCTGCAGACAATTAAATCGTGTATGTTGTACCCTATTTAGATCACGTTGGTATTAGAGCATGATATACAATATATACACTTAACACTCTACTGACAGCGTATAAAGGACGCTATTATTTTATAGCCGATTGGTCTTCCAGTTTTACTTAGATTTTATATTTACCTATTCTAATTCATTCAAGCCTGATACCCGTTGATTTTATTATTAATTATACATATTATTCAGCATTCGTGCTTGCATAACATTCTACTAAATGGGCAGACACAGAACAACTAAATAATTTTCTAAACATTTATAAACATGGAAATTAATTGTTCTTTCACACTAGCCGTGTGTAAGACGCATTATGAAAGAGTAGAGCCGGCTATGGCATTGAATTTTTCATTCTGAACAAGTCGCCATTAAGGTAGTTGTCTCATATGTTTATGAGAACTCCTAGTGGTTTACCGGGAGAAACACGAGTCAGTTCGAGAATTTAAAGTCATGTTGGCACGTTGGCCATAGTAACTCAAATGGTTAGAGCGGCAGGACGGAAACCAGAATATCCGTGGTTCAAATCCCGGCTATGACATTGAATTTTTCATTCTGGCTCTACCCTTTCATTTATAAACATGTCTTTAAGACGTATTCTTAACGAAATCTGTGTTCGGTATTACAAAATGAATTCAGATGTTCGTATGTTGCATATAGTGACAACTGAAGTATATATCCCTTAAGCTGATTCAAGTGTAAACAGCGATTTGCATGGTGCTCAAGCATTCCTTTAATCGATCTCTGTGGCATGTTCTAGCTCCTAGAGACGACACCACACAACCGCTAAGCTGTAGACTAGACAGCTACTTCTTTCGCGGTTACCTCAGCTCCTTGTGGATTATTGAGTAACGGTCAACAAGAAGCCTGTGACACGAACAGGCTTGAGTGTTTCAACCTCTGTGCATATAAGCTAAAGAGAAGGTTCTATAAAACCAATTCTCCTGTTTCCAAGAAATTTATTTTCAAGTTCTGATGAGAGTAACTACCTCGGATAATACTGTAGGTAAGTAGTTCAGATCTATGCGGACCAAATTAACTTCCCTACTACTGTCAATTTTTCCATAAATGTGAAAAGAATATTTGATCATTAAGCTGTAAAAATGTCCCTTGTCATAGTAGAGATTTTGTGTGAAATTATTTTTATTTTACAAATGGCAGAGTGATATTATTCTAAGCATAAATGACAGTTTGTTGAGCATTTTAAAATCTATTGAAAGTTAAACATGGTGGTTGGCTAAGGAACCATTTAAAGAACTAGTGGTGAGCTGGCGTCTGTTGAGATCTTTAACAATGTGCTAAAATATATAGGACACAGAAAGAGTGGTGGTGGTAGTGGGGTATATAGTGGAACACCGTTCATCGGAAGTCTACAGCAGCCCTTGAATCACTTTCTTATACAAGGGCGGGCATTTCGTGCAACAGTAGTTCCCATACAAATCCTATATGCAATGGTAAATGATAAATTCGATTACAGCTCAGCTGTCAAATATTAAATAGAATGTGCCCTACACCATAGTTAATCCTTCTTGTTCAGGTGTGTGTCGGCAGCTTCAATATAATTTCTGCCTACTCAGCCTTCATACAAATGTCGTTATTATTCTCTTCTCCGAAAACTCTAGTTTGTTTCTGTTCTCAAGCTCCTTAAATTCGTGGATACTTCACTTGGGAGGCTAATCCATTTGTTCCAATATTGTTTGTAACATAATATTAATACCCAAAAGATAGTCCGAATGAATTAATCCTTGTGTCCTTATAAGATAACCTGTGAAGATTAAAACTAGACTACGTTCTTGTGAAATCTTACACAAGAAACGTCTAGATCATTTTTGGGGACCCATGCGCTTATATTCGGACCAGGAAGGAAAGAAATAACAAAATCCCTGTATGACTGATTGAAGCACTGGTTCTCTGTTTAATACATCCCTGCGTACACGCTCCGAGCTCGGCTTTTGTTATTTTGAACTGGAATACAAATCGCACCGTCGTCCATTATTTCCTGAATGCATAATGTAGGCGCAGAGTAGCCAGCTCTGCCTATCGCCCTTTAATGTATGATAATTTAAGACGGAAAAATGTGTGAAATATTTATACATTCAGCAGAGCCTATGCTAAATGCCGCAGTATAACACACATAAGCCAGCTTGCAGCTATCCGCTTTCACTGGTAACAAGTCCCAATCTGAAACACATGGCGTGTTGGTATTGCAACATTTTGACGTCTGTGTGAATAAGATACAGCGGTGAATGCAGCAATAGTGGGAGTTACAAGCAATAGAAACTATACTGAAATACACAAAACTGCCATTCTGTTGCGGATTTTAATGCAACAGGAAGACAAAGAAAGCACAGATCTTCAGTATCTTAATGTTATAAAAAATTAAGGCCTTTCTTGCATTTCAAGTCGCTTGGTACATAACTTGAAGGAATATTTGCTTTCTATCTAAAACTTCTTAATGGTGATTTCATAATAATCCATGCCTCAAACCGTTCCATGCGCGCATATCTGGAATGCCATTGCTAAAAGCGAAACATCGAATGAAGATCAAATTTCGTACCATGTAAATCGAATGGAAAGATTTTATAAAAGTTGTTGCCCCAAACAAGCTGCATCTTTTATTATTTCAGATGTGTATCGACCTTTATCTTTTGTGATCATATCGGGAACTTTGACTTGGGTAGCAAATGATGTTGTGTAAAGGTAGAATAAGTGAAAACCTCAATGAGAGTAGAAAGTTCCACGATTCAAATTCCGGCTATGGTATTGTATTCTTCAGTTTCATTCTACCTTTACTACCTCATTCTGCACAGACTTGTGTGAAAGAAAAGTTAATTTTCATTAATTTACCCATATTTTTTAAAAAAATTTGTAGCCTGGGACTGGCATCAATCCAATTCGCCATTAGACTGGGTATTATGTCATATGAATTTGAGAATTCCTTTTAGTGTACCGTAAAACAGTTGGGGAATTTATTCACATAGTTGTACGTTAATGTGGTAGCTGCCTTGGTAACAATCGGCCTATATCCGTGGTTCAAATCCATACTATGGCATTGTACTTTTTAATTTAATTCTAGCTTTACAATTTTGTCCTACACATGGTTAGTGTGAAAGAACAATTGAATTCGATACTGAGACTACAATAGAAGTACACCTTTTAATATTCCTTGAAAGAAAAAGATTACCTTCCCTACTATGTATAGCAAGTGGAAAAGGTATTGGATTGAAATTATCTCTATAACAAAATTGCATCGAACATAAGATCCGCTTACTCTAAAGAACGCAACTTTTAGAAAAAGTTCCGCGCGCGCTCGTGTGTGTGTGTGTGTGTGTGTGTGTGTGTGTGCGCGCTTGTGAACACCATAAATAAAAAATCAAAATTCTGTTAAATACCAAACCTAGTTCAGCATTTTCCAAGGATGTAACAGGAACATTTTTCGTAAATTTTGATTTTCTGAAAAATTGCTTTAACAGCTTTTTATAAAACAGCTTAAGTTTGACATATTCTTATGACATAAATATGAAGTGAATGTCCTGAATTTTCTGAAAATATCCTCGGAAATCCTCTTCGTTCTGGATGAGCTTTGCAATCCTGAAATCCATAAGAGAAGACGAACTGGTACTAGGGGTTAGGATTAGGAGCATTAAAATTACTACGAAGGGGATTTGGCACCGGAATGTACCTTATGGGGCATTCCCAGGAGCAAGTATGAGGCGAGAGGCGACAGATGGCGGCCAATCCAAGGAGTCATGACAGCACCAAGGCCAACACTTCGCTGAAAGATGAGAGATGATGAGAAATGAAGATAAAATGGAGGGATAGGAAATTCGGTGGATGTAATTAACCTATCTAGCATTCGTCCGGTGACCCGGGAAACCCCCCCCCCTCCGAAAAACCCCATGAGACAGGTAGCTTGGCCATGGGAATCGAACCGTGCCTCCCGAATGTGGAACACAGACGAAACCGCCTGAACCATCCCGCTTGGTCATCTATGTTACTTTCAGCTAATTACCTTGTAAATACTTATCATATTTTTAAAAGAAATGTCTCATTCAATTCTTTTTGCCAATTTTTTTCTTTATTTATTTTATTTTTCTTTCTTTTAAAAGCTAAACGAAGTAAAATTTTGTAGGGAGTGAAAGATTCACATTGCTCTGTACATCCAAGAGGGATATGTGAAGCTGAGGTATCAATCAAATTTTTATAAGCCAAGCTTTACCAGCTTTGAATGTCCCATTCGTTCTCTTTACATGTCCATCAGCGTAGGGGAAGGGGTGAGAGCAAGAAATCCAGTGGTGCACTTAATACGCTTAATACATACGTATTACATAAAATGTATATTTAGCAAAAGGTACATTTTTGTGTAGTATGCTTTTCTTTCTCATGGTTAACTTACACGAAAGTATACAAAATTCTGCCAGAATGAGGACGGCTTAGCAAAAGGTACATTTTTGTGTAGTATGCTTTTGTCTTTCAAGGTTTAACACGTATTGATGTTATCATAAGACATAAGGATTCTTAAGCAGTTTGCTTTAAATTATAAAATCTCAAACTATTACGCCTACACAAAACACGAAACAAAGGCCAAGGATTAACTGAGTGCTGTCGGGAAAGAAAACGCCTAAAAATGTGCGAGAGTGGGGAGATTTTGGTATTTTGTGACCTCAGATATAGTCCAGTGGCAACCTACGTTATTTCCATCTTTGTTTTAAATTTATAAATGAACATGCCTGATTATGATTGTGATTAAATTAGCGGTCCCGCTTTCCCTCAGGGACGTTTAGAAGATATCTCGGAACACCACCGCATGGTTTTATTGCCTTAATAATAAATTAATCAAGAATGAATTTACTTTCAAACCAGTCTTGCTTGCTGAAGATGATTATTATTGATATTTTGATGATGAGAATAATAACACACCTGAGGTAGGCTTTGCCTTAATGATATTAGCGGTACATAGATACACAGAACCTGTTTCTCAATTCCGAAAATAACCTGTTTTAGTTTACTTTCGGTGTCATTTGTGCTTTTTCCCAGGGTAGTATTATTATGTTACGTGGAGGAGTCCAGTCTTTTCCAAGTCTGACATTCTCTCCACCTTAAGCAGCTTCGACGTCTTTGTCACCTGTTCTCATAGCCCATAACGCACGGTGATATCACACTAATACAAATGGCTGAGCTCGCGCACAAACCCTTCGCTGCCTCGGAACTTTCTGAGTTTCACTATTGGAGAAAAGAGGCTTTTGTGCGCATACGCATACGTGCTAATGTTTTTGTTTGTCTGCGTTCAGCGTTCACGCTTTAGACACAAACTGAAAACTAAAAGCGGTGTGTATATGAAAGAGTCCCCACCTTCTCCTTGCTCTTGCCTTGTCTGCTTTTCTATTTCTCCGTGCTTGCTATTTCTCCTTCGCGACGTTCTTGGATGCTTAAGGCACGTGGGAGAGGTTTTTGAACAATCCGCCGCCATCGGAAACACAAGTAGACCTTGGAGAACTTGTGTTTTCACCCTCTGTATCTAAGCTTTATGGAAACCCACTTAGTCATTCAATTAAAATTAATCTCATTAAGTGAAGCAAAGATGCCATCTGGCTTCGTAGTAAACATAGGATAGTAAATGAAGCAAAATAGCTATGTTTTCCTAAGCTTGTGGAAACCATGCGGCATGTATGTACATATTAGCCAGATAAATTGCCGAGACAATGCCTTTCTTCCCCCTTTCTCGATGCCATACTTCGCTTACAAAGAGCGACACAAGAAAGCAGTTCCAATTTAGGCAGTCTTGCCCGACAGAGCAAGGAGATAGTAGTGACACTTGGGGAACCCATGGTTTAACTTAAGTGAATTTGTACGAAAATATGTCGTTTGCTCTCTTACATAAATCAGTTTTGAATCCTATGAAAGATGCTAGACGTCGAATTTTTATTCTGTACTGTACTTTGAAGGCTGAGAAGATGTTTGACACACACACATACAGAGAGAGAGAGAGAGAGAGAGAGAGAGAGAGAGAGAGAGAGAGAGAGAGAGAGAGAGAGAGAGACTTGAATTCGATGTCTAGATTCCATGCATTCAATGATTTTTTAAAAGAGAAATTACTTTTTAAGGAAAAATATTTTATCTCACGCTATGGTAAAAAGGTCAGCCTGGAAAGAAGATGTGTAAGACTTCGGTACGCGCAAACAGACACGTATAATTTGTCTTCAGTACGAGTATTATCTAACATTAATATTTATAAAAATGGAAGTACTTCGTTTTGTTTAATTACAGATAACAAATTCAAAGGATGTTTCTTCTAATATGTGCGTGTTTATTTGCACAAGTTACTCTTTTAAAAAATGAAAGCGAACAAACTACCACCTTGATCTTATCGCGATTTAGGCTTTCAGATGATTCAGGTAGATTTACATTTACTGATTAATTGTCCCTTTGTAGTCCTGGTTCAATACCCACTTGAAATAGCTTGGTTAATTTTTCTTCAGTGGCGTCTCAAAAAAATCTAATTGCTTTTGGTCGTCGTCAAATTAATTTGCGCAATCATTAATTCATTTCATTTATACTCCGTACCCAGTAGTCGGCATGGGACGCTAAAAGCTTTTTAAAATTAGCTCTTAAGTCCCGGCAACAATAGGCCTTTAACAATGGAAAATACGGTGACTGCAAATAATTGATGAGGTTTCTACTTGACTGTCTCTATAGTACTCTCTCATTCGTTTCTTTGAATTCTGGAATAAAGCCCCAATGGATACCTCTATACGCTAACAAGGTCTGCACCATCGAGAGATTGAACTGCTGGTTTGTTGTTACTTCCCTTTGTTATTCTTGTTTACAGTTGTTACAGAACAAACCACAATTGAATCGATAGGCCACCATTCTTAAGTTTACAGCAGAATCAAAATCGGTATTTGTATGAGAATTATTTGTGCAAACCTCTAGATTTGGCACAAGTGGATGCTGAAGTAATACGACAAAGACGATACAACGATACCAATAACCTTCCATGAAGTTCCTCTATATAAATAGAATACATTTGTATACAAGTAGCACAGTATATCCCATGTTCACGAAAAATACTTCATATTTGATTATTATCTAAAAAATACCTCCCAGGCAATTTTCAGGAATAATACTACTTATATGTTGAATTTTCTGCTCATTTCATTCATAAGGAATTTAGTATTGTCTGCACACAGGTACAACTATTACTTAGTACATAAAAATATAGATTTGGTTTACTTAAAATAAATATTTTGTGGCATTGATCATTTCCGAGATATTCATTGTTATTGGCTTCAGCGTTTAAATGCTTTAAGTTTATCCATTGTGTTTTAAAGATTCATTTGTTATGTACCTAGTAAAATATGTCTATCTCAAAATTTAATGTATAAATTTTATTTGTCATGTTAACCCCTTAAACATAAGGTCTTTTAATCATAATCATTATGGACATTTTTGTAAGGTCGAAAATTTTGAATATTTGGAGGATTCGTAACTTAGTTCTAATCAAGTTCCGAATTTATTGGACATTTTTTTCGGTAATTTACTGTGTACAGACACACACACACACACACACATGTACACACACGTGCACACACACACACACACACACACACACACACACACACACACACACACACACACACACACACACACACACACACACACACACCATTTTGTTCAGGGATCTCCAGATATCTAATTCCGTAGACACCTCGATATCAAATGTTTGGGTAGGATATACGTACGTACGTTTTCCTTTTCCTGTACGTACAGAAAGTAATCATAATCAGTCATGATATATTCACAGAATTTAAGGTTGCCGTAAACATACTGAGGGATCTTTATAAAGCAGAAATAGTCTATTTTAAATCGAAGTAGGTTGTAGTCAACCTACATAGATATTTACATTTTTTTTTGTAATTATCAACACAGGATTGGTTTTGCTTTTATAGCTTTAACGCCCATTATCTAGTAGGTCAGATAGACGCAGAATGAAATGGGAGTAAAAATTCTCAAATCAGCTCATAGTCCATAAACTCAGTTACCCGTCATTGACCTTTCAGCATAACGGAAAAAACCGGAAAAACCTTATCCAGTAAACTCACCCTGGTCGAGATTCGAACTTGGGATATCTTGAATGTGAGGCTCAAACGCTACAGTGGAGAAGGGCTGATTAATTTTTGTTTTACGTGAAAATGAGGGATGGTGTAAGTAAATCTTTTGGAATGCAAGATTCACTTTTACAAGATTCAGTTAATTACAGCCTGACTACCTTTAAATCTTTATCAGCGTTATTTTGCATACGATTAAAACTACTACTAATTAAGGGAACGATTCTGAAAAGTTAGAAGATGAAAGAGCTATTCATGACGATAAAGAACATTTTCAAGCAATAAACCAGCGAGGTAAGAGACGTCGCTAAATTACGCCCAGTTAATAGCTCTACCTGTTCTTAACTCACAATCCTTCACGAAGGTATCGCGTTCCCAAACCAGAACACCATTTTACATGAATGTAGGTTTATACCGACAAGTGAGAAGGTGGTTATGTTGTGCATAATAGAACTTGCTCAGCCAAGCTGTTCTAGTGTCTAGTATCACACAGAAGGGAGAGGATTAAATGGAGGATCAAAATTTCCACGTGGTGCAATTCAGGTAAGTCCTGGGGGCGTTAATATCCCTGCAGAGCTTCAATAGCTTGGAGGTTTAATACAAATTATCTGTTATTTAAAACATTGCGAATATATAAAATTTAATTACACCGAGAGCTTTGTAATACAATGCCAAAGACAACATTTTCGGCGTATTAAAAAAATGAAGCCTGGATAATATGCACATGTACAAATTGTAATGAACCTCACTTATTCAATGGAAAAAAAAGCTTCAACAAATTTTTGTGAGCAATGCATATTATGTTGGAATGGGCTATGAAAAAATAAACGGCTCCTCCGATCGGATGTTAGTGACTTTTTATCTACAAACCAAGGACACTGCACTGTTCAGTGGTGGCGGACAATGTCACTGAAACAATTTCTTAGAGCTTTTGATTTCTGTAGCGTCTCTTGATGACATTGTTTTAAATTTTGTCTAAGATTATTTTTCAGTGTGATATTTACTTTTTCTATCATCAACGTATAAATTGGAATTATTTCTTAAACTTGATGTTACGCTGTCAACAGAGGCACAATTTTAAATTTGTTTTAAATATTGGTACTGCTTCTGTTATTTTATATCATGATTTCTGTACCAGCTGCAAACACAAAATTCTGATGTATTCACAGGTATCTCTGTGCCCTCTGTCGTTTATCAGTGGATATACTAACTACTCATAGAAAAGTTTTATTTTTCTGTGTATTTCATTTTTACCCAGAAAAACCTTTGCACAAATTGTCCCATAACATATTTCGTTATGGATTTAAAGTGAGAAGCGGTTCAACAAGTAGCCGTGTTTCATCATATATTGTTGCCTAAGGCAATTAGTGTTATCACTTATGCGTTGCTAAAACAAATGTGGTGCTGATTCATAAGAGTACTTAAAGTGAATGATAAAAATTTAATGTATCGAACAAATAATATCAGAAATCTCAGAAATTACTTATGCCACAGACAAGAGATTTATTTGAAATAAAATTGTGTTTTCCTTCTGTAGTAGGTATAATTTCGTCCGTTGCTTAACTTTTACAATTTATAAAACATTATAGAAAATTCGTTCCTAATAAAGGTCGTTCTGCATAGTTTAGGGGTAACATACTAGCCTCTCATTTATGAAGTCGCGGATACAAATCCTGCGGAGGAAGAAGGATATTTTTTCAGGGTCAACACGGCTTCTTTCGGAAAAGAAAAACCGGTAGTCCTCTTTTGTATATTTACGGAAATATGAAAGCATGATATTGTAATAATAAAGTGAAATAATGCATTACATGATTAATGAACAAATAAATTTAGACCAGTCGATTTAGAAGACATTCATGTACATAAACGGTTAAGGGGTTATGAATTCAGCATTATTAAGTTTCGTGAGATTGGGGTTTCAATCTCCTTTAAATAGCATTCAGAGTGCATAATGAAGCAAGTACAGTATCTGTTTTTCGCGTATATTATTATTGCTGTTAAGTATGTATGTATGTATGTATGTATGTATGTATGTATGTATGTATGTATGTATGTATGTATGTATGTATGTATGTATGTATGTATGTATGTATGTATGTATGTATGTATGTATGTATGTATGTATGTATGTATATATATATCATAGATACCTAAAATCTAGAGAACAATGCAGACAACTGCGCTGTAGATTTTGCTTAATGTATTCATATTTGCAATTCTCTTTGGTCTGCGTTTTGTTTTGTTCGCTGCCAGGTTCAGGTTCAGGTTTTTATTTTGAGTTTCATGGCCTGGTGCCGGTACAAAGGGGCCCGGCTTACAGACTAAAATTTTCATTGAGGCTATAGTTAGGGATTAAATGCTTATTGTCTACGTGGGTACATATAAAACCCATACGGTGACCTTTCTTAGCCCACAGATAACAGTTTGATTAAGTTAGTGTCTTTCAGTGTCCATTTTTTTAATGTACAATATTGACAAACGCTTATTTTGAGCTTTTATTTACACACACACACACACACACACACACACACACACACACACACACACACACACACACACTCAGCCTGGGCGTACTAAGCACGTCCCAGTCAGTCACGTACACACACTTCACTATTTACAGTGCGGACGATGGTTCTGTGCAGGTGGAGACCGTGTGCGCAGTCGTTTAAAACCCAGTTGCTGAGGTCATGCGCAGTACACTGAAATGGCCAGTATCGTGGAGAGGTTTGACCGGGTAACTTCTAACGCTTCAGTGCCGTCACGTTAAGATTTTAAAGTTTTAGAAATTGTGATTCTTAATCACACTGGTGATTAGTGTTTTATCTGTGTGTATGTGTGTGCTTTTATATATTTTCCTATTTAGATTAAATGCCTCCAATTCAAAGCAAACTTGGTGTAAAAACACTTCACAGCTAAACTGCGAAGTTATTAGTAATGTGAATCTATTCTGAAACGGGAAGCAGTTTCTGGCGATATGCTAATAAAATGCAAGAGAGGGTGAGTGCAGCAACAAATGTGTCTGAGAGAAAATTGCGTAAAATAATTAAAGGGGAGAAATGTGAGGCACAAGTGACCTCCTTTGAAACATCTGGAAAGTACATCGTGTACCAGAAACAATCACTGTCATTGATGACTTTGATAGGTGTGCAATTTGCCAAACAATTTACAATTTGTATATTTAGGAGAAAACTGTACCTACTGTCAAAATATGGGTCTTCTGAAACATCAACATTACATTAACTTTAAAGGGGGAAGCACTAGTTTAAAGACTATCTTATGTGGCATAGGTTGCAAGTGGAATAAAACAAGGAACAGCAGGGTCTTGTTATAGGAAAGGCGTATGAGAAATTGGGGCGTGTTATATTTACGTGCCATAAAAAGGCTTGGTGACGAAGGAAGTTCGGTTATCTATGAAGATGAAACATATCTTTATACGAGAATCGGCTAACTCACTTCCATGCGATAAAAGCCACAAAGGCATCACCCCATATTTTTTCTGTAAATTAAAACATTTGTGAAAGCAAAGAAGTAAGACAATAAAGAAGATCTGTTGTTTCTCAGTGGCTAAGATAAGGAAGTGCTCCTATATATTAGGCTATGCGATTTAGGAAAGACGGGTCTGTGAAATATGGCCTTGCTGCATTGTCTTCCATCTTCTAGCGCTAGCAGAAGATGGAAGTGACGCTTGGTCATAGACTCTCCCCAGTGCGCGAAGAAAGTAGGTCACCGGCACAGAACTATCGTCGCTACTGTACACTATTTACACTGCTCCGTTTGGCAGCGTGCTGCTGTCTCCTGGGCTGCTGTGACGACGGCCTCTGCATATGGGGAAACGTCTGGGCCACTGAGCCTTACCCCGCTGATATGCATTGTTCTGCGATAATTCCATCCAATTTCTTGATTTTCTAATATATACCTTTTATTAATGATGTACAAATCCAAAACAATACTGGGCCATAAGCAGGACAAGAACTTTAGACACCGAACCTAATAAGTTTGCTACGCGGGGACCATAGAATTACGTTTGTTTACAAAGAACTGAGGGTGGGAGAATGATGTTTGTAGAGCACGCTACACCTGATTCCGACCTTGAGTACGCACAGTCAGTCGACGACAAGAAACAGAGGCTCTTGACTAAACGCGTATATATGAATAACATGAGAAAGTCCCTAACCTCATTCATTCTCTCTTTTGTAAACAGATACACAGGCTTATTTAAGTAACATTGTTTAAATTTTAACTATAGTTATTAATTTTATTGCAATGTACAACTATGTACATTCGTAAATTCTCAAATTTGAAATTTGTTCTATTGTCTGACAAAATATGTTTGTATTGAGAGAAAATTCTCTCTACATCGCATGATGTGATTGGAGCATACTTGAATCTGTGTTGCTATATAAACAATTTCGCACTTCATACAGTTTCGAATATGATGGATTGTTTTTTAAGAACACGTGGAAGTTTTAGTTTAACACAGGTACTATCAGTATCATCAGGGACTTCGTTTATTTTTGTCACAAACTTTTTTCCACCGTTCCTAAAGCAGCACAGATTTCAATATTCGAAGTCTCGCCTCCCTTGGAACGTGACTATACATCAGGACATCGGGGGATCGCGAGGTTCTATAGGTTAGTGTCTCGCAACCTGCAGCCGCCTCGTTCCAATGTTTTGGTGCCCAAAGTTCCTGCCCTAGTCACAAGATAAAAGCGATATAAGATTCTACCATGAGATGCAAATCATTCTGAAAGGCAGGTTGAAGAGGGATTCTTCTACATATCTGTTGCATAGTAATATGCATGCATTACCGAGGCTATATATTTTATTTATATGGTTATGCGAACTTGAGTCACACAATCTTGTTATATATTAAGGTACATAATCATGCTAAATAATAACAGTCTCTTCCGCTGCAGCAGTCAATGAGAAATGATTCGTGCCCATGACATTAAGGTAGTTACATAGAACATGCCTTATTTTGTGCAAAAAGTCAACTGCGTGGTTCTTAATTGACCGTTTCGGGTCATCATTATTTATGTTTGATATGTGCGCGAAATACTCGTGGATGTCCTACCCTACACTGAAAGAAGTCAGCAAGAGTCATATAAAAATTCAGCACATTTACGAATCGGCAGACAAAAGTAATATCTGCAGTAAAAGGCAAGTATAAATATAAATTTTATTGTGTAAAAGGCGGATTCTAATATGACCCATATAAGGTATATGAAGCAAAATACATATAATGTCTGGCGATCTGCAGTGAGCTAGACATTCGAAAACCTAAGGATAGCGAATTCCAAGTAACCAAGCAATAGTATAAAGTGCTCGGTACATTCTAGTGAATGCAGCCAGGTAACCGTGTACTTAGGGACTATACGTACATACACATAGAGGATTCCATTGTTTTCCCGCGCCGTGCCAGTGTTTTGTTTGGGCATGAGAAGGAACACGGTGGGGTGGGTACAGGGTTTCCGAAACAATAGGAGTTACCGGGACAACCAACCACCATCAACCAATGGGAGCGTTATGTTACTGGGAGGTGGGGTGGCGCTGGTTGTAATTTCATCCCTTGCTGAATTCTCTTCGCCTCCCACGCTCTGAACAGTCCTTTGAAAATGAACATAGGCCATAACGAGTGGTTTTCTCTGAGGGCGTAATATACATGCTGTTACCGGGGAAAAGTAAAAGTTGGTTTTTTGGGGCGCACGTCTCCCCTTTACCCAAGGTGCCCGGGGCACTAGGGGGCATCGGATGCTACATGGCGCCAAATGAAGGGTAGCAATAAACAGTGCCATCTCTCCTTTTGCTCCGCGTTTAACGATTTTTTTATATAAGCTACTGTAAATAAAATTTCAGTACCATTTTATCAAGCCCTCTTTGAGAGCAGACTAATATCTACTCATCATCATAATTTTACCTCTGATACACCATTAAGTCCATTAGGCAAGAATTTAACCACGTAGAAGGAGCGTGTCTAAATCGTCCTCTGAGGCAAAATAAATATTCCATTTTTTTACCTTAAAACAAAAAAGCAGTATCAACCTTAAACGGAAACTCAGATTATTGAGAATAGAAAAGTATGCAGTAAAAGAGTGTCAATTTCGAAAAATGGACCGTTTGCGGAGTATTTGCGAATGAGATACATAGGTGCATCTGACTTTTGGGTAAGCGGGTTCTTTTTAACATTTCGAATCATATTGGTGGCACCTTTTACCTTTGCAACAATTGTACTTGTATTACAGTTACACTTAATGGTGAATAATCCTGACTAAAGAAAAATGTCTACCTCTTACCTGTAATCGAACCTGTGTATTTATAAAAGCTGTTGTAACCTGTATATTTATAAAAAATAGCATGATAAGCTCCAGAAACCGGAACTTAGGCAGAATGCCTTTTTAAAAGTGTCAAATACAGGGCTATTCAAAAAGAAAGATCACATCTCAAATATTTATTTATTTCAAATTACAAAAGATAGAAACATGATTCCAACGTTCATTGAGGGCGGAAAGTTTACAGTTGAAATAGCGCGGGGGTAGAAGTTCCAATGACGGCCGCATTGGTGCTGTTGCTTGTTGTCTGTAGTGAAATGGCGGCGATATCACAAGAGAAATCATTTTGTGTGCTGCAATTAGCAATTAGCTATTGTTCCAGTTCAACCGGCATTTCGCCGTCAATTTAATGAACAACCGCTGTGCCATAAGCAAATTTACGAGGGGCATCGAAAATTCGTAGAAGATGGTTGCATCTGCAAAAAGAAAAGAAAGGGACGTCCTCGCACATCGGACGACAATGCCGAGAGTATTCGTAGTCTATAGGAAGCATTAACTTAGCATTCCTCAAACAACTATATGGCGATTCATAAAACATCGTCTGCACCTGCAATAATTGCATCCTGGCGAACACAACAAAAGGCACGAATTGTGCATTGCATTGCCTTCAAGATTGGTCACACTACAAGCATATTCCTGCTTCCCCTCTCTACTCAGACGTTCCAATTTTTCCTAGAGCTGCCCCATATCCCGTGAATTGTTTACTAAAATGCAGAAAGTATACAATTCACGCTCTTTTGATAATAACCTAAAACTTCTGCACAATTTCCTATTTGTCACCGCTAAATACTAACCTACGTAAAATACTATTGTTAATGATGTTGAACTATACTTACAGTTGTATTTAAAATTGCCACAAAATGCTACAGAGTCTTCATGTGACAAAATCTGTCAGTGCTTCCTATCTATCGAATCTTCCCGATTTCTTCCGGAAACCTACGAAGCATGGTGTTCAAGGTTACAAATGCATAGATTCATTAATATTTAGTATTGAATGAGCACGCGGAACTAGTCGAACGAATCTAAGTTGCTCTCAAGTTTTCCGCTTCACCGCACACATTCGTGAGTAAATTTTGAAAATGTATCCAGAGCAAATAAAATATTCTTTGGCATGCACTTTCTTGTTTTTCTTCTTTTTCTCCTGAAATTCTTGGGGAAGCAGTGCTTCCAGAGCTTCTTCATTTGCCACTGAAGAATATGTTTTCTTACACTACACTTTTCTTACCATGTTTCTTGTCTGACACTAGCTGCAAGAGAATTATTACTTACTTTGTGATATATATTCAATCTTTTGTTATACTGGATTAATATAGACTTAGAAATCTCCGAAGTGAGTAACAGGTTAAAATGGCGATCACGACACTATACATCTACGAACATGGCCGATTTAGGTTTCATACCATCTAGTCACGGAACGCCTGAGTGATACTGATCCGCGGAAAGTGTAAATTTACTTTCTTGAAAGATAGTACAGCTAGCTCTCAGGTTAACTGACTCCACTGAGAGTTTCGAGGCCCCTCTTGTTGTCCGAGCAAGGATAGGTTTAGTGAGCAAAGGCAAAAGGGGTGTTAGAGCAAACATTCTTGCAGCCAGTTTCCGATCTATATTCTAGAATTATGCATGTGGTAGTGAATACCAGTTTGTTGTATGTTAAACATTAAAAAATACAAATAAGAACCTATAAATTGTCTGTCAAATCAAAGCCTCAGTTGTTGCTATATAAGTTAAATGGGACTATTACAAACAAAAAGGGGGACTGTTCTCTTCGATAGACCAACTAATAAACCATTTTCAATAGTTTTTAAATATGCACTTTATTTGTCCAAAATTCTTCCATAAAGCACGTCTTTTTATCTTGCTAAATTACCGCTATCAACAGCATATGTACGTATGACATTGCTTGTCCGACCTTTTCAAAAATCATTTTCACTGCTATTAGTGACATTTTGGATATTGCTAAACCTTTTGCCAGTCTCGCTACATTTTTCACTAACAGTTCTGGTCCATTTTAAAGCGTTACTACCTCGCTTTCAATTCTTTTTTCGACTTTGATTGTCTGTGTTAGCCTTACTGGAAAAGAGGAAAGCGATGGGCGTGATGGATTGGGAGTGAGAGGTGAGTGTGCGCCACTCACTATGCTGTTTACAAACACCTGGATGCCAGGAACGGATTGAAACAGAAGGATGCCAATCGCCAGTCCTTGCAGCTGCGAACCTCCTCTTCTGGGAAATAAAACGTCTTTTCTCCCAGTAGACAGAAGAAAGAAATCACTAGCTGAGAACCTGCATGGTAGTGTCAGAGTGTAAACCGTGACTTCTCGTAAAGTTTCTCTTATGGATATATTTACAACAAATTCAGTGACATATTACAAACCTAAATGTAATAATTACACAGTCACATGAGTTTCCTACTCGCCAAAATTCATTTTACAGCTATTCTGTAAATTATTCGTAAAGTAATCTCTCTGCCTTATCCATGTAAAATTGCATTAACATGAGAAATGTGTTGAATACACACAAGCTAACAACGGCTAGAACGCTTTAAGCTGGCCTTCATATTGCAAAAAAGGTTCATTTACACTTCAGGAGGTTCTTTACTTAGAATTAAATATTTCAAACCATCAATAAAGAATGTGTATTTTACTAAATACCTGGTTTGAAATAAAGTGCTTCCTTTAAACAATTTTGTTTTTAAGGAATTTTACCTGGATTGAATAATATTTTATTATTTAAGTATCTCAGATATTTTGATTAACCAGCAATATCAGCAATAGTTCTGTAGAGAAAATTACTTTCTATTTAGGTGGCGCTTTAATTTGGAACATGTTTCGATAAAAGATTTTGTATGGTATCCTTAGCAAACACTAGATATAAATACCATCTTCATACTCATCTAACTTTTCGTTTTTCAGTTAATCTGTTGACACGTAAAACTCGCGGCCTTTTCCGTAAATGCACAATAGGATTTGCATGTTTTGTTATATTCACGTGAACGGGCAGATCTCAGAGGCGCTGGAGCGGGTTTTCGCCTAGATCTCCGGTTTTCCCCACCATCTCATTCCACTGGTACTCCATCTTCATCTCATGTATCATCACCGTATGTACTAAAAGTGGGCGTTAAACACTACACATTACATTTCAAAAGCGAGAACCAAATGAATACAAACTTAAAAGTTTAATAATTTCTAAGATGGGGACCCAAAGTTTGTAAGCGAATATCACTCCTTATAAGCATCCTTTATATGTAAAGCTTTGATTTGCATTTCCTTGTTTATTAAATTCATATTTCATTATGAATAAAATGCATGTCCTAAATTTACTATGAATAACCGAATCTGTTGAAATTTCTATAATCACGAAACCATGGAAAGGGGATGAACTTACTACAGAAAAGTTATTGAGGATATTGAGCTATATAATTCGCATAACTTATTTATTTGTTTATTTATCTATCTACTTTTACTTACCTACCTTCTTTCATTTTTTCTTGGTTTTTCTTCTGTTTAATTTGTAGTTTTAACGATTTACCACTTTCTGTTTAAAATGTTCCTATATTTCTAGTTACAAATTTTACGAACAATTTGTTGGTTTTTTTCTTTCATGGCATGCAAAGAGGATTCTAAATATATGAGGGCGGTGCAACAGGTATCCGGGTAAGTAATGAAGATATCAGTTTTTTCAAGCACAAATTATTTCTCAAAATAATTCCTTTTGACGATATACTCTTCTCCCAACGCTCCTGCCACTTTAAAACCCTCCAAAAATTTGAATTGTTAAGTTTTGCAAAATATGCAAATGTAAATATGCATTTCATATAAATTGAGCCATTTCTTCAAGTGTGTGAACAGGAGAATATTGGAGTGTAGCAGCGATTCATATGGTCTTACATATTAATCGTAATAGGGTATTCGAAATTTTAAAGAGATTCCAACTTTTCTTCAACATTTTGGTAATTCTTATTGATGGACTGATTACTTCAAATTTATATACGGCAGAGAATATGAACACTTTCTAAAAAAGATAAAGAAACTATTATCGAAATACAGCGACCAGAATGTCGTGTATATTTGTATTCTCTTTAATGATTTTGAACCCCTCTCGAATAAACCAGCTGATGTGTTACATATATATATATTGCACTACACTCTTCTTCAAGAAACTATTTTGGCCTACTTCCATCTATTTCATATTAATCGAAATAAAACATTCTACATTTACATTTTGTACGATGAGAATGGGGAATATAACAGGCCTAAGCGATAGACAAATGCGTTATACGAATGCGGTTCAACAGGTGCCAGTTTTAGGAATGAAGATGCCAGTTTTTTCAAACACAAATTACTTATTTCTCAATATACCTTCTTTTAAGAATGTACATTTCACTCAAAGCTCTTGCGTCTTTTTTACCCCTCCAAAAATTAGGAATTGTTAAGCTCTGCAAAATACGCCTGTCTCCATGATGACCTTCTCATTTGATACTTCGAGCCATTTCTTCTAGTTTGGGAACAGGAGAATATTTGGGTGTGACAGCAATTCGTAACGCAATTCATACAGTTTGGCAGCGGTAACTCCTGATGAATTGTGTGGGGGCATTACCATGGTGAAACAGAACTTTCTTCTTTGCCATATGGGGCCGTGACTCCTTTAAATTCTTGTTGAATTGGACGAATAACGCATAATCGTTAATGTTCCTGTAATCGTTTTCCCTTTTTCCAATAAGTCATGGAGTGACAGCCTTTGCATACCAATCGTCGCCGTCGCTTTTCCGGCCGATGGGACCGTATTTGCCTTCTTCAGAGCAGATTCTCCGGAACCAACTCATTGTTTTTATTGTTGCTTGATTTTCGAGTAAAATTATTAATCTAAGTCTCATCGTCAGTGACAACTGGATGCAAAAGCCCTTTCGGATTTCGCTTAAATAGCTTCGAAGTTGAAAGCCGCACCCGCTTGGTTTCCACAGTGAGCAAACGCGGTATTCATCGGACCGACAACTTTCTCACCTCCAAATTATCGTACGAAAGATTAATTTCCGTTCCCGTCGATACACCTATGGCCTCTGTCACTTTGCGAACTTTCGTTCGAAGGCCAGCAAGAATCATTATATCGTGGACTTTTTCGTGGACTTTTACCCTCGGTTATCACATCTGCAGGGTGCCCTGGGCACTCCTCGTCAAAAACGAATGTTCGACCACGCTTAAACTCATTATACCAATATTTAACTGTTGTCACAGAAGGCGACATGTCTCCATAAATAACATCCAATTTCACTTTTATCTCTTCGCAAGTTTTCCTATCTAAAAGTAAAAATCAAATCACTGAATGATATTGCACTTTTTTAACGTTGGCAAAAACTAGTCGAACAACTTATTGAAATGTCTATAAAATCGCAACAAACCTATAAGTCAGCACCAAATTTGTTTTGACGTCGTCTAACAAATGACAGTACATGATGATAACGCAAACGTCCCTTACCAACTGCATATATATTTTTAACAGTTTACTTATTGAACCGTCCTCGTAGTATGCAGAATGCCTATAGGCGACCTTCGTTTACAATCTTGACTGTAATATAGACCTCTGTATGCTTTTCTGTAGCCATTCAAACAGTTTTGTAAAATACATTTTATTAAGATGAATTAGATAAACAACTTGGACGAATTATTTTCAGAATATTTTTAAAAGTAAATTGTAGCAAGTAGATAAAGTTGTATGATTGTGATAGTCAAGTTTGTTCTTCATGGTTGTAGTTAAACACCATCACATAACACATTAGCTTTCTTCTCTCCTTTAGTTTGCTGCGCATCTGAATTAAAGGTCTGAGCAAATGAAAATATTTAGAATATTCCCCGAACAACAATTTCTACATAAATGCAAGCACTATTAGTAATTGAAAACTGATACTATGCATATATCAGAGAATTACTGGAAGTCAGTTTTATATGATGAAGGCAACGTACAATCAATACCTGATAATCAGAAAATTACAGATTTATTAATTTTTACATTCTGGGGAATGAAAATCGACTAGGAAACCAGAAGGTGCTCGACGATATTGCATTTGAGGTATAGGAGCTGCATGTAACTAAAGTAGCATCTCGTGTTCTCACCTCAAAGAACAGCTCTTCAGAGACAGTACTCTAAACTAGCAACTTCTTCGTCTGCATTGCATAGTGGTGTGCATACTCTGCAGGCGTGTGTCTCGTATTCCAACTGGTGAAACCGATTCAGTTCACACAACCAATACTTGGGGCCCAAATGACCTTTTTGTCGACGGGCCCTTAAACACCACACACTCACTCACAACCAATAAACTGAAGCAAACCAATTTATTTTCATTTTATTGCATATCAGTCGAATTTGCAGCTCATCTCGAGTTGTTACCGTAAATACCTTTTTCTCTCTCGTTGTCAGTGTTTTCCCTTTAACTCCCTCCAGCGTTTTCTCCCTCATTCCTTCCTATATTTCGACCTCTGTCATGTGGTACAATTTAATGAAATTGTTGTGTGATCTTAATAACGGTATTGACAACTTTAGTTGCCACTTTTCGTGTTATGAGTTTCAGCTTGGAACAGAAGCATTAATTCACCGATCTGTAGGGATAAAAATCAAGGAATACTTCCTCTTTTAAACAATAACCATTATTTTGTTCATTAGATACAAGAAAGAGTAAAAATGAAGTGCAACATTGCTGTATCTCAAAGTTTATATTGCGAGGAGTTTTAAAAGTTCGGTTAACAAAATGTGAAGTGCGGGAGGCGGGATTGTAAAGTTTTAATTATCATCCTTTAAAATCTGATAAGATATTTGTGTTGATATGCGCCTATGTTAATTCTTCTCTATGTAGTCACTATCCAGATTTACACATTTTCCCCAGAGTTTCTTGGCATTCAGAATCTTTTGATTGTATAAGTCTGCATTTTTGGACTCAAACCACTCTTCCACTTCATCAATGACATCCTTTTCCGCCAAATTGGCGACCACGCAACGTATTCTTCATTTCTGCTAACAAAAAGAGTCACTTGGGGCGAGATGGAGCGAATAAGGTGGATGCTGCAAGATATCAATTCTTTTGTTCTGTGAACTGCAACTTGAAATGAATTAGCTAGAGCGTTGTCGTACATTTTTCAGAAGATTACTATAGTATCTGCCAGCTATGGCTTAGCCCTTTTAAAGATGATCTGTAAGTATGACTTCATGACGGTCCCAAAAAACTGAAAGCATGACTTTCGCAGCTGGTTTTTCACCATTTGGAAGGGTGGGAGTCGGCATGCTTCCATTCCATGCTCATAATTTTTGTTCCTGGATCATGCTTATAGATCCATGACTCAATCATGGTTACCTTACTATCAAAAAGTCATCTTCATCGTGTTCCAACAGCATCAATATGTCCATCACGCCGTGTTTGCTTTTGGAAAGGGGTAGGAAACGTGGAACCCACCGTGCAGACACCTTAGACATGTGTAATTCGTCATGAACAGTTTTCCAGTCACTACCATAACGAAGATGAGTCTAATTCATGATAATTTGGAGGGTTGCTTGCCTATCTACAAGGACGAGACTCCACTTTCTTCGCTCTGACAGCATAATCTGTGAAGGACAGTTTACCAGTTCTGGCTCGTCTGTCAGGGAAATGTGACCAGTTTAAAAATTCATTTTCCACCTCACAAAAGTATCATCAGATGGGCAATCATTGCTATAAACAGCTGTCGTCTCATCATGGATTTTCTGGGAAATTTTGCCCTTGAAATCCGAGGGATCAATGATGACAGTGAAAAAAAGATTTTCACTGTACCATAAAAATTACCACATGATAATAAACCTTTACAGTACCCTCACGTACACCTTTCATGAGAAGCTTTTAGATTTGTTAATAATGAGCTTGTTATTGATATTGGACATAATCACGTCAAATGTAACTTATTTGTGTATTTTGTATTTTTTCAGAAAACTCTTTCGTAAGGGTAAAATCTCCTGATTTTCTGAGATAGAAAAGCGTGTTTTAAAACAATCTCTATAACGTTCTTCATTCCATATTTCTTTTCCTCTACTGCTCATGTTTTCAATATGGGTTAAATCGATGAACTTGCTTTATGGAGTGTAGAAGAAGTGGGAAGAAATGTGTGCATTGTATAAGGGTATAATCAAATTTTGTGAGCAGGCTACTGTTGTTCCCATATATTTCGTGTAATTAGTTTGCAGTAACCATAACCACACTCCCCGATACAGACCACAAACCGGTGGTTCATTTCAGCGGTTAAGCGATCTGGCAATACTCTCTGCAGTAAGCGTACTTTTAATGGCTTCTGTAAGTTTTAACATAACTTACACACTTCTCATCAGTTCTTAGTTGTTTATAATGAGTTTAGAATATCACTCCATTTTTACTTTCTCAACTACGCACTTCAGTAGGAAAAGTACGTATTTTATTCTACTCAAAACTTTGCTATTGAATCTCATAAAAATACATGTATTGAGGCCTCTGCATCCAAAAAACTTCGCATGTATGTCTGTGCGTCTGGATACCTGTGAACGGCATAAGTGCTTCAAATTCCTTATGTGAAGAAGTACTTCAACGAAACCATTTCACTGCAAAGTATCCTTTACACGGAGAATTTCTGGGATTTTATTTTCTCGAAAGCCAATTTAACATTTATCAGTTAAAGTACCATACGTTTAGGATATTTTCATGATACATGAACCTTCTGTGTCTGAAATATGAATTCCCAATATTCTAAATGATGTTTGCATACCTTTTAAAGGGATACACACAATCTTACTACTCAAGAATGCTCATCGCTTTAAAGCTGTGACTTGTGTCAAATACACTTTCTCTGAATTAAGCATTCCTGAAAAAAATGCATGTTATTGGTTTAAAACTTGAAATATATAGTTTTTTTCCCTGACAGGAACGGCCTCTTCGCTTTCTTTATTTTTCCCCTCTTAATGAAAAGAGTATTCAATATCAAAGTCATCATAATATATCGACATGTTCTCTACAATTCGACTATCGCTTTACCTACCAGGTTTACAACGAAAAGTGTAAGAAAATTTATCTGTAAACAATAATAAGGTTTTAGATGGTTAACTTGAAAAAGAGTAACAGTAAGTACGCAGAGAAAGTCCTGTAAGCGTAACACATCAAATACCGGTTAAAATGTTTGTGTGTGCTGAGTATTAGGAAATAAGAACTATGTATTGTTAAACCGTGGCTACCAACCTAGTTGACGCGGAGGGATTGGCGCTACCGAACTTTAGCCCGTCAGCTAATTAGTGTTGTAATGGTCATTCGCGTATACTAAGTTTTCCCTATATCATACGAGATATATGAAAAAAAAAACCTTAAAATTTTACAATTATGCGAATTTCAGGAGAATGAAGAGGATTTCACAGGTTATTCGCTGCAAATTCAATTTACGCATGTCCTTTGTAATCCAAATATATAAGGCATACTTGTCTCTCTGTGTATGCCACCCTTAGTACAGATTTCTTTCGGCAATTAATGATGTTCACAGTTTGGCGTTGTGTTAAGATTAGGTGTGTGATACTCAGGGTGATTATTTTAAAAATTAAACTTACATTGTTATATATACTTCCGGATTTCAGGAAATGGGGAATAATCCTGTCTAAAAAAAGACATCCACTCTCCAGGCGGGAATCGACCCTGGAGACCTCTGGACCCTAAACCACGGAGTTGGAGGTTGTTTTCATAATATTCAAATTAACAAAACGTGGCATATGCTGAACACAATACCAAATTTGACATTTGTCTGACATCTCTTTATTGACAAAGGCAGTAGGCAGTTTTTTTTAAGTGATGTCTTCAATAAATCACTGCCATTATTATTTAATGCATAAACGATTCTGTTTTTAAAATATTTCCGATTCCTTGGCCAATGACAAATAGATGTTTTAACACAGAGGATATATCAGTATGCAAAATAAGCTTCAACATTCATTTTCTGCAACAGCGGAGTAGGTCAATTACGTTTACATGCTAGTTAAATGTATGTGCACAAAAGTAGAGTAAGCAAGCAGGCAGTAAACTGTTTTCTATGAGCTCTGCAACGTTCTGAGAAATCGCAAAACTGTATTATTCACGCGTACAATCGGTTTTGTATTCGTGTGCCCTCGCAGGGTGACACCTCTGGGGGCGAGTTGTGTTTTATTGAATCTCCGCGCACGTAGACTGCTCCTTCCTCACCCAGATTATTGTTCCGGTGTCCTGAAGTTGAGAAATCAGTTCTTGCTCCCACCTTCCCGTATGACTGATTAGGATCATTAGTATTTATGACGCATGAGATGTGGCAGAGTCGAAGTGTCGGGGGTTGGTTCTTGTTCTCACTTAGAGTAGAAATGGCACATAGATATCTTTCTCTCACTGGATTAGCAAGATTATTGCTAAAATAGAAATATATATACATATTAAATCTGAGCGTGATAAATAAACAGGATAAATTTTATTTTCCAAAATCATGAACAAATTCAAGAAATTGAACATTGCATCTAAGTTTTAATCGCAGTTGTCGTTCTTCACGTAAGCGGAACTGAATTTAGCAGATAGAACGAATGCGGACACTGCACAAGTGTAATATCCAATCCCTGAAGGATTACGCATTAGTACATCTTCTTTTAAAAGTTGTGAGAACTAAGAAATTTATATTGCGTTTAAGAAGCTCCTAATTGTGTATTTATAATCGTGTCCCATGACGCGAACACAGCGGAATGCTTATTAGGTTCTGAATAGGCTACTGCTTTATAGCAGTGGACAGGTAAGTTGAAGATCTTAGTGGTACGTATATAAGGGAGAGAATGATTGTTTAAAAACTATTGTTTTTTTCAGTTGTTTAAATTGTTTAAAACGATTTGTATTTCAACCAAATTGTTTTTTCAATTTATATAAATTGTTAAAATCAAATTGATAGAAATACAGGGATACTATTTATATTTTGAACATAATAATTAAAAAAGAAGTAATTTCTGATTGAAACTCCTTTACTCTTTTTCAGAACATTCTCCTTTAAGATCAATACAATTTGCATCCGTTTGAACCATTTGTCAAAGTATTTATTCCAGCCTTCTTGAGACACCTATGAGACATGGTTTTTGAAGGCATCAATGGCTACTTCTGCCGACGAAAATGGTTGACTAAGCAATTTATTCTTTATGTTCGGGAACAAAAAGAAATCATTAGGTGCCAAATCAGACTGTATGGCTGATGACTATCAGTTCGATTTTATGAGCCTTCAAATACTCTGTTGTCAGACGAGACGTGTGTGCGATGAAGAAAGATCCGAAAATACTTGGTTTTCCTTACTCCACTGAAGACTTCCGGAAAAGAATAAATGGTTGTGTATCATCGACATTGGCCGTCTTACGTTCCTCAAGGCACTGTTGCCACTGGCCAGATTTCTTGAAAAACCAGGCAACCATTTGCTTAGAAGTGCTTCGAGTGCGAACAACTTTTGTTGGATTTGATTCATCTTGAAGTACCCAAATAGTCGTCTGCTGTTTACATTTTGGCCCATATGCATAGATCCATTATTCGTCATCTATTACAATCTTATATACTTCTTTTGAGGCACCGTCATTTTATTTCTTAAGCATTGTTGTACACCAATGGACATGAGCGTCTTTTGAGATTACGTCAAATTATGTGGGATCCAGTGAGAGAAAACCTTTAACCGGCTAAATAACAATAGCGATATTTTACATATGCTGGTGAAACTGGTACCTAGGGTTGTCTCAATCTCACAATATGTCGCATGAGGATCGCAACAATGTTTTCTGGCAAAATAACTGATTTTGGAAGATCCTCACGAACATCATTGAGCGTATGGCAGCCACGATTAATGCTGTTATATCAGCCTTTCACGGTGGCAAAGGATGGAGCTTCGTGCCCAAATGTGTAAGTTAGTTGATCGATGCACTCTTGACTTGATAATCCACGTTCAAAGTCGTAATAAATCATTGCATGAACATTTTTGACGAGTTAACTCCATGTTTTTGTTGAAAATAATCAATTTTCAAGTTAATGTTAAAACAAATGACAGCATATTAGAAGTAGATTATGGTCAGTGATTTCAAACTTTCCATTGGAAACATCGGATGGCACCTACATCATTTAGAGTTCCTAAGGCTCAAAATATAAATAGTGCCCCTCGTATATAGCTTGCAAAACTACCTTTTTCTAGGTGTTTAAATTTAATTTGCGTTTTTCGTTTATGTTTCTGCATACTAGGGTGTGAAGTCGTTTTTTGTTTTCTTTTGCGTTAGGGTCTAACATCCTCCAACGTAAGTCATATTAGACGATGAAGTCGGTAAACTGATACTCAAATGAGCCCAGGGCCCATAGAATAGTTTTCTAATGTTCATCTTTCAGGATAAGGGAACGAAACCTTATCCGCATATTCAATCTCATCAAGATCAGCACTCAAAACCTCCTGAATGTGAGGTAGCTACTCTCACACTGCAGAAGGTGAAGTCGCGATTCGCTCCAAAACGGCCACGGAAATGTCAGAAGTATTTAAAATAAAATGGTACTATTAAAACGATTCCTGTCCAGAAGAACATTTTGATCACATTGCGGTGGTGTGAAATGATAAGTCAACTTTCCTTTATCACTATCACTTCATCATCTAGTTCAACGTTCACTGCCAGTATATGTGATCAAGTTTGATTTTCCATCACCTATCTTTCAGTGATAAAAGTGTGTAGTGAAATGCGCGCCTCTTCGGATGATTCACACGTGGGCCAATCAAATGTGAGACATCTGTATTTTCTCGCATTAGCAGCACTTAAAAAATTCATTTGTAGACAGGCACACGAGTCACACCAGAAACCCTCTTACAAACTCATTCACAAGGACACTTCCTTATATAGCCAATGAAATTTTCTACCTGATTACAGAATTTCTTAGTTTCCCGAAGAAGAAAAATTTCCTGAGAGCGTTACTATGTTTATTCTGGGCGAGAGCGCTATGAGAGGATCCATAACCGAAACTCTTGGTGGAGCTTTGTGCTTCACAAAAAGTCAGCTAGATTTATATAAAAGTTTGACTATAAACACCTGCCAGATAACAAAGTCAAGCATGGATTACATACACAAATAATAATCATTTTCCGGAACTCTAAATTAAAATGGCAAATTTTTCAATCATGCTAAGCCTTCTGGTGAAAGTTTTTATTTGGCTCTGACCATGTGACTTTAATGTCCTTACTGTCAATTATATTACCATCAATAATCAAATTATTGTACGGCCGCACCGTGGCTAAGTGGTTAGACCGCTTGGCTCTCACCAAGGCGGCCCGTGTTCGATTCCAGGCGACCGCAAAGTGAGATTTGTAGTGGACAACGCGGCGCTGGGGCGGGTTTTCTCCAGGATCTCCGGTTTCCCCCGCCATCTCATTCCACTGGTGCTCCATCTTCATCTCATGTATCATCAGTGTCATCGCCTGCGGTGCCGTTTGTAGTAAAAGTGGACGTTAAACACTACACATTTCATTTCAGATTATTGTACGGTATTTGTTGCTTTCGTTTTGCGTATATAGTGCAACAATGAGAACATTCATTACTGCTAATCACTCTTTATTGGTCTCCCAAGCGATACACTTGACACTTGACTCACTGTGGCATAAATTCAGAATAAACACAATGATCCCTCATATCACGCATCACAGCGGAACTCCGATTGTTGTATCACAAATTACTTTGCACAGCACGCAGTATTCTTTACTGACTTCTCCAGAATACTCGAACTTTTCAACTGCCTAGACGCGCTGAACTCCATTGCCTGATTGATCCAGCAACACCTCGCTGGTTGTCTAAGTAATATCGGTTTTTATTTTTTTATTTTGGTGTTTTAGAAAATTTATTCGGTTTCTTTTGTTTGGCAGTGCTATTTACTGGATGCCATAGCTAGTGTTGCTTACATTGCGAGCATGTATCGGTTTTCAGTTGTTAATAAATAATCACAAAATGGAGATGACAAAGTTTTATCTTGGAATTGTTTTAAAACACTACTGGAAACAAAATTATAAAGACGCTGCTGCAGCTCGTAGTATATGTAGAGTGGAAAGAGAATATGTTATTGAGCGTGTGGCACAACATGGTTCCAACGTTTCAACAGTAGAGACGAAAACACTAACGATTTACCACGTTCTGAAATACCTAAAGTATGTAATATTGAAGATACACGCCCGGTTTTACCTGAAAATAAGCAAAAAAGCTTCCGTCGGCTTTCAGAAGAACTTGGTGCATCAAAAGATACCATTCATCGCCACATTGAGACACTTGGAAAATCATCATGTAGATCTGTACCTCATGAGCTGACATCTTAACAGGCTGAACGTAGAGTGGATATCTGGCGACAGCTTACTTGTAATCCCATGGATGATAGATTTGTCAGGAGAAGTTGTCACTTGTGATCAAAAATGGGTTTATTACCGAAACCTTATGCCTGGAAACATTGTCTTGATCCCCGCCAACCTGCCAAAGTCATCGTTAAAAAAGATAAGTTCGGTCCCAAAGTAATGTGTGTCTGCTCAATTTTCAAGTTGTGATTCACTGGGAATTTGTTGCAAACGAGCGGGCGATTGATGTAGATCGTTCCTGAAACTTTGAACCGGAGATACCCAGCATTAGTTAACCGAAATAGATTTCTATTGCAACAGCACAATGCAACACCCCAGCTACACGAACAACTAAACGAACTGTTCAAACGTCAGGGGGAGGGGAAAGAGACAGGACAGTGCTCGTGATACCTTCCTAATCATACCCTCAGTTAGTGACACGAGACAAATGGGTAGGCGTGATCTAAATGCTTCCCGTCTGGCCTCTACCTGCCAGCTGCTGGTTCTCTCGATGTTTGGGTGGCACTGCTCCCTCCTCAAAGCTGGTCGTCCCGAACAGCACCATCGTAGCGGGCCAGGCGATCCAGGTGTACCACCAACATCTTCCCTCGGGGAACCTTCTGGATGCGATAGACCACGTCTTTAATCCTCTTCACCACCCGGTACGGTCCTTGCCATGGCTGCTGGAACTTCGGGCAGCGTCCCTTGGTCCGGGTAGGGCGGTATGTAAGTAGAGAGGGCAGAGAGAAAGAATGGGCAAAGTGGAAGTAACAATCATCTCCGTACTTAACACAAAAATTCAAGGACATGTGGGTTGTAGGGTAATTATAACTAATGTTCTGGGCGTAAGATTGACTCAGCTCTCCTTTAGAGCTATAGCTAAAGGAAAGCCGCCATTATAACAATTCTTAATGCTACTTAATATTTTCAGCGTTATTGCAATAATATGCCACGGGGGATTCCAGTAGTTGAAGCTGACATACTGATCTGCCACTAAATATACAAACGCTGCATATTGTTACGTTAAGAAATATTGCATCAGGGATTGCATTTATCCATTACCAAGGGATAAGGTTTCTTGGATTATCAGTACAGTGCGTCGCTGTCATCAGAATACTTATTCTCTGATTTTGCGTTAAAACCGTGATTCAAATAATCATACATACTTCATCAAGATATATTTAGAAGTATTCTTCATTGCTTAACACTTCGAACATGGAATATAAATGTATTCTGTTTTTCCCCACATGTTGGAAGTGACAAGGGAAAGTGAAAAGCGTGGACTTAGGCCTGCTATGGTCTTCACTAGCTCGGGGCAAAAGACGTGAAGGGGAATGGGGGATCAAACACTGTTTTTTCCATGCGTCAGCAGTACCCTCATCCCCTCGGAATCGGTGGAAGAAGGAATATCAAGTGCCATTGAACGCGTTTTTCCCTGACACGCTGAATAATTTGGCGTTTTCCCGTTTCGAAAAAGAGCTACAAGAGCTCTGGAATGTTAGGGCAAGCGTCATCCAGTTGGTCGCCAAATCGAACTATAGGATGCTGCGCATATCAGTGCATCATTATCCTTTCGTCAAGCGCAACAGTTGAGTCATCACTGCCCTTTGGAGCTGTGCGGTAATGAAGCAATGCAAACGTAAAAGGAAAGCTGTGAGAAAATTTCTTCATAAGCTACGTAAATGCATTATGTCAAATATTTAATAAATATATATGTATATAAATGTGTGTGCGTGTTCAGGGAGTCTCAAAACATTGTTTTCAGCAGAATGGAATTTAAAGATTACCTGTGACGTAACTAAATATAAAAACGAATCATGAAAATAAAGTTATTGAAAATTGACCTTCATGAGGTCCTTAGGTATTTACATTTTAATAACGTCTAAGTATTTTTATTTTCTTCTTATTTTGATGTATTATGGTAAATTTTTAACTTTTTAAAGATAGGTATTATTGCAATCTTTTTCTTCAAGTCTTTCTTTATCTCCAGTCATTTAGTAACCGTATCTTAATATAGATGGTGTTGCAAAGGCAAACTGGTGTTACCATCGTGCACTATCATCTGTAATTCATTGCCAGAACAAATTTTCGCATTGATTCATACGTTACTCTGATTTGACAGGCGTTTGACAGGAATGCTACACAAAAGTGTAATTAAGTTCAGGGATTATTTTTTATTTATCATGGCAAAAATTGCGATCATATGAAAGCGAAATTGGATTCTGCTTTTAAGGACCTTTCGCCATCTTTGACAAAAGTTAGATATTGGCTCAACGAATTTAAACTTAGTCAAGCATATGTTTTCATTGAACGCCAGAACGCCCGGCAGATACCTCCTAGAAGTAATTGGAAAGATCCACCATATGATTCTCGATGATCTTCGAACGATAGTTTGCAATGTGGTAGAGGCCATTGTCTATGGAATAAAACATTATTTTAAAATTCTTAAGTTTTGAAACCGATGAAAGCTGCATATGTCCATATTGAATAAGCCTGTGTGGCTTTCAAATTTGAAGCTATATTTGGAGCTGTTAAAGCAAATTCTGAAGGACCCTACGTGTCGGCACCTTCGGTGACACCTGCATTAATCACTATACTCCGTATACTAAGTAATAATATAAACAATAAGTTGCTTCCTGTCAATCTGTTCTAAAGAAGGCAAAGATAGTAAGGTAATAGTGATGAGCTTTTTTATTGTAGGAATGCGATGGGTGTCAAAGGTTTCCTGGAACCAGGAAAAACTGTTACTGGATACACCAATACAGACACATATAACTATAGAAAGTTATTTGACTTATTTTATCAGAATTTAAAGGATATACATCCCCATTTAAAAAAAAAAAAGAATATCTTGTTTCCCAAGATAAGACAGCGGCTTTTTCGTCCAGTGTTGCTGCCGACAAACAGTATGAATTATGCTATGAGTTGCTATCGCATCCCCAATATTCGTCCCACCTACCTCCCTGAAACACAGTGAAAAGTGTATATCGCTAAAAGAGGAGTATTTTGGGAAACAAATTATTTTAGATTAAAAACATTGGCGTACTCATTCCTTACACTGAGTTTATTGCAACACCCTCGTAAAATGTGGTTAACCATGATTTCCGGAAGTTGCAGTATTTCTAATAAATGTCCCATAACATCACTAACTAGTAAGAATAAAATTGAACTTCACAATTATTTTTATTGGTTTTTGATTCATTTACTGTGCAAGAATAAAATGTAGCAAATTAATGTAAGACGTTTTGAAGAAGAAAGTTTAATATTTATTAATTTTGTCTCCATATAGGGCTGGTCCTTTATTTTTGATCTATTATATGGAAGATATCCGTATAGAAAATTATTTAACCATTGCACCCTGTTAGGGGTCATTCCTGCAGTCAATATACTCTATGTAATTGGCAGAATCTCGACGTTATGTATACATATGCCTCTCTGATCTTTCTTATACCTTTTAAATGAATAATCACATAATTACGCTTTAAGCAATGGCATCTTTTAAATATACAATGACTTATTATTGATAATGGGGTCATAAAATACCATAAAGAGGTCCCGAGTTCAAATCTCGGTCAGGTTGAGTTACCTGGATAAGGTTTCTTCCGGGGCTTTCCTTCAAGACAAATGTCGCGTAACTTTAAGCTCCATAGACCCTGGACTCATTTGAGCATCATTTCACCCAATTCATTCACGGTCCGATATGACTTAACGTCGGAGGACGTAAATTACACAAAAAATACCATATAAAGGATTTACATTACTCTTACGCTTCTTTTATGTAGGATTATTTTCTGGTTTTAGATTTATCCAGATAGTGCCGCTACTTTCATATTTGAACGTAGGATAGTGCTTTGCATTCACCAAACGATTGTTTATGATGTCATTTTTGACGTTATTCAGTAGTATAATATTCTCAGAAATATGGCTCTTAAATACACTAAAGATCATCAGAGATAAATGCTAGTAGGTGAGAGGCAAATCCAGAAAGTGGTTACATATGATGCGGAAAGTGATAGTATTGGAAGTGTGGAAAAGGTTTCTGAAATCTTTGACTATAGAATACATGGTGATGGCATTACAAATGGAAATGATAATATAATTTAGATTACCATTCAACTGAAATTTACCACGTGAAGTTTTAGGATTATTTTGAAATATATCTTCAAAAGTAAGAGAAAAATTGAGGTAAAGAAAGGTGCATTTTAGTATTTCATTATTAAGGACATGAGAAGAGTTATATGTGATAAAACCAAAAACCATTCAAAGAAATTCAAAGAAAAATATGATCTTCAAGGATGGCGAGAAGTAGATTACATTGAATAGCTGCTTTTCTGTTGGACTGCGTTCGATGTTCAAAGATGCTATGCTAAATATCTCCAGGAGTTCTGCTCTCCAGAATTTGTAATGACATTGTTTCATGCAACCACGAGCAGGGACCAAGTTTGAAGATATGCAATGGCGCCTTGCTTGAACGATAAATAGCACGAGAATCAAGAAAATAAATTTCTCGCAATAACGCCGAAACGATAAGACACTCTTCGACATCCTCACCGATGCTTGAATACATCGTACCAGGTGTGTACCATTTAGAGGATCACGTGGCGTCAAAGTCTACATACCAACAAAATATGGCCTACTGTGGACTGAGAGGAATAATATCTAGTAAATGCTTGAGTGGAAGTTATAGAAATATCATAGGCGACTTCTTCACCAAAACATAATGTTTATCCAAGAACTGTAAAGGGAGAATCTCATCTCTGCTACAATCCTGGTGAAATGCTAAATAAAATGTTGCCATGCAAGATTACAAAAGCGTTTTCCAGCCTGCTTGGATTCACAAAATAATACGTTAACGTGTCGTATGATCTAAAGATATGTAAATTCATCATTCTACTATCAACACTACATGATATATTTGACACCTGCCAAGATGAGAAGAAAACAGCCAGATATGTATTTATTCTATAAGATGACAAAATCTGGGGCAGATACAGGGGGCATGTTGCCAAAGCAATATTTAACAAAGGCTTTTTTTAGGAAGGAAAGTGAAGCCGTTGGCCCCGTGTCGTAGATTTACATGTAGAACAACCTCATGCCTGATAAAGAGACCTCTAAACAAAATTAAGTGGTCTTTCATATCCAATATACAGAACCAAAATAGTTAAAGAGCATCCACACATGAAACCCAATTTTAGTAAACATGGGCTCCGAGGAGTTGTTCTCTTGCTGCATTTTATGACTTGATACACATTGCAGCATTCGATGCACATCTTGCGGATGGAATCATAGCCCCTTCTGAAGATAAAAATAATAAAACAAAGAGACAGTTCCCAATAAACCTTGGTAAAGAAAGGGCAGGACACGAAGTAAGAAAAAGTCTTCAAACCCCCTAAAAAGAACAAAACCAAGAGATATAGTTGTATTTCAACACATGGTGCGAACTGTACCGAATGGAACGAAGAGATCCAGATGTGCCTCTTGTCCACGTGAAAAAAAAATCAAAGTAAACCTTTGGCGACTATGGTAAATTTTTATGCAGAAAACACATGACAAGAAAAAAGGACAGTGCCACAAATGTAATTCATCATTCTATCAGTTAATTCTCTTTTTGTATTCAAAAAGTAACAGCGCAATGACAAAACATTTCACGGCATCAGTAAAGCTTTTAACCTTTTAAATTTTGTTATTTAGATGTTCCTGTCTTTGTTTTGTAAAGGTAAAACAATAGAAACAAATAGTGTTAGTTTTAGTACCTAAATGACCACATAAGCTTAAAATGTTATTCCGGAAAAAATGATAGTGTAATACAGATACTTGGAGTAATATGGAAGAAATGGGCGTTTGTAGTGCGAATATAAGTTTACATTAAAAATGTGCAATTTCAAAATCCATTTCCCTAATCTGGGTATCGCATGTGCTAATAAAATATGACATAATATTAATTTTCTTTCTTTTCTATGTTAGCTTTCGTTCATTCAAAGTGTTCTCTGCAATGCAGTTTTCATCCAATGCCGTAAATATTCAAACTCTGAAAAATCAAACAATTAGATTATATTAGATTATTATATTAAGTTATATTACAATTTATTTTATGGATAAAAAGTTAAACATTGGTGACATTATTTGATTGTAGCTATGAGAGCAGAAACATTATTGTAGTTTTGCGTTTTGGTCGCATAAGTAATATTTTTGTGAAGTTCATCGGGTTAGATATTCATATGTGTCAGTAAAATTGAATTTTCAAACCTCATAACTTATATTAAAAATGTACTACATTAAAAATGTACGTAAGTTAACATTTTCAGCTTAAACTGATTGGAAACCTTTCAATGATGGATTCTTTGTCCTATCCTATGATGTGGCTTTATATACTGCTGTGGAATCCTCCCTTTGTGTCAATTGTCTGGTGTTATTCTTACAATGTCGTGTCGAATCTGGACGATTTCACCTGCCATGAGAGTGCGTAAGCTTTCACGGCAGGAGTCAATATTACAATTAATTATTTCCGGGCTGTTTTGCCGTGGTCTGTTGGCGTAAGAACGTCCAAATGTTTCGTCCACAACGCGGTCGAAGTTTCGCTGCGAGGAAACTTCCTCTCTCCGAGGAAACTTCGTCCGCGCCACTGAAGATGTCTACTGCAGTTGTAGACGAAACGTTTGGACGTTCTTACGCCAACAGACCACAGGAAACAGCTTGGAAATAACTAATTGTAATAAGATTTCACATGCATCTTTCTGTTTACCACGCCTGCTCGGAAGAACGATTGAGATTTCACCATCAGGGTATGCGTGGGTAGTTTAAGAGTAACACAGAAATTTGTATCTTTCGTTAGTTTTAATACTTAATACTGCCATACTGTTTCCGATGACAATTTTACAATTTTTTCCTCATAAAAACTTCGATAAACTATTATTTTTATCCGTAGATAAATGTTTTCTCTCACTTTATGATATATATTTCACCAATAATACATTTTATGTCTGCTTTCTTAGCCACACAACATTGTTGCAATCCGTCTTTTATTACTGCTAGCAACTCAGAAGCTTGTGGTACGCTAACGAAAAGCGTCTAATGCTACTTTTAAAAAATCCACTACCCTCTGACTTAATTCAAGACAATCATTATTATTGTTATCATTTTAATTCTTTATTTATTTATTTCTACATATTTTACCATTTTCCTATTTTGCATTTACTTTCCAATATACAAATATCTGTTTGTAATATAGTTAATCTTCATATGATAAATTTTATGTAGCATCAGACTGATGACGTCAACTGAAAGTCTATGACAACTACTGTTGTGAAATGAATTTCCGTCTCACCTGGATGGTGGATAATAATAAAAATGTGTATTACTTTGTAATATTACAAATTTCGAAATTGTTGAGTTCATAAAATGCAGAGTATTATAGTTTCAAAACTAAATATGTCGAATACTATAAGTATTTTCTTTCCTTATTATTTATTCGCTATGTGATTATCACTCAAACTGCTTCTTGCGGTGCACGTTTTAAACAACCTGGAACTTTTTTTTCAAGATAGTGTAATAATATAAGCAGTAATAATAATATAATAGTAGTAATAATGGGAATAATAGTAACAAAATACGAAAATTAATTAAATATGATTATAATAATGACGATAAGTAATGGGAATAAAATTCATTTTCAGTTAATTTTGGAAACACTATTTACTAAGTAAAATAGGAAACAAAGCAAACGTTTTATCGTTTTATTCATCTTATAAAGTAAATTTTATTACATTTTTTCAAATAAAATGTAAAATTTATAAACGGTTCAAATACAGACAATAGTTCCAAATTTTTGAAAATATCCTCACGCTCTTCTGTTGGTTCTTGCACATTAGGGGAACTTATCCACAAATTGATAGGAAATATTGGTAATTTTACTGGAGGATATCTTATACATAGCCAACATAAAGTGTAACACTATTTTCTGAATAATTGCTTGTGTCCCAAATTTCTTTTGAAATCATTAAAAAAGGGAACTGTGGTGGGGATAGTGCACCTATCGCCACAATGCGTCACACGCGTAAGATTACGAGAGGGGAGTGCAGTGGATAAGGTATCTAAAAACATATCTCACCCTCGAAGCCAGTATTGCAGCTCTTATAAACTAAGTTATAATTCTTACTATGGTAGTAGTCTCCATGCTTTTTTTGTATCTTAAATAGTACATAGGCGTTTGGAACAAAAACCTGTTCTCCTCCAGCAGGTATGATAACCAACTGTCGGCCTTTCGACATCGCTCAGAGTCCCTGTAACGAATTTCACTCCAGGCATATGGTCTACTATGTGCTGCATTGATATGTTTCATCCATATAAACTTTATAAACTTCACTTCGATATCTCCTAATATTTCGTAAATCCTTAAGCATTTTTGCCCGTATGGTGCGATGTTCGATTAAAATTTGTCTGTAACGCTTAGTGCTTTTTCTCCTTTTTTCCATATAAATCCTAGCTTCAAAAGAACTCTTCTTAATGTTCAAACACTGCCTTGGAATTCAATAGAATTTTGAAGCTTCATAAGCGCTTTCTTCAGAGTTGGTCTTTGTTTTACTGTGACTCGCCTAACTACTTCTGAATTAAAACATCCAAATTAGATTGTGTGCATGTTCTTAATGTTTGTTTTCTGGGCATAGAGATGGACGTTGTTGCACTAGCATCAATGGCTTTTCTTTCCTTAATAACTCTCCTAAACTGCTTTCAGACACGACTGATGCCTCAGATGCCCTTTCCCAGATTTTTGTAGCAGACATAGACCATTGTTCCTTTTTTATAAATCTATAGATATTGGTTATTACTTCTCGTGTTTTTAAATGTAGCACATTTCCTAATGTGCTGCTGGGAGGCATCATTTCTATATGCTCTCATGGAACCAGGAGAAACGCACATTTTGAAACAAGCTGTAGTATTACCGAGTAGCTCTGCACGTGTTTACTCGCTCGCAACTGATACACAACGGACCCGCCCTTCCCTCAAGTTGCAACCGTTCTGAGGTGGGCTCGTCCTGATACCACTGCGCATCGCTCTCCATCTGTCAAGATATAAAAATACATCTGTAACGTTCTTTAACCTGTTAGGTCGTATCAGAAGGTGGATGAACCAGAATAATTGTAAACGTTACTGAAATAGGTCGCAGTTCTCCAGAATACTGCTCTTTTGCAATCGAAAGTGTAAAAATACATCGTTTGAAAACTAATATACATCAGGTAATAGTAATAGTAATAGTAATTTATTTCCTTTCACATCAACAAATGGAAATACAAAATCAAGATTACAATTATAAAACCCATACTGAAATATGCCATATATTCCTAAATCCTGAAAATCCTATCATGTTATCATGTTGCCCACCATTGAATAGTAATTCAGCCCCCATACACCTAACCCTAGGTTTTTGTGTAATGGAGGCCCTCTGCTCCTTTTTACACTTTCTGCCATTTCACCTATCTCACTCTACATTTTCTCTTAATTGTTCTTAGCCATCTCTCTTTAACTTTCCCTAATTAATTCCCTATATTTCTCCTGTGCTTTTCTCCTTTTACTGACAACATTTTTCTAATTACTACTTCACCCCCCAAACTGTCCCATTTACGTAGCCAAGCCTGCTCTCTCCATATCTTTGTTTGACTACAATTTAATCTACAATGGAAATCTGCATTCTCTTCTCCACACAATGGACATTTATCTCGCTCCCTCTCCTGGCCTATACCTTTCAAGTTTCTCACTCCTGTTCTTGCCCAAGCAAAACCTTCTCGCCCTAACTTACTACATATATCTATATATCCTTCCCTCCCACAGGTTGTTTTTATTTCTCTATATAATCTCAGTGAGCTTTTGTCACTTATATTGGCAAAAATGTCTTGTCTGTCAATAACTTCTAATCTTAGCTTAATCTCTTTCCAGAAGCCTCTATACCCATACTCTGCATTTATCCAAGAATGACCCATACCTATCTGCTTCAACAAGTCATACATTTTTTGTGCCCAAGACCCATCCCAGTTACTTCTCTTTTGATTATGAAAACATTCTTTAATTATATTGCCATCTTCCAAGTTAGTGATTCTGTATAGATATTTCATTGCCCTTGACAAGATTTTAATTTTAGTAGAATGCCTGCCTAGTTCTAATTGTGCTGCCCCATTAGGTGATGCTATTGGTAATCCCAATATGTATTTACAAAAGGATCTATGCATTCTATCAGTCTCTCTCCAAGCTTCATCTATTCCCCAAACCTCTGATCCATGTAACATTCTATTTTCCACTACTGCCGTATAGATCCTCTCCAACCATTTGACATTTATATCCAGTAGTTTACTGTAGCATGATCTTATCACTACATCAGGTAAATTTCATGCAATAGATGTTTTAGTGAAGTTTTAACATCAGCACTTGATATCTTATGTTATTTATGCACATGTGTTAATAGTTTTGTAGAGAGGAAGAGAGACAATTGCGTCAATGAGGAAGCACCACTTTGATGTTATTTCTCTGTTGCGGTAACAGCTGAGCTTGTATTGAAAACATGCATATTGAGGTAGCATATGAACATTTTCTTTCAAATCTGGCGAACTCAAAGTATTCCTTCCGTGATTAGAAGGAATGATACTACAGGCAAAGCGTGGAGCCATATTGAATATGAAGGAATATGAACCAAGATAGATTTTTATACAAGCCTATTGCACATAAACGTCGAGTGTCAATCGACAAAAACGGTGGCTGCAATGGTAATTTGCTGCGTATACCAGGTGAGTCAGCTGCCCCTATTTACTTTGATCTGTGTAACCGGCAGTTTATAGTCTAATGTGAAAACATTCAACCTTTTAGCACAAAAGTCGTTATTGCAGCTGCGTCCTTCTGTTTGGCACTATAAGCACACAGCAATAATTCTTACAGCCCTGAATGACTACCAAGATGCTGCGAAAATATTAAATTAACGACGGATTTTCACGCATATAATACTAACAAGCTAATAAACGAATACTTTCCCAAAGGCGACATAGAACACATGACAGCTGACCGAGATGGTTAGGTACTGAAATATGGTGATGCAGGAGTTAGGTTCCAAACGACGCCACATTGCTTTAGTTTGTCTTTCTTTCTCCTAGTCTTTATTGTCTGTATTTTAGTTACTAATTTATTTATTGTTGCCATTAGTTCTCTTGTGAACTGTTGCATGTTGTGTGTGTTGAGTTGCCCCTCAGTTCGGCTGCATCATGTGGCATGGGTTTGACTCCTTGTGTCGTCAGCCTCGCCAGCGATAATTTAAAAATATCGATGACCTCGGCTGCTCTCGGAGTTATCCTAACATTCATGAATATAGGATCTGTGGCAAGGATCTCTTGATTCAGGACGTTTTGGATGGATCAATTGGAAAGAAACACAGTTTAATTATCTTCTGACGATCGGTTGTGTTTCAATTACTCTCGATATACATGTTAATTAGACGAACTCTAAATGGTAGGCTTCGCGCTGGCGTGGTTGTACTCCCGTGTGTATAACACGACTCATTGGATTGGCACCCAGCTACTAACTACCTTTAATTGAACGCGATATGTTTAGTTTACTCGTCCGTTCAGTTTGACCCACAGTAGTCAAAATAACCTTAATGAAATGGATTTCTGTCCGTGTGCTATCGCACGACGGTTTAGACTGGGCCTAGCCACCAATTGCTTTAATGAACGCGGTTTCTGTACGGGTGCAGTCGCACGACGGTCTAGCTCGACCCTCAGCTACCGACCGAACTTTAGATATATATTTGTTCCCAGATAGGTCATATGACACTTCGCTTTCCCCTTCAGTTCATTATTTTTAATTAGTTGGTCGGTAGAACGCATAGGGAGTCCCATTTACGAGAACCTCACTGTAGACCACCTAAGTTGTCCCCTTTCTGTCAAAGCTATGCTTGAAAATAACCACCGGGTGCGACCCTTAAAATTTATGGTTGCGGTCGGCCTTTCCTAGGGGAGAAAAATCCTACCGATTCAGAGTCCGCAACAAACTTCATAATGGACACAAGATATTTGTTTCAATACATGTGTATATTCCTTTAACATTCAATTAATCTTCTGTATATTCCTTAACAGTTAATCAACTCGAAGATGAGAGTACCGTTTCAAAACCAAAGACACAAAAATTACAATCCGATAATTAGGGACCTACTGGGATTAGCTCACTTTATAAGTTGTGGCGAGCACATCCTCTAGGCAGCTAGGACAGGCCCTTGCACTTCAAAGGAAAACTACGGCCCCTCTTTATGTCTATCACGTTTAACTTTGTAACCTTTATAATATATACCTGGTGTTGTAAACCATGTTACGTAGAAGCTTTTATTTTTAGAAACAAATCGATGACATTAAATCTAATAGATTTTATTTCACTTAGCATTTGTGAAATGTCTGAAACCTGGTTGAAAGCGTCAAGTACAATGCCGGCTATAAAATATCTGCTAAACTATACATTTATAACTATCTGCTAGTGGAAAACATGGCTATTATTTATTTTGTAGATACCTATAGTATTATGAAAATGCTATTTGTATCATAATATCAAATTATAGGCCTCATGAGGTAAAACAAAGGTAATAAATTTTTTGAGCTGAACACGAAGGATCAGAATCCAACTTAGAGTGGCAGAGTGGTAAAGTAAAATGTATAGGACCATTTATCCAACGGTAACTTGCGAGGGAAGCCTCCTATACGAATACGTAACATCAGACCTTAGACCTTAGCTTGGATCTATATACGCTTTTACAGCTTCATACTGTGTTTTCAACCGGGTTTGGTAGTTTTAACACAAATAAAAAACTGCATCCGTCATTACAATTACTCTGTGGGTTAAAAACTGCCGTACTTTGAGAAAGAAACTAAAACAATATACCTAATTTTTAGCACTTCAGAAATGACTGTACAACGAAAACACGCGAGACATTTTGTGTTCCAATGTTTTATCAACTGATGCATGTGATATGTTGTTCCTTCAGGGGCGTGCTTAAAGTTGTGTGTGAATGTACCTTAATGAATAAAGGTTTGCAAACGCATCTGTTATTGCTACTGCGGCTCTCTGTGTCTGGGTATGATGTTGTTGGAATCGTCACACATACTGATGTTGCATAGCACGTTGCATAACTGGTATAATTATTGACTAACGTTTCATATCAGGCATACAGCTCCCAAGTGCTCTATTTGTGTTTCGTCACTTACTGTACGCCAGGTTACTAATATTTCGTTATTTTATAAGCAAGATAGCAAACTAGTACAGTGCTGTGTCAGTGAAGGTCGATACGCATCAATGCTCTGTTATGTTGTGCCACTTTTATTTTCTACGCCATATATACCATCGCTTATTTTATCGTTATTTTCTTTTACATCAAACTAATGAATTAAAATGTTTGAACAATTCCTATAATATATTTATTCCACTTCTTTTTTACTCTTCGTCATATAGAAATCACGGGTACGCATTCACGCTGATCTTCCCTGTTAGCGTCTTCAGGAATTCTTCTTCTTCTTCTTCTTCTTCTTCTTCTTCTTCTTCTTCTTCTTCTTCTTCTTCTTCTTCTTCTTCTTCTTCTTCTTCTTCTTCTTCTTCTTCTTCTTCTTCTTCTTCTTCTTCTTCTTCTTCTTCTTCTTCTTCTTCTTCTTCTTCTTCTTCTTCTTCTTCTTCTTCTTCTTCTTCTTCTTCTTCTTCTTCTTCTTCTTCTTCTTCTTCTTCTTCTTCTTCTTCTTCTTCTTCTTCTTCTTCTTCTTCTTCTTCTTCTTCTTCTTCTTCTTCTTCTTCTTCTTCTTCTTCTTCTTCTTCTTCTTCTTCTTCTTCTTCTTCTTCTTCTTCTTCTTCTTCTTCTTCTTCTACTGCTTCTTCTTCTTCTTCTTCTTCTTCTTCTTCTTCTTCTTCTTCTTCTTCTTCTTCTTCTTCTTATTATTATTATTATTATTATTATTATTATTATTATTATTATTATTATTATTATTACTCATATGTGTAATTCCTTATATATAAGATATTATAGGGTTTAGAAAATAACGTAGTTAATTCAGGTTTCAAGCTTTTACGAGTATTTTTTGTGGTTTACTGTACTCTGCATGAAAAGAGAAGTTTGCCATTTGGCAAAATAGTTAAATGTTCATGGAGCTCTTGGTTAATGAGCGCATTTCTGCTGTTTTTATTTTAATTTTTTTCAGCACTTGATAAATGTTAGCATTTCTGTGGTAGCTGAATAAAGGATATCCTGCTGGTAATTTAAATCCAGATTTTATTTTCTACCGCTGTACCATTTAATTATTTCGCACGTTTAAGGCATTGGTATAGTCGTGTGACGTAAAATATAAAACAATGTGAGCTATAGGTGCTTTATAGTAAATTTACAAATTTAAATATGTACTTTGGAGTGAATTTGAGATGAGAAACTACGTATTTTGGCTCAATTTGTCCATGAGTTATCACAAAAGCAGCTATGGTCACAGAGGTCCCGAGTTTGAATCTCGGTCAGGGTGAGTTACCTGGATAAGATTTTTCCGGAGTTTTCCATTATCCTGATAGACTAATGTCGGGAAACTCTAAGCTCCATGGACCCCGGACTCATTTGAGGATCATTTCACTCATTTCATTCATCGTTCGATGTGACCTAACGTTGGAGGACGTAAATTACAAAAAAAAAAAAAAAAAAAAAAAAAAGCTATGGTCACATTGATCGCGATTAACTTTCTTTCTTTATTTTGTAATACTAAACAACGAAAAAAAAATTAAATATATTTTTAAGTACTTAACTTCCCGCCTCGGTAGCATAGATAGTGTCATGTCTGCCTTACGTCCAGGAGGTCCCGAATTCGAATCTCGGTCACGATGAGGTACCTGGAGTACCTGGATAAAGTTTTTTCCGTGTCCTAAAACGACGAATGTCGGGTAATTCTAAGCCCCGTGGACCCTGCCCTGCGCCCATTTCAGCATCATTTCACTCATTCCATTTATCGTCCGATATGCCTTAAAAAGTTAAAGAATGTAAATGACAAAGAGAGAGAGAGAGAGAGAGAGAGAGAGAGAGAGAGAGAGAGAGAGAGAGAGAGAGAGAGAACACTTGATCGAAAATAAAATACCTATGTCTCGGTTCTCTAATCCATGGGCCAAAGTGGGTTAAGAAGAAACATATTTACAAAGTAAGATATTTCTCTAATAATTTCCAATACCTTTCATATAACGGCGTTTGAAAGCTACAAACCAGAGAACTTGCCGAAAAAGAGGTCTTGAATTCTAATCTCGGTTAGGGTGAGTTTTCTCAAGGATTCTTTTTTTCGGGATTTTTCCACTGTGCTGAATGATAAACGCCGGGTCTATGAGCCCTGGCCTCATTTAAGCATAATTTCATCGATTTATTTCACCATCTGATATTATCTCCGACATTTTTTCCCCGTTTTCACTGGGAAAGTGGTGAAAGGTATTCCGGCTGATTTTCTCTTCCTTATATGCAATCATAGTTGTAAGTTACCTTTAGTGCTATATTGTACGCAGATATTCTTTACTTTAGTGGAGATCAAAGTTCATCTCGTTCCAGACAGGTGATCGTTGAGTGGAAAACTAAGTCAGCTATCTAAGTCAATCGTTACGTAAAACTATTCTTTCCCGGCGAATAGGGACATAGCCTGGCTTACCCTCAGTTTTAAGATAAGCGAAGTGTTGCGTGGCAGAGCTTCGTTTCTAAATAATTTGGCACAAATCGCTTAGCTTATCTTGACAATTAAACAAATGACTATCAGAGATCGCAAAATATTCCAATGGAACTTGGTCGAGAATAAGATCATATAAGTTTTCCTTATATCTTGAATGTGTAGCAGAACAAGGTTTATTCGAAAGGGAACATGATATGGATGTAAAACAGATTAAGAACCATATGATTTAAAACGATGAATAGCATATAATCTTCAACAATTTTTGTAGAAGTATTGTCAATGGCAACCTAACTAAATTTGAGTTCCTTTTAAAATTCCGAATTACTTTGCTGGTTTTAAATTCTTCAGGAAACATACCATATCTTTAAAAAAACTAATTGGAACTTGGTCCATAGCAGAATATAATATATTTTTCAGTTGTAGTATTCAATACCTCCTCTTATCTTTCTAATATAATGTGCGAAGAAACTTCTTTAAAATTTTTGATGAATTCCTGAAAATTTTATTGGATTTGTTGAATAATAATAATAATAATAATAATAATAATAATAATAATAATAATAATAATAATAATAATAATAATAATAATAATAATAATAATAATAATAATAATAATAATAATAATAATAATAATAATAATAATAATAATAATAATAATAATAATAATAATAATAATAATAATAATAATAATAATAATAATAATAATAATAATAATAATAATAATAATAATAATAATAATAATAATAATAATAATAATAATAATAATAATAATAATAATAATAATAATAATAATAATAATAATAATAATAATAATAATAATGATAATAATAATAATGATAATGATAAGGATAATATTAATAATAATACATTTTGCATTATATATTATTGTCCTCCTCATACAAAACGAATTTTAAAAAATCAAATATAATAATCACTTTATTTTCAGTAATCCAGAGTAATGAAAATAATCATTTATACGAATTCTGCAAATACACAACATTAAGCAAAATTTAGTCAAATCGGATGCTATTCGCAGAGAATTCAGTATAATTATGCATTTTGTGATTCAAATATCTTCACTGTAGCCATTTTTATGAAACAGGAAGTAACTTAAAGCAATAGGAAGGGCGATTTACTTTATAAACTTGGCGTACCATCCTTGAAGATTATAAACCAAAACACCATTCTGTATTTATGCGAAACCTACTTTTCGTGTTGCTGTTCAATCTCTCTCTCTCTCTCTCTCTCTCTCTCTCTCTCTCTCTCTCTCTCTCTCTCTCTCTCTCTCTCTCTCTCTCTCTCTCTCTCTCTCTCTCTCTCTCTCTCTCTCTCTCTCTCTCTCTCTCTCTCTCTCTCTCTCTCTCTCTCTCTCTCTCTCTATCTCTCTCTCTCTCTCTCCCCTTCTCTTTCTCTCGCTCGCTCTCTCATACACATAGTTTCCTTTGGATTCAAGAGTGTTTAATGCGTGTATTCCCAGAAAAATTTCCATATGCAAGGTTTTGCAAATATTGCAATGCAGTGCTTTTACTTTGTATAAAAAAGTGTCAGAGGAAATAAAAACGGTGAAAATATTGAAAGCGTAAAACAAATAACAGCGCAAACCTCGGAAATACCTAAGGCCTTAATTTCTTGTGGGGTAAATGGTATGCTTAAGAGAATGTACCTATATTTTTTCTGTTAAGGTTTTGTAGGTTGATATTTTATTAATTGTATATTTGAAAAAATTAAACAAGCTTGGTTCTAAATAAAGATAATTTGACAAGTTATCCTCAAGACATTTAATATTTGGTCATTAAAATACCCTAAATTGTTCAAACAAAATTATATGAAAATAATTGTCTAGGTAAACTGCAGGTTCGTGTTATGCGTTCTACTTGGAAATCTAAGTCACAGTTCTTTGTAAAATGTGAACTAATATACCATTTTTGCTGTTAAAGCAACTTTCATGTCCGAGTTGTGCTCTTCGCAGATACTGGCAGACGCAGAATAAGCACAGTGAGAGAACCAGCGAAAGTCCAACTAGAACGAAAGTAACACATTGGGATATATTGGCTGACTAGAGCAACTGCATATACAAGCTGTCTTTATATGTTAGCATGTCGGGGATAGGTCACGTGCTCCTGTCTTGCACGTGGGGGTGTCAAGCGCTGCTGGTGTTGTATTAATGGTGCAGTAGGAGACGCGCACCGGGTCCCAGGCGACCGCTTGAGGAGCAACCTCGTCTTTGCATTTTGGTTACGAGACATGGGCGAATTATTGCTTCATAAAGGAAATACGTTACGGCCCTTGACAGGAAATAAATGATACAAGTTTGTTTCCTGTTGGCGGGGGAATGTTTGCACCATGTAGTCTGGGAGACCGAAGAACAACAAATCAATAAATGAAACACGTCACCCGTGCTCGACAAATATAATGGGCATTCAGAATACTCAGTGTGTAGTATTATCCTTCAACTCGTATTGACTTAGCAATAAACTTCAGACTAACTAACATTTTTACTCCATTTTATGTATTTACATGTAATTTTATTTATTTCTTGCACTATTTGTTAATTATACTATATATAATCTCTGTATTTCAACTCACTTACGTGAGTTACAGTCGAATTTGAATTCCAGCTTCACTTCTCGTTATATATACCTATAATAACATCGCAGTTGCGTAAGTCTCAATTAAGTGGCATAAGTAAATGGAATTTTATTTAATTTACCAAGTGCCTCTGTGGTCGAGTGCTTAGCGTGTTTACTTTTCAATCCAGTGATGTGGTGGTCGATTCTCGGGTGGAACAAATTATTCTCTATTCTTCATAGAGTCTAGAAGTAATTTTCAGCAAGAATCGCCTGAGAGACAAAGTTTAAGGATATATAATTAAAACCTATATATATATATATATATAAAATAACTCTAAATGATAAAAAAGCTAAATAAAATCAGGTACTTAAGAATCTTGTAGAGGAGCAATTGTTTCTGAGGCAAAGCCCACGATATCACCTTACACCTATGTATAAGTGCAACAAACAGAAATTACTTATTCAAAGATGTATTTAAGATTGCTCAAATAAGACAAGACTATAGTAGAGTTAAGGACATGTAAAATAACTCCTATGCTATGAAATTCTGCCACGCCGGTGGTGCTGGTATGATCTTTGCAGTTGACGGCGTCATTAACAAACGAAATATGTTTTGTTTTCAAAGGGAATTTCTAAAGTTCACAAAACAAAACAACGAAAATATCTCACTTTCTTTTGGCAAAATTGTTACACATGAACTGGTAAATGTTACGTTTCCAAAATGATTTGTTATTTATAGCATTCTAATGGTGAATATTTTGAAGTTACAGCAACGGCTCTTTGCTATTATTCATGAACTACGTCAGTTACTAAAAGAAACACTATAGTTCCCATTTTATTGCAAGCATATGTTTGTTGAACTATTGCTAAAACCTTTACTTGAGCTCAATGTTTTGTTTTTTTCCACTTATTGGCTTTAACTGCAATGGTCATATCGGGGTCGTTCTCCTATTGAATGTATCGCCTATTGGCGATGGTGTTAAGTCTTAGACGTTGGGTTGTAGGTACTTTGGATTTGTTAATCATTAGACTTCACACACATTCGCATTCTCATTCGTACTTCCAGATTCTGGGGAAGATGGGGAATCATCTTGGTTGAAGAAAAATACCTACCTCCAGCCGGAAATCAAACCCGGGACCCCTCGCACGGCAGGCAGGTGTTTTACCGACTGATCTACGGTGCCAGACCGGCTCAATGTTTATTATTACCAAGAAAAAGGAACTTTAAGCACTGGTTTGCAAAACATCTTACCGTGCGCAAAGTACACAAAGACGAGTGAAAGGGGTGTGTTAACGGTGGTGAAAGAGTTCAAAGCAAGTAATAGGAAGAGTTAGTGAAGAGTGGAAGAGATATCAAGAGGTAGTGAGATGAAGATAAATGGAAGAAGTCCTGGTATATCACAATAAAAGCTAACTGTGTACAAACGATGCAACGTTTCGAAGATAAAACACTTCCAAATAAAGCGGATCATTTCATCAGAAATCCATGAAAAGTCATGTAATTACTTAATGGAAATCCACTTGTTTTAGAATACAGTATAAGGGTCGTGCCGTAGGTTTAAATGTGGTAAAATACCCTATCATATCAACGTGTGATGGTCTCTGTGAAACCGCAAAAAGCACGTAAGCTTAAACTTTATTGTTCCAAAATCGATGTATAACAATCAGGGTAATGGAAACAGGAATCTCACACCTTAATAAGCATACCAATTTATTAAGGAATTAGATACGATCTCCTACATTCACGTGACTTTCAACATCTACTATGGCTTATTTTTATATACATATGAGTCGTTCTTATTAGCAAGTTTTTTCTATTTGCTTCAAGTAAAAGAGATTAAGAAAAGTGAGCAATGATCACTTATTTAAAATTTCTGACGTCGGGAGAAATCGAATGTGAAGTTCCCTAAATGATTAATATTTCCAATAATATTTCTCTGTCTTTCATAAAACATTCTTGGGAATATTTACGAGTTCACCATCGTTTGACATGCAAACAGGATTTTCCATTGAGGCTCGCTTTAACTTTTAGAAACCTAAAACGAATTTGCATTAAAACCACTTATGCAAAGCACTACCTGGATTAACAACTAAAAGCAGAATAACATTCATTATTATTATTATTATTATTATTATTATTATTATTATTATTATTATTATTATTATTATTATTATTATTATTATTATTATTATTATTATTATTATTATTATTATTATTATTATTATTATTATTATTATTATTATTATTATTATTATTATTATTATTATTATTATTATTATTATTATTATTATTATTATTATTATTATTATTATTATTATTATTATTATTATTATTATTATTATTATTATTATTATTATTATTATTATTATTATTATTATTATTATTATTATTATTATTATTATTATTATTATTATTATTATTATTATTATTATTATTATTATTATTATTATTATTATTATTATTATTATTATTATTATTATTATTATTATTAATTATTATTATTACTATTACTATTGTTGTTATTATTATTATTGTTGTTATTATTATTATTGTTATTATTATTATTATTATTATTATTATTATTATTATTATTATTATTATTATTATTATTATTATTATTATTATTATTATTATTATTATTATTATTATTATTATTATTATTATTATTATTATTATTATTATTATTATTATTATTATTATTATTATTATTATTATTATTATTATTATTATTATTATTATTATTATTATTATTATTATTATTATTATTATTATTATTATTATTATTATTATTATTATTATTATTATTATTATTATTATTATTATTATTATTATTATTATTATTATTATTATTATTATTATTATTATTATTATTATTATTATTATTATTATTATTATTATTATTATTATTATTATTATTATTATTATTATTATTATTATTATTATTATTATTATTATTATTATTATTATTATTATTATTATTATTATTATTATTATTATTATTATTATTATTATTATTATTATTATTATTATTATTATTATTATTAATTATTATTATTATTATTATTATTATTATTATTATTATTATTATTATTATTATTATTATTATTATTATTATTATTATTATTATTATTATTATTATTATTATTATTATTATTATTATTATTATTATTATTATTATTATTATTATTATTATTATTATTATTATTATTATTATTATTATTATTATTATTATTATTATTATTATTATTATTATTATTATTATTATTATTATTATTATTATTATTATTATTATTATTATTATTATTATTATTATTATTATTATTATTATTATTATTATTATTATTATTATTATTATTATTATTATTATTATTATTATTATTATTATTATTATTATTATTATTATTATTGATAGTGGTGGTAGTAGTAGTAGCAGTAGCAATATGTGGATAGTGCAGTGCTAAATAAGCCTTCCACTTCGACCTAACATCTTGAAAATAAATATTTCTTTTTCTTAACGACGCTATCATTGGCAGGAATATTTTCAGCGTTAACATTAATAACCATCTTTTTTGAAATTAGGACAACTGGACTGACAATGGAACGAAATTTGAAAAATTTACTGGAGCCATTTAATGATTTTTCATTTATTTAAATCTTATTTCTTTTTTCTTTTTAATTGATTTCTGTTTAAAACTGTAAGCAAACAGAAATGCCTTGTTTATTTTTTATGTAGCAAGTGTATGTCATAGATGGTGGAATATTCCGTCAATATATCGAACCTGCAGCATTACTCCATGATATTGCTCCCCCCCCCCTCTAGATCCTAACAAAGAAGAACTACTATGCCACAGCATAGCAGTTCCTCACACATCGTGAGACAACTGTTATTGAAATATACCAATTTTCGACCAAGTAGAAAGGAAAATATTGGAATGTCCGTTATTTATCGTCTCTAAGAATAGTAGTGTTGGATATGTAGTGTCTACAGTAGTATTAAAAAGTGTACTGCAGTAACTACTCACAGGAGTTGTCAGTTCAATTTTCTCTATTGAAGCGGTTATAAGTTACGGATGGCGACATGCTTAGGATTATGAAACAAAAGAAATGAAACCAACACAGAATAATAAAAGCTAAGAGAAAAGTGGATTAAAATATAAATGGAGTCTGAGGTGCGTTACTGGAGTTTATGACGTACAGACGGTTACATGCATACGTGTGTTGGTTTTCGGAAACTTCTGAATGTTTATTCTCGTAGAAACTTCGCGACTGCTATTAACTTTCTTCCAGTTCCCCTAAGTGCAATGCGCACTGCAAGTCTTCATAAAATATCCCCCACTTACGTGCTTCCAACGGTTGTCACGTAATTTATTACTCATGAAAAATGTAGCGAAAATAATCTAGGTGTTCAACGGCGTCTAGACTGGAAGAATCAAGCTCGTATATTATGACCCCTATAATGGAGAGAACTGTTTCGAGGGGACCGCGAGACCCATTGCTTTAATGAGTGTAAAACTTGCCAACAAATGGTAACACTACGTCACAGTGAATAGGAATGTAACATTTCTCAGCAAAACTTGGGTAAGTAAGCGATGTACTTCTGTTCCAGCTGAAATTAGGATCAGGAAGTTCACTGTCCGTATTCCCGTGTTTCATACCTGTCATGTACAGTTGCAGTCAGCTATTTCTAGGAAAGAGAAAACTGTTATTTTTCAGAAACTATTCCGACCGTAACAGTTGGATATAAAGTTTCAAATAATCGAAACAAATAACAATCAACTACGCCAACTTTCTGTTACTACATAAGTACATATAGTCATAACAGCAAAGTATTTTTGGTCTAATAATAATTTTCATATTTGGGTTCCTTCATAGTTTTTCTTTATTTTCTATCGTATGCAGAAGTAAGAAAGAATAACAAAGTAACCAACAATTAGGGGTTTAAACAAATATGCTAAATTATACACTCATTGTTGATACGTTATATGCGCACTTTTAGATTGTTTTATGTATAGTTTCCGATTCAAAATGATACAATTTTTTACGCAAACATATACTGAGAATCCGATAACACGAAAATCGATTACTTCAATTTCTTTGTTAGTACTACACATCTCAAAGTTGTATAATTTATGCTTCACTGCATTATAAGTTGTCGGTGATAAAACTTATGGCATATGCTGTCACAGCAACAACCATTGGAAAAATACACAGTATTAGTTGGTGCAAGTTGAAATGATTAGAAACTTTAAGATTCAGGAGGCAGCTGTCACGTAGTAGTTAATATTTAGTAAACTGTTACACGATTTTGAAAGAAACTTGCAGGCAATTTTGAAAATAAGCAAGCTATAGACGGAGCTTAGGAACAGGGAAGCTAAACGCATAAAGCTAGTGAAACGGTTCAGAAAATGTACTTCGTATAAATGTACATAAACCTATAATATAAATACTGTCGCAAAGGCGTTATCTACGATAGCGGGGCTAGTGTACACAAAGAGCCGGCAAATAAAGATAGCTGAGATAAAGGACTTGCCGGCGTAGATTAAGTTAGTTTAGTTCTGGAAGGTGATATAATATTCGGTTTCTTTATTATTCCGGAAATATCTAGAACTTATCAATGAGGTATTTAAGAAGGCGACGACTCACCAAGAGTCATTCGCGAGAATCGTCGTAAGCAGAAAACAGCTGTAGAGTGTAGTTGTAACGAAAACAGATGTTGTAACAGGAGAGTTGTTAACAGATGTAACCAGAACGCTGTTTGTTATTGTCATCGACCTTGGTAGATTCTGTTGTGTATGTGATGTAATGTTGTTACGTGAGAATTGAACAGTGTGTTTCTACGCAAATGAAGAAAAATTCGAATTTCGACAAATTGGACTTTTAATTCTAGGAACCCACGAAGTCACAATTCGTGACAGGAGTGGGATATTACCACCATGGAGGCTGCATCGGAAAAGATTCTACAGAAAATGGAAGAAATGACGGCTAACGACAACCTCGCCGCAGAGCTGAAAGAAATGAAGACGGCTAACGACATCACCGAAAAGTTGGAAGAAATGAAGGCTGAATTGACAAAGAAGACGGAAGCGGCGAATAACATGGCCGCAAAGATGGAAACAGCTAATAGCAACTTGGCCGCGACGATGACCGCGAAGATGGCCGAATTGACCACGGAAATGAAAGCGGCGAACGAAGCCCTCGCCGCCAAATTTGAGACACAGTTGGCCGGCGTAGAGACGGACGCCAAGGAGCTAGGCCAGTGGAAGGGTCAAGTGGACAAGCGCGTCGAAAAGACCATGTTAACGACCTGGAGGGGGAAGGTCGACAGCAACACAAAGTCCCTGAATGCCATGGTAGAGGACATCGTCGGAAGGAGGTTGAAGGACTGGAAGGCCGACGCCCCGGTTCGCGACATATCTCCGCGCGAGTTACCTTCTAAATACGACGGCGCGACAACTTGCTAAGGCTTCCGCCGCCCGTTCGACACAGCGGTCAAGCACAACAAGTAGTCACCGGAGGAAGAGGCTTCACAGCTCATAGCCAGCCTCCAGGGACGGGCCGCAGAAGTTCTGAACGCGGTTCAGACAGCAGCGGCGCCCAAGGACATCTGGGAGGCCCTGGAGAATCGCTTTGGAAACAACCGCTTAGCCGCAGCGTATCGCAGCCAGCTGAAGTCAAGGTCATAGCAACCAGGAGAAACGCTGCAGGAGTTCGCTCTGGCAATTGAGCAGATGACCAGTAAAGCCTTAGTTGACCTCCCACCAGAGTTCGTATCCCGGGAAGCTGCCTACACATTTGTCGACGGGGTATGAGACACGGAGATTCGTCAGCGCCTAATGCTCGGCGATTACAAAACCATCCACAATGCACGAACGGCAGCATTGAGGATGGAGGCGGCCAAGGTGACGGCTACCCCGACTTCCAGAACAAAGAGTGTCCGCTATAATGGAGACCGAAGACCAGTCCAGGGTCACCGGCGAAGACCTAGTGACCTGTGTTGGGGGTGTTGACAGCCGGGACACCTGGAGAGAGACTGCCCACATCAGGAAGAGCAGCCGGAAAACGAGTAAGGCCCGGCTTGGAGAGGAGCACGTCGGCGCAATCACCACCATCCCCTCGAGGGACACTGCACGCCGTCAGCTGGCGTATGGAAGACAGCCTCATCGAGGACGGTTGGGTGAGAGGGAAGTCGTGCCGCGTGCGCGTAGACACTGTGGCAGCCGTGACCATCATCAGAACTGACGTAGCCAAGGGTTGCTGCCGGGGAAGGCAAGCCGATCATACCAGCTAGTGACGGCATCGGTCGACACCTTGCCTGTGAAGAAGGAGGCCCTACTGCAGTTGACCTTGGCACAGGGTGCCGTGCGTCAGTAGGTGTCCGTCGCGGAGGTGGCTGAGGAGGTGATACTGGTACTGGATGCCCTCAGCAGTCACGAGGCGACGGTCGACGTCGGCAGATGGGTCCTGCGGCTCAATGGAGATGAGGTCATAGCCCGGCAACCCGAAGAGCGACTTGGAATCTGCAGGGTCGTCCTGAGGGAAAACGTGGTTGTCCCCGCAAGAAGCGAGGTGGTGGTGACGGCGCGACTGAAAGGTGAGCGAACCAGGAACATGATGCTGAACCAGAAGACACCTGTGCACGGACTCTGTGTAGCCAGGACTTTATTGCCGTGCCGAGAGGAGGTGCTAGTGAGGCTGCTCAACCTGAGACATCGATCACGACATCCTGGCCCGAACGGGGGCTGAAGACATGTGAGAGCCTTGGCCAGCGTAACCGCCATCGACGAGACACAGGAGCCGGTGCCGACGCAACACCTGGGGCCCCGGCTGAAAGGCTTATTGGAGAGGGCAACCGACAACCTGATCCCAGAACAGCCCGAAAAGGTTCGGCAACTGGTGAGACGATACCAGCGCGTCCTCAGCCAAGGTAGAGAAGAAATACTGTGTCACACGGCGAAAGCTACTGGCGTTAGTATAGACCTTGGAGCACTTAGAAAAATACCTGTACGATCAGCCATTCCACCTGAGGACTGACCACTCCGCCCTCACCTGGCTATTGAGCTTTAGGAACCTGGAAGGCGAGACATCACGTTGGGTCCAGAGGCTGCAGGAGTACGATTTCACCTCTGAACATCGCAGAGGGAAGAGCCACGGTAACACAGACGCCATGTCCCGAAGACCCTGCCCAGAGGAGTGCGGCCATTGCGCAACACTGGAGGAGAAGGAGCGTGCCACAGCTGTCAGAGTAGTCACGGCAGTGCCTGAGAATGGTTGGGATAGCGCAGGCCTGAGGAAGGAGCAGCTCGCAGACGCAGACTTGGGGCCACTCTTGAGAGGAGTGGAGGCGGGGACAAGACCAACCTGGGAGAACATCGCACCGAGGAGCGCCACCTACAAATTCTACTGGGCCCAATGGGACTCGCTGAAGACAAGAGAGGGCGTGCTGTTCTGGGTATGGGAATCGCCTGATGGGAAGAGGCAGGTACATCCCTGGAGTAAGGTCCCGGAGGTCTTGACCGGTACTTCAGGAGGACACCTGGGAGCAAACTGGACGATCGACAAGCTTCGGCAGCAGATGCTCAGAGATGGTGCCGACAATGTCACGTGTGCGCGGCGAGTCGTGGCCCTCAGACTAGGAGCCGGGGTAGCATGTAGCAGTACAACGTTGGAGCGCCATTCGAAAGGATCACCGTCGTCATAGCTGGAGGCAACATGTATCTGATGTTAGTCGTGGACTACTTCACCAAGTGGCCGGAGGTGTAAGCCATCCCTAGCCAGGAGGCAAAGACAATCACAGACTGCCTCGAGGGAAAAGTGTTCTGCCAATTTGGGGTGCCGTTAGAGCTCCACAGCGATCAGGGCACCAATTTTGAATCCAAGCTGATGAAGGAGGCACTGGAAAAACTTGGGGAGAACAAGACCCGCACAACATCTCTACATCCCCAGTCGGATGGCATGGTCGAAAGATACATCAATACATTAGAAGAACACCTGAGGAAGGTCATGGCCAGCCATCAGCAAGACTGGGACGTCAAGGTGCCACTGTTCTTGCTGGTCTACCGCTCGTCAACACACGACACCACTGGGATGACGCCAGCAAGCTAAATGTTCAGGCGAGGGTTACGCGTCCCTATGACCTGGCCTTGGGAGCCCCCCGGACGCAAAATAGTCAGCTACCTATTATGTGGAAAACCTGCTGGACCACCTCCACGATATGCATGAAATGGCTCGTCAGAACATCCAGAAAGCGAGCGAGCGCATGAAGACCCGATACGACAGACAAGCCAACAGTCAAGGGTTCCAGCAGGGTGACCTATTCTGGCTGTACCGCCCTACCCGAACTAAGGGAAGCGGTCCGAAACTTCAAAAGCCGTGATGGGGACCGTACTGGGTGGTGAAGAGGATTAACGACGTGGTCTATCGTATCCAGAAGGTGCCCTGAGGGAAGATGTTGGTGGAACACCTGGATCGTCTGGCCCGCTATGATGGTGCTGTTCGGGACGACCAGCCTTGAGGAGGGATCATTGTCGTGAAGCCGTTACCTACGATAGCGCGGTTAGTGTACACAAAGAGCCGCAAATAAAGATAGCTGAGATAAAGGACTTGCCGGCATAGATTAAGTTACGCTTCTAGAGGGTGATATAATATTCGGTTTCTTTATTGTTCCGGAAATATCTATAACTTATCAATGAAGTATTTAAGAAGGCGACGACTCGCCAAGTGTCAGTCGCGAGAGTCTTAAGCAGAGAACAGCTGTAGAGTGTTGTTGTAACGAGAACAGGTGTTGTAACAGGAAAGTTGTAAACAGATGTAACCAGAACGCTTTTGTTATTGTCATCGACCTTGGTAGATTCTGTTGTGTATGTGATGTAATGTTGTTACGTGAGAATTGAACAGTGTGTTTCTACGCAAATAAAGAACACTTCGTATTGCGGGAAATTGGAACGAACCCACGAAGTCACTATATTCAAATATACGTCTAAGGAGTAGATGTATAGCAGATGTGGATAAACTATCGAGCACGTGGGGTTTAGATGTTTTACCTTACGACTGTAGCATGAAAGAATGAGTTTTTCAGTTGCGTCTCCTAGTTGGACATGTATTAAATTATCGAAAACTTACAACAAGAAACGATTATCTGAAATGTGATGTAAACGTCTGAGAAGATAACTATAAGATGATTTGCAAGATAATAGAGTGCCTCCAATGCTCTACATTAGTCTGTTGCTTTTCAAAAACGCAACAGACTACCGATGGAGATAATCCATACCAGAGTATCATTTTGGTATAGGTATTGTGAAACTGGTAAAACGAGGAGACGGGACTAATAAAAAGCTGAACTTCCCTAACACAAAAAAGGAGAAAATAATAAAGCTCTAGAGAAAACAGGCTCTGTGTTTACGCTCTTTAATCAATTCAAGTAGTTGCTCGAGGTCAAGGGTTGCAGCTCTTAACTGGCGCTGATCTACGATAGCTTCTGGATCATGTACTGTTAACAGAAAGGAGCATTTCTTTCTCAATAAACCATTGGAGAAAATCTAATGTCTGTCTAAAAACAAAACAAACATTACTTAAACTATGAGAGCAAGCTACAAAACATCCAAAACTGTATATTAAACCATTAGGAGTATTGAATCGAAAAAAGATAAGTAACACTATTCGTGTAGTTCAATTAATGTTCTTTTTTCAACTAGTCCTTGATGTAAAAGTAAACAAATTCTTGCTAGTAAACTGGTCCTTTTTGCATTCTGATTTAATTAACTGCAAAACTAGGAAAATAGGAAAAACAATAGCACTTCATTTTCAACTACAACGATAAACTTCAGTATGAACGGTGGGCCATTTTGTAGTATGCATTAACAACCAATGAAAACACCACTTATACCCTCTGCTACGTCATAATTTATTTTGTTATCTTCTATAATTTCATCTCATGCTTATTTAGCTTCTGCCTCCGCGTGCTCTCATCCGAATCATTATGGATCCAGTTATTGTGCCTGTAATTTAGCGACAGAAGGGCACTAAAGTGAACACCAAACACAAACATTGACCTATACATTAACATTCCCTCGCAGCGGACACAACAAGTGTGTATTTGTAAAGGAGGGTGGAGTTGAGCTGCCCATAAAAAAGCGAGTGCCGCCACCACAAGTGGTAAATAATTTACGAAATTATTTTTCCCATTATTATTTTCAAAATGCTGAGAGAACAGGGGGTCAGAGAGGACAAAAAACATAGCTTCCCCTTTCTGTCAACAAAATGTGTTTGAGAGGGCACACTACTTTACAATACGAGCACCGTGATGGCGTCGCAGTATCAATAATGGATTTTCTGTGTGTTCCAAACACAATCGCAAATCATCCAAAGCAACGTTCTCTTTAACCTAGAGCGAATAAATAGAAATAGAGCTGTTCTATTTACTTACATAGTTAATATTGCCTTATGCAGAGCGGTGGCCTCTAAAGCTAATTTAAAGCAACTTGATACTTGGGTAAAAGAAAATTGACGCTGAAATAATGGAATTAGTGAATCGCTTTCGAATAAATAAAAATCTTCGGGCAGCTTAGCGATAATATCTTGCAAATAATTATATCGTTTTTGTTGCCCTACCTCTCGCCTTAATTAGACAGAGAACCTGCAGTATTCCACCTAAATTTAAATATGTTTTTCTCTGGAGATATACGTTTAAAGTTCCTAAATAAAATAACATTAATTATACATAAAGCCTCTTTTTAGGAAAATCATTAGCCAGATTTTAGACATGCCAGATGAATGGTTTCAAAATAGATATTGCGCAAAATATTTTCATCTAAATTTCGTTATTCCAGATATAATAATCAGTTTGTCCTGTTCTTGCTCCTCCTTCAACTGTTCTACTAACTGATAATAATAATGATGATGATAATAATAATAATAATAATAATAATAATAATAATAATAATAATAATAATAATAATAATAATAATAATAATAATAATAATAATAATAATAATAATAATAATAATAATAATAATAATAATAATAATAATAATAATAATAATAATAATAATAATAATAATAATAATAATAATAATAATAATAATAATAATAATAATAATAATAATAATAATAACAATAACAATAACAATAACAATAACAATAACAATAACAATAACAATAACAATAACAATAACAATAACAATAACAATAACAATAACAATAACAATAATAATAATAATAATAATAATAATAATAATAATAATAATAATAATAATAATAATAATAATAATAATCATAATAATAATAATAATAATCATAATCATAATCATAATAACAGTAATAATAATAATAATAATAATAATAATAATAATAATAATAATAATAATAATAATAATAATAATAATAATAATAATAATAATAATAATAATAATAATAATAATAATAATAATAATAATAATAATAATAATAATAATAATAATAATAATAATAATAATAATAATAATAATAATAATAATAATAATAATAATAATAATAATAATAATAATAATAATAATAATAATAATAATAATAATAATAATAATAATAATAATAATAATAATAATAATAATAATAATAATAATAATAATAATAATAATAATAATAATAATAATAATAATAATAATAATAATAATAATAATAATAATAATAATAATAATAATAATAATAATAATAATAATAATAATAATAATAATAATAATAATAATAATAATAATAATAATAATAATAATAATAATAATAATAATAATAATAATAATAATAATAATAATAATAATAATAATAATAATAATAATAATAATAATAATAATAATAATAATAATAATAATAATAATAATAATAATAATAATAATAATAATAATAATAATAATAATAATAATAATAATAATAATAATAATAATAATAATAATAATAATAATAATAATAATAATAATAATAATAATAATAATAATAATAATAATAATAATAATAATAATAATAATAATAATAATAATAATAATAATAATAAGAGGAAGAAGATCGAATGAGGAAGTAATATATCAGTTCATTTTCCATGAAAATATCTTAACCTTGTGATGTTTTAATCAAAATCGCTGAAGCCATTTTCTTGAGAATCAAAGTTTTCGTAAACGTTCCATGTAAAGGACGGTGTGAGGTCTCTCATCCTTAAAACATGCTGAACTTACATACCAATTTTGTTACATAACTAACTTTTCATTTTTGAGTAAAGCTGTTCACAGACGCAAATATTTGTCTAAAAGTTATCATTTTCTGGATTCAGGAAGTCTCAAATCATGCATTTCTGATGAAATTTTGGTACTGCATTTTGGAGTACAGTACAATGCTTCTAATTACCATACATAGTAGTAAAAATTACGATTTAATGAGGAGAATTTGAGTATGACATCATAAATATCTTGGATTGAAGATCTCTAAACGCTGTTCCCGGAAAAATGCGATATCGAATTATTGGGGTTAAACGTTTCCTGTCTCTACTTTAGTAAATAATCGGGATAGAAAAAGGGTAATTATGATATCAGCAAGGCCGAAGGCGTTTTGCCTAGTATCACATGAGGAAGGAATAAAATATGCTGCTGTCAAATCCCTTTCGACTTTATGATGTATTAATACAAAACCTGCGTTTCCACTGATCTACTAAATCTTTTTAGCTTGGCAGTGAATCTTTAGGAGTGACTTCTAAAGGAAGTGTAAAAAGAGATTCGTATTGCTCTCTACGGTGGGACATTGTTATGCTGATCACGTTGTCAGAAGTGGGTCGGGTCGTCACCGCTGCCATCGCCATTTCAAAGACGGATCTTGTCAGGAATGAATAAATTTCAGCAGCCCTCTCTTATCACTCTCATTTTTCCTAGAGAATTCATAATTCCCAGCGTCGCCAGTTAGAATTTTAGATACCTACTCTAATGCTAACTGAGAATGACTTTTCATTTTCTCTTATTTTGTGGTGACAAACGTGTACTTGGAAACAACTGACGCTCGCAACCTCCTTGTCTTGTAAACTGGGAGTGCTCGTTTTCCACAGCTTTGTAAATTGCAGCAAAGGGGAAAGGAGTACGAGATAATGGAAGTTGCCCGATGCTCCAGTTGATTTCATCAGGGCCTGTGAATGAATCCTCCCCCCTTTTATTTTTCAATTTTCCAGCAGAGCAGTTATAATAGGGGCGTCATTTGTTCTTTTTAATGTGCCATTTGTTTATCTAATGCATGCGAATGCTGACGAAAATATTCTATGAGAAACGAAATTATGTATAGCTATTATTACTCCAAAGGGTAGCTGGGAAAACGTTATTACATTTCCTGCAATTTCTATAGGGTTCGCTATTCATAATTTGATTTTTGTAGTTTTATTCATTACTCTTAATAAAGCTTAAATAAACGTTGGTGATTATTTAAAGATCAGGTTGATTGTTAGAGCATATGAAAGTAGAGTTTAAATTACTGCCAATTAAGTACTTGCATCTTAGTTAAACTTTCGACATGCCGTCGTGGCATTTATTAAATTCCAATGCTGAAAAATATAATTGTGTGGACTTTTTTGTAATTTACGTCCTCCAACGTTAACTCATGTCGTACTTCGGATAAGTCATTCGGATTCCACACTAGCACTTCCATTTTTACTGCAGAGCTTTATCCAATATACCGGGCCATTTTACACGTACGCCGACGAAAGTTGGAGGACTGCTTAATCCTGAGTGATTCCCTCAGTGCACTTCAAAGGCTACGGCAGCTGTAAAACTACCACCCTATTGTGCAGCGTATCCAGGATGCCCTCCACGTTTTTACACGGTTCTGGCGTTAGCGTGGTGGGTGCATGGATCCCTGATCATATAGGCTTGCGGGGGAATGAAATGGCGGATTTTGCAGCCAAGACGGCTACCTTGAAGCCCAGGGTTCGAGCACCATCTGTGACATCGGAAGATTTTAGGGCCGTATTGCGCAGAGCTGTGCAAGCCTGCTGGCAGGAAGAGTGGTCCGCTCTCCTAAATAATAAACTTAGATCTGTGAAAGAACTTCCGATTCCCTGGGTTACCTCCTGTCGTTCATCTCGTCGCGAGGAGGTGAGTTTGGCTCGGTTGCGTATTGGGCACTGCTTTTTTACTCATAGTTTTCTTTTTAAAAAGGAGCCTGCTCCACTGTGTCCGTTTTGCAATGAAGCGTTATCTGTACGACACGTGCTGCTAGACTGTTTTTACCTAGCACACCTTAGGACGTCTCTGCAGCTGCCGGCCAGCTTTGCAGAAATGCTAGCAGATGGTAATAAAGTAGTGGAGAAGGTTTTTAGATTATTTTCTAGGTTAGACTTTAGGATTTAGTGAACGGAATTTTTGGTAGGCTGGATGTATATTTCTTTTTATTTATTTTACTTTTGTTTGTGGTTATGTACATGAATCTTTTGTAAGTTTATTAACTCTGGTATAGGATTTTAGAAAGATTTATATCTCGCCTTTGCCATGACTAGTTTCTTTTAAAGGGCGCTGATGAGCGCTGTAGTTGAGCGCCCTTATACACATCATTATCATGGCATTTATTAAATTCCAATGTTGAAAAATATAATTGTGTGAATTTTTTTTTTTTAATTTACGTCCTCCAACGTTAAGTCATATCGGACGGTGAATGAATTGGGTGGAATGATGCCCAAATAAATCCAGGGTCGATGGAGCTTAGAGCTACCCGACATTCGTCTTGAAGGATATGGGAAAACCCCGGAAAAACCCCTATCCAGGTAGCTCACCCTGACCGAGATTCGAACTCGGTACCCCTTGACCGGGAGGTAGACTTGCTATCACCGCGCTACTGAGGCAGGCATGTGGACTTAATAGTGAGATATCTGCTGTTTTCTGTTAAATATATCGTGAACTCTACACACCATCTTCTGTAATAATAATTTTATCAGTAGCTCATAATTCATTGTGATTTTATCGGCACACAAATGGTGAAGTCGAGCTGGACATAATTAAACTATTGAAAAAATAAACCGTAGTAATAATATAAATGATTATATGTATTATCATATAATGTAATTAATTTGAAATCTACCCTCTAAACAAATATGCGAGTCGTTGTAACTCGATGAGTTTTTGGAAATGTGTTTAAAACAGTAAAAAGACAAATAGAAAATCCCATAATGACAAGCTGGTAGCCTAAGATGGACGTGACTGAAATTCAAAGCTTCCTTTCGTTTTATTGCTGGAATATAATACGAGAAGAGAACGTAATACTAGTTATTACACTTAGTAAATTCATCAGCTGGTATTTATATTAGTCAAGTTAGTAATTGGAACTTAGTTTTATCACATTTACTACTATAATATACGACTGTATTTGGAGAAATTAATTACAAATGAAATGTCATACATAATATAACTGTATTACATGTCTTCTAAAGCATATTGGTGTGTTTTGCGTATCGATCTCAAATTCATATAACTTGGATAGCTTTGGATAAGTTTGCAGCTGCTGATACACCTCTCTTATAATCAGAATAGAGACTTATTTATGTGTGAAGCATCGGAATAACTTATCTAGAGAAATTTAAGGCAGTCTATGAAATGCAAAAAGCATGTGGACACAATACAATTCAGTTACTGTAGCTAATAGGAAAAGCGATTCTGCTGTTGCGGTTCTTTGTCTGGCATGTTATCATCAAATCTAGGCTTTGAAGTTACTTTAAATAAAAACAGCAAAACATTGGCACCACATTGCCGCCTTTTAAATGTGTAAATGTGTAAGTTCGAGGAATTGTGTTCAAGGAATAAGGACGGGACTGGCATTCTGACTTTCTCTTAACTCAGATGAAGAATTCTGTCATTGCAACTGCAACAAAGACAGCGAGGAGTTATTCCATTTCCTGAGTCTTCTAAAATGTAGAATACAAAATGCGTCTGGGATAACTTGTACGGCGAAGTAAAATATTTTAGTGGAAAAGGCATTCATAAATTTACCTCTGAGCGTAACATGACGTGATTTCAGTCTCGGAATGTAGATGCATTTAATTTAAGCTGTTGCATGTGTCATCTTGCATGCTTTTATCCCTTCAAATACATTAACCTTGCAGTGCAGACACACTATTTAAAGCTCCTGCAGCGGCGGAAGCTTGCCAGCCTCCACCTCCATTTAGTTCATAAGGCACAACGACATTCAACACAAGGAACAAATAGATATACAATTTATTCTGTGATTCATACTTTATATTCTTGCAAGGTGTGAATATATCCAAGAAAAGTTTAAAAAACAACAGTTGGTAGAACGTAATATATTTTTTGTTATATTAGCAGCTTTTAAATATACAGATAGATTTTCATTGATGGAAGGGGAAACCTGCCATTATGCAATCTAATTGTGTGACTAACAGATGATTTGTTATCTTCATTATATTCGGTTGGATTGTAATGCGATATAGAGATTTCTTGCACTCACGCATGTGTTTGTGTTGTGTGTGTGTGTGTGTGTGTGTGTGTGTGTGTGTGTGTGTGTGTGTGTGTGTGTGTGTGTGTGTGTGTGATGAGCAATTTCTTCAGCACCATGAGATCCTTCAAACCTTTATACCTAGCTCTTCTGCAATTTCTTAAAGAAAGTGAACTACAGATCTAGTCTCATCCCATCCTCTTAATTTTCCTTTCATTATTTTTCTTCTTTTTCCCTTTGATAGCCATATGGGAGTTTACCGAAGGCACAAAAAATCCTTGGGGAAGGATTACTGAGGAGCAACTTGAAAAATGTAAGTGTTTCCTTTCAATGTGCTGACCAAATACTACCTTCAAATTGCATTCTGCCCATGATATCCTTTATTGACAGGATGCAGTGGTTGTGCGGCTGATATTGGACCAACGGACTGTTGGGCCACGGATGTCGGTATTAATAGCATTGAGCAAAACAACTGCTTTATTTGCAAGTGTTTGTGTACAGAGTGCACATAAATTAGTGATAAAATATTCCATTAAATTGATGAACTTGCACAATATCAAACTAGGATGTTGACAATGAACTACAACAACCTTTAGTTTTATTGCTTAAGAAAAATCGTCTGGCACGTTTGATATACCTAAACCCTTCAGGTTTGCAGCGAAGTTTTAGTATTTCAGAGACATCGTATATTGATAGCACTGTTGCAGCTTGTTGCATTGATCTCATTGGCAGCAAATGGTGCATCATGCTTGTTGATGAAGCAGAGCAAACTATCGGGTAGCTTTGTGTGACCAGAAAGGGAAATGCTGGAAATGATGGGCTTTGCATGAAGTTGTATCATGGGAACGTGTCATTTGAGTTTACGTTCGTTCTGCATTAAGGATTATCACATGAACGAGCTGGTGTCGATTGAGTGACGGTATTACAGGTTCTCAAGGGCATCTAGCCCAAAGGGTGGTATTAACTGCGCAGTTCGTTGGTTAATTGGTTTCTATTGGCCACCTTGTTGACCTCTGCGGGTTGGGATAGTATTTCTCATGAAGTATTCCCGTTGTGAAGATAGGCTGTTATCTACTCTATCCTAGGATGACGCTCTGACTCAAGGGTTCCCAAACCGAGAAGAGACTTGTGTGATATACAGTGGAGGGCAGAAGAAAAGTAAATAAGAGATCTAATGGATATAAATTAGGGATGGGTCCTCGATACTTGCAATACTTCGATACTCACGATACTTGCATGGTATCGACATCTAGCGATACTTCAGCAAATTTTCTCGGTACTTTTTCGATTCTTCGGTGGCTATTCTGTAATTTTTATTTCATTTTAAAATTTTAAAACCTTATTGCCGCAAGGCAAAGCCTGAGAAATTGCAGGGAAAGTGGTACCTCTAGAGCAACAAGTAGGTTAAAATGGTAGGTTCCAGCGCAGACCCAAATGAGCAAGATGGCGGCCATGCGCAATCGGTATGTTTAGTGGATTTAGACAGTGTTTAGGTAGGCAGTCAATCCTCTTAATTTGCTGTACCTTATAATGCTGTGTCCTGAGGTATGACCAGAGCTTGTCTTGAGCTATGATCTGGGGCTCTAGGGTTGAGGGTTGCAGGTTTTAACAGGTGGGACTGCTGGTATGGGAGGTTAATAGCTATAGGATTTAATGGTTAGCTCCTGTGGCATGATCTTAGGCTCTAGGGTTAAGAGTTTCACAGGTGATGTCTGTTGGTCTGGAGGTGAAGTCTGTTGGTCTGGATGGTTTAGAGCTGTAGGATTTAGAGACTAGGTCCTGAGGTATGATCTGGGGGCTCTAGGGTTAAGGGTTGCAGGTTTCAACAGGTAGGGCTGCAGGATTTAATGGTAAGCTCTTGAGGTATGATCTAAGGCTCTAGGGTAAATAGTTTCACAGGTGAAGTCTGTTGGTCAGGATGGTTGAGAGCTGTAAGATCTAGAGGTTAGGTATCTATGTATGATCAGGGGGGGTTCTAGTGTTAAGAGCTTCAGGTTTTCACAGGTAAAGGTTGCTGGTCTGGGAGGTTAATAGCTGTAGGATTCTGGAGCTCTAGGGTTAAGGGTTGTAGGGTTCATAGCTAAATGTTGTTGGTCTAGAGGATAAAGACCGTAGGGTCTTTTATCTATGTTTTATAGGCTGAGGTATGGTCTTATCATTTTGGAGTTCAGTTTGCTAGTCCAGCGATTAAAGGCGGTTAATCTCGAGGCAAGTCCTACATTTATGCTTTACTATGTCATCCTATTATAAACTAACCTAACCTAATATACTCATTCAGTTCTACCTTCTTTCATCATTCTTTATTGTAACCTAGCTGTGTTTGGCTAGTGGCTTCCTTTGTTGCACCTGTTAACCTAATTGTTGTCTTTCCTTAACTTCCTCTATTCTACCACTTTGACCTAACCTAATATATCCCATGGTTTTAACTTCTTGATCATTGTTCAAGCTAGTTGATTCTGGAATTAACATTCGTTCTCTTTTCTTAAGCTGTCCTGTTTTTACCTCCTTAACCTATCCTAAGCATGTTTCTTTTCTCATGCTAACTACTTGTATGTATGATGCAAATTTTTTAGACATATCGGTGTTAGAGCTATCTTTGTCACTGCAAGAGGTATATATGCTGATTACAGATCTTTATACAGTAAATTTAACCCTTTGTGTATCTGCTTCTCTTTTCCTAAAAATTGAGATTCTTTTGTTGCTAGGGTTTCTTATTTTTCGTACCTTCTCTATGCTTTCAGGAACTCTATTCTACCTTGTTATGTTATGAGGTCTTATGCTTATATCTTAGGCTTTTTGATTAAGCCTTTTGATCTGAAAGACTATGTATTTTGGCTATGTTCCTCATCTCTTATGGTCACATGGTTAGCTCTTGAGGCATGATCTTAGGGCCTGGGGTTTAAAGGATATAAGTCTCATAGCTTAAGCTCGTAGGTCTGAAGGTTACGTATGGAGGTATGATCTGAGGGCTCTAGGGTTAAGAGTTTTAAGCCTCATAGCTAAAGGTTGCTGGTCAGGAGGTTAAAAGCTGTAGGATCTGGAGGTTAGGTATTGAGGTATGATCTTGAGCTCTAGGATTAAAAGCTATAGGCTTCATAGCTAAAAGTTTGCCAGCTAGAGATATCTTCTTTACTGCTAGAGGTATATTTGCAATGATCTATGCGTATAGTTTTCTTACATTTTTTCATGCAGATTGATGTCTTCGTACTCTTGTGTCTTTTTCAAGCTTTTACCCCCTATGCATCGTCTTGTAATAAGTCGTTACGCTAAACCAATGTTCTAATGCTATTTCCAAGCTTTTTCAGATGTTATGAGGTTTATGCGCGTTTCAGGGATATTTTAGACCAAGCTACGTTACTTAATTCATTTTAAAACTAATTAAGAAGTTTTTCAAGGATATTTCAGATTACGAGATAGTAGTTACTTTTTAAATTTACCTACTTTAACATTAACTAAAGTGTGTTCAGTTAGCTTATGTGGTGAGGTAGACGTCCCTCGTCTTTTTCTCTGGACTTGGGACCAGCGTCAGAATTTGTTTTCTGAACGGTAGACTTAACGCCCTCCTCTGCTCTTATTATTCAGCTGTTTTCATGCTTAGATATATTAATGCTACGTTCTAGTGTTTATTTCTCGGAATGAAAATTATTTTTTTGTGCTCTAGGGTTCCTTCTTTCATTCGCCGTTCAAAAGACGGTAATGTCCATGGGCATATGTGGATACTCCATCATCTGCAATTACTCTCTTGTCATCATGTGGAGATAGGGATATTTTGTTCACTTCCACTGACGTAACATTATGTTGACGGGACATAATTAGGTTCATTGGCGTTCTTATGATTTCTCTGCTTTTAAGACAGTCCACATAGCTCTCAAAGGTTATGTACTGTTTAATGGCACTATGTTTTATGCCTTTTATCTTCTTGATTATGCCTCCATCGATGTCGAGTACATACATCTTCGGTCTCAGTCCAACAAAACGACGAATGATTTTTCCATTGGCTTCATCTTTAAATTTTCCCAACACTTTCTTGTTTTTTGTAGAATGGCATATATGGTCGCTAGGATAATCAGCAGTATCCAGATGTTCCAGAAAACGTAACTTATCCTGGTATATGTCTCCGGTAGTCACACGATGGATGAAAGAGTCAGTATCCATGTACATGAGCTTCAGATTTTCAAGCCCGTAATACGGCATTAGCACATCATAATGATACCAATACATCAAGGTCTTCGAGATATCCAGCACACACATCCCAATGTATATAGGCTTGTTGAAGACTATCTCTCGTGGCGCTATGTGTACTGCAGCCAGATTAGGTCCATATATAGTTCTATCAATAAATGCAAGCTTAGCAACCAGTTTTTCCAATGTCTTCCAATCGGTGACAAGTCGTATATTCAGTCGGTTTCTGATGTTTTCCATAGTTTTACCAAACATGGCATTGTTAAAAAGTTTGTAAAGATCCTTCTCGAAATCATTTCTCGATCCTTGTCGTAGCCGGTTATTGAATTCCACATAAGGCTTTAACCAACATGACTGTTGAAATTGTAGCACCCGATGGATTTTAGTCAGTTGTAACCCATGACTAAGGGCTTGCTTCAAGGTCATGTAATGCACCACATACCTAGTTCGTGATCCAAGGTGAGGAATTAGTTTCCTTGTAGAAGAACCAGGGGGCTTGATACACTCAGGGAGGAACGGTAAATCATTGTGCAGGTCATGGAGTTCTGTAGGATATTGAAGGTCCACTTCTAAAATGTATCCGAGAGGGTCATCTTCTCGTAGTATATCTAGGTTGATATCTTCAGGAGAAACCCACTTAAAACCCCCGTAAGCAAGGGGCTTCCGCATCGCCCACGCATATTGATTATTTGAATCCTCGTACGTTATATATTGTGAGGGCTTACTTGAGTCATACTCCTTCATGTAGTGATTGTTCGCTTCTGCATACCGATGAGAAACTTGGCATAATCCTCCTCTTATACCTGCTTCAACCATGAGTAGCTGGTCATAATCCTGTAGTAATTCCAGTTCAATTCCTGTGTACAACAGCATTGCATCCCACGTAAGTCCGGGTGATGTATAATAATGTGCAGGATCAACTTTATGGGTTTTCAGGGTCTGCTCTCTGAATGTTTCAAACACATCTGCTAGTAGAAGGACATCCGAAGTTAAGTAGAGGTCACTGTAGTCGCCTAGTGTTCTGATGTTGAAGTGACTCCATACGGTTTTTGCATGCTGATACTCTGCATCACTAATTTCTTCTCTGTTTAACTTACTGTAGAATGCTTCTCTCGGAGGAAGTTCTGTCTCACTCAAAACATCCCATGATGTAACGTAATCATAGGGAAACACACCTTTACGCATCATCAAATCGATCTTCTGTGCTCCAAAGTACTTCTGGGTTTCAGGATATGATGTTAGATTTTTTGCTAGTTTATCCAAGCTGGTACTAAGGAAGCGATAGGTATCCACAAAACGAAGTTTAATGTCACCAACATACTTGGAAAATGATATATAACTTTCCTCAGAGCTAGGAATAACTTCTACTCTATCGCTAGTACAGTCTAACTCCTTAACAATGAAATGGGAGTCATATCCACTCAGGTTATGTATGAAGACAGGAATATAATTAGGCGTTTTACACGCTAGATTACACTGATTATGTAGACTTCCTCGATATTCACCACTTATATGATCATGATCTCGTACTTTCCAGTTATCGTCGGTAAATTCTTTACCACATAAGTAGCATTCTGTAGAAGATTCGAATGATTTTTGTTGCTTATCTGTCAGAGTTAATGGAGCACCAGTTTTGTATACAGCATTAATTTTCTTTGCGAGAGAACTTACATACTCCATAAACTTCAGTGCAGCGTCATAACCCCGATATACATAGGGTTCAGTAGGAAGATCAGTCTGAAAACCTTCAATTGTAGCTGAGGATTTGACATAAACACAGAAACTCATAGGAATATGCTTCTGATATGGAACTGTATAAGACGTTTCGGCATTAGAAGAACACCCGTGGTAAGGGGTAAGAATGCTTTCAAAGTCAGCGTATATGACATAAGGTAATTTCAAAATCCTTTCATGATTCTTGAATCTAACAATAGATTTCTCCTTAGTTGGCATAACAATCTTAGCAACTCCGTGTTGGCTGCATAATTTTCTATGTTCATTTAACCTCTCAACTCCTCCATTTCGATAATCAAAGTGCGTAAAACAGCGCTTGCAGATGTAGAGTTTTCCCTCACATTTGGTTTTTTGTTGATGAATAAGTCTCTCGAAATTCTTTATATAAACGTAATGATGACGTCCAGCTGAATTGCTTAATAGAAGCAGGTCGCGATGCTCAGTCAGTTCTTCATTGACAACTTTCATAGGAAACACTTGATTCCTTTCATCCAGCCCGAAAACATTTATAGAGATGTTATTTTTTCGTTCAAATTTTGGGATGTCACTCAAACTCATAGGAAATGAGACGCAGCTAAAGTCATTACTTTCTTGAAGATTCTTATACTTGCTAACACGTTGAGGATCCTTGTGAATGAACTTGGCAAGTACGGCGTACATAAAACATTTCTCATCATCATAGTTGTGCGGATTTATACATGCTCCTTTAGCTCCAACAATAGCCGGTAGAGGGATGTAACTGCTCCCTTTTAGACCATTATTCTTGTTGATCCTAACACGCACACCATCAACAGCTAATAAAGCCCAGCTGCTTCCTTTAAGTTGACTTTCCTCCATTTCAGTACAAAGTTTCTTGAATTTACTTTCCAATATGGCGTCCAAGTCACTTTCTAAAAATATTGCTTGATTTGGCGTTTTAAAGGCTTTATCAGTAGTGTCACCAACGGCATTCACAAACCGACATTCAGCCATGAGGTTAATTTTCACACTTTTATGCATCCTCAGTTGCTTCTGAACGGCTTGAATTATCCGCTGTTTTGATTCCTGGAGATATGTATTCAGGTCTTGGCATGTAGAGCACTGGATGAAATATGATTTCAGTCGATCCTGGAAAGCTGTTTCATATTCTACGACATCGTCTTCATCAGGAACCATTAACAGCAATTTATGTTTGGTAGGCTCGATCTTGAGTTTCTTAGCAGCAGTTATTCTCTCGCATCGTTCTTGATGAGTATCTCTGCGATTCTCAGTATCATAAACATTACCACAATGTTTACATTCGTAAAACCGGCCACATACCAGCTCATGTCTCTTTTTATTGTAGCTTTTCAGGAAACTCTTTGCACATATGCTACACCTATTTTCACGTATAGTGTCTAACAGAGCTTCCATCGCTATAGTTTTTTGTTGTGTGCAGGCTAATTCTCGGGGAATATGCTGCCAAGTAAGTGTCTTGATACACTTTTCACCTCTCTTCTTCACCTTGATAAGTTATCAGCGCTACTGATGATGAATTTCACTGTAGAAGCTGATCCGCTATGCTATAAACACACTAGCATAATTACAATCTAAGATCGATCAAGCTCTCTTTATACACTTAGCACAGACCTAATAGAAAACTTCATCATCCCCTTCACCAACGGGATTCGAAGGTGGCACTCCTATCGGAGAAAACCTAAAGGAAAACTTCATCACACCACCACCACCACCACCTTTGTAGTTCGAAGGTGGCGCTCCTATCGGAGAAAACCTAAAAGAAAACTATTATCTTGCTACCACAGGGGTTCGAAGATGCTTCTACTATTGGAGAAAACCTAAAAGAAAACTCTATTAATTTTCCAGTTTTCGATTATTCTTTAACTACTATACAATTCACATGAGAGAAAAATTAGACAAATTAAAATTGAAAAAGGAAATAAATAGTTAGATTTGAAGATAAAATTTAGACAATTCAAACGAGTATAAACACGACTAAGCTCCGCCTTTTAGTTTTAAGGTTACATTAGGAGCTCCCATTGCCACCCGTAGACACCTCTCCGTCATCTTCAACCACGTGTTCTTGATTCTTTTCACACATATCTTAACATAACAGTTCTATTTTTCTCAAGTTCATCTATTACACCGTTTAACTGATCCACGGGGCACCCTTAGAATCCTTCACTTCATCCTCAAACACACCTTCTTGAACCCTTTTGATATATTTTAACCTATTTATGCTTGTTGCTACGGGCATCCGTTCTCTTTTCTTAAGTTAAATTATTACGGCCATCTTGTTATGTCTGAGTCTCATGCTTATATATTAAACTTTGTGATTAAGTATTTTGATTTGAAAGTCTATGTAAATCGGTTAAGGTAAACATCTCTTCTCAACATGAGACAAGTCATGATGTATGATCTTATGGGGTGAGCTTGTCAACACGCCTAAAAGCATTTATATTCAAAGGTATTTAAATTATCCCACCGAGATTTGAACCCTGATCCTAAGGCGTAAATTACCATTTCAACAACAATTCAGACCTAAAGTATATATGTATACGCTATTTCATTGCGCTAACGTTATTAGTTCAAGAGTTATTTAAGATTCAAGTTATTGCGAGAGAAGCGGTTATCGAACCACGGGTCTGTAGGATACGGAATCAAATCATTCACAGCATATGTTGAATGAAAAAAACCTGCCCTTTCCCCTGCTGTTCTATGTGCAATAGATCAGAAATAGAACACAATTACATAATTCAATGGACGATGGGAACTGAACCGGGGACCCTTGAGCTACACGTTGTCAGCATATGATTAACTATGAGAAGCATAACCATATAAAGGTTATTTCACTTCTCTAGACCCAGTGGTTACAGAGATATTTAAATTAAACGATTCAGGACTCGAACTAAGGACTACAGGTATACAGTATATACCCTGCGGAGCTAGCTAACCATATGTAAGTAATAAAGTTTATCCGAACTCTCTATCATAATTAGTTTCGGAGTTATTCCAATATAAGCAGTACTCTTCTGCACGAGATTCGATTAGGGGACCATTGATAAAACTACAAGTCAGACAGTCAGTAAGGGCATGGACACCCCTTAGCAGGCGGTAGAAAGGCAGCATACATCGTCTTTCTCCCCTACTCATGTTTCCCACGGTTCAGGCAAACTCTTGTGCAGCTGACTAGTGACAAGGGTTTGACAAGGGTTTGACAGGTGATTAATCAAGGAGTAGTCTGTTTATGTACGTTCCATTCCAGATGTTCAGTCTCAACCCTCCCCCACATGCCTCAGACACCTGTCTAGACATGTCTCCCAACCCCTCTTCCCCCTCCCCCTCGCTGTATCTAGAACGTACATAGGAAGACTACTCCTTGATTAATCACCTGTCAAACCCTTGTCACTAGACAGCTGCACAAGAGTTTGCCTGAACCGTGGGAAACATGAGTAGGGGAGAAAGACGATGTATGCTGCCTTTCTACCGCCTGCTAAGGGGTGTCCATGCCCTTACTGACTGTCTGACTTGTAGTTTTATCAATGGTCCCCTAATCGAATCTCGTGCAGAAGAGTACTGCTTATATTGGAATAACTCCGAAACTAATTATGATAGAGAGTTCGGATAAACTTTATTACTTACATATGGTTAGCTAGGTCCGCAGGGTATATACTGTATACCTGTAGTCCTTAGTTCGAGTCCTGAATCGTTTAATTTAAATACCTCTGTAACCACTGGGTCTAGAGAAGTGAAATAACCTTTATATGGTTATGCTTCTCATAGTTAATCATATGCTGACAACGTGTAGCTCAAGGGTCCCCGGTTCAGTTCCCATCGTCCATTGAATTATGTAATTGTGTTCTATTTCTGATCTATTGCACATAGAACAGCAGGGGAAAGCGCAGGTTTTTTTCATTCAACATATGCTGTGAATGATTTGATTCCGTATCCTACAGACCCGTGGTTCGATAACCGCTTCTCTCGCAATAACTTGAATCTTAAATAACTCTTGAACTAATAACGTTAGCGCAATGAAATAGCGTATACATATATACTTTAGGTCTGAATTGTTGTTGAAATGGTAATTTACGCCTTAGGATCAGGGTTCAAATCTCGGTGGGATAATTTAAATACCTTTGAATATAAATGCTTTTAGGCGTGTTGACAAGCTCACCCCATAAGATCATACATCATGACTTGTCTCATGTTGAGAAGAGATGTTTACCTTAACCGATTTACATAGACTTTCAAATCAAAATACTTAATCACAAAGTTTAATATATAAGCATGAGACTCAGACATAACAAGATGGCCGTAATAATTTAACTTAAGAAAAGAGAACGGATGCCCGTAGCAACAAGCATAAATAGGTTAAAATATATCAAAAGGGTTCAAGAAGGTGTGTTTGAGGATGAAGTGAAGGATTCTAAGGGTGCCCCGTGGATCAGTTAAACGGTGTAATAGATGAACTTGAGAAAAATAGAACTGTTATGTTAAGATATGTGTGAAAAGAATCAAGAACACGTGGTTGAAGATGACGGAGAGGTGTCTACGGGTGGCAATGGGAGCTCCTAATGTAACCTTAAAACTAAAAGGCGGAGCTTAGTCGTGTTTATACTCGTTTGAATTGTCTAAATTTTATCTTCAAATCTAACTATTTATTTCCTTTTTCAATTTTAATTTGTCTAATTTTTCTCTCATGTGAATTGTATAGTAGTTAAAGAATAATCGAAAACTGGAAAATTAATAGAGTTTTCTTTTAGGTTTTCTCCAATAGTAGAAGCATCTTCGAACCCCTGTGGTAGCAAGATAATAGTTTTCTTTTAGGTTTTCTCCGATAGGAGTGCCACCTTCGAACTACAAAGGTGGTGGTGGTGGTGGTGTGATGAAGTTTTCCTTTAGGTTTTCTCCGATAGGAGTGCCACCTTCGAATCCCGTTGGTGAAGGGGATGATGAAGTTTTCTATTAGGTCTGTGCTAAGTGTATAAAGAGAGCTTGATCGATCTTAGATTGTAATTATGCTAGTGTGTTTATAGCATAGCGGATCAGCTTCTACAGTGAAATTCATCATCAGTAGCGCTGATAACTTATCAAGGTGAAGAAGAGAAGTGAAAAGTGTATCAAGACACTTACTTGGCAGCATATTCCCCGAGAATTAGCCTGCACACAACAAAAAACTATAGCGATGGAAGCTCTGTTAGACACTATACGTGAAAATAGGTGTAGCATATGTGCAAAGAGTTTCCTGAAAAGCTACAATAAAAAGAGACATGAGCTGGTATGTGGCCGGTTTTACGAATGTAAACATTGTGGTAATGTTTATGATACTGAGAATCGCAGAGATACTCATCAAGAACGATGCGAGAGAATAACTGCTGCTAAGAAACTCAAGATCGAGCCTACCAAACATAAATTGCTGTTAATGGTTCCTGATGAAGACGATGTCGTAGAATATGAAACAGCTTTCCAGGATCGACTGAAATCATATTTCATCCAGTGCTCTACATGCCAAGACCTGAATACATATCTCCAGGAATCAAAACAGCGGATAATTCAAGCCGTTCAGAAGCAACTGAGGATGCATAAAAGTGTGAAAATTAACCTCATGGCTGAATGTCGGTTTGTGAATGCCGTTGGTGACACTACTGATAAAGCCTTTAAAACGCCAAATCAAGCAATATTTTTAGAAAGTGACTTGGACGCCATATTGGAAAGTAAATTCAAGAAACTTTGTACTGAAATGGAGGAAAGTCAACTTAAAGGAAGCAGCTGGGCTTTATTAGCTGTTGATGGTGTGCGTGTTAGGATCAACAAGAATAATGGTCTAAAAGGGAGCAGTTACATCCCTCTACCGGCTATTGTTGGAGCTAAAGGAGCATGTATAAATCCGCACAACTATGATGATGAGAAATGTTTTATGTACGCCGTACTTGCCAAGTTCATTCACAAGGATCCTCAACGTGTTAGCAAGTATAAGAATCTTCAAGAAAGATATGACTTTAGCTGCGTCTCATTTCCTATGAGTTTGAGTGACATCCCAAAATTTGAACGAAAAAATAACATCTCTATAAATGTTTTCGGGCTGGATGAAAAGAATCAAGTGTTTCCTATGAAAGTTGTCAATGAAGAACTGACTGAGCATCGCGACCTGCTTCTATTAAGCAATTCAGCTGGACGTCATCATTACGTTTATATAAAGAATTTCGAGAGACTTATTCATCAACAAAAAACCAAATGTGAGGGAAAACTCTACATCTGCAAGCGCTGTTTTACGCACTTTGATTATCGAAATGGAGGAGTTGAGAGGTTAAATGAACATAGAAAATTATGCAGCCAACACGGAGTTGCTAAGATTGTTATGCCAACTAAGGAGAAATCTATTGTTAGATTCAAGAATCATGAAAGGATTTTGAAATTACCTTATGTCATATACGCTGACTTTGAAAGCATTCTTACCCCTTACCACGGGTGTTCTTCTAATGCCGAAACGTCTTATACAGTTCCATATCAGAAGCATATTCCTATGAGTTTCTGTGTTTATGTCAAATCCTCAGCTACAAATGAAGGTTTTCAGACTGATCTTCCTACTGAACCCTATGTATATCGGGGTTATGACGCTGCACTGAAGTTTATGGAGTATGTAAGTTCTCTCGCAAAGAAAATTAATGCTGTATACAAAACTGGTGCTCCATTAACTCTGACAGATAAGCAACAAAAATCATTCGAATCTTCTACAGAATGCTACTTATGTGGTAAAGAATTTACCGACGATAACTGGAAAGTACGAGATCATGATCATATAAGTGGTGAATATCGAGGAAGTCTACATAATCAGTGTAATCTAGCGTGTAAAACGCCTAATTATATTCCTGTCTTCATACATAACCTGAGTGGATATGACTCCCATTTCATTGTTAAGGAGTTAGGCTGTACTAGCGATAGAGTAGAAGTTATTCCTAGCTCTGAGGAAAGTTATATATCATTTTCCAAGTATGTTGGTGACATTAAACTTCGTTTTGTGGATACCTATCGCTTCCTTAGTACCAGCTTGGATAAACTAGCAAAAAATCTAACATCATATCCTGAAACCCAGAAGTACTTTGTAGCAGAGAAGATCGATTTGATGATGCGTAAAGGTGTGTTTCCCTATGATTACGTTACATCATGGGATGTTTTGAGTGAGACAGAACTTCCTCCGAGAGAAGCATTCTACAGTAAGTTAAACAGAGAAGAAATTAGTGATGCAGAGTATCAGCATGCAAAAACCGTATGGAGTCACTTCAACATCAGAACACTAGGCGACTACAGTGACCTCTACTTAACTTCGGATGTCCTTCTACTAGCAGATGTGTTTGAAACATTCAGAGAGCAGACCCTGAAAACCCATAAAGTTGATCCTGCACATTATTATACATCACCCGGACTTACGTGGGATGCAATGCTGTTGTACACAGGAATTGAACTGGAATTACTACAGGATTATGACCAGCTACTCATGGTTGAAGCAGGTATAAGAGGAGGATTATGCCAAGTTTCTCATCGGTATGCAGAAGCGAACAATCACTACATGAAGGAGTATGACTCAAGTAAGCCCTCACAATATATAACGTACGAGGATTCAAATAATCAATATGCGTGGGCGATGCGGAAGCCCCTTGCTTACGGGGGTTTTAAGTGGGTTTCTCCTGAAGATATCAACCTAGATATACTACGAGAAGATGACCCTCTCGGATACATTTTAGAAGTGGACCTTCAATATCCTACAGAACTCCATGACCTGCACAATGATTTACCGTTCCTCCCTGAGTGTATCAAGCCCCCTGGTTCTTCTACAAGGAAACTAATTCCTCACCTTGGATCACGAACTAGGTATGTGGTGCATTACATGACCTTGAAGCAAGCCCTTAGTCATGGGTTACAACTGACTAAAATCCATCGGGTGCTACAATTTCAACAGTCATTTTGGTTAAAGCCTTATGTGGAATTCAATAACCGGCGACGACAAGGATCGAGAAATGATTTCGAGAAGGATCTTTACAAACTTTTTAACAATGCCATGTTTGGTAAAACTATGGAAAACATCAGAAACCGACTGAATATACGACTTGTCACCGATTGGAAGACATTGGAAAAACTGGTTGCTAAGCCTGCATTTATTGATAGAACTATATATGGACCTAATCTGGCTGCAGTACACATAGCGCCACGAGAGATAGTCTTCAACAAGCCTATATACATTGGGATGTGTGTGCTGGATATCTCGAAGACCTTGATGTATTGGTATCATTATGATGTGCTAATGCCGTATTACGGGCTTGAAAATCTGAAGCTCATGTACATGGATACTGACTCTTTCATCCATCGTGTGACTACCGGAGACATATACCAGGATAAGTTACGTTTTCTGGAACATCTGGATACTGCTGATTATCCTAGCGACCATATATGCCATTCTACAAAAAACAAGAAAGTGTTGGGAAAATTTAAAGATGAAGCCAATGGAAAAATCATTCGTCGTTTTGTTGGACTGAGACCGAAGATGTATGCACTCGACATCGATGGAGGCATAATCAAGAAGATAAAAGGCATAAAACATAGTGCCATTAAACAGTGCATAACCTTTGAGAGCTATGTGGACTGTCTTAAAAGCAGAGAAATCATAAGAACGCCAATGAACCTAATTATGTCCCGTCAACATAATGTTACGTCAGTGGAAGTGAACAAAATATCCCTATCTCCACATGATGACAAGAGAGTAATTGCAGATGATGGAGTATCCACATATGCCCATGGACATTACCGTCTTTTGAACGGCGAATGAAAGAAGGAACCCTAGAGCACAAAAAAATAATTTTCATTCCGAGAAATAAACACTAGAACGTAGCATTAAAATATCTAAGCATGAAAACAGCTGAATAATAAGAGCAGAGGAGGGCGTTAAGTCTACCGTTCAGAAAACAAATTCTGACGCTGGTCCCAAGTCCAGAGAAAAAGACGAGGGACGTCTACCTCACCACATAAGCTAACTGAACACACTTTAGTTAATGTTAAAATAGGTAAATTTAAAAAGTAACTACTATCTCGTAATCTGAAATATCCTTGAAAAACTTCTTAATTAGTTATAAAATGAATTAAGTAACGTAGCTTGGTCTAAAATATCCCTGAAACGCGCATAAACCTCATAACATCTGAAAAAGCTTGGAAATAGCATTAGAACATTGGTTTAGCGTAACGACTTATTACAAGACGATGCATAGGGGGTAAAAGCTTGAAAAAGACACAAGAGTACGAAGACATCAATCTGCATGAAAAAATGTAAGAAAACTATACGCATAGATCATTGCAAATATACCTCTAGCAGTAAAGAAGATATCTCTAGCTGGCAAACTTTTAGCTATGAAGCCTATAGCTTTTAATCCTAGCTCGAGATCATACCTCAATACCTAACCTCCAGATCCTACAGCTTTTAACCTCCTGACCAGCAACCTTTAGCTATGAAGCTTAAAACTCTTAACCCTAGAGCCCTCAGATCATACCTCCATACGTAACCTTCAGACCTACGAGCTTAAGCTATGAGACTTATATCCTTTAAACCCCAGGCCCTAAGATCATGCCTCAAGATCTAACCATGTGACCATAAGAGATGAGGAACATAGCCAAAATACATAGTCTTTCAGATCAAAAGGCTTAATCAAAAAGCCTAAGATATAAGCATAAGACCTCATAACATAACAAGGTAGAATAGAGTTCCTGAAAGCATAGAGAAGGTACGAAAAACAAGAAACCCTAGCAACAAAAGAATCTCAATTTTTAGGAAAAGAGAAGCAGATACACAAAGGGTTAAATTTACTGTATAAAGATCTGTAATCAGCATATATACCTCTTGCAGTGACAAAGATAGCTCTAACACCGATATGTCTAAAAAATTTGCATCATACATACAAGTAGTTAGCATGAGAAAAGAAACATGCTTAGGATAGGTTAAGGAGGTAAAAACAGGACAGCTTAAGAAAAGAGAACGAATGTTAATACCAGAATCAACTAGCTTGAACAATGATCAAGAAGTTAAAACCATGGGATATATTAGGTTAGGTCAAAGTGGTAGAATAGAGGAAGTTAAGGAAAGACAACAATTAGGTTAACAGGTGCAACAAAGGAAGCCACTAGCCAAACACAGCTAGGTTACAATAAAGAATGATGAAAGAAGGTAGAACTGAATGAGTATATTAGGTTAGGTTAGTTTATAATAGGATGACATAGTAAAGCATAAATGTAGGACTTGCCTCGAGATTAACCGCCTTTAATCGCTGGACTAGCAAACTGAACTCCAAAATGATAAGACCATACCTCAGCCTATAAAACATAGATAAAAGACCCTACGGTCTTTATCCTCTAGACCAACAACATTTAGCTATGAACCCTACAACCCTTAACCCTAGAGCTCCAGAATCCTACAGCTATTAACCTCCCAGACCAGCAACCTTTACCTGTGAAAACCTGAAGCTCTTAACACTAGAACCCCCCCCTGATCATACATAGATACCTAACCTCTAGATCTTACAGCTCTCAACCATCCTGACCAACAGACTTCACCTGTGAAACTATTAACCCTAGAGCCTTAGATCATACCTCAAGAGCTTACCATTAAATCCTGCAGCCCTACCTGTTGAAACCTGCAACCCTTAACCCTAGAGCCCCCAGATCATACCTCAGGACCTAGTCTCTAAATCCTACAGCTCTAAACCATCCAGACCAACAGACTTCACCTCCAGACCAACAGACATCACCTGTGAAACTCTTAACCCTAGAGCCTAAGATCATGCCACAGGAGCTAACCATTAAATCCTATAGCTATTAACCTCCCATACCAGCAGTCCCACCTGTTAAAACCTGCAACCCTTAACCCTAGAGCCCCAGATCATAGCTCAAGACAAGCTCTGGTCATACCTCAGGACACAGCATTATAAGGTACAGCAAATTAAGAGGATTGACTGCCTACCTAAACACTGTCTAAATCCACTAAACATACCGATTGCGCATGGCCGCCATCTTGCTCATTTGGGTCTGCGCTGGAACCTACCATTTTGACCTACTGCAACAATATTTAAGAAAATAATCGTATATCAGATTCACTGACAGTTAACAGTTTCTAAGCAAAAATCACTGCAAACAAAGATTTGTCACCTCCTCTTTCTAGTGTACTGGATTACCGGAAAACAAATTCGAAAGTTTCCAAAACTATAAAAAATAGCTATGTTTGTGTATTCCTCCTGAAATAGTTCTCTCTGAAAGACATTTAGCACACCAGGACTCATAAGTGACAGAAAAAGAAATAGACCTGACCCCCAGTGAGTGAGAACGCTAGTATTTTTAAACAAAAACTTATAAAAGTGGAGAGTTTAAAAATAAGTACACTGATGGTTTTAAATGTAGTCTCATCAAATATGTGCACCTAATTCATTTCATTAGAATTACATAATTCTCCCAACATGCTATTTTGTATCGAAACTACAGTTAGAAATGAGGTATCGAAGTATCGGGTGTCGTGCGTTTCGGATCGAGTATCAAGAAAAACTTGTATCGACCCACCCCTAATATAAATATTAACCGTCATGCCGTAACGTATAAGTTACCTTAAACTGTTTTTGAAATAGATATTAAAACTAGTTAAACACAAATTAGGGATTAGGCAAGGTATACCAATTTAATTGTATATTTAACTGTATATTTAACTGTATCTTATTTGGCTTTTATGTGTTTATAATGTAGGTACGACCTTGTAACATACAAATTGCCTTTTGACTATCATAAGTGATATTTAAGTCTTCGTTTATAAAGTCCTCCTTTCTTGTGATCCTATTAACATTAAGCTTAATATTACCTTTGTTTATCGCTTCTTTTTATCCAGACTACATTTTAACATAAATTGCTGCCAATTCTGAGCGGAGTCCTTATTTCTGGTCATGTAAAAATTAGTTGCATCAGTATATTTGTTTAGCTTATTGGATTTTGATTGAGAATATAATTTACATAATTACATAAGGACCTGTGCCGTGGCGTAGTAGGTTAAGCCATCATGTTTTGGTTACCTGTCACGGAATGCCACCCGGCTTCGATCCCACACTTGGGTGTGGATTTTGGGTCACAGGTATAGGACCGATGCCCCCTCAGCATCGTAAGGAAATTGAGGAGCATCTGATAAGTAAGCGTCCCTGGTTAAGAAAGCTAGTTTGTCGGGTAGGGGTACCGAGATACTTACATCTCTTCCCCATATCGGTTGGTTGATAACGCATCGGTGATCGGATGATCGGTTGGATGATCTTTGCGTATGTGGGTCCGAGGCCGGCAGTCGCGTTGACAGCCCTCTATGAGCTGTCGCGCCATGTGCTATTATTATCTATGTAATCGGCAAGTGTTCCAACTGGAATTCGGTGGAAATAAAGAACATTTTGAGTTTTTGCAATTGGACTTTTAATTTCACGAACCCACAAATTCACAATATAGAAAACGCTTCATTTCGGTTTTCCCCAAAATGTATAATTAAAATGTTTATGTTAAGTTGTTCATATAGAGAATAAAATGCATATCAAATGATTTGTGAATTTGCGGTAAACTTCTCATAGTTCTGAATTAACTTGTATAACCTGAAAGCCGTAAAAGATTTACTTTACAAGTAAGGTCTTCTTAGATCAAGTAATTGATATAAAAACCTTTCATCTTTTCGCGATACAACACAAAGGCCAAATAGATGCAGTTTTTTTTTTTTAATTTACGTCCTCCAACGTAAGGTCATATCGGACGGTGAATGAATTGGGTGAAATGATGCTCAAATGAGTCCAGGGTCCATGGAGCTTAGAGTTACCCGACATTCGTCTTGAATAATAAGGGAAAACCCCGGAAAAAACCTTATCCAGGTAACTCACCCTGACCGAGATTCGAATTCGGGACCTCTTGAACGAGAGACAGACACGCTACCATCTACGCTACCGGGGCAGGCAGATGCAGGGTTGCTGCATATATGAGTTAGATGAAGATTGGGTCACACGTTTTTAAACTGTTTGAAATTGGTGGGAAACGTACTTTATAAGGACGATAAAATATTTGTCGACATAAATGATATACGTTTTAATATGTTATGTTGTATAGGTTTGGCTTTGTCGCAATGATAATTATGGTGGTATTATTGTTGATAATTTAATGTTGTTACCAATCCTCCCAAAACGAACCCGCCAAGAAATTTAGTGCTACATCTACATTTACGACCTTGTTAATAGAAATTATAGGTTCACAAACATAATAGATTTTGTTCACAGCTGTTTAAGATTATTTTATTCACGTATACAAAGTATATGTTCCATGCTGGGTTTCAGCAGTAAGTAGCTCTCATTCCAGTCATTACGTGCCCTTACATTGAATGGAAGTAGCTGTATACTTTGGGTTTTCAGCTGTTACTCGGAAATTATCTGCCTATACAAATTCTTTCTCATCTGTACACGTTTGGCAGAAAAATGAATTGCGCAATTCCGATTGCTCACAACGGATGTATCGATTTCATCAGAGATCGATGATGTATTCAATAGCAGGATTACTCTATCCAGGTAACTTAGAACGGCTTTTGTTGACCGTTGATGACTAGGTTCAAAGTGTCTTTGATAAATTTCCGGGCTAGGGAGAACGAATACAGAGGGAGTCGCTCCTATGTTTGAATTGGTTATTTATAGTGTTCTAAATTAAATTAATCTCTGACATCATAGTAGTACGGGATTGTCTCTGCTGGAGCAAATATTCCACAAGTCAAAACAGTAGAACAACGTAGGTCGTTAACATAAATCAGTTCCACTAAAATCATTAACTGGCGCAATATTTTTCTTCATAATACCATCGTATTATTTTCAGGAAATAAACCATTGTTGTGGCCAAAATCCTATTTATTGCTGTAATTGATTCCAACGCGAGATCGGTAACATTCTTGTATTGCGGGATAAAGAATAACTTGTTGGGATGCGGTTTGGGATGGATGGTGTTTATTAATCATTATGATGATGCGTGCTACAGTGGAAATGGTGACTGTGAATTATGTACCGGCGCCGGGGACCGATCCCACCCATCCCCTGCCACTATAGTCACCAGGCGCTGCTGGTCTAATTATGCGTGCTCTGCCAATAACCACAAATAAAGTGAAATTGAATTATGCATCGGAAATCTGACAGCGGTCTGTCACCGAGCGGTAAGCCGCAACTCGATGGACTGAGGTCAGGTAGGGATCATTCTCCATAATGCAACTAGAGCAAAAAATGACCTGAAAACATCAGTCTTGTTTGGAAAATTTTGCGGCCTTCCGATTAAATGCACCTGTTTCCATGCAGAAAGCCTCGATGACTGCTGTATGACTATTACATAGCTGAAGACGGTATGCTCCTTATGACGGGGTTGGCATCATGTAATGGATAGTGGTGATCAATAGGCCCAGTTACATAGGTTAGATAACTACTCTCTTGAGCTGGTGGAGCAAATCAAATTTCATTGCCTTGAATTTGTGCCATTGAAAGATAGAACATCAGGTACAGCTTTCAATTTGTCTAAATAGAACAATGAAGAGGACTTCATGTTGACAGAGCCTTCATTGCTAAATAAGTACTTGAAAACGAACACGAAGTCCCCTACTGGTCAAATAGTTAAGCCGGTGGAGCATGTGCCTGCTGTGCGAGGTGTTACGGATTCGATTCTTTGCGGAGTTCGAGAAAGTTTTTTCTAGTCATAGTTCAAGGTATGCTCAAGCTCTGGTGCCTTAAATCATTTCGACATTTTAAATATGCTGCCGGAGAGTACCCATGCTCAAAATAATTTTATTCTTTACAGCATTATCTGAATGACAAATTATCCTTATGGTGCTTATGTAGTACTGTAAGTATAATCTAACTGTTCGGATGACAAATCATTGCCAATAAATCTTTGATGCCTATTTAATGTACACGTATGAGAGAAATAACAATAAATTGTATCCATTGTATACCTCTGGACATGTTCAGTGTTCACAGGCCTCTGAACGCAAATCAGTCTTTTAATCTAAGCTAATGTCAGTTCTAGAGAAAATCATAAAAGAGTGAGAGGAACAGTATAATCAAGAAAGAAATGTCGGATGTATACCAGTTTGGTATTTAAGTTTAATGTGTCTCAAGGATGCGACACTAATCTTACAGGAAGTATTTTTAGTTACTTTCATTATGTATTATTCATTAAAATGAGAGAAATTTCAGATATATAATGATTAATACAATATGCAAAGCGAGGTTTAAGTCCTCTTCATTCTGAATTAGATTACCCTGTATAGCTCTGATAAAAGTTAATCTTACAATTTCACATATAAATTACCTATGATAATCCAAAATAATTTTAACAGAAGTTTGAATTTTGCAGTAATTTGCCCTTGTGATTACTGAGTTTCCTCTGTTTCTTGTCATGTTTGTTTACGTTGTTAAACGTGAGCCGGGTGGATTATATCAGTCCGTAAAAAAAGAAATTGTTTGAAATAATGGTCTAATGGTTGCTAGAGCTACTAGGCACTTATATTCTCAGAATAAGAGAAAATCCCGTAGAAAACGTAAATCAGGAAACACAAGTATAGTGTAACGACATGCAAAGAACATGAATCTCAGTAAACTTGCATTGTTAGAATTTTTGGATTCTCTACCACTTACCTTAAGCGTTCATCGAGACTTTACTATAAAATAAATGTTTTAAGTTCCTATAAATAAGTATTCAAGATACATCTTTTATTTGTCTTAGAAGCAATTTGTAATGAACGATTAATTTCTGGAAAATTTTACGTAAAGTAAACTTATTTTCAGCTTTTCGTTCCTCTTCCTAAGCTGCATTGTTATTCATTATGCTGTGTGTATTGTTTTTCCAGTATGCAGTATATAATAACCCTGCAGAAAACAATGATAACGCAAGCTAAATAAGTGAAGGAATCAGCAAGTGCCAACATTACGAGAGGGAAGTTTCTAGCGCTTTGGCGCTATACAGGAAGAGCATGTCCGCTTGGTCTGCATTAGTGTAAACTCCAGCCATGTGAAATGGTGCAACGTTCTTGTACCGCAATTATGTCTCTAGCCGTGCGTTCGGCATGACATGGGCTACTCGTGTATTCCACCAAGCAAACACACAGCGGAAAACGTCCTAATTTAGGACATCTTTGGCAATTTAGTTAGGCATTCGTGTCAGCATAAAAATTCTGATGTGGCATACGAACAAGCTTTTTTCTGGTAATGCAAATTCACATACATTTTGGTATGTTGTATTATTCACATAATCGTCCATGTAACATCATTAAGGATAAATTATGCTTACGATTGTTAATAAAGTAAATTAGAAATTATTAATACTGTGGAAACAGCCTATGATGTTTTTCCATGGTAAATTTATTACATATGAAATAGTCCAACAATGGTTAGGTAAAATAAAAGCATAAGCAATGGGTTCTTTCCTGAGATGCCATCTTTCAATTTCCGGCTTATGTATATATGAGGATCATAGATATACGTATTTTCAATAGCTAACAAATCATCTTTTAAATGTTGCCATAAGCTGTTTGTAATGTGCGTGGATGCGTGTATCAGTGCGTGTATAAACTTAGTTATACATATATTCCGCATTTCTACAGTTGTGTGCCAAGATCTTCAAGAGAAGAACCTTATTCCAACAATCCTTTGGATGGAAATCGGCAAAGCGCTGGCCTACTCTTCCCAAAGACACTGGTTCACATCCAGCTAAACCGATGCCTTTAAATGTTCTTAAATACGATAACTCCATGTTAGTGGATTTATCATAACGTAAAATAATCCTATGGAATTCAATTTTGCCATATTTCTGGCAATAGCATGCTCCTTGCAATAACGGCCGCGCCGTGGCTCAGTGGTTAGACCGCTTGGCTCTCACCAAGGCGGCCCGGTTTCGATCCCAGGTGACCGCAAAGTGAGATTTGTGATGGACAACACGGCGCTGGGACGGGTTTTCTCCGAGACCTCCAGTTTCCCCCGGCATATTATTCCACCGTTGCTCCATCTTCATCTCATGTACCTTCAGTGTCACCGCCTGGGTTGCCGTATGTAGTAAAAGCGGGCGTTAAACACTACACATTTCATTTCATATCCTTGCAATTAATATTGTCTTCAACAAACAAAATTCTAAAAATACTAGAAAACTGTTCCCAAAACTGGCTAACAATTTTCTTTAAAGTACAAAGTGCGTTTAAAATATTTGTATGACCAATCTAAATATATTTTGAAATTTCTGAGGATACCTTGTGAATCTTTTTTCGTTATGTATAACTTATTTAAAATTCGTTAACCTAGATGGACAAAATGTTGCTACACAAACGATAGAGATATCTTTTAAACAGACACTTTATGTCAAGTATCTACTTCAATAATACAATAATTATCTCGTAATTACGAGAAACACTTTGTTGTTCTGAATTTTCAAATATTTATAATTTTATTTATAAATACGTTTTCAAGTTTTTAATCGTTATTCGTTTTTCTGGTGGTTCTGCAAAGAGCATACAATGTCAAAGCCGAGACGTACCGAACAACCATAAGACATCTGAAAAACGCTTTAATCAACTGTATTCTTGTGACTTTAGCAAAATGCATAATTAAAGTTTACTTCGATGACAAGAAGTGAATAATGAACAATCGATACTGTAAGAATATTTTGTAGAAAGGTGAGTAGAGAAGGGCACGCAAATGCCACACGCTAATAATCAACACGTTAATGTTTTCCCCATGTCGTAGAAAATATGGAACTTGAAGGGCAGCATTTAGTGGCCCACTTTAGAACATCAATTGGATTTGCTACACTAAGTATCCGTAGTAACCAAAACTATATCTAATGTAAGGTGTATCGTATTAAGCATACGGAAAATTAATTATATATAGAAAGTAGAGTATATAGAAAGTAATGTGAGTGTAACACATCGTAAAGTTTAAGTACTTTAGCTATTAGAGGCGCAGATTACGGTTATGGTTACAGATATCATGTAAAGAGTGCAGCAATTCAAGGTCGGTATACTAGCTTGTTTATACTGCTATAGTGGCTTTTAGATATCTATCGATATGGCTTCCTCTATGCCTCTTGTGCTCACAATAAAATCTCTAACTAGTAAACAATTTCAACAACGAATGTTCTGGATTAACATGAAGTTGCTGGAAAAATAAAGCCGTTATAAATCGTTTGTAGAAGCCATATAAAAGAGAAAGAAGGAAGGAAGGGAAAAAGGCAAAGAAAGACACGTGAATGCAACTTATTTACCTTTTTCAGTCATTTGTATTTATTATTATTATTATTATTATTATTATTATTATTATTATTATTATTATTATTATTATTATTATTATTATTATTATTATTATTATTATTATTATTATTATTATTATTATTATTATTATTATTATTATTATTATTATTATTATTATTATTATTATTATTATTATTATTATTATTATTATTATTATTATTATTATTATTATTATTATTATTATTATTATTATTATTATTATTATTATTATTATTATTATTATTATTATTATTATTATTATTATTATTATTATTATTATTATTATTATTATTATTATTATTATTATTATTATTATTATTATTATTATTATTATTATTATTATTATTATTATTATTATTATTATTATTATTGTCATCATCATCATCAGCAACATCATCATCCTCATCCATTGTCTTGCAAAGGTGTGGCCATTGCCGATAATACCTTAGGCCGCCCACTTCCAAACATAACCGCCCGGCGCCCGGTTGTGTCCCTGGGGACCTAATGTGGGATATACTCTATAAAGCGGCGTTTGAGCGCGTATACTCCATTGCACTAACCGGTACATCATCGCCTTTCCTTTCATGCATTTCACCCCCCCCCCCTTAACGTCTTACCAAGTATCGGGCTGATCCCTCATCCTGGATATTCTTTCAGGTCCACATTACCTCTGCTCCTCGACAGGCATCTGACCCTCCAAGCACTTAATTGTAAGTCCATGTAAAGAGCGTAAATAGTGGAATGAAGCATAGCTCTTGCAAGTAATATGAAATTTACGCAACACCATCCTTAAATTATTATTATGTCACATCAAACACTTTATCTTTCTAGTGCCTACTAAGAAATGGTGATGAAAACAAGTTTGCAAAAGTTTGTCATAAAGTTAAAGATCCAGGTTTTTAAACAGTAGTTTGTAAACCAATGCATAGAGTAACGTTTCATGAAATTAAAATCAGTGTTTTACTCTAAGGAATCTTTTGTTATGAATTATAAGAGTTCCACCAAAATCAGCAGATCTACATTTTATGATTATCAGGAAAGTTCAGCCTTAAATAGCCATAAAGCTTACCTTACATAGGTTCAACATTGCATACATACAAATGAAATAGCAATATGTCCATCTTAACGCCATCTGCGCGTCTTCCGTTGCCAAGTGAGCCTAACTTTCTATAAGATAACAGAAAACACACATTTTAAGTACACTTTACTAAAATTACCATTTCGGTATTTCATCATCAAACATCACTAGAACTCAGATTTACATTCACTATAAGTAATGAATATAGGTTATGCATGCATCTGTGTCCTGAAAGTCTGCTAAATAAGCTCTAAAAATATGTACTTGAAGTGCATTATTTTAATTTTCTTACATGTATTAATATTGAAGTTCTAAAACACTGGCAATAATTAGTTAATATTTATTAGTCTCTCAGTCTATTTTAATATTCGTCATGTTTACTGCAATAAAAAATTAAACATTTTTCGCCGTTTTCTAGAAGAAATGATTTTTTTTCTGTTACTTAAAATGTTTTTATATTTCTATAAGCAAGTGTTTGTAGTTGGTGCGTAACAGATTTTTTGTACCTACCATTGGAGTAAAAATAATGTGTTTATTTTAGGTAAATAAGTCCAACAATCTCTAACTTGAAAAAGAACTGATTTTCAAAATATTCTGAAAATGCGAAAATAATCCATCCATTATTCAGTTTCCATAAAAGCAAATAAGCTTTACTGCTCTTCTCCTTTGGCATTGTAATATACAATTTGCTACTGCTCGTACGTAAGAAATTACGATTCGCAGCACATTAGTACAGGTTTAAAAGTTAAGTGAAAATAACGCTTCTTAGTTCTTGGGGATGTTATCGTTGCGGCAGAAATAGAATAGAAATACAATAGAAATACAAACCATATCGAGTACTATGATGCAACGGCAGCACCGAACATTAATACTTTCTAAGGCGGTGGGTAAGATACTTCTCACTTGCTTTGTGGTTCATCTCCATTCTATGCTAGCATCTAGCCGAAAGTTCAAAAAAGTCAGGGAAAAATTGAGCTCGTCCTAGGTAATAGAGCAAAATGAAATGGCAGAACCTTGAAAGGTTCCTGGCTGCTACTGCTAGTTCCACAAGCAAAGTAATTTATTTCACATTTATAGTTGGTTTTAGTGTTTTCATTCAGTTATAATATTTCAAAATATAGAGGTAAGTACTGTTAATAGTTTTCATTATTATTATTATTATTATTATTATTATTATTATTATTATTATTATTATTATTATTATCATCATCATCATCATCATCATCATCATCATCATCATCATCATCATCATCATCATCATCATCATCATCATCATCATCATCATCATCATCATCATCATCATCATCATCATCATCATCATCATCATCATCATCATCATTATTATTATTATTATTATTATTATTATTATTATTATTATTATATATGGAACTGGTTATAACAATTATATACGATTCTAAACATGTCTTATCAAATTTGGGGTAGCTTTTAGGATTTCTCTGATCATTTAGAATAACCAGAGGCATGAATATGGCCTGTAATATAGCAAAGATTATCCATTTCCTTCATTTTGGGCTATTTCACTAAATTATGCAGGCAAGACAATAAAAGGAGCGCTATGACTCAAAACTTTTTTGAAAATACTGAAAATAAAAATCTGAAAACTCTTTTATGTAAATTATATCCATAAACTATTATTATGCATACTATTGCAACCATGCCACATTCACCAGAAAAAGCGGCACATAAATTTTATTAAAGATCTACCGCGTGATTGTTGATCGGAATTTAGTTACAGTTGTTGAGCGGAATATTTTTATATCAGGAAGCACTCATTGTTGATAGCTATATTTTCATTTTCGGTTTTAGATTCGTAAGCCCACCACAAACAGAGCAGTGAAAGAGAAATTTTGTTGTATCCCTCTCTTCGGAAAAGAATTGGGACGAAACATTGCTGAAAAGTGAAATATATTCATAGATATGCACAAATTAGTTAAATATGCACTAACTCCTTAAAATTTCATTTTTATGCACAATAAAATTTCCGTAATAAACTTCTAACGATGTTGAATACATTTATTGCTTAAATGTTAATAATAAAACATTCAAACATGCAAAAATCTGAGTTCTAGTCATCACCCAGATTTACTTAAGATTAGCCGAACTTAGGTTGTTTTGCAGTTTTTCTTCTTTTTTTTTTTTTTTTTTTTTTGTGGATTGAACAATGCAAGTTGACGGTCTGAGAGCAATAGCCATTTGAGAGCGTTCGAGGTTTACGGTGACCGTGTTTGACTAACGTGTGTTGTGTTGCGTATTGAGAACAGGAAAGCACAAGGTGTGTACTGAGTAGACTTGCGGTAGTTCAAGTAGGACAGAGTTCCTTCAGTCACAACATAATGCTGCGGTTTACAAGAGGGGCTGACCTCCGCGCAAACATTTGCACGACTAACAAAAACACTCCGACAAACTCTTAACACTGCTCTGTTAGGAAATGAAGGCTGGACTTCTCCTCCACTGTATTTGACTTTTGCTAGAAAAATGTTTCATTTCAATGGGGAAAATTTTAACATTTTATTTTTTTTTTTTTTTTTTATTTAGTTTTGTTTTACCTGGAAATACTTTTGATACTAAATCGCATTCAAAATGCAAACAAAATGCATTTCATATTTCATTTAATGTAATTTTAAAAATTCAGAACTCTAAACTCATCGTTTATTTCCCTCAGTAAGAAAACACTAGAACTGCTAGTTCTATGCAAAATGAAATAACGAGCAAAATTGCGGGAGAAGGCGGTTCCCGTTTGATGATCTTCTTCCGCTCATTCTTACCTTGAGTTGTAGTTTTTCTCTGTTCGGTAAACAAATCCACGATGTTTCGTTATTTTCATTTCTAGACTTTTCGCGGAGCACAAGTATTACTTTTCAGCGAATGTAATTCCTAAATGACGGCTTACTTGTTGTTTCGGAGAGCGACTAACTCTCTGAGAAGGAAAATTTAAAGGCTGCCTTTGAAGATTTCTCAAAGCTTACTTATATAGAATGTCTTACTCCGAGGCTAAGTTCAACCCTTTAATGTATGATGTTGCCCTGGGGCGAAATAACGCTGTTTTCAACAAACATTTTAGTGCGTTTTTTATAATATTGTACTGGCCTTTGTCAGTTATACACACAAAATTTAGAATATTTTGAATTGTAAATATCATATTATTTCTAAAATTACATTGTAGTACTTTTTAGCATAATACGGCAAAATCCAAGCAACTGCAGTTAAATGATACCTCATAAACATCCAAGCGTGCCACCACACCGATTATTTTGCTTGGGCCCTCCCCGTCCGTTACCACAGTCACATTTGATCGCAGTTGCCGAGATTCGAACTCACGACGTTTAGCTTTGAATAGATGGCCAGTCCATTGTATATCGTTTTGAAGACCATGGCTATTCGAATCGATTGTGTTGCGGTATCATAGAAAATGTTATGAAAAACGAGTTTAGCAAGTAGAGTGCCATAAGTAGCAAAATGATTCGTCCGTTAATGGATTAATGAATGCCTTTTCCCCAATTGGCTATATTTGCCCGCGTTGAAAGCGTCCTTTAGCCATGATGTCATTTTAATCTTCTCTTACCCCGTGATACGGGAAATTCCCTCGGTATGCGAGATTTCTACTGCATTTTCTCCTTGTCACTCTAATCATATCACAGTATCACACTAGATTTTTACCCGCAACTGAAATACAACGCCGTTTCTTATCAAATACTGCAAACGCCCTATCCTATAGCTTCCAGACACTTTAAGTTCGTAAACCACGGAACCAGGAACCTTTTTACGTAGGCTACATTAAAATTCACAGTTGTGCCAGTTAGAGTTTTACTAATTGACATAAAATTATTTCCGTGAGAAAATGTGCTTCCAAGTTACACTTTTATTTATTTGTGACGTTTGTTGGTATCGGACAACAACTGCAATGCTTGCTCAAAGGAAGAAGCACCCCATATGTGTACTAGAGAGTGGTTTGGTCGACCGGTCGTTCATCGCCGTCTCAAGGCAGCTAGAGCAGTCCGGCTCTTTGATCTTGGAGTTGTTTAGGGACTGAGACTGTCTATGGCTTTTAGCCTCCCTTGTCCCTACGCTTCATTCTCTTTTCCTGGGGTTGGTGGTAGCCATAACGGAACTATGTACATCTAAATGTGCAACTTTTCTTCATTGTATAACCTAATAACTTACGTAAAGTCTTAACGTTAAATCTAAATAGAGGCTTGCAATCTTCCTAATGATATTAGAAAAAATCGTGTAATTTCTGTTGCAAATTAAAAAAATATATGTTAATATGTTGGCATTTATTATTAATATATGTATATATACATACCTTTTCAATATACTCCATAAGTACTATTTGTATAAAAAGTCATCTTCTGTCCATCTTCTATCTATATGAGTCATTTAGAATGTGCTACGAATGATTTAAAATGAAGTAATAGGCGTTTAGTTACAAGTGGAAATAGTACTAAAATGTTAATTGGTGCTAATAGTTGCTTCTAGTGCAAAGAAAGGCAAGGCAGAAAAGAGAGAATCGCAAACTCTCAAGCATGTCCTCTAAGTGAAGTTGGAACTGGAACTGGGTTATTTCTGGGGGGACTCGGCACGGAGGTCCAAACTTGATCTATTGTACCATTGTGCCCCAGTAATGCCAAATAGGAAGGAAGGATGAGACAAGAGGACACAGAGTGGCCGTCTCAACAGTGCGGAGGGCAGGGTCTCTTAATGTTACTTAAATGTTAACTTCCATCCGGCAGGCCAGGACAACAGACATCGCAGCCTAATGTGGTTCGGGAACAGTCCCACCATGAGACTGGGACCGGAGATCGGCAATCGTCCTACTGGAGTCATTGGTTCACTCAGAGCATATCATCCAACCATGCACCGACGAGAAACCGGCCGACACTTCTACCCTGAAAGAGACCACCAGATGAAAGTTGATATTAAATGATAATGGAGGTGAAATGGTGGGACAGGAAATTCGAGTGATGTATAACCTACCCAGCATTTGCCTGGTGACCCGAAAAAGCCCCGCAGAAACCCATGGGTTAGGTAGTTCGGCCATGGGAATCAAACCCGGGCCTCCCAAATGCGGGCAACAGACAAAACCGCCTGAGCCATCCCACTCGGTTAGATGGAGCTTCCTTGAAATATATTATTGAATATTGCGAAAAGATTTGACACATTATGTTACTTTAATAGACCCTATGTTTTTTTTCTGGTGTAAGAATTATCTAAAATTCAAATTATGAGACTTGTAGGCTGATTACTTAAAATTTGGTTAAACAGTTTATTTCTTACGTTAACTCGTTAAATGTATGACTTTTAGCCGAAATCGTTAATATTGTTTCTGATAAAGTAGCAATCATTGTAAATCTTTTCCTTTACTTAGTGGCAGTGTGGCAATTTTCTTAAACATTTTCAGAGCTGTGGTTCAGTAAGCCCCAAGTCCAATTCCGACCAAACATATATCGAACTTTTGGGTGGAATGTAGTCTTCCTCTTTACTGTAGGTAAGTGGCAAAGGAGCAATAAGGCATATTCACAAACTTATGTAAAGGAATAACCCTATTGCATGATCGTATAGTAATGGACTCTGTAGTTGTACGCAGTTATATTCAACACAATTATAATTGGTTTGGATCAAAGATTTAAAAATATAAAACCTTTTTTAAACTTTTTTTTTTTTTTTTTGTGTGTATCCTTCTTTCAAACCAAACTTTTATATATACTGTCACAACGGCGTTCGCTTAGTCTGCCTAGAGGCTACGTCACCATTGCTGTCTGCAGAGAAAGGTTCGACTATGGACGGGGCAAACACTTGGGCTTGACTGAGGGGCGGGAGAGAACTGTCATCAAGGGCAGCCACGAGCTGACATCTATTACTATGCAAAGGATCACTCTAGACTGTAACTCGAGTGGTTTCCATTTCTAGAAGAATTTATAAACAAAATCTTCTGGCTAGCACCACGAAAGCTACATAGAACCGATGCGCGCTCTGGAAGTGGGACAATGGGGAGAGTTTTAGAGTTAGTGTGTATTTCGAGCTTCGTGCGTCATTCGACGAGTGCGGCTCCGTAGGAGGGAATCGGCGCCGCGAAGCAGTTCACGAATTAGTCGTTCAGTCGAGTTGTGTGAGTTGAGGAATCGTCGGGCTCTGAAACAAGTAGCGAAGTTGAAATTTAGATTGGCCGAAAGTTCGACTTTAGTTACTTTGACGTAGCTGATTACCGGTGACACCTTAATTAAGCAGCGAAGTATTTACGTGCGAATATCAAAGTTGTGTTCACAATAGACCTGTGGCTCCAGTTAGGAGTTGGACCTGTGTGTATGCCAGAAACGTTGTTTGGCTGCACAAGTTGATGCGTGCTAAGCAGACATAACATTTAAACAAACATGCCGAAGTTGTGTAATTTTGTAAAAGTAAAGGTGATCATAAATTATGATTGTGCTAACGATTTTGGCAACAAATAAAGCAATTTAAGACGATATTTGTGTTTTCGTCACAATATCGGTTGTAAAATAATTGTACCGCAAATGCACAGGCCTTCAAAATTGTACAGAATAGGCTACGCGTATAACAAGGGTTGTGATATCAAAAGTTCTTCAAATTATTGTAAATAACATTCTGATTAGAAGAAAAATAACAGCCATGGTTTAATCTGGAATCAGATACTCCTTAAGATCAATTTTAGCTCAATATGGACAGATTGCATCAATTAACGTTTAGACATCTGAAAGGACAGTGATGTTTTCTATAATATGAAAGTGAAATAGAAAGTAAAAAAGCTACTACTTATCAAGATGTTCCTTAACAAAATGCGTCTTTATCCAGTATCTCCTTTGCAGTTTCCGGAAGTTCATAATCTAAACTTAGCAAAAATTTAAACTTACTTTTTTTTCTTGCTTTCCATACTACTACTTCCTTTAATTTCTAAATATGTGGTTATGTATAGATCACTTAACATAAAACTTAAAACGATACGCGAGCAGGAATAAATTGCAACCTATGCAATATATTCCTCGAGTCAGGGTCAATTACAAAAAATGACTGTGATTTGGAAGCTCTAACCAGTACCATGATGAAACCAATGCCACCACTTTTTGCAGCAACGTTATGCAAATTTGAAGCAATGTGTCGTCTAGCCTCAGTCTCTAGTAAGAGTCTTGTCTTAGGGTTTGCGTGGGTACCTATATAGGAGTAAGGATGACACTGGAATCTAAGTTTAAGACTTGTTTATTAATTGCTTCTTTTTATGATATTCACGGAAGTCGCGAGGTTGCCGAACAGTCTACACCAATCTATATCAATGTCCGGAGTTACCGTATGTGAAACGTACTTTACACGTAACTCACTATTTGCGCAGGAAGAGATACTTCTTTTTTGTAATTTACGTCCTCCATATCGGACGATGAATGGAATTGGTGATATGATGCTCAAATGAGCCCAGGGTCCATAGAGCTTAGAGTTACCCGACGTTCGTCTTTCAGGATAAGGGAAAGCCCAGAAAAACCTTATCCTGGTAACTCACTCTGACCGGCAGATACTTTCTTCTGGTGATACGTCTTCCTTCCAGGACGGCCAGTCCCACTGTGTCCCAGATTTCCTACAGCAAAATGTGTTATTCACACCAGAATTTCCCTAACCAAGTGGTCCTTCTGTTACATTTGCTTCGGTCAGCAACTACTAAGAGAGGTCCTAGCAACTTTTCAAGTGTCGACCATATGGAACCCATTAGGAGGCAGCTATCTCATGGTAAACTAACATCCTGTTCACATTTACCAAATACATCAAATGTTCATATGTAATCTATTACGATTATTTATTGAATCCCTAATTTCGGTATCACTAAGCAATATTCATGATGCAATTTCACTGAATGTTTCCTTTTCAGCAGGAGAAGTGCTAACAAATACTTCATTATCAAATCTCGATTTGCTGAAATTTCTTCTTCGATAAAACATATTTATTTATTTATTCCATGAATTTCTTCATATTGTGCAACAAGCGGCAATGATAAAATCGCTTCATTGCTTAAAAGACAAAATCTCAGGCTGTATCAACACACGTGCTAAAATTGGACAGTTGATTTTTCAAGTGATCCAGATTTTCAACTAACTTCTTACAGATGACATTGTAAATTATCGGTGTAATCGCAAGAGAGATTAGTTTATCCATAAATTTTCGAAGGCACGAACGAATTTGTGTGATATTTTAAGTCTAATCCACGAAAAACATACACTGATTATAAAAATAACAATTATTCTTTTACCTATGTTGTTTAAAATTATATTACTAAAGGGATGCTTTCGTACCCAGCACAGTTGACTATTTTGCGGAATAGGAGTAGCTATCGACAGAGGGAATGTGAAAATAGCTAACCTCAAAATTAGGGTAAGCTAAAATAGAATGCAGTAAACACATTTTTGCAAGAACATAATTTTGTATGGAACTGACACTTTTCGGATGTTTACGATTATGGTTTCCATTAATGGAAACTGAATTGGATTAAATTGAAGTTGAGGTTGTTGATATCCTGATTTATCCACAATTGATGAATGGTGATGATTTATTTGCAATATGACTTCAGTGAAGATACTTTGGTGTGACCTGCTATCAAGCTTTGTTGCTACCTCTGATAATTGGCTGCTGTAATTAGGGCATTGCATTCCACCCTAAAATTCGCTATAGAGATTTTATAGAAAATATATCTTTTGGGCTCGCTATGTGTTTAGTGAGCAGCATAACTCATAAATGAAATATCGGGGTGTTTGGTATTTATTTTAATTTTAAATCAGTGTGTTGAAATACTAAGCGATTTTTTTCTCATAGTTGTGCAAACAACACAGAATTTGAAAGCCACCATATTCTGATCTGCTTTCTAAAATTCTGACCGTTCCTTTAGCGTAGTTTATATTTTAGTACCTAAAAGACAGATATGTGTAAATGGGTAATAAAAATTGAAGTCTGTTATCAGGAGGTGGATAGTAGAATAAGCTTTTGCAATAGTAGTTTGTGGGGAGTGAGTAGAGGACGCCATGTGATTGTAACCCACCAAACTTCTATTTTTTTTTTAATTCCTGCTTATGTAATAAGAATCTTGTTCCAAAGTAATGTCGAGACGGAAGACTTAACTTATAAACACTGCACCCTCATATTCCTCCGGATCAATGAAAAACTCATTTTTTTTGTTTTGCTCTTGCCTTAAAATCGTACCCTTGCAAGCATAAGTTGCACCATGATTTGTCGTGGTTAATATAAAGTAAGCACCGTATGAATGGAATATTCCAATACGAATCAATATTCCAAGCTCCAGTTCCTTCCATCTAAATTAAACATAGGTATATAGCTAACACTCAAAAAGAAATCCATGACGAACTTAGATAACGGAGCTCAAAAGAGAATGGTATAAACTTGGATTTGAGAAAAAGCGTAATTAATTCCAGGTCAACTACGGAAAGAAACCGTTGCAGGCATAAAGACAACACGTGATTGTGGTGGCTGCTAATCTCTACAATCATCTCAGAATAAACTGGCCAATTGCACCTTATTTGGAAACAGGAAGAAGAATGGTTTTGTATTTAGTGGCTTGAGCATTAAACAAGCATATTTTTTTCCTGAATAATCTCATATATTTTATGTACTATCAAAACTATGTACCTTTCTTAAATGCTGTAAATACTATTTTTATCATTGTACTTGGTCAGCTATAAAAGTTTTATTTTCTTAGAACGTGTCCTAATCCCCAGATTATTATTATTATTATTATTATTATTATTATTATTATTATTATTATTATTATTATTATTATTATTATTATTATTAGTAGTAGTAGTAGTAGTAGTAGTAGTAGTAGTAGTAGTAGTAGTAGTAGTAGTAGTAGTAGTAGTAGTAGTAGTAGTAGGAGGAGGAGGAGTAGTGGTAGTAGTATTTAAACTGGTGTGCTTTAGCTGTTAATTGATGAAACCGAACTATTTTCGTTGTCATAGGAAGCGTTTCGATGAAATATCAATCGGTTTATAGCCGATTGCAACAAATGCCATAAATAACAGAGGGACGCTGCTGTAACATATTTTTCGAACATGCACATTTCCGCTTTTAGTCGCAACCGTCAGTCCATGAACGGCGGTGCGATGAATAATTAGTGCGTTCTAGTGACGCAACTGTGATCCATGTGCATTCATAGCAAAACCACCCATTACTGTCACACTCTGCGAGCATCCTGTCAGGAAGTCGTGTGCATGTTGAAACGGTGGTAAGCCGAATGCCCCTGCACATCCTTTTGAACAATAAATGTTTAAACATTCAAGAGATTTCAAGGCTCCTGTTGTTCCATAGTACAATTCTCAAGAAAAACGCTCGATGACGGTTTTCATTGCCATCGCGAAGTTATGAGGCATTACTCCTGAAAGAGCATTGGAATTACTATATATTGCTACGAATAAGGGTCTAACTTAAATAGTTTATGTATTATAAAATTATACTCTACTCTGTAACTAGGAGCGTAGCTGGAAGGATAAGGAACTCATATGGTAGTACTAAGTGGCAGAGCAAAGTAGGAGCATGATTAGAGATAAGTAGACACAACACTGAGTTCTATATTATGCCAATTTACTACATTCTAATTATTAAGTTGAAGTTCAAGGAACTCCCATAATCTTAAGAAAACTTAGGGGTGAAATGGTGGTAACAAATGCATAATTATATTGAAGACCCTTAGGGCGTACTTTGAGGATGCATAGCCGAGTATGGTTAGAGGATGAGTGTAGAGTAGCCTCCCTGAAGGGCGGCATGAGGACCGTGATTCTAACATCAACCTAGAGTGACCCACGACTGCCAAAATTTGCAGTCTTTAAATACTGTTACCTGCAATATGGCAGCCTAGTGCCAAATCGGCGTTCTTACGCAACAAAAAACTGCCTAAACAGTTCCCAAGCAAATCTAATGGCCAGATTATATTATTCTATTATATTATATTATATTTAAAGTTATATTGTTTACCCTCATAAACTGAACTTTGACCAGAGACATAAATGTAAGATAATAATGACTTTGATAACTTTTAAGCATCAGATTTTACCGTGTTTTTTATAACTACTTATAAAACCACTCATTCACTTCTCTCTTCATATTCCCCATTCCGTAGAGGAGAAGAAATTATTCCAATTTAAGAGCAATCCCACCGCGAGCCGGGATTCGAATTTTTAATTTCTAAATTAATCCTATCAATAAGATGCTTTGCAACAACTTTGGTATTAAAATCATACTTAACGAGACCATATGTTGTAAACATTAAAGCTGTAAAACGGATTCAAACGCTCGAAGAAGAAAGGTAATATAACATTTTTAAAATGTACCATAATCAAGTTGTCAGTTACCTAGATATAATATTTATAAAATTTAGAATATTTTCTTTTGCAAACAGAAGCGACCAACCTTACGCAAACGCATTTAACTAATTCAGAGTATTGTCACAATCACAACGAAACGTATTAATGTACAGTCCACCACAAATAGGCCCAATGCAAAATCTTTAACTATATCTCAAGTTACATAGGTTAACTTTAACAGAGGTACGTGCGATTTGAAGTGAAATTTCAAAGGTAAATTGCGCAAATCGTATTGGTGACTTGACAGAGTTGTTAAAACATGGGGTAGCCCAGTTAAAGAGGATCCAAACTCAAGTTAGGTCTAGGGCATGACTGATACCGAAGAATAGAGCTACAGTAGAACTAGGGATACCGAAGAATAGAGTATAAAACATTGCGGGATGCTTTAGGCGGTTTCGTCTGTGGCCCGGAAGGCCCGGGTTTGACTACCTGACTCATGGTTTGTTGAGGGGTTTCCCAAGTCGCCAGGTGAATGTTTGGTAGGTTAATTACATCCCCCGAATTTTCTGTACCTCCATTTCATCTCCATTATCATTTGACATCATCTCTCATTCGGTGGTCTCTTTCAGGTAAGAAGTGTGGCCCTTGTCTCATCAGTGCATGGCGGTTTGATATGCTATGAGTGAACCACTTTCCCCTCCGGTAGTTCGGTTGGAACCGCTTCCGAACCACAGTAGAGGGGAGTGTTTGTCGTCATGCCTACCGGGGAAATTCCATATAAGTAAAATAAAGGGACCATGCCCTCTGCACTGTTGTGGCTCCTTGTGATGGCTGCCCTCTATCTCCGCTCGTCTCATCCTTCAACCCGGGACTGCCCAACTTGTGGGCATAGGTACAATAAATCAAGGCTGGTTGCAGTGCCGAATCCCCTACGCAGTAATTCAAATCCTAATAGAGTATAACAAGAGGATTTACTGACCTTCATCTAATTGAATACAGCAAACATGTTGGACACTGTTGGCAGGCAACAAGAAGAGTAAAAGTGATTGGTAAATGTACCATGGTTATCTCAAGATAACGCTGACACTTAAAACAAAGCAAAGGAAAAGAAAAGAGTTGGACATGAACAGAAATTGAAGAGAAACTTCCTAAAAATATACACGCTATAAGCCGGAATTGATGATTGTTAACGGATATGAGAGTTAACGACTATTGGAAGCGTCTCTCTCTCTCTCTTTCTCTCTCTCTCTCTCTCTCTCTCTCTCTCTCTCTCTCTCTCTCTCTCTCTCTCTCTCTCTCTCTCTCTCTCTCAAATGCCTCAATTTTGAGTTGTGTACATACGAACAGCAGCAGGTCTAGCAGGTCGGATATTCCTGGAAAGTATAATAATTATTTGGTACTACATTAGATTCAGGGTTGGCGTGGCTAGTTATATAACTAAGAGTCAACTAAATTACAGATCAAAGTAAACACTATATGGTTAGCTATATTATTTCTTTTCATATAATTACAGCTAACAACTTTTTTATACTTCGATTATCATTTTGGAATGTAATATATGAGTGAGTGCAAATACTTCCTTATTTGTTTTACCTTTATACGAAATAAATGAGAGCGTATTAAAAATGGAGTTATGTCCACATTTCGTAATTGTATAAAAACACACACAGTGCTCATTGCATTTGAACCACAAGCCTTTATTTTCTGTGCGAATTCATTTAGAAAACGCTCAAAGCCATTTTATCACAAGCTAGCTCAAATCAAACACCCTATCATGGAAGGACAGACTATTTGTACATATAAATTAAAGCTTTATAGTAAAATTGCAATACCATTTCAACTATATCATAAAGATAGAAATTAGTCTTTAGTTTCATTACGCTTTATTTTTTTATTAGATATTATGTCAAAAATCACAAACAGATGTGTAACTTAATTTGCTAGAGCCAAGTTTCACTCTTAAAGGTAGAAGCAATAGCACAGGGAGGACTGGAGCACTGATCCCTGCGAAACAATATTCCAGTTTTTTTTTTTAATTTGTTCCATAACCTTTAACTCCAATGGTCATATCGGTGGCCGCTCTCCTCTGGAACACATCGAAGGTGTTAACTATAACTCGTATTCGTTGGGTTTTAATCATTAGATCACGCACACATTCGCACTCTCATTCATACTTCCAGACTTTGAGGAAGATGGGGAATTATTTTGGTCGGAGAATAATCCCCACCCCCAGCCGGACCCCTAGCACGGCATATACCAGTTTGCTTTCCTGTTAATGGTAAAATCTATTGTTATGGCTAAAAATGTTAGCCGTAGCATTTAAATGTGTAATTTGTGGTACATTTCTATGGAGTTGTACTACAGGAACTTTTTATTACATTAAAAGCGTATTTTTATAAATGTAAGATAAATGGGTAAAGAAAGCAGCCAAAGCCGCGCTTATGCCCGGAAGATCTTAATGTTTTGCAGCTAATGCCCTCTTGGAGGGTGTCGGTTGTACGCGTGAGTCTGAAGGTCATTCACTCGTCAGGGCAGGTTTTAACACTCAGTTCATCCCTTCCACCCCCCAAAAAAACCAAAGGTATTTTACATTGGCCTTTAGTATGCTGTAAGTCGAGACTCGGTGTGTAGTATTCTTTGAACTCACTCATTTATATTTGCACATTCCATTACGTAGCAGTCATTTTGACTTCCGCCTAAGCAACTCTACTATATTGCCTATGTTATTTTCATTGTACCCATAGGAAAAGGGATAATAAAACCATTTCCACAAACTTTTATCTGGATTAAAATGTAATAAATAAAAGAACACAATTTTTAACAACAGTTTCCATAAGAATGAGCAGAAAAGATTATGTGAGCTCACGTATAAAAATTTTCGTCTTTTTTTAAACGTCATAAATTCAGATTTTCATGACTTTTTCTTAAACTAATTTTGAGTTATTATAAAGAATATTTGTAAACATTTATGCAATTTTTATTTGAATAAAATATATGTAGACTAAATATTGTTTTTATTTTGTTAAGTGCATAATTATCTATATGTGTTTAATTGTAAACAACTTTTCCCTTAAAATATTTTTAGCCATTTTTATGTGCTAAATTCAAATCAATACCTTTACATGAAGGAATTGAAATTTGGAAATATAAATTAATTTATTGTGGTTCAAATATATTACAAAATAGAAGCTTTGGTTCAGTATTTACGTTTTGTGGTGTTTTCTGACAAGTGTAGTAATTTATTATCATGAATGAATGTTGAATTTGATGTGCCAAATCAAAATGCACTTCTCTTTAGATTGGAAATGATAAAAAAATCATTGAAGGAATTATCACTGCGTCAGGTATAACACTGTGCTCATTTTTCCCATCTCTTTTGTTTTAATGATCTAATAATCCGACTATTTATCCGTGTTTAATATCCAAATTTCTAATTTTAAATCTAAATGTAGTTGCCACTGATTTGTTTACATTTTCTGGTTAGTATCCGGCCCTTGAATCGTGCATAAACATTATACATTTCTCTATATCGTATATTCTTTCATTTCAAAAGCTTTTGCCGTATAGTTTCGTATGCATTATTAGAACATCTGCTGCATTTTGTCGAGAAGTTTTTACAATGGTATAACTCTCTTATAAAATTCTTTGAGGACTACTTTAAGCTACATCAAGGAAACCCTCCAGGTTGCCTCTCTGTGGACGCAGATTATTAGTGTGCCCATTCGGGTGTCGCCCCTTCTGCCTCGAGTCTTACACATGAGTGAAGGCATTTAAGTGACGTCTCTTTAACTGAGAATTGAACATTTTTTAGCCCTCGGTTAAGGCAGGGCTTATTTAAGAGTTGCTGCTTGACTAAGCTGAAGTTATTGGTTGGATGACGCCGACCCAAAGAACTGCAGGCGAATTATGGAAGGCAGCCCTTCTGAGGTAGGTACAGTGAGCAGCATCGGAAATTTGAACCAATATAGCTAGCTGTTGGAGAATGATTTATTACGATCAGGTTCCTTTTGGCTGCGGACACTGAAAGCATATTACAGATTTGATCTTTACCGGTCTTTGAAATATCTCCATAATGCAAGCAGGTGTTGTTATATATAAGCAATGTAAGTATAATCGCGCAAGATTCCTTAGGGATAATGCTAAGCACCACAATTGGAAGACATTGAGGTTAACATTCTTATTTAGAACATCTGATTCGAACTGAGTTGTATGTTTACGATCCCTGTTCGATTGTTCGCCTTTCACCAAGGTGAGGGATATCACATTTCATGGAACCATGTGTAGGATGATACTCCGATAGAACTTAAAGGGTAAAAGATAAAGAGAGAGGCACATTTCAAAACTGATCTCGAACTATAAAATATGTTGGTATTAGTATATTTGTAAATGCCATTTTCATGTGTACGTTTGGTATAAATAAATAAGAACAGAATTGCTTGGCGATGACTATTAAAAACCAACATCTGTTTCTATCATATCTGTTAAATTAATTTGAACCATTTTTATCATTGAATATGGAAGGCTGGTGAGGGCGACTTTCCACCATCCCAACGATTCTTGTTCGGTTTGAGCTAGAAATTTGATATGAATTTCTTCTCACTGCTTACCACTACGTCATCCGTCCGCCCCTCTTCATTCTTGCTGCTACTCGCTCTGTTTCCCTATAACAGGTGGATTAGTGTTAAAATCCTCTCCTGATTGGGCGCTGTTTATTATAAACCAGTGACGATGTTTGGAGCGAAAATATAATTGAAGCATCCTGAACTATTTTGTTTTAAAAAAATCTAACTATAGAGGAAGTATTGTGTTTCATCCATAAATGCAATATTGCATCAGGAATACTTGTTTTGAGATCTCATGGAAAAAGAATGTACATCTTTATAAAAACGTGCGTCGGTTTGTTAATGACAGTTATTATATTCAGTATCTCACACAAACCAAGAGTTCCATAAATACCAAACTTGGTATTTAAGTTCTGTAATTTCCAAATAAGAACATCTTCCACCCCAAAACGCCTTTACATGGAAGATTTTTTTGAAATTATGCGTGTTTTCAAACAAGGTGAATTTGATTAAAATACTACATATTAAATATATTTATGTACCAAATAAAACTACTCTCTAATTCTGTGAAAATAACATGTGAAATATCTTTCATTTCGATTTATATAGTGTTTTCATAACTGTTGAACCCCAAAAATGCATGTCACTTTAAAACCCCAAGTTGGTTTCAAATAATTTGTTGACTAAATTTTCAGCCATTTTCCAGATATCCGTTATTAGTAATTTGAATCCCCCAGGGGCCTACTGCGGTAGGTAAGGGATTGGCGATCCCGGGATCCCGATCCAAATGTCTCGATTGGGTGCCTCTGAGTAGTGAAAAAGCTAATGTCAAACGCTCAAAACTTTGGTCCACATCCGTGTTTGACCCTAACGTCCCTGAACACAAGTCTGGTGGATACCTAGCGAGAAGGAGCGCAGGGATGACTAGATAACGCGTAACTCCAGCCCCTGGTTATCATGTAGGACTGTGTTCGTATCCGCTGATAATGGCCAGTCCCTGGGAGGGGCCATTGCATGAGCTGTTGCACTCCTGAAGGCGATTGGTAGGCGAGACCCTGAGGTGAACAAGGTCCAGGCTAGGACTCTCACCTAAGCCGGGGTGGCGCCCCGGATATGAGCACACCATTGGAGACGTTTGCAATGGGGGAGGACATAATCGCTATGGGAAATTATAAAGTAAACAAAAATGTAAAGAAAAGTGGAAAGGAGGTAGCCGAATCTTGTGGTCCTCGCTATTTGGTTATATGAGGAAGGCCGAAAATTTACTCTCGTGTACCCGTTTATTATTCAGAAGGGTCTAGTTGATATTGCTGTTGCTGTAAAATGATGTATTCGATATCGCAATGGCACACTCTTGTTCGCATCAGTTTCACCGACGCAGACTGCAAAAACTTACAAAGCCAATATGCTTGTGCGCTATCCGGTGCGCGTTGAATTGCATATGACTCTGAACTCCTTGCATGGTGTTGTAAACACCAGCGCCTCGACGGAATGTCCAATGAGGAAATTCAGGAAAACTTGGTATAACTCTCATCTTCGCAGATTCCGATCGGTTCGAGAGCCTCAAATCGAAATTATCAGTAGGAAAGCGGTTCTCCTCCATTTAGGATGTGGAGCAGAGATCCTGTCTTCACGGCCAAAACGACAGTGAAAAAAGGCAGGATAAACCTGCTGAAAATGCTAGCCCACCGCTGGGCAGGTAATTTGTTTTCATGTAATGTTAATATTAAAAATGGTCTTTTTTATGCCTTTGGTGTTTTATTAAATTTTATTTATAGATTTTCATGGAATTTTCCCCTAATTGTTCTGATTTACTTTATATCCACTTTATTTTGGTTTTTTAATCGTTTGATAAGTTTATCTCTGGCCATTGCCATGATATAGTTTTTGAAAGGACATGACGACCGAACGGTTGAGCGTCCATAATAATAATAAAACAGTTATTTGAATTGTTCAACACTCATTCCTTAAAGGTCCTCGCGATTTTTATTTGTTTCTGGCGATGTCATGAAGAGAGTATGTAATTTTAAGACTGCGTATATTGTTTATTTTTAATAATTTGACTATCGCTTTTCCTGCTGTACCGATAACGAAATGTCAGATGCTGTTATTTTTGGTAAGGTTTATCTCAATTAAAATCTGGCAGATAAGAAAATAAGCAATCGTAAGGATACCAGTAAATTGTAATTCCACTAACAATTGTTAGAAGATAGTCAATATATAGTCAATATATATTCCAGGGAGTTTGAAATTAATTCAAAAGTTCGGAATGTAGATCATCCAAATAGATTAAATTTGTTAACGAAGTATAAAACATCTTAACAAGAAAACAAGCAAACACAATTAGCTGCTGATGAATGTAACAGGCATGATGTTCATTCAGAAAGAAAAATATATCGCTGCTAATTTGAACACATTAATTTTTGTAAAATATGAAGAATCTACGATACTACTCATTTCTAATGAGTAATATACATTAATGAAGTTTAGGTTAACAAAATTAATCTTGCAGCCAAAGAAAGTAGCCATATATTAAGGAAATCTTGAAAAAATAAATAAGTGGCAGCCATCCCCCTTTTCTTGCTGAACCAATAAATTTCTTTATAATAATTTTCAATAAATATGTACCTTATACATTTTTATTATTTGCACGTCGGTAAACCACCATAAATCCAGATTATCTATAGTCACCTGCTCGGCCGTGTCAACACTGCATGTCAGTAACAAGAAGTTGCTATTTGTTCATATACAATTGACATACGTCTCTGCAGCAGACTTCATCTGCGATGAATCTAGTGGGTGGAGCTTACTCCTGAAACGAAACGTGTTATGCTTCTTCATTAGAAGTGCATCTCAAGGTTTGTGAGATGGAAGTTGTATCTCAGGTTTATTTATATTCCCGTTGCCTCTAAAGCTGTGCAATTTTTTATCCGCTATCATTTCTCGGAATACCGTTGTTTTTCTTCTTATATGTAAATGCATTCTGAAATAATACTTTTACAGTTTGGAGTCTAAGAGGTCATTAGAATCAGCCCATTAAAACTTTGATTTGGAACTATTTTCATAAGTCAGAGCTTGCTTGCTTTCCTTGCGAAGTTTTGTAATTTCTGTTTAACTTTCGTAAAACTATAAGTAGTTGTATGATGTGAGTTATATGCATATGAATTATGTTTAAATTACTTTTGAAAAGTATTGTGCCAAGTGATTAGATTTGTTCGTTATACAATTCTGAAGATTGCCATTCGTTTTCTGTTGCAGCAGTGCGATGAACAACACTAGTGGAAACAACAATATGACCAACAGCAACAACACAAATGGTGCAAGCGTGGTCAACAATTCGGAACAACCTGACCCAGACTTCATCAAGATGTTTGTCGGACAAATCCCTCGCTCCATGGATGAGAACGACCTCCGGAAGATGTTCGAAGAATTCGGTCGGGTTCATCAAATCAACGTCCTAAGAGATAAGGTCACCGGGCAGAGCAAAGGTAGGTGACACTTTTCTTTTATATCTAACAATGTTGTAGATGTTTTTGTGTTTCACTCCATGGGTATCCGCATCAATATGATTGTGGTCAAGTTATCAATTTTGAAATTTTATGTGCACGCTCTACAACAGCATAGCACCCCAACATTTTAAAGTTACGATAAAATAACAGCAATCCTCACCACTAACAACTTAGAGTGCTGTGGTGGCATAATAGTTGTGCTACCCACTATGATACAGGCCATTTTCTACAGAGAAATGGAAGCGTGACGTGATTCCACCAGAAAACTGATAGTGACTTACTTGCCCCACCATCCATGTAGACACATCTCTCATATTACACATATTCAGCTTATTTAGGCGATTTGATACCCACAGCCACATTCTATGCAGTGCTTAGCTTAATTGGACTGAAATTCCAAGTGCAGATATTGTCCAAAACTGTAAAAAGAAAACAACTAGGGGGAAAGAGTGGACAGAACATAATGGTCAATTTGCATTAAATCAGATCAAATGTGGTTTAAATTCTTAAAACATACCACCTTGAAGTACAACATACCAAACATTAGGCTTCAATCACGGTTAATCACAGAATCGGTAATTGATACGGAAGATTCAGCCAGAAAATGCATTGCGGGCTGAGGAAATAGCTCGTAATCTTGGGGAACGATTTTACGGACATTTAGTACATGATCCTAAGATTTAACGTACAAATATTTTGAAGTAAACGATATTGTTCATTGATTAGTTTAACAAATGTCGGTGGATGGCAGGCAAAGACTGGGTGGCAACCTGGCATACATATACTAGAATTAACAAGTTCCTTAAGAGTGCTCGGCTTTTCAAGGGAAGAATTATGCGCTTCTTTGACAATCTGAAACAATAATATTAATTTTACATAGAGCTTTCAACAATGATGAAACAACAATTTCGGTAGTTCTAAATCTAATTATAGCTCAGTAAGCAAACACGTGATTAATTATTTCCATAAGAAAGAGGCTAGCTAGCTTATGTAAGTGTATCGTCATTCCTCTTCTATCCAAGAGGGAGAATTAACCAACAGCTACTTTACGGATCTCTGCCAGGTATTGCGACCTATGCAGATCCTTCAGATTGAATGTATGGTTCATTGTTTCCAAGGTTTCTTGAACAATTTACCTTCTATAGCAGAGAGAGAGAAACCAGTGCTGATCATTTAATGAGGTCATTTTTGACATAAAAGCATTAAAGCTATTAAACTAGTGAGAAGGTCAAATGTCATCATGCTAATTCTGCAGCCACACACTAGCGTATGTACAAGCACTAGGGGTGTCAGTTTTGATGCCGTACAAGACAACACAAAAATTTCTCAGGAAATTGACCTGTGTCTTACAAACAATCCAGGAAACAAATTGGCGTACGATGGCCTGTATACTGTACCAAAAATATATTTATTAAGGTCTTCATAACTAATAACATTGTAAATTTCTTCACAAAAGCAAGTACTTATCCTGTAAATGGATGTGTTTACAAATTCAGATAATACAACAGAGAACCATGGGGGAAAATTCGTTGTAATTACTAGGAAAAGCATGACAGCTGGCCATTGTTGGAGCAAGTGCTTCATACTCCTTCATTTTTAAGGAGGAAGAGCCGGTAGGATTGGTTGAAACCGAAGCCAAAGAAGTTTCACCTGGGTGAGTAAGAAGCTCGTATATCAAAGAAACAGAAACGGAGAAAACTATTATTTGATGTAGTCAGTAATCGATGTACAAGACCGCTGCCACTGAGGATGACATTCTGTGTTTATATTGCCCAGAGAAATACAACCAAACAAATTTTGGAGAGTGGATTACCTGCAATAATTGCAAGATGTGAATGCGTGAAAAACTCAAGGATAATGAAAATGGTAACAGCCCTTTGCTGAAATTTGATGTTTCATGAACTCGCATTTTTGGAAGCCCGAAAGCATTATCGAGTATTACTTAATTTGTCTTTGTTTTCATTGGGTTGATGTAGCGTTTGAAACTAACATCACCAACAGCCTTATAATATAAATACTGATACAAAACTATTGAACTTTCGGTGTGGTATGTAATATTTTGAGAGTTTTGTCGGATTTTGGTTACGATTTCGTAGATTTATATATATTGTGCGCCCCACGACTAGGCAGTTAAGGGAAATAAATACCTGTAATATATTTTCATAAATTTAAATTGTAGTCGTTAGATCACCTGCCTGTCATGCTAGAAGTCCAAGGTTCAATTCCCGGCCTTGGGGATGGGGAGTCTGGAAGTGTGAATGGGTATACGAATGTGTGCGTGATCTAATGATTAAAACCCAACAAATACGAGTTAAAAACTTTTAAAAGTTCCGAAGGAGAATGGCCGCCGGGGATACAAATGAAACAAAAAATGATTTTATTCTTAAAAGCGAATTTTTTATTCCAAGGGAAGTCTAATTTTTAGTAATCTCACTAAATTTTTATTGTGTATCAAAAATGAAATTTTGTGTAGGTCATAGCTTTGAATTTGTGAGCCTTTGTGTCTTTTCTCAATTCTTATCGTATTTTGCGAATGGGCTTTTTTAGGGTGCAAAAGTTTGTATCGTACTTCATTACTATATCTATTATCTATATGTATCATGCTCAATTACTATAAACTGTAAAGAACGACAGTAAATAGACAATTTTATTACAGTCCTGGTATGCTTTTCAAGAGTATTATGGCAGTACAAATATTATAATGTTGCTCTGACTCGCATATTGGGAAGGGAAAGGTAACGCATATATTCGCACATATAATAATTGTATTGTAATTAATATATGATAATAAGGTAATTTTACACCTATAATTCTAACGTAGGTAACTAAATGATAAACACCTAAGTTTATGGCATCGAACTTTACATAAAAGTAATCTGTCATGACCAGAATATCTTTGTAATTATAGTATTAACACAAATTTGTGTTTTACACAGACACACAATTAAGAGGAGCGAAGTGGTTCTTGTTTATCCCCCTGAAATTGCTCATGTTTCAGTAAAACAGCTATTAAAATAATTTCATAGGGAGGTAAAGTGGAACAGTTTTTAACCAATATGTATTCTTGCAGAAAGGTGATCTTTTTTCATCAAGTGCAAAATTTTAAGATAGTATGGTAAAATGAGAAGTTGCAAAGACATGGTGTATTTAGTTGTCCATATTTTTCTAAAGATAGCAGTCATTTTGCTCGCTTCTACTGCTTCATTTTTTGAGACTAAGACAAAGGCATAATTGTGAATTAGCACATCTGAATCGAAATTAGATGGATTTTTTTGCTTAGAGTTACCCGACATTCGTCTTGAAGGATAAGGGAAAACCCCGGGGAAAACCTTATCCAGGTAACTAACCCTGACCGACATTCGAACTCGGGACCTCTGAACGTGAAGCAGACATGCTACCATCTACGCTACCGAGGCGGGCTGATGATGATGATGGTGATGATGATGATGACGACGACGACGACGACGATGATGATGATGATGATGATGATGATGATGATGATGATGATGAATTTTTAGTTAGGTTGCAGGTGTTCCAAGAATAGTAGAATTGTGCTGTTAAAAGTTTTGTTTGTTAAAGCTGTATCTAAAATGTTTAATTGAAAGCACGTGAACAGTTTGGCAAAATGTTGTAAAATACACTTTTTAGTAATCAGCAGAATATCTGTAGTGATACATAAAACAGAGAATAGAGTTTTACTTCAGATATGAAGTTGTGTATATATTAGTTTTTATGGCTGCTATTCATTTGCGAGCGTTTTATCACATAGCATGTTAGTAATTTTCGCTTGCTCTCAACATAAAGTTCGATTTGCGCTTTTAGTTTTACATCAGAAGTTTCGTATATTAGCTGCTTCTTGTATGTACATTATAAGGGTCTGCCCAAAATTCCCGAAGTTTATGGCGCGCAACTGAGCGATGATGATGGAAAATCTGCTCGGTGACAATTTATACGTCTCTTGTGAATTCCTATAAATCAGCTTCGTTATTATTTATAGTTCTTACTACGTAGGTACTTTTTGCTTATTTGTTGCCTACAGTGTGATTTCGTATGAAAAAAATGTGACGGAGTAGTTTGCGTAAAACATTTCAAAGCGAAGAAAACTGGTGCAGAAACTTAGGAAACTTAACAACAAGTATTTGGAGACGATATTCCACAACCAACCCAACCTGTGAGTGGTTCATGTATGTAGAAATGGCCAAACATAAAGTGGTGGTAATTGTTTTTGTTGTTTTGCTAATGAGGTCATTAGCTCTCTTGCTCTCCAATATTTCTGTGTAGTGGATCTGGCAGGTAGGGCTTCACAGGTTAAAAGATGTTCCTCAGTCATTTCCTCTTCTTTGTTGTCAAATGCCTGGCTTAATTATTGTTACGGACAAACATCAACTGGCATTACAATCGAAAATGCTGCTGCTGTTCAGTCTGTGTAGGGATTATGAGTTTCTCTCTTCTGGTACGACAGTGAATGCGATGTTCTAACGTGTCGTCTTGAGGAGATTGAGAATATGAAATTCTTTATTTCAGTGCAAAGCCATATCGTGCAATAGTTCCTGAGGAACGGGGGAATAAACTCACCCACCATATTGTGACTTTGTGGGTTCGTGGAATGAAAAGTCCAATTACACCACTCAACAATGTTCTTTATTTCCACCGACTTACAGTTTAACACTTGCCAATTACACAGAATTACTTGCTGCACACAGTTACAATTCACCAGTCCGTCCGTTACAATTTCACTGTACTCGCGGTTACGTAAGCTCCGGTACACCTTCACAGTTACATACAGTCTTCCGTTGCACAACCCTTTCGTTCATTAACACGTCACTGACTAACTCTTACACCAAGAACTGCGACTGTCTACCAACTCACTGACTGACTAAACCAAAACCAACTCAACTCACTCACTCGGTCTGTCTGTCTGTAGCTCTCTTTATATAGGAATATCGCCGGTTTCTCGTGTTTACAGGATTCTTCTAGTAACAGAAAGATCGAGAAACAGGTGTAGAGAAAACCGGCGACACAGTCATGTTTTTTCCCTGACCACAGTCTGTCACCACCACAAGACAAACGAGGAGGAGGTGTGGCTAACCGAACCTCCCCTACCTTCCGCTGCCAGCTGCTTTACAGCGTGCTCCAGCGCCCGCGTTACACTGCTCCCTCCTCAAAGCTGTTCGCCCCGAACAGCCCCATCGTAGCGTGCGAGGCGGTCCAGGTGTACCACCAGCATCTGCTCGGAGTCTCAGCCAGAAGTAGCGCTGCCGTAGTTTGTGAATCATTCGGTTCGCTCCCAGGTGTCCTCCTGAAGTACCGGCGTGCACTTCCTCCAAGACTTCCGGGACCTTGCTCCGGGGAAGTACCAACTGTCCTCTCTGCGCCTTCCCATCGGGTGACTCCCATACCCGGAACAGCACGCCCACTCTGGTCTTCAACGAGTCCCATTTTGCCCAGTGCGACTTGTAGGTGGCGCTCCTCGGTTCGATGTCCTCCCAGGTTGGTCTCGTCCCTGCGTCCACTTCCCTCAAGAGTGGCCCCAAGTCTGCGTCCGCCAGCTGCTCCCTCCTCAGGCCTGCGCTATCCCAGCCTTCAGCAGGCACTGCCACAACTACTCGGACTGCTGCGGCACGCTCCTTCTCTTCCACTCTTGTGCGCTCATGGCCGTCCTGGATCTGCGATAGGACACCTCCAATGTAATGGTCGCTAGCGTCGGTGTCCACAATGAAGGCGCCACCCGGTTGTGGGAAACCCAAAATTGGAGCACTGCACAGGGTCCCCTTCGGGTGCTGGAAAGCGTCTCCGGCGTCCTCCGTCCACACATAAGGCCGGTTTTCCTCCGTCAGGCGGGTGAGGGGTTTTGCGATGTTGTCGGCCTTTTCCTCTAAATCATTAAGGCGGTCGTCTACTTGGCCCATCCGCTTGCCCAGCTCCGTCACGTCATCCCTCACGCCGGCCAACTGTTCTTGAAATTTGGTGGCGAGAGCCTCGTTCGCCACCTTCATTTCCGTGGTCAGTTCGGCCATCTTTGAGGTCATTGTCGTGGCCAAGTTGTTGTTAGCCGTTTCTATTTTTGCAGCGAGGTTTTCATTTGCCGTCTTCATTTGTTTCAACTCGGCGGTGAGGTTGTCGTTGGCCGTCTTCATTTCCATAATTTTCTCCAAAATCTTTTCCAATGCCGCGTCCATGGTTGTAATGTTCGGTGATGTTTTGTTCCCGCTTCCTGACACCAGTGTGACTTTGTGGGTTCGTGGAATGAAAAGTCCAATTACACCACTCAACAATGTTCTTTATTTCCACCGACTTACAGTTTAACACTTGCCAATTACACAGAATTACTTGCTGCACACAGTTACAATTCACCAGTCCGTCCGTTACAATTTCACTGTACTCGCGGTTACGTAAGCTCCGGTACAACTTCACAGTTACATACAGTCTTCCGTTGCACAACCCTTTCGTTCATCAACACGTCACTGACTAACTCTTACACTCACTGACTGACTAAACCAAAACCAACTCAACTCACTCACTCCATCTGTCTGTCTGTAGCTCTCTTTATATAGGAATATCGCCGGTTTCTCGTGTTTACAGGATTGTTCTAGTAACAGAAAGATCGAGAAACAGGTGTAGAGAAAACCGGCGACACAGTCATGTTTTTTCCCTGACCACAGTCTGTCACCACCACAAGACAAACGAGGAGGAGGTGTGGCTAACCGAACCTCCCCTACCTTCCGCTGCCAGCTGCTTTACAGGGTGCTCCAGCGCCCGCGTTACAATATTCACTATTTGAGACAGTTGAGGAATTCTTAGTAAAATCGAAGTTGGCGCTGAACATGAGATAAAAGGGCTTCCAGATGACTGTCAGTACTTGGGGGAAAACCCCGGGAGCGATTTATACACTCAAAGAGCAGTAATTCCCAGGTAATAATGCTGCTTAGTGACTGCATATGATGTAAATGCATTTATTTAGCATTTCGGAAACTTTTTGGATTAAACCACGTACTTAGAGCCACATTGAGCAATTGTTCATGCATCCCTAATGCAACCCTTGTTCGGGGTTGAAATCGATTTGAAGTGATATGCTCAATTACTTCATTGCATGCATTGCACAAACGTTTGCTTAGTTGGAGCTGCTGCTAACAATGGCGGTGTTGTCTTCCTTGCAGGCGTAGGTTGCACTGCCTTGAGTATAATTTGCAATCCCCTGCGCCGCTGCACTCTGTGCCATTATTAACGAATCTGTGAAGCAAATTTTAATATTTTTATTGTTAAGTGAATGTTAATTGTATTTTTACCTAAATAAAGGTTGTAATACCTTTGCCACATTATACATCACAGAATAACTCGTTCACTCAAAAGTATGTCCCAGAAAGAGTCTTCATTTTCTGACAATTATCTGACTACCTACAATGCGTCAATGAAACATTTTAACTAAATAAAGTTATTTTTGTTATCTCTGGTGCCTGCATATTTATAGTAGGAGGTAATGCAGTATTGTACTCAATACAAAATTTCGATAAAATATAGAGTAGGACGTTAAAAACCAAAGCATTTAAAGAGTGTCCATAAATAAGAACTCAAAGACAGTCAGAATATTAATTTCACAGGAATTACATTCTAACAAAAAGATAAACCATCTTACAAAACGTTCTGTGTATGTTTTGGCGCGTATTTGTAAACGCCATATTTATAAGGGAATTCTTCAATAAATGCCAAGTTAGTATTCACACCTGCTAGGGATACGTCACAAAGGTTATATATAAAGCTCCCACTTCAAATTAGGCTTTACATGGCACATCTTAAGTTGGTTTTTCCTTTATATAAATGCCTCTGATGACTTTGAATAAAATATCAAATGTTTAAGATATTTTCGTAAAAAAACCATGTATATTTTTAATTGTCTGCGAATAGCTTGGAAAATTCTCATCATTCTGGAAGCACTTAGTAGAATTTGTAAATCGTAAGGGCAAGTACAGAATATTACGTGAATTCAACACTTCAGATTTTTCTATAGATACTAGCTATAAAGCTAGAAGGGAGCAGGCAATTAGTTCCCGCAACATGACGTCACATCACATACTAGAACTTCCGTAGCAGCTGTAAGTTGATCTAATAGCCTGTGGAACCCCCATTTTACTTTTTTATTTTTCTGTAGCTTCTTTCCACTGGGATCCCTGAAGATTAATATTATATGTAGTTTTCAGAAACCTACAAGTTAGCATCAATTTATTCATGCAAACCGGAAGTTACCTGACATTTTCTCTTGCAGTTTTATTCTATCTGCAATAGAGTAATGGGCTCCATTTGGAGTCGTCATAACTATCAGTTATGCCATTATATAAACATTTTTAATCCTTAGTCCAATGACGCCATTTTATCCCGAGACACTAATTTATTTGTACTGTTAGCTCATTGAACCGCTCAGCTGAAACTTATAATTCTAAAAAATAAGCCACCGTATTGATTATCTGGTAAATAATTGAGTGTACAGTTGTCAATTTTTAGGTGAGAAACATGTACAGCAAAAGTATGATTATATATATATATATATATGTGTGTGTGTGTATGTATGTGTGTGTGTGTGTGTGTGTGTGTGTGTGTGTGTGTGTGTGTGTGTGTGTGTGTGTGTGTGAAGTGTGATTTTAAAAGGTAAATAAACACATTGAAAACGCTTAACTAGTAATATACAAAAGGAAACCTTTCGCTTTTAAGGAAGAAGCCTGTTGACGGTATCCAAGGAAGATATGAACAAAAGGATATGTGTTATGTTCCTCAACTTTTTCCCAGTCTCTAAAACTTGGAGGGGGGATGTCTGAATTTTCAGGACTAAGGACTGTAAATAGGAAACTAACTTTTATTTTATTTTTTCCCTCTAAATGTAATGTCTTCCGTGGTTCTTGCTTTTTGAGTCGATTTGCTAATAACTAATACCGTCACTGAAGTAATATTGCGATCGCCATGAAGAACACAAGATTCCAGGGTTGGAAGTAAAGAATCGTGAAACGGATTTAGTACTGTATTGTTTTGTTTAATTGCTTTGGTATCAATTTTAGTTGGCATTCTTTTACCTTCACAGTTCATTATATACCTAACAATAATAATGTCGCATTATGCCACATAAATTTATTCTTATGCCATTTTACTGCTTCTCTTTTTCGTACTCAGCTAAAATAAAACAATCAAAGCAAAGCTAAATAACATAATCGAAGTCGAAAATAGCCTAAAGGTTTCCTCAAAACCATCAACAGCCAGCGTTTTGCTCTCGTACAGCGGCGCACTTTATCATCTCTTACCCACCTCACTACCTCTTGGTATACTAGCAATATATTTTTTCTCGTTAGTTTGCTCTGAATTTTCATTAAATGCGCCTTATGAGAAGCTTCGCTTGATGCATGTAGGGTACTTTGTTCCTCTTATAATGCATTATCTTCCGAGGTGGAAAGTAAAAGCAAACTTCGCAAACTGATGACGAGGTCAATTTTGAGAGCTAAGTTTTCAAGTTAAGTTGGATGACTAGGAAGCCCTCGCGACGTAGGCATGAATTCTTTTGCGCTTGAATGTGGTTTCCAATCCAAGATAGGTAGATTTTACCACGATACCATAAAATTTATAACCGTATAAACATGATATAAAGGCAAATAATAATCCAATAATTAGTTTCCTAGAGTCGATGCATAATATAAGATGCACAGGCTGAAATTTCTCAGAGAATAAGGGTTCATTAATGGGGCAATTCATGGTCACGTAAAGGCAGTTCTTTAGACCAGCATACCTAAGTAATTACATTCGACCACACTACCACAAGCTCAAGATATTCCCAGAATTTTAGTTTTCGGTTATCACAGGCTGTTTCCAAATTAGTGGAGAAAATTTTTAAAATTAGCAAAAAATAACGATTCTTAGAACTGAGAAATGTCACAGTGCATTATGCTTCATGTACGCATTAGAGGCTTTGGCAACATTATGAAGGAATGTTGGCAGTGGTAACCATTTAGGGGCATTTAAGCGACCCCAGCATTACTAAATCTTTGTTTCTAAAAGTCCAATGTTACCATCTTACAGAAGTATTTACTGCAACCATTTATCGGCAGCAAGGCTTAAAGACCGCGCTCGTGCTATGTAAATATAGATATCTCTTCAACTTAGCATTTTGTACTCAGGACAAAGTACACGTCGCACTATTATTACAGAAAGAGTTATACATAAACCGTAAATTATTTATTTGTCAGAAGTTAACACAATCACGCAATAATTACAATTTCATGTGATAAGATCCAGAAACAGTTTAATTATTCAACCATAACAGTCAGCGGCTCCAAATAGGGAACCATTATCAGTCTCTATCGAATTTCAACTTAACTTTTTCGGAAAACCAGATAGGTTTGGACATCAATTATGGAGGTACATCATTCACATCATCCGCCGTCGTTTTTCAGATAACCTCAAATGCACACACATTTTCTTAGTAGTTCATTTCATAACGCTTGGTTGTTCGGACTGTAGTAAGGCAATTATTAAATAAGTGTTTCGGCAGATTTTATTATATTTTCAATGTGCAAACTAAGCACTTTCTTAAACGAGGAAATTTATCAACCAAGTGCATATTTATTTCGAGCTCTGCGATTGAAGATAATGACATTTTGTGGATCTATTTAATGAAAGTTATGTTTGTGATGAGTGCTTACAATACAGTAATGAAAGTCGATTGGAATCATAAAAATAGTTTCACAAAATATGTAAGTAATTCATTTATTGACGACGGGTAAAAATTAAAATAAAGTACATTTAGTTTAAGCAGTTTCTGTAGGACGCTAGAGATAACACGAAAACATGCTACTTATTTGATAAACCCTTCGAAAAACGTTCAGCGTATGATAGATAACGTGAGAAAAATGCAAAGTGACTGCACACTTTTGCGTAGTAAGATTATTTAGCCATCTGTACGCTGATAAGTAATTCGTTTAACCAATGCAGATAGATATTCAGTAAAAGCTTTTTACATTTAAATTAAATATTTTACTGCAACAGAGATTAACTGGATGATGTTTTAAGATAAAGATAAATAAAAATCTATTCTCCAACCAGAATAGCCGAAATTTCTGGAATGCCTAAAGTATAAAAATGTTTCTGTCTGCTTTTAATAATAGTGCTAAATGGACTAGTTTTTGCTCTGGCTTCTACCTGTAATAAAAGTAGAATGTATGTAGTACAAGAAAAATTTCCACATCGATATCAAAAGACATGTTTTGAGAACCACTTAACCATAAAGGCATATTGAATGGCTTTGTGCCTCTGTTATTTTTATAGGTACAATATTACAAAAATTATATATTAAAGCTTTACGCATTTGAGATACTTGTGAAACGCGTTTTCATTTGTTGCTTTCTAACTTAATTTATTACATAAATACGACGGAATTTTCGATATTCAGATGGAAGCCTAGATCATATGAGAAAGGCATACCAAACCTTCCTGCCTCTGTAGTGGAGGGGGAGGTTACCGTTTCTGCCTCACATTCAACAGATCCTTATTTCGAATCTTGGTAAGCGTGATTTATCTAAATAAGGGGTTTTTACGAGTTAATTCCAAGTATTATGGACCCTGACTCCTTTGAGCATTGTGTCCTTTTCCTCCCCCGCTGCGTCTGCTGATACTCTGTCTCGGGTATCAGCCACTCTGGATGTGACCTTAGCAGCCTGGATCCCGGTGGTCTGGTCGCCTAGTAGATTGCTCTATGAGTTGACTATTCTTTGCCCTGGCTAGTCATTAGAGCTGAGACCACGCTATCTACAGGGTATGCGTGAGATAGGCTGACGAAATAAAAACAACACAGTTCATACTATCAGCTTTACTATTCAGTTCGTTTCGTGCTTACAGTTCACCAGGAGTTGCCGCCGCGTTCAGATCGAATTACTCTAGATTTCCACTATCACGTTAAAACTATACTGAAATGCTGAAATCTATCACGATGGAATAAATTACTAACACTGTTTTGAAAGTATACTTCGCCACTTAATTAACTGCTGGAAGATCTTGTTCCCTTAATAAGATTCTCATTACTGATTGTACTTCTCGGCGCAATCCGACGTTTGTGTCCCCGGCAGGCAAAACACGTCTACACGGTATCACGTCTCAGACTAGAAGACCGACGCTAAAACCTAATGTTCCTTACCAAAAACAGATATAGCCTCGCCTCCAGCTGGATTTCTCTGAAAAACTCTAGTTAGCGAGCTACAACCACGCGGGCATTTCCCCGAAATACTGGTTTGGGCCAGCTTTGGACCGGTCTACTAATAACCCAGGTAGCGACCCAACCCGTGACCACAGTCTTTCGACGGAACATTTTCATCCATATAGAGAAGCAACTTTATTACATAGCTCTGGGTTAAAATACTTATTCGCATTCTAGTAATTGAATTTAAATGCTGTTGCTTCGTTCCATGAACTTATCCATCTGTAATATTCATTATCTTAAATTCTTTCACCTTACTTCCTCATTATAACGTAATTATCATTTTATTCATTGTTAAAATCGTATTCAATCATACGGCTGATAAATACGGCATCAGCATCATTATATCTATTTTGTTCATTGATCGATATGACTTACATCAAACCTACAACAGGATGTGAGGATGGCCTCCTATAACAATTGCTACGGGAATTTTTAACGCTATTTATCTACGCAAAAAAAAAAATAAATAATCATCACAATCAAGGAAAAGGCCACACTGAGTTGAAAATGACATGAAATAATAACAGTAAGGTATACGCATCAATATATGAATGGCATTGATTTCATAAAGAACACGCTATTTCCCACGGTAACTTTACTTACCTCCATGTACAGTTTAATGTTGAACTTTAGCCCCGAGCAATATCAGATATATAGAAATATGTCACACCTTCATGTACTTATATTTCAGTACTAACACTGCAAGCTTTATACCGCGAACAAGCAAGATGTTTACAAATAATGTATTCTCCGTAAGTACTAAGAATAAACTTAGGCGCAATCAGCAAACAAGAAATTTAGAAATATAAAATATTACAAATATAGTGTCGCGAGCCGTTATCTACGATCACGCGGCTTGTTTACACGAAGGAACCGATAGGCGAGCAGTGTGGAAACAAAGAGCCGAAAAATAAAAATAGTGCAGATAATTAGCAGACGGATAGTGTTTCATGGAGTAAAGAGTTTGCATAAGCAGATAAACATAGCGCCGGAAATAAAATACTTGTCGACAGATATAATTATATTCTAGAACAGTCAAGTTTTATCTGGTGACATGTTAGAGAAACTTCCATAACAGTCTCGAATTATGAATGAGGTATTTAAGGAAGTGACAACTAGCCAAGAGGGAATTTGAAAAACAGTCGCGCGAGAGGTAAGCAGAGAACAGCTGAGAGTGTTGTTGTAACTAGAGCTGATGTAAGCTGAACAATGTTTGTTATTGTCATCGACCTTGGAAGATTGTGTTGTACATGTGATGTAATGTTGTTACGTGAGAATTGAACAGTGTATTGCTAAAGAAACAAAGAACATTTAGAATTTCGGCAAATTGGACTTTTAATTCTACGAACCCACAAAGTCACAATATCTAATAACAAACATCACAACAAAACTCAATAATAGGGAATGCCTGCAAACTGAACATGAATATCAATTGGCGGCAGTAATGCTCTAAATTGTGCAACATTTTGCTCTATTAAATTTAGAATATGTGAAATTAAATCAGAGCAAAATCAATCACGTTATCTGAGGAATTAGAAAGTCTGATCTTACTGAATGAAAAACTAATAACGAAAAATAATCGAGAGAACTTACTGAACAAGGACTTCTTCATTCCAGAAATCATAGGCCCAACTGACAGCCGCAGGCCTTTCGATTGTAGTTGAACTTGGTGCTCCTAGTGTGGAAATTGAAGCAAAAGGAAGAAGTTGCTTCGTGATATTTTATTATGCCGCTGTCACCAAGAGAAGTAGCGACAGGGAAAATTGAAGTAAATGACTTTGCAAAATGAGAGTGAGAAGTAGGTGAAGTGAACGGTAGAATTTAGTGTGTGCGCGCGCGCGTGTGTGTTTGAGTGTACGTGTAGTGTGTGAACTAATGTACAAAACCCGAAGGAAAACAGATTTGTAGGAAGGTTATAAGAAAGTTAGACGTCATGGAAAGAATATAGGGAATTATAAGGATGTAAGACACTTTAAATTTAAAGAATATTAATGATATAATACTGTGACTTTGTGGGTTCGTGAAATTAAAAGTTCGATTGCACCACTCAAAAATGTTCTTTATTTCCACCGAATTACAGTTGAACACTTGCCGATTACACAGAATTACGTAATGCACACAATTACAATTCACCAGTTCGTCCGTTATAGTTCCACTTGCACTCGCAATTATGTACACTCCGACGCACGTACGTAGTCCGTCCCCTCGCTGGGCCCTCCTCACAGCTGCTCACCAAGAACTGACTCAATTCACTCACTGCAGCCCTTTTTATAGAAATATCGCCGTTTTCTCGAAGTCTCTCGTTTCAGTGAATCACCGCGAAGGTTCCAGACTGCAGGGGAAGGGGGAAGAGGCGGCCAGCGACAAGTGACACTTCCCTAATCATCCCCTCAGTTAGTGACTGAGATAAATAGGTGGGTGTGGCTCGGATGCCTCTGGTCCCTTCTCAGCTGTCGTTGGTCGGGCTTTCCGATAATTGGGTGACAATACTGAAGAAATGAGAGAATCAATTGAACTCCTAATTGATAGAAAATTAATACAAATCACCCTAACGAAAAGCTATGGTGATCAAGAAAATAATTCTCACCATCTTTACTGAAGATGAAAGGGCCAATTCGTGAAGTAGTTGATTTTTGGTTAATGCACCTTTTACAGTTGTTTATAAACTTACTTTCGAAGGCTACATTGAATTTGGATATTACTTCAATCAATGGAGATAAGATGTTTTTCTGTACTATAGAACATATACCTATTAATGGAAATTAATTATTCTTTCACACTAGTCGTGTGTAGGATGCACTATGAGTCAGTTGGATAATTTAATAGCATGCAGGTACGTAGGCCATAGTAGCTAAATGGTTAAGAGCTGCTGGAAGGAAATCAGCAGATCCGTGGTTCAAATCCTGGCTATGGCTTTGAATTTTTCAGTCTGACTCTACCCTTTCATATGCTCATTAGTTTAGATTTTCGATATATATTAATATTACTATTATATATTTTTCATGTTATTTGTTTATAGAAACTTAATAGAAGACGATAAAGAGTCCTATGAAGTCGTTCTAAATAAAGAGCCTGAATGTGCTTCTGAATGAACTTATTAACGTGCAATTTAGTATATTTAAACGTAGCTTTGAAACCTTATTGGAGTAAATGATGTGGTTCCGAAGGTTTCAATGTAACCCGCCTGAAAATAAATATCCTAAAGCACATGAGCAAGAACAATGTTGAACTGGTATAGTCCGTTCCGCGCCCTTTTCTACGTATATATCACAGAGTTATGAGACGTTGATAATAAATAAAGGCTGTTGTGGAGCTGAACTGCTTTATAGCGGGTGCTCTTTTTCGGAAATTGCACTCTGAAATCACGTATAAATTTTAGCGTTGAGCGTCCGGTCACTAATGCTGCCTTGCAAAGATAGGCCGGGTCACAAGTGTAGGACATCCCACGTTCGTAAATCTGAGAACACTCTCCTGTTCAGGAAGATATCCTTCATAAAAACTAACTGCATGCCATATCCTTACGATCTTTTCCTTTCGCGCTACATACTTGTGTAAGAGCGCTATGTTGTAGGTTACTTTTAATGTTTCGCATCGTACATTATGTCCGATACGAGGGAAAGAGCCTTGTGCTGTTCTGCTTTAGATACTCCAAGGAACTAAAGCGGACATTCGGGATTATGTAAAAAGTGTTGATCTATGCTTAAAAAATCGCTACTTTAAAACGTTTATAGAGAGTTCTTGTTCTGATTGTGTCTGTTAGACAATTCTATACAATTTGTATACAAGTAAACTAAATATTAAAATGCGTTTACCTTCTACTACAGCAGCAATTTTATGTAGGCAACATGATCATCAAATATGTTAAGTTTTACAACAGTTCAATATTTTGAAAGAATAATGTCACTTGAAGAGAATGTCCACAACAAAACTTTCCTTTCTGTGGTTTGAAACAATTTATAAATGAGACTTGTACCTTTAAGAATTACTCTAAATAATGGTTTCCCTTCTGTTTTATTCCTGAATATTAATTATTATAGAAGTATTTCACAATCAGAGGCCTAAAGTTTTAGCTGTTTTAATCCTACACATTCTTGTCTTTTATATACTGCGATATATAAACCTGAACCATTTCAATAGGCCATAAATTTTGAACCAATAATAGAACACATGTGCCACTTTGGGAGAATATAATAGATAATTTGGAGATTACAGTACACTATTTATATTTCAGAGTAAATGTTGGAAGTGTCCTCCACCAGCATCTATACATGTTTGCACTCGTCACACCATATTCTCTGAAGTTTTCTGGAGATGATATCAAATTGAGTGAAGGTTATTTCCAGCGAGATGGAGCAACGAGCCATACATCTAATGACATCATGGAACTTGTAACCAGGGTCTTTGATAATCAAATAATCTCAAAAGGTCTGTGGTCCACCAGATCCCCTGACCTAAACTCACCGGATTTTTTTCTTGTGGGGTTATCTAAAAAATAGAGTGTACAAGAATAGGCCACGGACAACTCAAGGAAACCATTGGAGCCGAAATAAGTAACATTGGCGAGGATACTCTCCGTATAACTTCAGAGAATATGGTGAGACGATAGCAAACATGTATAGATGAGGGTGGAGTACACTACCAACATTTTTTCTGAGATATAAATAGTGTAATGTAGTCTCCCAATTGTGTATTATATTCTCCCAAATTTGCGCGTGTGTCCTATTACTGGTTCAAAAGTTATGGCCTATTGAAATGGTTCAGGTTTATATGGATCACACTGTACTACTGCAAGAGCTGTTGTTTTTCAGGGGTTTCTGAAGGAACTATCACAAGAATTCGCAAACAGCTGCTAGATTTAAGTGTAAGTGGTGAAAAGGGTGTTCTAGCTATCCCGGGAAAACACCGGAAAACAAGTCCTGCACACACTGTAGTGAATGTTGATGGTTTTTATAGATGTGTGAGTCGAAGAATTATACATGATGTTTACGTTTTAGAGAAGCGCGTTCCCACTATAAATAAATTTCTGCCCGTTGTCCAGGAGAAGATACATTTTCCATGGGGACAAAGTTCTCTTTGGGAAGTAATTTCAGAAATGGGTTTTAAATGGAGGAAATGTCGGAACAAAAGGAAGGTCTTATAGAATGTCCTCACATTGTGGCTTGAGGTCCCGATTATCTTATTAAAATAAAACATTTGCGAGAATGTGGAAGAAGTATATTTTATATTGATTAAAGCTGTGTGATAGTAACATAACTTTCGGCAAGTGCTGGCAAAGTGTGGAGGAATTTTGCATTCATACAAGTACTAGAGCAGGAAATAGGCTCATAATAGTTCATGCAGGTAGTGTAACTGGGTTCCTGGAAAATGCTCTTCTCCTTTACAAGGCTGAAACAACTGCAGTTAACTACCAGGAACAAATGAAAAGCATGTAAACTTTGAAAAATGGGGTCGAGAAAAGCTGGCTCCCAATTTGCCTCCTACTTCTGCTGTAGTGTGAGACAGTGCCCCTTATCTGATTGTAGAGGTGAAAAAACCTCCACTTAGGAGTGCTGTGAAATCTACTATGACACTGTGGTTGCAGGGCAATGGGATACAGTGTGACAATTCTGTCCATAAACAGATCTTTGAAACGATAAAAAACCTAAAGAGAAGGTTTTTTAAGTGGACGCAGTTTTGGTTTCATTGGGCCAACTGTAGTTCGCCTTCCCCCATATATGTGTGATCTAAATCCCATATAACTAGCCTGGGCCAAGGTAAAACGAATAGTTAGAGAGAGAAATGTAACTGGTGACTTATCCCGACAGAAACTGTGCGATATAACGCTTGAAGGTGTATTGGCAGGGTTTTAGCGCACATGTGGAACAATAGAAAACGAATACTGGTTAAAATACGGTATACTCCTAGTTGAAAATATCATCATTGTGATTTCGCTGGAAGATGACAACGATTCTGTTTCTTCTTCCTCCTCCTATAGTGAAAATGAATCTGGCTCCGAAGAAGAGCTCGTTACTCCACTTGTTTGAGGTGAGTGTATCGTTTTATATACTACATATATTGCATGAAACAAAAAGCAGTAAGTTTGGCCATACAAGGGGCTTCTTTGCTTTAATCTAGTCTAAATGCACATATCGAGGTTGGCAGTGTTGTAGCAAGCGCAGCCAGATGTACGACTCCAGTTTCAGATATCGTTGAATTCCTAGAATCGTTTACTAACGTGCTGGTTCGTCGTATTCCTGTCAGACGCCATGAGCAGATGGACAAACTGTATTCCTATGAGTCCAATTCGAAAAATATATGCCTAAAAGTACCATATTTACATGCCCAGCAATTTTGCTTATCTGTAAACAACGGTAAAGCAGAAGTTCATTGTTTCGGAGCAGACGGAAATAAATTTAAAAACTCCAGTAAAAGTGCAACATCATAATGGTGTCCTGAAACTATATGGATCATGTTCATTATGATGCACAAAAAGTATCGATTGAACAGAGGTTCGCTCAATTTTAACAACCAAATTGGAATTAAAATATTTTATGGATTAGATTCAAAATGCGAGCGAAGCCAACGAAATTCGGTGACATTCATTTTTATCATGAATTTTGAATAAGTGATATTGACATGTTTGGTGTGATCCCCAGGCATCAATCCATCAGTCGTCAAATGCATTTCTGCATGTGACGTGCGCTTTTTAGAATAAAAGTACCAGTAACCCCTATCAACTGAATAATAATGTCCAATTTATGTTTATCTTTTTGTAACTTCCTGGAATAGTTAACATACTATGATATAACAACAGCACTGTTGAAAAATGTGGAAGTAAGGTAAGAAACAAAATAGAGAAATAGCAATAGGACTATTTCTATCGAGATATACCACGTTGGAAAATAAATCTAATGTGTTGCTATCGCATGTCATCGACTTAATCTTGTACATATAGTTTCTTTTTATAAAAACTTATTTTTCTAATTCCTCTCAATCGATATTAACCTTGGTGGAAAAGGTTTCATTGTATCTTTTCTTGAAGGTACGATGAGGGTAAGCCATTAAGCCATTTACAAATGTTTTAAGAAATGGTCGTTATGTAATGGTCTTGTAATTTCATTCTATTTGCATGGCCAGGAGATACAAAACGAATTACTTTCCAATTTTAGAAGTGTAGGTATTAAAATATTTGAACCAATATCAAGTAGATATACTATATTGGTATACCCCTTAATCGCAGACGAACACGAACACTCACACACGCACATACACACAGTGTGTGACAAATTGTATGTTTTAATTAGTTCTACTTTTTAGTGCACTAGGATTTGTTTCTCTTACGGTTTACCAAAAGTAATGCAAAAGTAATTCAGATTGACAAGGTCCTTAAGGATAGTCCCAGAAAATTCAGGATATACGTTTAATTTGAAAAAAATCTGAATATTATAGTATTTTAATCAGAATCATTTATGGAATTTTTAGAACAACAGAATTTTCCAGTAAAAGTAAAAATATGTAATTAAAAAGTAAAACATGTTAACAGATTTTTCTTAAAAACGCCTAACTTAATTACCAAGTTTGGTATTTTAATTTTATTTATTTCAAATGTAGTATTTATTTTACATTTTGAGTGGTATAACCTTCACAGACAGACACAGACCTTTGTCTAAAAATACCTGGGGGGGCGAGTTTTGGAGGGCCTAAAACATATATTTTCGGTGGCACCATTTGGGAAGAATGCTTCTAAATGGGTGGAATACAACACTTTGCTTACGTAGAAGTAAAAGTAAAAAAGAACAGCTTGCAGTTGTTATTGGAAACGAAACATTCATCTCAATCTCAATCTGTTGGAATACTAAATTTAACTGCACAGGCAGTTTTTTACGGTAATAATATTCACAACAAATATAAAGATTTTATGTGTAGCTGTCCCATGACTTTCTCTACCATATTTCATTATTTTTTTCATATTTCTTATAGAAATTATTCATTTGTTATTAAGTGTACACCCCTTCAGTTAGGTGTCATAAACATGCAGATGGGTAGAAGATATTTGCAAAGCAAATCAAATATGCAAGCCACAATATTGACTACTCTTTGTCTGGGTTATTAAGGAAAAAAATCATAAAATTTCAAACTTATTGCTCTAAGTATATAAAATTTAATAAGAAAAACGGGTGACTCAAAAGCATTGCATGATCCAAATGACAGACTGAAACTCGCTCTAATGGTTTTTCTGTATCTCTGGTCTCCCAGTTATAGAAATTGCAATGAAAATAAAGAGAATTTAACAACATCTCACAAGCAGTTCAGACATAAATACTTTTTGTTATACTGAAGCTTGAAATACGGAAATATTTTAATCGTCAGTTTCAGTTGATTATTGAGAGAGAATTCTCAAAATCTGTGTCTGCCACTCAGGAAAACAGAATTAACTTCTTTACGAAGTTTCGAATTTATACGTTTCTGTTTCATTTAATTTTAGCTAAATTCGTCGTACACATAATACTGCTATATATTTTTGCATAGAATTTTATTGTGTCAAATATGTGTATAAAGTTGACTGCAATGCTATTTAGATATCTTTATCAGTTCTGATAAGGGCTAACTGGCTAATAAACGGGACATGCAAGCAAACTGACATGCTACATTCGGGCTATGTCAAATAACCTTACTTACTAAAGAAAAAGTTGTCCTGGTCAGCTGGTAATCTAATGAATTAAACTTTTTTTCTCTATTAATTTACGTCCTCCAACTTATGTAATATCGGACGATGAATGAGCTGATAATGAAATGAGCTTAGGATCTATAGAGCTTAGAGTTACCCGACATGCGTCTTTCAGCATACGGGAAAACCCCGGGCAAACCTTATCCGGGTAATGCTGACCGAGATTCGAGCTCCGGACATCTTGAACGTGAGGCAGTCACGGTACCGACGCGGGCGCATGAAACTTGATTACAGGATATCTTTCCCTACCAACTCAGTCATGAGGCTACTTATTCATCATGTTTCTACTTCCTCTACCACTTAGCTAAGTTAAGCAGAGGAAGCATTTATTTCATCAACAAATTTAATGTGAAGTTAGATCGGAAATATGCATCATGAAGTCTCCTAAATCTATTTTAAGGAATGGGTTTTGGTGTACTTTTGAAAAAAAAGAGTATATAGCAAGATTGCTATTTAGGTTCAGGGCTTTCCAAGGTTGTGAGGCTAGTAGTTTCAACAAAATCCGCCATACCATTCTGCCCTAACTCTGGAAAATGCTTTTTCTTTTTTTTTTTTCACTTTCTCAAAAGTGGCTCTAACGATCTTAATTAGAATGCATTATGTTTAAGATACTTGGATGACAATGAAATTTGTTTATTTCATTTTCAATGAATAAAATTAAATTCATCCATCCTGAATGAATTATGTATAAGTGGTAAAATATGGAAGAGAAAGTCTATTACACTAAAAAGTTCGACCTCATTACATACACAATTTGTTTTTTTTTTCTCTTTTTGCATGAATCATTTCTAAGATATTTCTTGACCATTATTTTGAACTTTTTAATTCTGTATACTTCTTTAATGTACGAAATCACAATTTCGTTGTTTCTCAGAGTAATGTAAAGGGTGAAATATCAGAGTAAGCATATAATGGCCCGCTACAGGACTAATATATATTACTATCGCTCCCCTGTATTGCTATTCCTCATGCAGTGGATGTAATGTAACGTTTATTTCGATTACATAAAAAATAGAAGGCAGCTTTTTAGAAGAATGGGTAGAAAGTCAGATGAATGTGACATATTGATGCGAAACTGTGGTCTGTAGTTAATGTTGTGTTACATATGTTTAATATATTCCACTACTCTTAGTTATTGCATCGTTAATCTCAATACCATAGTTACTTAAGCTATTAGTTAGTTGAACACGTATCGTTTGTCAGGGATTTATTTACTTTCATAGTTGATTGTGATACAGAAAGTATGGTTCAGTCGAATAAATAAACACTTATAATAAAATTAATATGCATACTTTCAGCATTCGTCTTAAATATTAAAGAACTTTAGGTTTGGCAGTTAATTATGAGTAGTTTGGCTCAGGATAAGATGTCATTAAGTAAAGTAATTAGCGAGGACTGGTTGTCAGCCAGTTCGGAGAAGTTAGGAAGGTTAAACGACGAGAGGGCAAAGTTACCATACAAAGTTGCCAGATTAGGCATGGCAGGCTAGCTTGGAATTTGTGGAATATATGAGAGCATTTCTTAGAAATTTGTAGTGAGACCTTACGTTGGAAAGTAGAAAATTTCAGTAATGTAGAAATGAATGGCAAAATCGCATTGGAAGCCAGTGACGGTAGTACAGCTATTAGCAAATGGGGAGGCTATTAAGAGAATTTTGATAGTTGAGTATGACATTCTGAGCACAAGCTTGTACACTTCTGGAGTGATCGCCGATAAATCAAGACAGCTGAATTAAGGTCATTTCTTGCCTCACTGATAGAATAAGGTATTGCCACCCAATTATCGGAAAGCCAGGCCGACAGCTGAGAAGGGACCAGAGGCTTACGGGCCACACCCACTCATCTATCTCAGTCACTAACTGAGGGGATGATTAGGGAAGTGTCACTTGTCGCTGGCCGCCTCTTCCTCCCCACCCCTGCCGTCTGGAACCTTCGCGGTGATTCGCGGAAACTAGAGGCTTCGAGAAAACGGCGATATTCCTATAAAAAGGGCTGCAGTGAGTGAATTGAGTCAGTTAGTTCTTGGTGAGCAGCGAAGCAGCGCCGTGCTAGTGTACGGACGAGGAGACTGTGTACGTGTTACGGAAGAGTGTGCGTAACTGTAAGCGGCAGTGGAACTGTAACAGACGAACTGGTGAAACGTAATTGTGTGCATTACGTAATTCTGTGTAATTGGCAAGTGTTCAGCTGTAAGTCGTGGAAATAAAGAACATTTTTGAGTGGTGCAATAGGTCTTTTAATTTCACGAACCCACAAAGTCACAGTATTATCGCGTAGTTTAAGATTCAAATACATTAACTCCAGATATTTATCTATATGGATATTAGCTTCCATAGGTCGGCAACTTGTCGATTTAAGTGAATACTAAAAAAGTTATTAAACGTTTCAATCTTAGATTCCGGTTTTATCCTTACTTTTGTAACACACTCACGCATACCCTGAGGTATAAAGACTCAGCCCGAGATTGAGGCAGCACAACACACTGCTTCAAATTGCGCACCATCGTGAAGCAGAATAATATAGCTTCAAATTGGCACAACACCATGATTGGCTACTGAAATTTGTCAACCACACCTTAAATCTCAGTATATTCTCCTATTTGCTAATCATAGACACATCATACAATTTTAATATGTACAGTAAGGAAAAATCGCAGTCCTTTACGATTCTTGACAATGCTTTTTACTTGTCATCGCAGATCTTCGATTCCCTCATGACAATGAAGTTTCAAGGACCTCACTTTAGAAGTGCTTCTTCCCTAAGTTTACTGTCCTCACTCCCTTTCTGGAAACGCTTCTTTGCATATATTACCTTAACAGTTCCAATAAATTGCAGATTTCTTATATTAAAATGTATTAGAACCAGATAACCCAAGCTACAATAGACATGACTATGTATAAAATTAGACCTGATTTGCTTCTTTTTCTGCTGAATCTTGACCCTATACATCACATATATTATTATTAAATCTGTAAACTATTCATTCTCTATGTTCATATGGACTCAACGTATTGCTACAATGTTAGATTATTCCTGCACGCCCACTAGTATGGGATATATCTAAGACGTTTTCTTATTTGAACACATGTACATGTATTCCAGCGAACTATAGATATGAATTTTGGATGAAATGCAAAAACCTTTATTAATATGCTTAAAAAACAATTTAAAATTGTATCCGTTGGTGGAACGTTTTTTTTTTTTATTCTAGCTCGGTTTTCTATTAATTTATTTGTTCTTTTATTATTATTATTATTATTATTATTATTATTATTATTATTATTATTATTATTATTATTATTATTATTATTATCATCATCATCATCATCATCATCATCATCATCATCATCATCATCATCATCATCATCATCATCATCATCATCATCATCATCATCATCATCATCATCATCATCATCATCATCATCATCATCATCATCATCATCATCATCATCATCATCATCATCATCATCATCATCATCATCATCATCATTATTATTATTATTATTATTATTATTATTATTATTATTATTATTGGTATAAATGTTACTGTATTAGGATATAAACAATATTAAAGCCAAGTTGGTTGGACCATATTGACGCATTACTGTGGAGGTAGCTAGGCTCTTGGTAACTGGAGCAAAGCCTCGTCACACATACACAGACAGAAAGCATCATCCAACTTCTCGAGAGGCGAGTCTTGGCTGGATATGATATACTCCATTTCGACGAAGATGCTGCTGTGAAGCAGATTTCTTTCCGTTTCCCATCCCTCTGCCGAAATCCTTCAGTCAGTGCTGCAACGTCATCAGAGCGTGGCGTTACTCCTCCCTCCACTGCGAATGGGTGTTACTCGTAATTGGAATGGCTGTTAATGGGCTAGGGGTGGGAGGGGAGGTCTATATATTCAGTAATATAGTAGAACGCGCGCGCCACCACAAGCTTGGAGAGATAATGATGCGATCTCCTGCTGCTTCGTCTGCTTTTAAAATTGAAATGGCGCTGCTCGCTGTTGGTCGGGCGTATGTGGAGATACTAGAAGGGAGCTTTTTTTTTTCAGTACCTTAAACTTCATCTCCCCCGCCCCTTTTAATTTCTCCCCCTCCACTTTTCGCCACTCTTTTTCCGTCTGCCTCCCCCCACCATTTCTTCCTTTAGATGTGTAAACTATAGTATATCTCTCTGCCTCTTATATTTTTGCTTGCGTTTGGGATCTTCCTGTACGCTTCCACTTCCACTTTTAATAGGACCTAAAGTTTGTGTTTGGCTGGTGGAGGAGTTTTACATGACTGAATTGCAGAGGAAGGTTTTCTCGAATGTCCGAATGTATTTCTGTCTCATTCTCTCCCATCGTGCGCTCCTATTGCCTATAAATGTTGCTCAGATGTTTCAGAGAAGGGGAGAAAAATGCTGCGCCGTTATTTCTGTTGAATACACCCACTTAAAAAAACAGCAGCAGCAGTAGCAGCACTGCTCTCTTTATGATTGTAATTCCAGCGGTTTATTGCTCCGTATTTCAGTGTAGCAGCATGTTTCTGAATAAATCATTTGTATTTTTTTTTAATCAGATATGAAATTCTCTTTGTGTTCAAAGTATCATAAGGACAGGAGAATTGTTTTATATTCCATACTGATGAGATGTAAAGAATGTAATAGCTCTGATACGTAGGCAGTTATGTACCATTTGCAGCACTAGGTATATTTTATATGCAAAGAAAGCAGTGACTCAGATATGGCTCTAAGCATATTTCTTTATCTGGGAGGCTAAATGATTATAGCTGTCAACTCACTCTATAGAATACTGCTAGATGACCTTACAAAACTCTTAATTTTCAAAACAACATTTCCAACTTTTAGTTCGCGGATGTTATTTTTGAGCTTCGAAACCCAGACCATTCCGCTGCAAAGAATGGTTTACTCAAAATATGTGCAATACCTCTGATTCTGCAAAGCAGAACTTTGATACTCTACCAAATAGTGCCCTAAGCTGTAGCGGTGATTTTTCTTCTCTCTCTTTCTCTCTCTCTCTCTCTCTCTCTCTCTCTCTCTCTCTCTCTCTCTCTCTCTCTCTCTCTCTCTCTCTCTCTCTCTCTCTCTCTCTCTCTGTTTCTCTCTCTGTTACAACTGCTTACTAAGTAAGACAACGTATTTCATTCCAACCAAAGTCAATATTTCTGGAAAAATACATGCTTTCAGGTGTCCTAAATCAAAAAGACTTTTAAGAGAAAGGTATGCATGTCTTTCTCTCTGCCTGCCTATAAATAGTAGAACTGAAAAATAAACTGCCGAATGAATTTCAAGCGTAATATATAAACTCGGTGTCTTTCAAAGATGTAACACGAAGCTTCTGAGGAAATTCCCCCACCCCAAACCCTTTATATGGAATATTTCTTGATATTTTCCATTTTCACAATATTTGTTTATAAGTTGTGGATTAAAATAGCATATTTTAACAGTATATAACAAACAACACGTTTAGCTTGTATTTTATAGGTATATACTCCTAAGTCCTATTTATTCTGTGAGTCTTTTGATAGATCATAACAAAAGGACAAATTGTTACTATACTAAAACGTAGAGTTCGTTAAATCACACAGTGTATATGTTTTAATGTATTTAACAAATTTGGTTTGAATTTTTCAATACTTGAAAATGCTTCTCTCAAATGGGAAGTCGTTATTTGCTTCCTGTCCCTCATGTTTATACAGAGGGAACTGAATTTCTAAGCCATTATGTGGCGACCAACCCTTAAAATGTATTGCTGCTTAAGCCCTATTCGTGTTGTATTTGAAAGCAAATTTGTAAAAAAAAAAAAAAAAAAAAAAAAATTATGCATTTCTAAAAAAATGTCTATGTTCCTTATGGTATTTCTCTGTGACCGGCGCCAGAAAAAAAGAAAAGAATATGAATCAACTATCTTTCACAATATGGTGTGAAAGCAGGTATAACAAATAACCTCTCAATGAATTTTACTCTCATTAGTATTAGCGGAAAAGTCCAATATAGTATAGTTAATCACTCGGATGCTTTGGAAATAAGTAAGCTGTAACCTTAAAATATAGTAATCATAGCATTCATGTCAAATGTTACTTTTGAAGTAGACGTGAAATTGTCATCTAAATTTATTGTTATTGAATAGTATAATACAATGTATCGATGCAGACAAGGCCTAACAAACTGCCTGAATTGCTTGAAGTACATTATGCTGTAATTATAATCAACATCTTTCCTCTCCTCCTCTTCTTCTTCTTCAGATATTAGGTTCTGCCGCATAATCCAAGAAGTCCATCCTCATCAAGTTGGACCAACATCTCATGCTCCCCTTGGATTATATAAGGTTATTTTGATTTTCTTCCATAGTTCATTCTCATTTGTGTTCTGTCCATTTGTTCGCATGACCTTCAAATTTAATTATATTATTGTATATCTCTTTGTTAATTTAACTTGCTGTTCTTACCTTTTTCGCACATCGTTTGATTTGCATACGAATAGCGCTTTGATAAGGTTGCTTTACTTTTGATTTGATTATTCCTGTTGTACTTCCATATTATAATGATTTGATGAGTAGAGAGCTAGCGTAATACTAAGCGCTTAAATTCTTCATACCTCTATCTTTGAAAACCTCAAGTTATACTGATGGTATTTATAGTAATGCTAATGGTCATAATACACATCATTATTACGTTAAGAAAAATAGATAGTGTTATTGAATATATAATTTTTAATTGTCAATTACATAGATGTGTTGCAATATGATCATTACCTTAATGCTTCTCAAATAGCACGTACATAGGCAACACTTCGATAGCTGTTTGCTCCACTTACCTGTCAGAAAGGTGTAAGTAATTTGTCACTCAATGAGCTAAAATAATGCAAGAGGGAGGGAGCAGAAGTATCGCTAGAGAGGGCAGTGATACAAAGTCCATACTCAATGAAAACTTTCCTTATATATAGGAGCCGTATTTTTGCACCCGATGTACCTCCACACATTACAGCATGCACGCAGTTGCGATTGACGAAGAATGCATTGTATAAAGCTATAAGTGAAAGCTCAAACATTCAAACGCTTCCGGATCCATTAGGTTGGTGCACAACAGGTGGTCGTTCTCAACAAAGCGTTGAGATTTTGGGTTCGATGCTTGTACAGCTTCGCACTACAACAGAGCACCTAAGACAAAACGGCTGCTCTGTGGTATTGCCTTTTATATTCCTTGCCACCATATATATTTCTTACCTAATAGGTAAGAAGAAGTATTGTATTCCAACCACAAATTTGATGTGGAGGTCTTACCAGAAATTCACTTTTTGAGGCTCACTGATTTCAAAAACAGCATTTTTAGAGAAATTTTCCTGTTTGTGTGAGTACAAATGTGTGGCTCTGTTAACTCGAAATCGAAATGTTCTATAAATGCCGACTTTTAAGTTCAGTATCCTCTAAGGATGAGAGACAAAGATTTGCAAAGACGTTTCCCCAGTCCAAATTATCCTTTGCATGGAAAACATGATACTTTCTCAAAGATTACAAATTTAATCAGAATGTCATCATACATTTAAGATATTTAAGTGATAAAAGTGTGTTTTTAATCTTGAATGTGCTTTGTACCTAGAACGATGCATTATTATAGAATGAAGTGGAAGATAGATTTGTCTTCAACTTTTCACTCTGATTTAAGGGATTTAACTGCCTAAGCGGAGGAGAAATTACATTTCCTTTCGAGAGTTAAGTTAGGCATAAAATAGATTTGCTTCTGATACAGTATATAGCTAAAATTTCTTCCATTAACTCTAAATAAATTTATATTTTCAATATCTGTGTGTTACCCTCGCAGTGATTACTGCGATACGTGTGAATGTTTGAACTGTTTACTATTTTGTTTACTGTTTATGTGCAATTGTTTATATGATCCAGAATGCAGCGTTCAGCAGTTAACAATATAAGTGGCTCAGATGATGTTACTTAATCTTTCGGCTTATTCTGAAATGTTGATTGCAATGTATTGCAGATATCAATGAATATTAATGTAAATAAACTGCATTTGGTTACAAAGTCTCTGTGGAATGCTCTGGAGAGCTGCACACATTAGCTTTCACTCTCAAATATTGATCAAGCATTTCATCTAACCCTTCCGTTCAATCCCAGGAGAATAGCATATGCTTTATGTATGTTAAACCTTTACAGGCCTGCGAATTGACCGTGACTCATCGCCCCATTGCAATCAAGTGGGGGACGTCCGTCATATAAGCTTTGGTGTAGTATTTGAGTTTCTCACCTCACCTCTTGTGAGTTTAAATTTGTCCGCGGATATTTCAGCTCTAATGTAACGCATTGCAGTAATCGAACGAGAATGGAAATTCCTGTCCTGGAATATAACAGTTTTCTGTTTATTTTGGGCAATTCAGTTCTTCTTCCACCAGCAAAATTTAATAATGCAAATCCTGGCAATTTGCAAATTCAAATCCCGGCCGTGGCATTGAATTTTTCAGTTGACTCTGATTAATTAAAAACATCCCTATACCGAACTTGTATTTAAAACGGTTAATTCTGAATGGATTAATTCCTCAATAAATATTTAACATTAAGAGTTCAATGATAAACATCCTGGTATTTAAGTACTTACTATAGTAAGTCGCCACAAATGTGTATCTCGAATATGAGGACTCTAAGTGGTTTACTGGGAAAATATAATGAGTCAGTTGGAGAGTTTAATGTCGCGTCGGCATGTTGGGCATGGTAGCTCAAGAGGTTAGAGCGACTGGACGGAAACCAGAACATCTGTGGTTCAAACCCTGGCCGTGGCATTGAATTTTTCAGTTTACTCTAATTAAAAGATGTAATATGCCTAGCTAGAGAGAAACTTCCTTGTACAATTATGCTTGGTGAACTCTGTAGAATGTAAACTCTAGAAATAAATATAATTCATTAGTGTAGTAAACAAAATTGAGTTTAAATGAAATGTTTAGCATGGTTTATGGAAAACAGAAATGTTAGATTTTAAAAAATAAATGCGATTTTATTAAACGTTACGCAGAATATTTAAAGTTACTATTGCTTGTGAACATGATCACTCTCAGAAAAAGAATTAAACTACTGTTTAAAACATTATTGAATAGATGTAATAAACAAAATATTAAATATGTCTACCGTTATGTCGATTTGGAAATTCGGTATTTGAAAGAAATGTCCTTTAATCCTCAGAGCATTGTTGTTTAAATTTTCCGAGATATTAATTTCCAAATACCATTTTGGAATATTTAGAGAAGCGCTTCGATGGAAGCAATTTAATTTTGATATAAGGATCGAATTTTAAAGCTATCTTCTTAAAACTGAATATTTTAATATACTCCGTAAAACATTCCCGAAAAAAAGTTTAAACATATTTTAAACCATACAAATAAAACTAAGAAAATATAAATAAATAACAAAATTGTAAAAAACTACCGAGTTTTTAGAAACTATTCTTAGAAAAGCTTATTCATCTACCTTTTTCTTGTTGTTCGAAATAAAGACTCACAGAAAGTTTTATTTACATACTTCGTTTCAGGCATGAGAAAGCTACAATGATACAATAACCTTAGACAATATAACGTTGTTTTTGGGCTTGAAGGCCATGGTCCAGACAACAACAACAACAAAAATTTTGAGGCTTCACCCGTAGCTCCGTTTGTACTAGTTTTACCAACCAAGAGTGACTCTTTGAAGATGCCCGACGAAGTTACAGGCGAACCGCCTGCTGGGACCACTTCCGAACCACAGTAGGGGGGAATATCCGCTGTCCTGGCCTATCGGTGGAGGTTTCCATCTATGTAAAATGTAGAGACCCGACCCTCTGCACTGTCGTGTCCCCTACGGACAGCCGTCCTCTGTCTCCTCTCGTCTCGTCCTTCCTCCCGCAGATTCCCCACTTGGGCGCATAGGTACAATAGATCAAGACGGTTGCGGTGCTGAATCTCCTCAATAGTAATCCTAATCCTAAACCTTAAGGCAGTGTTCACAAAGAAATATCGTATTCATTTGAAATTCTGCATATCGCTTGAAGATATTTATCGAACTTGACAGTTTTCATCACAAAATGTATATAATTGTAAAGAAATAAACCGTTTTCTTGGAGAGCATAAAGTTGTGGAACATTTGCCTTAATCTTATGTAGTTGTTAATTTATATATGATATATGTATTGCTTACTACAATATTGTCACCATTTTGTTCCTTAAATCGCATCTTGTAAAAAGCGACATGAGCTGGTGATTTCGCACTCTTTATCATATCATATTTTGTCTTTTCTTTATTCAGCCTCTCAAAATAGTTGTGTTATGTCTCATAATTGAACGATGCTGTTATATTTAAATATATGGAACGAGAGGCGTCGTTTATCTATACACCCATGTATTCCTTCCACCAATCAGCAGCGTAATAGCTTTCCGTTAGAACAACTTCGTCACTCTCGCTTTCTCTCATTCCAAAAATACGGTTTTGTAGTTTGAGACAGATTATAACCCAGTTATTGATATGAAGTTCGTGAACCATGCATGCTGTATCATTTCCGCCTTTTCGATACTTCCATGCACAGCATGACAATGCTCTAATGTAGGTCATTATATCTGAATGTTCTATTTCATAGAAGACCATTTTGACGTGTTAAGACTGCTATTGTATGCCCTAGTGAAGGGTAATTGATATATTAGCCTAACAATTGTGATTACTTTAGAACAAAGGAAAAATTTTTCTCTTGGCAAAAAACAATGGCACATCGTAAAGAAGGCGGAATGTCAAAGTGCTCATCGGTTGCCGGAACTACCATACCGCCTTGGCGTAGTTATGTTTGATGATTTGTTTTCAGCATTAGCGACCCTGGCAGGAAATGGGAGCACGAGAAGCTTTATGGGCCGTTACGGTACATAGATCGATTTCAAAGTAAGGAGCACAATTTTTTTCTCTTTCTCCTTTCATTTCTGCTCACCCTCCGAGATCCCCTTTAACAACATTTTTATTCAATTTGAAGTAGTGAGATGGTATTTTTCCCTTCGCCCTATGCTCCTCCCTCTTACTAACTCGTCTAAGTTGTACTCATGACGTGAAAAATTATAATGACGCCATCTTTTCTCCCCATCCCTGCTTGCTGTTTTTCGTTTAAATTATTCACATTCTAACGTGGCCATAACGAAGGCTTTACCCTTAGTCTGTACAGTCGTAATGACATCATCCAACCTCCGTGACTAATATTGTCTTCTACAAGTATGAGGGTCAGGTCGTCGTATCATAACTCTATGTTTACATTATTTCATTTTGTATAATTTCGTGTGCAGAGCGATGTTTTCCCTCATAGGAAACATGTAAAAGTCAGCTTGCTTTAAGTGCATCTTTCGCCTCAGTAATGTGCCACGGCAAGGATAAACTTATTTTTATACAGCATTCAGTTTCTTTGAAGTAGTCAGAGCCAGCAGATGTGTCTGGGAAATGTGCCACTGATGTTTCAGAGAAAGTATGACTTACATTTTTGTGTTTTTAAGCAATTGTAAATTTTAAGCAATTTTAAGCACAAGTAACTGTTGGATTTCAAACTTACATGGGATGCAATAGAGATTAGAAATCTTCTAGTTACATGAGTGATAATAGCAACCGTTGTTAAAGAGTAAAATCTTATGTAATATATTAGTACCTCTTTTTCTACCAATGACAAACACATATGTACTTGATTTAAATGTTTTTCTTAAATATTCTGATGATGGGATCTATTTATGCTCCCGAAACGTCGATTTCTAATCGTCTTTTCACCTGACTTGTTTCCCGAGAATATCTTGAATATATTCATCGCCAGGAAAGCTTCAGCTCTTATTGTACTTGTTGTATATTGCATATTCATATAAAAAGCTATGACAAAGTTATAGGGGGACTCAGCACCTGGATCAATGAAATTTTTGTACCTTTGCCCCTATCGAGCTGTCCCCCGGGAGAGAGGGGTACGGAATGGAAGACCTCCGATCTTGATAAGGATTTAAGGAGAGCAATGCACCTGCCATGCACGCCGAAGCTTCCGTTGACACTTGGAATCCTGATGCACTCGTACAGCATGAAAAATGCAATCAAATGACAAGATAAGTAAAATGGATGTAAAGGAAATTCGGGGGATGTAATTCACCTGCATAGCATTCGGTTAGTGACCCGGGGGAATCCCACCATAAACTCGTTGGTTAGTAGCTGATGTGGGATATCAAAACCACGACTTCCCGGCAAACGCTACCGTTTGAGCTACCCCGCTCGGTTATACACTGTGTTACTCCTATATGTTGTAGTCTAGTAATTTATTTTCAAATTAATCAAGAAGACGTTGTTTACAATCATTTACAATATATGGGAACATGATTCAATTATTTGTTTATAGCAGTCAGGTGGAAACAAAAAGAAAACCTTCTAACATATGGTGTTGAATGACATTTTAAAAGTATTTAAGTTGCAAAGTGAATATTATTTAAAATATTTCTGAGTGAAAAAAAACTCAATATATGCATTTAATTTGTAGGAAACGTTATATTTTAATGAAAATTATTATGAGACTCTCTGAGAAGCAAATAACGAAAACATCTTTCAACTAAAGTGTATTTTAGGTCGTAAAGAACTGGCGTGTCAATTCCTTAGAAAATCTTAAATATATACTCAAAATTTGGTATTACATTTCATTATTATGTTATTCTGTTCACAAATATACAAAACACCACCTATTTCTAAAAATGTTTATGGTTTCATTGGATATATAAAGATATACACAAACATGGGAAACCTTAATATCAAAATTTTCTTTGGAATTTAATTTTCCTCTAGTTATTATAGGTAGATCTGAAAACATGAAATGAATATGATAAAAAGATAAGAGAGAACTTTGAAGCGTAATGTTCTGTAATGCGAACGTATATACCTTGCAAAGAAATGAAGACAACCAATTGGTGGTATTTAACCCGTGCCTGAGGAGAAAAATACATCGTAAAATTCATTTCTAACACATACACTAGAAGAAGATATCAGTGGAAAAAGGCTTCATTGCAATAGAATGCCCGCCTCTGCATCGCAGGTGGTGGCTATCTGACTTTCAGGAGTCCTCGTGTTCGATTCTAGGTCAGGGTGATTTATCTGGGTAAGGTTTTTCCTAGGGTTTTCTCTTCCTGTAAGATGAATGTCGCGTAGCTCTGAGCTCCATGGACTAAGCTCTCATTTCAGAATTATTTTACCATTTCATTCATCGTCCGATATGACTACGTTGAAGGACGTAAATTAAAAAAAATCGCAGATTCTACATAATAGTATTAAGAAGAATGCTTAATATATGGGGTCGACGAGGGAAACGGAAGACAATGATGAATTTAGGAGTTTATATTAGCTTGCAGGAAAGTCTGCGTATTTCTAAGAATTGATTGACATTAGCTTTGTTTAGCTCAGAATAAATTAACGCTATGTTTTTACCTGAACTACAAAACACGTACTGCTGAAATCCCGTTAACGTTCATCACCACTAAACGCCATTAATTTTATGTGGGCCCTTTCATCCTGTAGAATTAGTGGCACTGCAACATGGAACCTTCTAACCCAAGACATTAAAATCCTGGGCATTGATACTGAGGACTTCTGTCAATTAGCTTTAGTCCGTCAGTAGTAGTAGTAGTAGTAGTAGTAGTAGTAGTAGTAGTAGTAGTAGTAGTAGTAGTAGTAGTAGTAGTAGTAGTAGTAGTAGTAGTAGTAGTAGTAGTAGTAGTAGTAGTAGTAGTAGTAGTAGTAGTAGTAGTAGTAGTAGTAGTAGTAGTAGTAGTAGTAGTAGTAGTAGTAGTAGTAGTAGTAGTAGTAGTAGTAGTAGTAGTAGTAGTAGTAGTAGTAGTAGTAGTAGTAGTAGTAGTAGTAGTAGTAGTAGTAGTAGTAGTAGTAGTAGTAGTAGTAGTAGTAGTAGTAGTAGTAGTAGTAGTAGTAGTAGTAGTAGTAGTAGTAGTAGTAGTAGTAGTAGTAGTAGTAGTAGTAGTAGTAGTAGTAGTAGTAGTAGTAGTAGTAGTAGTAGTAGTAGTAGTAGTAGTAGTAGTAGTAGTAGTAGTAGTAGTAGTAGTAGTAGTAGTAGTAGTAGTAGTAGTAGTAGTAGTAGTAGTAGTAGTAGTAGTAGTAGTAGTAGTAGTAGTAGTAGTAGTAGTAGTAGTAGTAGTAGTAGTAGTAGTAGTAGTAGTAGTAGTAGTAGTAGTAGTAGTAGTAGTAGTAGTAGTAGTAGTAGTAGTAGTAGTAGTAGTAGTAGTAGTAGTAGTAGTAGTAGTAGTAGTAGTAGTAGTAGTAGTAGTAGTAGTAGTAGTAGTAGTAGTAGTAGTAGTAGTAGTAGTAGTAGTAGTAGTAGTAGTAGTAGTAGTAGTAGTAGTAGTAGTAGTAGTAGTAGTAGTAGTAGTAGTAGTAGTAGTAGTAGTAGTAGTAGTAGTAGTAGTAGTAGTAGTAGTAGTAGTAGTAGTAGTAGTAGTAGTAGTAGTAGTAGTAGTAGTAGTAGTAGTAGTAGTAGTAGTAGTAGTAGTAGTAGTAGTAGTAGTAGTAGTAGTAGTAGTAGTAGTAGTAGTAGTAGTAGTAGTAGTAGTAGTAGTAGTAGTAGTAGTAGTAGTAGTAGTAGTAGTAGTAGTAGTAGTAGTAGTAGTAGTAGTAGTAGTAGTAGTAGTAGTAGTAGTAGTAGTAGTAGTAGTAGTAGTAGTAGTAGTAGTAGTAGTAGTAGTAGTAGTAGTAGTAGTAGTAGTAGTAGTAGTAGTAGTAGTAGTAGTAGTAGTAGTAGTAGTAGTAGTAGTAGTAGTAGTAGTAGTAGTAGTAGTAGTAGTAGTAGTAGTAGTAGTAGTAGTAGTAGTAGTAGTAGTAGTAGTAGTAGTAGTAGTAGTAGTAGTAGTAGTAGTAGTAGTAGTAGTAGTAGTAGTAGTAGTAGTAGTAGTAGTAGTAGTAGTAGTAGTAGTAGTAGTAGTAGTAGTAGTAGTAGTAGTAGTAGTAGTAGTAGTAGTAGTAGTAGTAGTAGTAGTAGTAGTAGTAGTAGTAGTAGTAGTAGTAGTAGTAGTAGTAGTAGTAGTAGTAGTAGTAGTAGTAGTAGTAGTAGTAGTAGTAGTAGTAGTAGTAGTAGTAGTAGTAGTAGTAGTAGTAGTAGTAGTAGTAGTAGTAGTAGTAGTAGTAGTAGTAGTAGTAGTAGTAGTAGTAGTAGTAGTAGTAGTAGTAGTAGTAGTAGTAGTAGTAGTAGTAGTAGTAGTAGTAGTAGTAGTAGTAGTAGTAGTAGTAGTAGTAGTAGTAGTAGTAGTAGTAGTAGTAGTAGTAGTAGTAGTAGTAGTAGTAGTAGTAGTAGTAGTAGTAGTAGTAGTAGTAGTAGTAGTAGTAGTAGTAGTAGTAGTAGTAGTAGTAGTAGTAGTAGTAGTAGTAGTAGTAGTAGTAGTAGTAGTAGTAGTAGTAGTAGTAGTAGTAGTAGTAGTAGTAGTAGTAGTAGTAGTAGTAGTAGTAGTAGTAGTAGTAGTAGTAGTAGTAGTAGTAGTAGTAGTAGTAGTAGTAGTAGTAGTAGTAGTAGTAGTAGTAGTAGTAGTAGTAGTAGTAGTAGTAGTAGTAGTAGTAGTAGTAGTAGTAGTAGTAGTAGTAGTAGTAGTAGTAGTAGTAGTAGTAGTAGTAGTAGTAGTAGTAGTAGTAGTAGTAGTAGTAGTAGTAGTAGTAGTAGTAGTAGTAGTAGTAGTAGTAGTAGTAGTAGTAGTAGTAGTAGTAGTAGTAGTAGTAGTAGTAGTAGTAGTAGTAGTAGTAGTAGTAGTAGTAGTAGTAGTAGTAGTAGTAGTAGTAGTAGTAGTAGTAGTAGTAGTAGTAGTAGTAGTAGTAGTAGTAGTAGTAGTAGTAGTAGTAGTAGTAGTAGTAGTAGTAGTAGTAGTAGTAGTAGTAGTAGTAGTAGTAGTAGTAGTAGTAGTAGTAGTAGTAGTAGTAGTAGTAGTAGTAGTAGTAGTAGTAGTAGTAGTAGTAGTAGTAGTAGTAGTAGTAGTAGTAGTAGTAGTAGTAGTAGTAGTAGTAGTAGTAGTAGTAGTAGTAGTAGTAGTAGTAGTAGTAGTAGTAGTAGTAGTAGTAGTAGTAGTAGTAGTAGTAGTAGTAGTAGTAGTAGTAGTAGTAGTAGTAGTAGTAGTAGTAGTAGTAGTAGTAGTAGTAGTAGTAGTAGTAGTAGTAGTAGTAGTAGTAGTAGTAGTAGTAGTAGTAGTAGTAGTAGTAGTAGTAGTAGTAGTAGTAGTAGTAGTAGTAGTAGTAGTAGTAGTAGTAGTAGTAGTAGTAGTAGTAGTAGTAGTAGTAGTAGTAGTAGTAGTAGTAGTAGTAGTAGTAGTAGTAGTAGTAGTAGTAGTAGTAGTAGTAGTAGTAGTAGTAGTAGTAGTAGTAGTAGTAGTAGTAGTAGTAGTAGTAGTAGTAGTAGTAGTAGTAGTAGTAGTAGTAGTAGTAGTAGTAGTAGTAGTAGTAGTAGTAGTAGTAGTAGTAGTAGTAGTAGTAGTAGTAGTAGTAGTAGTAGTAGTAGTAGTAGTAGTAGTAGTAGTAGTAGTAGTAGTAGTAGTAGTAGTAGTAGTAGTAGTAGTAGTAGTAGTAGTAGTAGTAGTAGTAGTAGTAGTAGTAGTAGTAGTAGTAGTAGTAGTAGTAGTAGTAGTAGTAGTAGTAGTAGTAGTAGTAGTAGTAGTAGTAGTAGTAGTAGTAGTAGTAGTAGTAGTAGTAGTAGTAGTAGTAGTAGTAGTAGTAGTAGTAGTAGTAGTAGTAGTAGTAGTAGTAGTAGTAGTAGTAGTAGTAGTAGTAGTAGTAGTAGTAGTAGTAGTAGTAGTAGTAGTAGTAGTAGTAGTAGTAGTAGTAGTAGTAGTAGTAGTAGTAGTAGTAGTAGTAGTAGTAGTAGTAGTAGTAGTAGTAGTAGTAGTAGTAGTAGTAGTAGTAGTAGTAGTAGTAGTAGTAGTAGTAGTAGTAGTAGTAGTAGTAGTAGTAGTAGTAGTAGTAGTAGTAGTAGTAGTAGTAGTAGTAGTAGTAGTAGTAGTAGTAGTAGTAGTAGTAGTAGTAGTAGTAGTAGTAGTAGTAGTAGTAGTAGTAGTAGTAGTAGTAGTAGTAGTAGTAGTAGTAGTAGTAGTAGTAGTAGTAGTAGTAGTAGTAGTAGTAGTAGTAGTAGTAGTAGTAGTAGTAGTAGTAGTAGTAGTAGTAGTAGTAGTAGTAGTAGTAGTAGTAGTAGTAGTAGTAGTAGTAGTAGTAGTAGTAGTAGTAGTAGTAGTAGTAGTAGTAGTAGTAGTAGTAGTAGTAGTAGTAGTAGTAGTAGTAGTAGTAGTAGTAGTAGTAGTAGTAGTAGTAGTAGTAGTAGTAGTAGTAGTAGTAGTAGTAGTAGTAGTAGTAGTAGTAGTAGTAGTAGTAGTAGTAGTAGTAGTAGTAGTAGTAGTAGTAGTAGTAGTAGTAGTAGTAGTAGTAGTAGTAGTAGTAGTAGTAGTAGTAGTAGTAGTAGTAGTAGTAGTAGTAGTAGTAGTAGTAGTAGTAGTAGTAGTAGTAGTAGTAGTAGTAGTAGTAGTAGTAGTAGTAGTAGTAGTAGTAGTAGTAGTAGTAGTAGTAGTAGTAGTAGTAGTAGTAGTAGTAGTAGTAGTAGTAGTAGTAGTAGTAGTAGTAGTAGTAGTAGTAGTAGTAGTAGTAGTAGTAGTAGTAGTAGTAGTAGTAGTAGTAGTAGTAGTAGTAGTAGTAGTAGTAGTAGTAGTAGTAGTAGTAGTAGTAGTAGTAGTAGTAGTAGTAGTAGTAGTAGTAGTAGTAGTAGTAGTAGTAGTAGTAGTAGTAGTAGTAGTAGTAGTAGTAGTAGTAGTAGTAGTAGTAGTAGTAGTAGTAGTAGTAGTAGTAGTAGTAGTAGTAGTAGTAGTAGTAGTAGTAGTAGTAGTAGTAGTAGTAGTAGTAGTAGTAGTAGTAGTAGTAGTAGTAGTAGTAGTAGTAGTAGTAGTAGTAGTAGTAGTAGTAGTAGTAGTAGTAGTAGTAGTAGTAGTAGTAGTAGTAGTAGTAGTAGTAGTAGTAGTAGTAGTAGTAGTAGTAGTAGTAGTAGTAGTAGTAGTAGTAGTAGTAGTAGTAGTAGTAGTAGTAGTAGTAGTAGTAGTAGTAGTAGTAGTAGTAGTAGTAGTAGTAGTAGTAGTAGTAGTAGTAGTAGTAGTAGTAGTAGTAGTAGTAGTAGTAGTAGTAGTAGTAGTAGTAGTAGTAGTAGTAGTAGTAGTAGTAGTAGTAGTAGTAGTAGTAGTAGTAGTAGTAGTAGTAGTAGTAGTAGTAGTAGTAGTAGTAGTAGTAGTAGTAGTAGTAGTAGTAGTAGTAGTAGTAGTAGTAGTAGTAGTAGTAGTAGTAGTAGTAGTAGTAGTAGTAGTAGTAAGTGCTTTTAAGAAAATTAACGTTTCAAATATGAAGTCGTCTTAAAAGTGACCTTAAATCGAAAATAAATCGGGTCTGTAGCTTTAAACCATGTCAACAGAATTCAATCTGATGGATAGAGTCAACATGAAAAATTCAATGCCATGGCCGGGATTTGAACCACGGATCTACTGGTTTCCGTCCAGTCGCTCTTAACCTTTGAGCTACCATGGTCAACGTGCCTTCCTGACATTAAATTCTCCAGTTGACTCGTATATTTCCCCGGTAGACCACTAGGGGCTCTCGCATCCGAGATACACCGTTCGTGGCGACTTACTATTGTAAGTACTTAAAGCCCAGGCTTCATCATGGCATTGAATTTTTCATGTTGACTCTATCCATCAAATATCTTAGCCTATATACGGCTAGTGTGGAGAAATGATTAATTTCCATCAATTAACTAAAATAATAAGAGTTAAATGATGAAGCCTGGGCTTTAAGTACTTACAATAGTAAGTCGCCACGAACGGTGTATCTCGGATGCGAGAGCCCCTAGTGGTCTACCGGGGAAATATACGAGTCAACTGGAGAATTTAATGTCAGGAAGGCACGTTGACCATGGTAGCTCAAAGGTTAAGAGCGACTGGACGGAAACCAGTAGATCCGTGGTTCAAATCCCGGCCATGGCATTGAATTTTTCATGTTGACTCTATCCATCAAATATCTTAGCCTATATACGGCTAGTGTGGAGAAATGATTAATTTCCATCAATTAACTAAAATAATAAGAGTTAAATGATGAAGCCTGGGCTTTAAGTACTTACAATAGTAAGTCGCCACGAACGGTGTATCTCGGATGCGAGAGCCCCTAGTGGTCTACCGGGGAAATATACGAGTCAACTGGAGAATTTAATGTCAGGAAGGCACGTTGACCATGGTAGCTCAAAGGTTAAGAGCGACTGGACGGAAACCAGTAGATCCGTGGTTCAAATCCCGGCCATGGCATTGAATTTTTCATGTTGACTCTATCCATCAAATATCTTAGCCTATATACGGCTAGTGTGGAGAAATGATTAATTTCCATCAATTAACTAAAATAATAAGAGTTAAATGATGAAGCCTGGGCTTTAAGTACTTACAATAGTAAGTCGCCACGAACGGTGTATCTCGGATGCGAGAGCCCCTAGTGGTCTACCGGGGAAATATACGAGTCAACTGGAGAATTTAATGTCAGGAAGGCACGTTGACCATGGTAGCTCAAAGGTTAAGAGCGACTGGACGGAAACCAGTAGATCCGTGGTTCAAATCCCGGCCATGGCATTGAATTTTTCATGTTGACTCTATCCATCAAATATCTTAGCCTATATACGGCTAGTGTGGAGAAATGATTAATTTCCATCAATTAACTAAAATAATAAGAGTTAAATGATGAAGCCTGGGCTTTAAGTACTTACAATAGTAAGTCGCCACGAACGGTGTATCTCGGATGCGAGAGCCCCTAGTGGTCTACCGGGGAAATATACGAGTCAACTGGAGAATTTAATGTCAGGAAGGCACGTTGACCATGGTAGCTCAAAGGTTAAGAGCGACTGGACGGAAACCAGTAGATCCGTGGTTCAAATCCCGGCCATGGCATTGAATTTTTCATGTTGACTCTATCCATCAAATATCTTAGCCTATATACGGCTAGTGTGGAGAAATGATTAATTTCCATCAATTAACTAAAATAATAAGAGTTAAATGATGAAGCCTGGGCTTTAAGTACTTACAATAGTAAGTCGCCACGAACGGTGTATCTCGGATGCGAGAGCCCCTAGTGGTCTACCGGGGAAATATACGAGTCAACTGGAGAATTTAATGTCAGGAAGGCACGTTGACCATGGTAGCTCAAAGGTTAAGAGCGACTGGACGGAAACCAGTAGATCCGTGGTTCAAATCCCGGCCATGGCATTGAATTTTTCATGTTGACTCTATCCATCAAATATCTTAGCCTATATACGGCTAGTGTGGAGAAATGATTAATTTCCATCAATTAACTAAAATAATAAGAGTTAAATGATGAAGCCTGGGCTTTAAGTACTTACAATAGTAAGTCGCCACGAACGGTGTATCTCGGATGCGAGAGCCCCTAGTGGTCTACCGGGGAAATATACGAGTCAACTGGAGAATTTAATGTCAGGAAGGCACGTTGACCATGGTAGCTCAAAGGTTAAGAGCGACTGGACGGAAACCAGTAGATCCGTGGTTCAAATCCCGGCCATGGCATTGAATTTTTCATGTTGACTCTATCCATCAAATATCTTAGCCTATATACGGCTAGTGTGGAGAAATGATTAATTTCCATCAATTAACTAAAATAATAAGAGTTAAATGATGAAGCCTGGGCTTTAAGTACTTACAATAGTAAGTCGCCACGAACGGTGTATCTCGGATGCGAGAGCCCCTAGTGGTCTACCGGGGAAATATACGAGTCAACTGGAGAATTTAATGTCAGGAAGGCACGTTGACCATGGTAGCTCAAAGGTTAAGAGCGACTGGACGGAAACCAGTAGATCCGTGGTTCAAATCCCGGCCATGGCATTGAATTTTTCATGTTGACTCTATCCATCAAATATCTTAGCCTATATACGGCTAGTGTGGAGAAATGATTAATTTCCATCAATTAACTAAAAGAATTCAATCTATTTCTTTGATACTGTGTACACCTATATGTTTGTGTGTAATTTAAGTCTTTATGTAGTTACTAATTATAAAGATTTTCATAATAGACTAATGTTGAAATAATTGTTTGTTGTGATGATCCTGCTATGTTAGCTATATTCCCCGTTGTCTTTTTCTTTCTTTAGAAAAAGTCATTGTTTTACGATAAACACCAGAATGACATCAATCTGGTATTTTCGCTTACGAATAATGAGAACGAAAGGAACAAAATTTTAGATAATGTTATATTATCCAAATGCTATCGGAATCTCACTAGGTAGATTTATCGACACGTGGCTACAAATGGCGGCTACCGCAACACTTACGTTGTCTGTGGTTGTTCAACAACCCCTATGCTCCTATTACACAGGGAGGTAAGTTTGTAGGTCTATAATTAGGGAAACGTTGTTGTGCATCTCCCCCCATGCAACGCGGACACGTGTTTCTCCGCTCCTTGAGTCACGTGACAGTAATTTGTCATCTTACACAGCCTCTTGTCACCGGAAGTAATGCAGGGGTTCGCCAACCACCTGCCTAAGACCTACCCGTCATTGTCCAGGATTATTACCGAGATGATTGTCTCCCCGAATCGAACCGCTGGTGCACCGGAAATTGACGGATAAAGTGACCGTTAGCGGTCGTTTGAATACCTCATTAGGGCAGGATTTATTGTACCATCAGGCACTAACATGTACCTTGCTTAATAATTTACACTGAATTACTGTAGCATAGTGTGCGACTTAGCGGAAATCCTCCTCACTTGCATTGTTATCCCCACGTTCCAAGACAAAGTGTTTGCAAGTGCCCAGAAACTTGCACAATGGGGTTGGGCGTATTCCGCCCTTCTTCCATTAATCAGTTTTAAAACGTCAGTCGCACCTGTTCAGTTGCTAAAGTGTCTTGTAGTTCTACACAAGGTACTTACTAAAATTTGCAATTTCATTGTTTTTATGGGTTATTAATACCCAGTCTTTCATAAAAAGACCTATCATTTTAAGGAAATAAAAAAGGCTTAAAGTAGTTAAAGAAGCACAGCCTAGGAGGTGCCTTAGCGTTCAGTTACAAATGAACATTTATAATTATTTATTTCTGAACACTCGTCGCTTTTTATGATATTATGATTGAAATTAGAAAGTAACAAAGGAAACTGCATATTCATGATTAATTGTGGGTGAATTTAAGAGTTAATTTAGCTCTTTATTCAATGTCTATAGACGCGCATGGCGCACACACACAACCCCCCCCCCCCCACACACACACACACACAGGCAGTGTTCCATGGCATATCGAGGTGTATATTGTGGTACAGATAAACAAAACATTGTAGTCCTTACTAAGCGTGCTTCTGACTACTTCAAAAGTTTTTTGTTCTTTTTTATTTGTTTATATCCTACCTTTAAATACAGTGAACGTATCGGCGGCCTTTGTTAATGGAGCTAATTCGCATATACTAGGTTGCCTTTGAATATTTTAAATTACGTCACAATTACGTAACGAATTACCCCAATTATATCTTATTTATATTTTCAGAATTCAGGAAGGAGATGCATTAATTGTGATTAGAGAAAAATTCACACCTCCAGCTGGGAATCGAACCCCAGACCTCTTGCAGAGCAGGCAGGTGCTCTACTACTGAATTATGAACCAACTCATTATTTCGTTTGATTCCAGTCCACCTTGAAGTCAAAGGCGATTCCCTAGTATTGGGCTTCCTCAGGGTGAATTTCTTTACCCTGAAGAAAGCATGTCCTAATCTTCCTTGAAAGTTAATAAAAAATATCAAATGGGGTTTTGGAGTTAACGTTTTGACAGTTTAATACTAATTATTTATTTACTGTTATGCATATAATATTAAAATACTTTTTTCCAAAGAAGGCATTTAATGTTACACGATATTCACTGGTTGGTTGCAAGAACTAAATTTGAGTAAGAAAGCAGCATTTGAAAGTTCAAACTTTCCAAGGTTGTCAGTACCTTGGCATTATACATAGTATTTGGTATTTCAAGTTAGATGCATAGGAATGAAAATTTATGTTGTGGTATACCACTCCGTTATAATGAAATGTGCTCTAATTTTAATTCAGTTGTTTAAAATCAGCAACTTTCCTAACGATAACTCTTAAACATCCACTTTATATAAAATGTTATTAAAAGACTAATGATAATGCTACTTTTGCACACTCAAAATACTGTGGCCCTTCAAAATATGTTTAATCAATCAGCTCAAGGATTAATTTTTACTACTATACTAGGCTGATATTTTACAGCTCTAAAACTTCATGAATATTATATTATTGTTTCCAAGGTATTCACTATTCTTGTTCATTTTTCACTCTTTGTGCAATATGCATTTTAATAATAAGCACTTGTTCATTTGTTTTAATGCAGCTCTTATCTCACGTACCCTGTGAAGTAGATAAATACAGCAAAACGCATACTTACGTCATTTTGGCACATATGTTCACGATTAACAGACCGAAGAAGCAAAACTTGATAGTATATATGAAATATATGAGGGAGAAATATACACGCATTGCCACATTTCAAATGGTATGCAGGCGATAAGAAAGGGCTAGAACACTAATTCTAATGAGTGGATTCACTTCACAGTTAGTCCCATCTCTTCTAGCGAATGCATCCTTTACGTCAATCAGTTTTGCCACTTGCTGGTTTAGAGCTCCATTTTGTACGTCACATAAGCGTAGCTAAGCTTTCGAGTGGAAGTACGATAGCTTCTATTGTGATGTCAATAGCATCATCCTCCACTTTGCTGAATTCGGTGTAAACATTATATGTTCTTTCGGAATTAAGGCGGAAGAGATGATAAGGTTCCTTCGTAAAGCTGGTTCAATAGTGTGTCTCCTTTGTGAATACACTCGCTGAATCGTCAATTTAGCTGCATTAGCTACCTGTGACATTAACAGTTATTGATGCGCTTTCTCTCCACATCTATCTCTCTATCCTGAGGTTTTGAAAATTGGAGTATCCCACGTAATGATAAATATTTTACAATTAAAAATAAGCAGTCTTCAGAGAAAGCCAGACAGTTTATCAGGTCAGAATGATTTTTCTACCCCCTGTCTATATATATCTTCCATAATCTACACATATAAAACCTATGTTCTTAACTATTCCCTTTTAATTGCGATAAAAAGTTTCAGAAATAACCCGTTACATATTCCTAAGATGGATGCAGAGGCTGATACCAGACTCTCTAAATTTTAAATTCCTCTTTGCATGACAATAACAAGCGAATGATACCCTAACAGCTCACAGTGTATAAGCTCCTTGAAAATTTAAACCAGTAACAACGAATATCTTGGAAATGTTTAATTGTACATAACCATAATTTGAGAAACTGTAGGCATGTTTCAACGAGAATAATATATCCTTTTTTGTGATAAGCTTGTGATTTACCAGAAATGCAAACATCGTATCTTTGATTAAATAATGAAAAATCTTCCTGTAAAAGCTGCGGGAGTGGTTTGGAGCACTTTTTTTAAATTGCATATGTGGTAATTTTAGATTATGTTAACTTATGAACTAAGCTGGACTTTAATCCAATTTTGATTATTCTTTCATTTTTTAAAACACACACACACACACACACACACACACACACACACACACACACACACACACACACACACACACACACACACACACACTCACACACACACACACACACACACACACACACACACACACGCACAAAACTTGTTTATTCAGGAATTCTCAAAATGTTTATTTGCTTTGAAAATTCTATATCCAATTTGGAAGGAATATTCTAAAATTAGTGTGTAAAGCCTCTATTCAATGGCTACAGTATTTCAAATTAAACCAAATTCCTAATGATGTAATTTTTAGGGATAGGTATGTAGGGCAGATATTTCGTAATATTCTTCAGATAAAACTTTAACTTTTAATTAAACTTAAATTTAAAATTTAACTTAGGTTAAATTGTTATTTAACTTTTAATTCTTACTTATAAGAATATTCCAAGGTTTTCTCTTTAAGGTAATCTTTTTGCCATATTAGCATAGTAGATATTCTTTGTCTTGTTTGCGCTGTTAATACATAAAGTATATATTTCTCTTGCGGTAAAATAATAAGGAATACACGGGACATATACAATATATGGATAGGTGTGTCGCGAGCTTAGATAGTAAGTGTGCTATGCGGTCATACTTTCTGCTTTAAACTTATAACATTTTCAGGAGTGTGTGATTGTATTTGTAAAGGCTATACCCGAAAACGAAAAATCTCATAAGTGCCAACTTTGGTTTTGAAGATGGGACATAAACAGGTATCTTGAAGGTAAACATTTACCAAACGATTCTATTTTTGTTTCCCCAAAAGTAGCTTCAATATTTTGTTTTATAATGCGATATAGTCAAGATATTTGTATTATAACAAGATGTAAATATATAACTTTCTGTATAGGTATAGAGGCTATAGTGTGGTAAACGGGAGGGAATTCACTATTTAACCTCGCGAACTGCAACCTGCACAGGTCTATTATAGCTAAAATCGCCCATGAAGAAGGAATGAATGGAACCCCAGCGGTTCTCAGGGTTGCAGGCAGACAGACCATAGACGCTTGTAAAGTCCCTAACAAGTACGGAAGGTCATCTCGGCGTTTGGAATGCCGCCCAGCGCTGAGAAGAGATTACATTGCGCAAACATGCGCGTCAGTTGTCCGGCACCCCAGCGGACAATTGGCAAACATGCGCCTACACCTAAGCCTGAAAGTAAATGGAATGAAAGGATACGCCAAAGGAAATCGACGGTGCCCGCCGGGTGTTTAAATGCCAACCTCAAATATGTCGGAAGCAATGAAAAGTGCCAGCTTGCTACGTATGATAATGCAAGCTGGTAGAAAAAAAAAGACCAATCACAACAAATGTAATTTTAAAGAAAAATTAATAGCCCACCTCGGCAGCGTAGATGGTAGCATGTCTGCCTCACGTTCAAGAGGTCCCGAGTTCGAATCTTGGTCAGGGTGAGCTACCTGGATAAGGTTTTTCCGGGATTTTCCCTTATCCTGTAAGACAAATTTTGGGTAGCTCTAAACTCCATGGAGCCCGGACTCGTTTGAGCATCATTTCACCAATTTCATTCATCGTCCGATATGACTTAACGTTGGAGGACGTAAATTAAAAAAAAAATATTATGATATTGCCAATTACTAACAAAATCATCAGATGGAAAATATATATTCAGCGCATGTTTAATTATAACAAGGAGTAATAATTTTGTAATTGTAATTTGAAGTGAAATGTACATATTTCTTCATTTCTGTGACGCAGATTTACATCACGTAAACGAACCTGAAACACAGATAGGGCTCTAAACATAATTAAAAGGTTATTCATGCCAAGTGTAGAATAGGATGCTGAGAACTAGGAGTTAACGACCTGTATTAAGAAGTCAATTACAGTTTCTGTAATTTTAATTACTTTTATTTCTGTATTCTTTCCAGTGAAAAATAATTAGGTTTTACTTTTGCACCGTTCTTTCTGAATTACCCTGTGCTAGAAGTGATAGTGCATTCTATTTATTGCGTTTGTGAATGTGCTTGGGCCGGTATTCAACGAGTGCTTCAGTGTTGCACTCGATTTTCCCTGCATACTGTAGAGGCTCAATCATCGAGATATTCACGCCGTGGAAATCGAGCCATTTCATTTTATGTGGCGTGCATTCAGAAGCAATATTATAATATTTTCCGGCCGTACCAGAAATTCAATTGGAAACATCATTATGAGAAGCAGAGCGTAAACAAGTTTTGACCCCTTTATTCGCAGCCCCGCATTTTGCGGAGAGGCTTAATGACCGGGTCTGGATAATTTGAACCGGATGCTTGGCAACCCTATTACCCTAATGCGTATTATGCTCCATTTTCGCAAATTAAATAGGCTACAATAACTCAACGTACCGACAGCGAAGGAACTATAACCATTTTGCACGCTCTTTTCTCTCGTGCTTTCCCAAATTGTTTGCTGTAATCTTCTCCGCCATAGATATTGTGTGTTTCTAAAACGAGATCATAGAGTGTACCTAAAGTTTCGGGATTAAATGCTACCGTGCATACAGTAATCCAGATTATTCTCTTGGAAGATTCTGTTAGCTTATGAGCTAGACTGCTTCCGTATGTGGGTCAGTAGAAACAAGTGTTTGGGTATGTTGGCACCAGCAGTCCCATTCCACCCCTTCCTTTGCAACCCTGTGAGAGAAGATTTATCGCTAACCTAACTTAGTGGAAACCACCAGTAAAGACTTAAAGGGAATTTTGTAGATACTGCCTTACATTATCTCTTAGAGTTTCTATCCTTCTTCCCGTCTGCTTCTACACCGTACAATGTGTGGATTAGTGGCGGGACAAACTTTGATGAAAACTGCTTATGTTAACCCTTTTTAAGTAGAATTATAAAATAAACAAGGGAGACGAGCATTTAATTATATTTTAATTAATTTAACAATGTGTGCTAAGATTTTATATAACTGAATGGAAGTTTCTTTCCTTCTCCTTAACAAGGTCAATAATCGAGGAAGCAGGCGCCGCAGTAACGCAGGAGGCTAGCATTCATGGGTTCAAGGTCCGTGAATCATTTTGCTGTTGGCGTTTCTTTTTTCTCTTCCTTTTTTACACTATTTTCCTTCTTTTCTATTCCGGGATGTAATTATTAATTACATCATCCGAATTTCATATTCCTGCATTTAACCTCGCTCTCATTTCACTTCACATGACATCATAGTATATGGGCGTGGACAAGTCTCGACGTTGTATGACGGGAGGAAAAATAGAGTTTGTTAATGACGCTGTCAATAACCAGGATCTTACTAGCGCTGCTGCTATGCAGGAATTTCGTCACAAAAGTGCTATCGCAGTAGAGCTATCGCTTTAAGCAGACTCGAAAACCACAGTGCCTGACCGAATTTGAATCCGATGTTAAGATGGCTGTACCTAACCAACTAAGCCCCCTAACCCAGGATTAGGATTACTTGAAGGAGATTTGGCACCGAAACCTGTGGTTTATTATTCCTTAGCCCCAAGTAAGGTGAGAGGAGACTGAGGTCTGTCAACCCCAGGAGTCACGAAAGCGAAGAGACACCCACCGATACTTTTACCCTGAAAGAGACCACCAGATGCGAGATGATGTGAAATGATGATGGAGATGAAATGAAGGGACAGGAATTTCGGGGTAATGCAATTAACCTACGCTGTTGACCCTGGAAAACCACCGATAACACTCATGGATCAGGTAGGTCGGCCACGGGATACGAACCCGGAGCCTCCCGAATGTGGATCAGAAACCGCCTGAGCCATACCGCTCACTCACCTAACCCAACAGGATGCTCTTCGTTAGTGGAACGGGGACGATTTTCGAACCCCGGGCTTCCAGGTTATGTGTAAGCCTGCAGGAGCCAGGGGTGCTGATTGTGGTCACCGGGGAGTTTGAATTTGAAACTGTGTAAACACACTTCTCTGTTATCATGTTTCCTCGTGTTTCCTAGGTCCGGCTATCAAAATCTTCTTGCCCCTCATCCATTTTCCCCACGAAGCGTCCCATTGGGGCCATGTTAGAGATATATATCCAATTGCAAAGTTATAGTTCATGCCTCATAACAAGGTTAAGTTACGCAATCTGCTCTAATATTGTCGTACATACTTACATCTGTTCTGCGTTCCCTATGAACGACGCATTTCTTGTGGATAATGACATTCTCATAATCACAATAACGTATGTTACAAATCCAAATCTCTGTGTTGTGATTTTTGAAAATTTGTTTCAAAAATTCAATTCAGAATTCAACAAAATTTGAGATACCCGCTTGTTTGCTCTCAGTATCAAAGATTAATTGTTTTCCTCGTGCAATTGGACTTGTGCGAGTCTAGCTGGCAGGAGATTCACTGTCCACAATGTTACAGATTCCTTGAGTTGTTCAATTTAAATAAGGTTTAACATGGTTTGTCAAAACCACCCAAACTTATCCAAACATTGCACGTTCGCTACTTAGATTATATATGTTTGTGAACAGTACTTCTATTGGCTTACATTGTTTTATACACGTTTGTCTTGAGATATTGTCAGACTAAGCACTGTGTAAACATAACAGAAAATAAAAGGTAAAGGTATGCATCACAAGTAAATTTTTTGTATCACATGCTTACTATAGATTTACAAAGGTACTTTATACATAACACATCACAGTTCAATACAGGATTTAGTAGCAAGTATTTGGAAACATTTAACATAAAATGGTTATACTAATGAGCTCTGCAGTAACTGTTCTTCGATAACATTTCTTCCAGAGTTATAAGCGATAGAGACGGAAAAGGAATCTTGTGTTACATTAATACGACAATTTCTACCCCTTTTCTTCGCTTTATAACCGTAACACAGTATACAGAGATGCAAAATTAGATGGGACAATGATCAGTCTCGCCCAGTTGGAGGAGCGAAATATGCATGTAATAATAAATTACAGTATGGTATTAAACTCTCGTATATTAGGTAAATATATTACAACACCTTTAAAGTTACTCACCAGTTACGCAGTGACATGTATTTCAACCTGTAACCGATCTTGATTTATATTCCATACCACATATTTTACACCAAACTGATTGTTCTTTTCATTAAACAGAATCATTAAGTTTTGTCTTACACATTGATATAATGAGGTTTTTCTATGCGTACTCGTAGATGGAGGATATGAATGCTCTTTGATTCATTTTGCCTGTCCATCCACAAAACCACATTGTTTATACCGAAGCCGTCCTAAGTTTATGTGTCAATATAAAGAAAAGCACGTGTAATACTCGACAGAGCGTAGAGGCGTATTGAGCTTCAGTGACCAATGCTGTGATCGTCTCTTATCTGGCCTTATATAGTCGATTGGAAGAGTGAAATATTAGTAAGTTGGCGTATAGTAAGTTACGCAACACAGACCACTTGGAAGCTGCGCGTGCCTGACGTGAAACGTTAACCAATTATTATACGCAACATGGGTGCATAATCATACAAAAACGTAATTATTTATTGTAATATTTTTCAAAGAATGAAAATTAGGCCAAACAGCCCTATCTTCTGCAATTTCCATAACGGTAAAACAGAAAGAGAAAACCAACTACACTTTTGTTATTAAATGACGACCACAATTATAGAATGTGCATGGTAATATAACTAATTTTCTAGTGCAATCAATCTGTACATTGGTAATAATTCCCAGAAATGTTACTTATTCAACTAGCAATTACGTAATGTCAAACATATCATCAGCAATGTTCCGACACTTAAAAATTTCTCACTGATATTGTCGCTATCATCAAGGATATGTGCGCCATTTGGTGGCTACTAGACAAACCGCCGATGGATGTGAACTATGCATACTTGACATAAGCTGGGCAAGCATGTAGTATAGTGATGGTCAGAATAGAATCCTTTTAAGAATCGAATACACTGTATTCAAATACTTTGAAGAATCGAAACTCACATTGGAATGCAAGATCTCGGATGACGTCACATGCTGCGAATCGAGAACACTTGTTTGTATTCGAAATCAAGGTCTCGGATACTACAAAAGAGGAAATTTACTTGCATTCGCATGCAAGTTCCCGGATACTACAAACGAGAATTTTTGCGTGTATTAGATGTAAGTGCACAGAGGGGATAAGGAGGTACGACATCGGCTAACAATGCGAAATATGGCTGTTTATATCCTTCCAGTTGAGATAAAATCTCGTTTGGGAATTTTTTGTTATTATTTGCAGTTTCGGTATATTTGGATGGGGTAGACTCATGGGTCCTTCCGCCCTCTTATCTGCCCGCCATACCGCAGCCCTCTTTTGTGTGCACGCGCACGCAGCAGCTGCATGTATGAAGAGCGCACATGTCATTATCATCAACGAAAACGTTTTGTGTAAATGGTTCATTGTCGCTAGTAAATGAGTTTTCTGATGCGACTTTTCATGAACTTCCATCTCTAAACCACCACGCAAATTCCTCGTTATATGTGTGAGGGTGCGTATTTGCATATAGCAGCGGTCTTGTACCTCTTTGCCCTTTAGGTATTATTTTCTGGTTTTACACTGTTTGGGAGGAGGAACGGGTGACAATGGAGGCTGAGGTAGAAAAACTAATCCCTGACCTCGGGATCTGTTCATAGCACTGGCATGGATAAAGATATAAATATTGAAAAATATGACAAGAAAATAACCACAACAGCACTCAGGTGGCCTTCTCCCCTGGGTTTTTGTTCTTTCTTCCTGCAAACATCTTTATCTGTGAAATTGATTAGAAATGGTTTGAAAAGAAAGGCATGCATAGAATTCATCTTCGAAGAGACACAAAATATGTTCACATAATATCTGTTTCAGTAAATGTGTTCTGTGCTTCTAGATTATAAAGAAAAGGTAACGCACAAACTGCATCAAGAGAAAATGGTGCGTACTGCATACACGCTTAATAGAAATTGTAACCCTTTCTCTATCAATTCCAACCTGACATGCTTAGTAACTATAATAAAAGTGTAATGTTGATCTAGAAGCGCATTCTATTGTATACTTTATGCTGAATAGATAAATTATAGGAAATAGATAATCTTCATACGCCAAAGATGTAGATCTCGTTAATGAATAGAACTGATGTAAAATACATTTTATGTGATTTTAACTACTTTGGAGATAATCTTAAGCTTTTGGTTCCGATTGTGAAATAATTAACTTTTTCAAGTGGTAAGACGCTGTACGTTTTTATAATGGTCACGCAAACTGTGTTGAATTTCAAAGCTGTCACATATCGATACGCTCTTTAAAATGTGGCTATTGTTTTAGCCTAAACATGTAACAGTGATTTCTAGAACACAAGTAAAAAAAGTAACAGATTCATATTTCAATGCTAATTTTCAACGAAAATAAGGTAAATCGCTTTAACATAGCGTCTGAATTAAACAGAATTTGCATAAGGAAGCACTTAACTCAATATGTGCCTATTCTCCCGTTGTTTATCAGGTTATGGGCATATCCCCATCGTACAAGCAAACGCATTTAAAAGACGACTGATAGAATATGTATTATAACCTGTGTATTTCTTATGCGAATTTAAACCATCATTAGACATATATTGTTATGGTTCAACTGATATTTCCAGAATACCAGAAAGCTTGCTTGGGCTCCCTAATTGTGAGTTATTGACTTAATGAATTAGATAAAAGATGCTGAGAAACAGCTTATGGGTATGTAGTGAACAATATTTAAGAAACAATAATCTGACAACTAAAGTGTTGCTTCCCAAAATAAACATATTGAATTGCACTGACCTACTCTATATGTAACAATTTTCACTGGTTCAAGTGTAAGAAGGTAGAATTAGAAAGCCTTCTAGGGTGTTTCTCGGCAGCCACAATTTAGTATTTGATAACTTTAGGCTTATTTATATCATATATAAATTCTGAACGTCTTGACTAGATTACACACGTTAAGTGTGCTTGGTGTAAAGTGTGGTATACATATTACACTCTGGTATACATATTATACTGTGTTCAGTAGCACTCTAAGGTTTAACAATAAAAAACTGGCTTTTCTTCGATTCGAAGCGCACATGTAGGTATAGAATGTATGGCTGGCTGCTTCAGAGCTCGTAATTCATTCTGCAGAAAAGCCTCAGCAGCTCTCAACTTGTTATTTATTGGTCTTAGTTTGTTTGTTTGTTTGTGTGTTTGTTTGACGTCGCTATACTTCGATGCTTAATCGACTTTCCGCGGCAGGGAAATGCGTCAAGCTGAAATACAAAAGCTTTGACCCTACTGGATAACTTAGATTGAATACCTCTTGGCGTTGATTTAAAGTTTGGTATACGAGCAAGACTGAATTCTGAGTCTACCATCTTGCCTGAAGTTGGAGAGGTTGTTGAAAATTCGAGCTACAATGTCGTAGTCATACAACTGTTAGTGCATTCAGTATATATCTTGTTAGAGTGAAACATTATTTTTCGCTTTCAGTTTGTTATAATCTTTACGACTTTAGCTCAGAAGTAATGGCAGGCTATAATAGCTATGAAATAGCTATTGATGAGAATATCGAGTGTGGCTTAAATTTGGCCGGTTGCGGATTCAAACCCTGTGAAGTTTCTTTATCGACCCTCCAATTATTTATTCGTAGACATACAAACTATTACGAAAGTTTATCATTTTATTTACTTAATTTTAATCGAAATAATTTTTTTAAAATGGCTGCATTTCGTATTTCTTTAACGATACACATAGAATAGCGATAATGAAATGTTAAACAAACAAATTAAATATTGGACGTTAATTCTGGCCTCAAAATTCTATGGTCTTTCTATAAAACCGAATAGCCACAGGACCATAAACATGGCAAAGGCATTAAACATCTGGAAGCATTTAAATCTTAAAATGGTATATGATGTAAATAAGTTATTTAAAACAATTCGTGTGTTTTATATAAATCTGTGCCTTTGTGTGATCGATTTGGACTATCACTTAAAATAGAAGAAAAATGTAGTGATATATTTTGGAACACTTAAATGCTACTTAATGTTTGGGAAAGTGGAATCTAAAAAAGCAATGCCTTGAATAACTCATTTTGATATTTCCTGGTACTCTGTCCGAGTGAGCTACTTGGCTCGCCGTTTTCCCTAATAGGCTACTAGGAGATCTCATTAATCCCGTTTGACACCTGATCATCGCCCTTCGAAACCGAGGTATGAAACACACTGATGTCATTGTAAGCAAGGTTATCTCACCTATGGATGTGTTGTCTCAGTGTACGAATAATTTAATTGTCGGTAGAAGATAGTAGAAATGATATGAACAATGAAACATATCTACCAAGGGCAAGATGGAATAATGTGCAGATGTATATATGTCGGTATGTGCTTGACTTACAAACATTTGTAGTCATGCCATTGCTTAGGTCCCTAAAAGTAACTCATAGCTACTAATTCTTTTCATGTTACCTAAGAGAGGAGGGAGAATATAACATAGTGCCATATAAAGTGATGCAAGCAGCATGGAGCGTGCGTGTTTTGCTTGGAAAGCCTCCGTGTGTTGGTAAATGTCCCCCCCGGGAGAAGAGGCAACCCAACTGACGCTGAAGACTCACCAGATTGCCGTGGCTCCCAGGGGACCGATACTGAACGGCAACCCGCCATACGCCCTCAAGGCTAACGAGAACTGCAGCACCAAGTTCCCCACAAACTAGTAATCCGCGATGTGCTATGTGTAGCGTCAACAGCTTGTGGCACTAAGACAAAACTTAACACTGAGAATTAAGAAGTCCTTGGTGACGACTATCAATCAAGACTCGGTTCCTTTGTTCTTTAAGGATTAAGTTGCCTTATATTTGTCATTCAGAGTCAGGTATGGGATGTCATACCTGTTCTGAAAATGTTAATTTATAGAAGGTACAAATAATCTAAAATATATACATTATTGACTCTTACGACCTGTTTACAAAACCTTCATGTTATGTTATGAAATTACTGGATTCATGACAAAGGTTATTTCTCTATTAAGCTAAACTTAAACTTTTGTCGCCCTCACTTATTAAAAAAGAAAATAGGGGCGATCTTAGTCCTGCCGATTATTTACGATAATTAATAGCTATCTCCATACAACCAAGAAACGCAGCAAGCAACATGGATATCTATTATTATTGTTACACTCTAGAACAAGTGATCACTGCCACTGAATGCCCTTCTCCATGTTGATTATTTGGTAATGAATGGCTTCCTCAGCATCACTATCAGTTTCAATTGCTCTCAAGGTACCTAAATTATAATTCCCAACAATATAAATTCCTAGCGTCCTAAATTATAATGGTGTCCATTTGTCACATAAGTAGTTCGCTCTCCATCACAGGAAATGTTGGAAGTAAAACGAAAGTAGTGCCTACACATACTCGACAGTTAGGTATGTCCATTAAAGACGTTTCTGTAGAAACACCTTCAGAATATTTTGTATTTCACGTACTATTGAAAATTCGACATCTTTTTTTCGCAAAACTATCTTGCATTTTTTTCCGCAGAGTGAAACATTTTACATAGCAGAATGATTGGTTTTGCTTATTTCTTGCCTATCTGCAGCATCCGTTCGTCAACAGAGGCCCAGATTTTGTCTCCAATATTCCGTCTTATTTGGTGTAATGCTATATCGTAAGTCTGGATCAAAACTAGAGTAGGAGAATATATATTATGTAGTTTATGAAACGACCCTGGAAAAAATCTGGGAAAATTGAGACTTTTTGAAATGGATTACACTTTGTTGTTGGACATCTTATTTTTCGTCCTTTGTATAACGTGTATACCATCTCTGTGGGTTGTAGTGTTAGAACATCTGTTTATATATTGTCTATCACTTCTGAAATTCACTTTACAGAGATCATGTTTAATATATTTTCCACTAACTGCAAAATAATCGGCACGAAATTCTTGTAAACAATATAACCTTGGGCAATATGATTTCTTTTAACCCTCGACATTCTTAACCCATTTCCACAACGTATGGCGAGATGGTCGAGATACGTACACTCGTGTCACTACAGGCCTGTCTCTACTCGATACGTATGTAACCTGTATCTGCAGTCTGTCTCTCTAGCAGCCTCTTGATATACTATATATTATTATAAGCAAATGAAAAAAAAATGTCACTTCCCAGCTGTTTTAAATTACTGGCCTCTCAATCTCACCTTTTAATCTCACACTTCCCATCAATACCTGAAAATAATTTTTATTACTGTTTCCAAATATCACTTTGCATATACAGTTGGAAGGAGAGAGCGAGAAGAAACTGGGGAGAGAACGAAGAGAGAGAAAAGGGAGAGCGAGAGAGGAGAGATAGAAAGAATAAGGAATGGAATATTTGCAATTAACACAATCGTAACAGACGGATGCTCGGGTGCTACTATATCTTAAGAAGGTTAAATAAATAAAATAAATTCCGGGGCGACAGCCCTAAAAGGGCCATGGCCTACCAACCCGACTGCCAGCCTCACGCCCACTTACGCAAGGCAGCTCGATACGGATCATCCAAACGATACGGAGAGGAGATGTGGTCAGCATCTTGGCATTTAAGAAAGGATACGTAAGAAAATGATCCAGATATTCATATGGTTTATATCCATAAAGCTCATTGATGTCATGCTCTAAGTTGTAGTTTAATTTATTTCCTTCCATTAAAAGTAAGCTGAAGTATTTGTTATAAAATAATTTAAATAAACTGAAAAAAATATGGCAATACAGGGCTCTAATGAAACTACATTTATAAAGTTTATTATGCTATATCAAGCATTTGATAATGAGTAGCCATTCCCTACTCATCGATTATTTCCATGAACATTTTACCATTTATTTATACATTTATTTATACAGCTTCTTCTATGTATTTTCAATCAATCTTATATGTGTTTTCAGAAATATTTTCAAGATCTATATATTTTGTACACAGGAAGCTGAAAACAGTAATCAGTGGTTTAAAAAGATGTCGCTATGTGTTGATATTGCATACCTTTGTGATGACTGGCCTCAACATAAACTAAATATGTCGAATTTGCACTTCAAAACATATAATAAAATATGGTAAAATTTAAAGCAATAAAAAGCGAATACATAGGAATTGCTTAATACCATAATATGGTTTATGTGACATTGCTTGTATACCTTAACAATGTCTTTACTTTTAATAATTATTGCTCTGTCTCTCTCATTTATGGTTAGCTAGTTATGCAACATTTAATAAGAATAAAGAAATCCTCGCGTTCATTTACAGAAAATTCATTGTGTGCGTTTTATTCATCTTTCCTTTTACATTTTAAACATATAATGTTTTGTTTAAACATCTCAATGGCATTTAGGGAAGAGAAAATTATTTTACCGCATAAAGCCTTGTTGGTCATGGAGGAATTTTTGAAAATGTTTGCTTTTTACCTTGAGAGGTTGATGATCTTAAACCTTTTTGAGATGTACGTAAAGGAAAAACTACAGATTGCGATCATCAATTATGAATTTTATCTCTTAAGTCTTGATCTGGAACAATGTCAGGGTGCACGTAACACTAAAAGGATATTTTAATTTATACATTAGAAAACGTTTACGTTATAAATTATGTTAAATGTTATTAAAAGTAATTTATGTGGCTACCACCACTCACGAAATTCCATTAGGAGGTTATACGAACGTGGTTCTGAAGCTAATATGTATATTTAGTTTCATTGGTCCTCATGTTTATAGGTAGCTGTAGTTTTCTATTTCATTCAAACAGTTAATGTCAATACGCATGCGTGCAATTGCGGCGCACGCGGAGTGGAGTCCCGTATTTGGCACGGGTACATTTGTAAATCTGTATGTAACTATTATTAAAAACGGAAATAACAGAAAACTAATGAAGAAACAACAGCATAAATAAAACACCAAATTATGAATAAATACCAAACTGTTATATTATGTATAACAGTTATATTATGTTATATTTCAATGATACGACACGAATATTTTTAAGAAAAGCTTTTCATGCCAAATTCCTTTAATACGGAAAATATTGCGACTTTGTGGGTTCGTAAAACTAAAAGTCCAATTTGCAGAAATTCAAAATGTTCCTTATTTCCGTAGAAAGTCACTTGTAGAGCTCTGCCAATAGCAAAATGACGTAACACATACGTACGAAACTTTCAAGTCCGTCTGACACATGTGCACTCTGCACCGTTGACAACTTTCCAGTGGCTTCCTGGCGATACTAACTGAACTCGTCCAGTGCACTCACATTTATGCACTAATCGCAGATTGGGGAAGTTTCTCGACCATTCACGAAGCATTTCTCTGGCTCTTTCTCTCCCCACGCCGTCTCTTCTCACAACAAGCGCTAGCGCGTGCATGGGTGTAGGCGTGGCTTTAACGCTGTCTTTCTTTTTCCTGCCAGCTGGCTTCGGCCTGTCGCAAAACAATTCCTCGCGACAATATTCATTTTTCAAAAGTGGATTTAATTATTGTGTATATAATATGTTTATTCTATTATAAAATGTATAAATTATATACTTAATTTTCCGTGAATATCCTATTACGTCCTTGTCAATTTAGTGAATTTTGTTTTAACTTTATATGTATGATAAAATATAAGAGATAAACAAAGCTTTATTACACAAAAAATGTAGTTCACTTTAAAACAGGCAGCTTATGTCAAATAAATTTCTTGTATTATTACTTAGGGTTGGTTTCAGTTCTACCTTTACATTTCCATTGTTTGAGCTACTAAGTGTCACTGGTGTGTTTTTCAAGATGAAAAGGTTATGGCAGTTCAAAGCCAACATATAATGACGAACCGTGGTTTAATATTCCATTATCATTCTGTATCTCCTTGTGCCTGCAACGAAATGTGAAATGAAATTATTCCTGCGAATGTTCATAGACTATATAAAGCAGAATAAACCAAAATATTTTCGAGAATAGTTTGTGAACAAGATATACAAGTAAATGACAGAGAACTTCATTTGAATTAAAACTTCAAATTTTTGCCGATTAAACACCGGTATTTTAATGTGAAACTTTATTACGCTAAGAGAAACTGGTAGTTTATAGGAGTGATAGAAAATAACAATTAAGTATCTCCACGAAGTCAATATCCTTTCTGATACTTCCGTATTATGCATGAATAAAAATGCTTAAACACGGTATTTTAATGTGAAACTTTATTACGCTAAAAGAAACTGGTAGTTTATAGGAGTGATAAAAAATAGCAATTAAGTATCTCCATGAAGTCAATATCCTTTCTGAAACTTCCGTATTATGTATGAATAAAAATGATGAAGTTAATCGGTTTTGCAGTATATGGATTCCCATAAGTGGCCGAGCAATAATACAAAGCCGATGTCGTTAACGCTTGTTTATTTTAGGAGAGCGATTAAGCTGGTGCCTGTTCTATATTCCATGGAACTCGCAGACCGCGATCAAATCTCCCAATGGGGATTGCATTATTTATATTCTCTTGTCGTATTTGCTGCCGCCTGCTTTTGATTTGTGACCAATTAATTATAGTAGCATTAACATTTAACAGTAAGCATGGTTAGCACGAATGGATTACAAGAGACAGCTCTTCTAATCGAACGATAGCTTGTGATTGTATTTAATTGAAAACACGCATGCAGTGGGAGAAGAGAATCACACGTGTGGCCAAATTGATTTGTGGGGTTAGGTGCACTCGGATAATTAAGACCATTTAATATGTATGTATTAGATTATAGCCCCGCAGGTTACAGCACAACGTTGGTGGACAAATGTTAGGTAGTACAGTAACGGGAATAGGAAAGCGCACTAGGCGTGACAAAGCATACTTGTATATCGCTTATAACAGTCAAAGATACTTTGCTGTAATGTTTATGTGACAAAGTACTAACGACTTTCTCAGCAATAGAGAGGTTTTTCACACAGTATAATAAATTTACTAAAACGCTAATATCAAAAACGATGATCTGCGCATGCGTCAGCAATAACGTAATCCGATAATTTGACTGATTAAATTGAATATTTACGGTAAATATAATAGCACAAGAAAATCTAACAAGACCTTATTGTAACTATGAGCTACTTCTGCCTCGAGAGATCATTACCACAAATCTTTACGGGGATAAAAATGTATGTGGAGCTTTTTTCCTTGAGAGGAGATAGGGCTGCAAAGAAGGTGCGTGAAAATCCCCTCTATTCATACACATTAATTCGATACCCTGGATGCATTGGAAATACGTGTTTTGGATTCCGTAAACATTTTTTAAAAAATAAATGTTTTAAGAAAAGGGTGTGAGTGTTTTGTTTGTATGAATGTAAGTAAAGTGTATAACTAAAAGGCGAAAAATTGGTTAAGTACCCACCAAACTTGATATTTGAGTTCAACACCTTCTAAAGATGCCATTCGAAGAACTTCCAAACTACTCATTCTCACCATAGACTACCCTTTGTATGGAACACTTTCTGAAACTTTTCATTTTCTCAGAAAAGCATCATACCAGATGCGTAACATATTTTCATACCAAATAAAATGTATATCTGGGAATGTCCGCGGAAGTCCTATTCATTTTGAATTAATTTTGCATAACTGGTAATTCGTAAGATATAGAACTTTACGGCACAAAAATGAACATCTCACTAAAACAAAATCTACGTATAAGGCATTTTATGCGTACAGAACCATTTCCAAGGTATTCATTGTAATTGTTTGAATTTTCCATATTTATACTTTTCTCAAATGAAAAGTCATTCGTTTTTATGTCATGGAAGTGCAAAGAAAATGGAATGTCAAAGCCGTCACATAGTGTGCCGTTCTTAGATTTGACTATCGTTTAAAGGCTACTGTAGTCTCGGTTCTCCTCGCGCCTACATAAGCCATTAAATATTTTACTTATGGATCTGGAAAATACAGTTCTTTTATAAATTTTCAGAGCATCACAAAGAAGACTTTAAAGAGTGAAGTGATGCGGGGATAAAATAAGAAATAAAGAGAATAGAAGAGGGGGAGAAAGAAGGAAGTTTTTGAGAGAGAAAATGAGAGTCAAGGAGAGAGGTGGCGCTGAAGAAGGATTAAAAGAGAAGAGGCAGAAAAATAATAAAAAAATTATTAGAATGAAGTAGAGAAGAATCAGATAATATTATCTGCATTTAACGTTGAAATTCGAGTAGAGCTACGGCTTCTGATATTTTAGAAATAAAAGTTTATCAATATTAATGTAGGAATTAAATATTTCTTTTAGTTTGTTTAAGAAACGCTGATGTGATACACTGTCATGATTTTCTCCAACAGTAGAAAAAACTAGCGTTTGTTCCATTATATTTTAATACTCATAGAAAATGTGATTTTTCTGTCTACTTCTCATAATATATTTGTTCTTAATCACAACATACAGGAATACTATTCAAATGCCTGTCGTGTTAACAAGCAGTTATGATGGAAAGAAAATAAAGAAGGAGGAAGCAAGACTTTGCAGTCTTTATGTTGTTTGCAGACCCTTAGTATGGAATATTTCAAAACGACCAAAGTTTTTGAAATAGACTTTTGTATTTTAGCGATAAGTTTTCTAGTTATGCTATTCACACGATCTTGACACCCAATTTATGGCGTAATACCGCCATACTTCTGCTTGCATATTCAAATAAAATCATTTTCAAAATGTAAATATACATACGAGAGAAGAAAGTAGGTAATAACATTTATATAATGAATATTAGATGCCAATGTAAGATATAGTGCATATAGATGAATATTAAAAACTGAAGTTACAAATTGTGTTGTTCTGAATACAGGCAAACAGACAAATATTTATTTTCAAGAAAGAGAAGCGAGGTATTTGAATGAAAGGAAAGTTCGAATTCACATGTTTAAAATAGAGAGTATAACAGACATTATATGGGCTCTAAGTAACTGCTTGGTCCACTGTTCTTCAAAATATACCTATTTGAAAAACTAGCTGCCCCGGCGAAATTTTGTACCGTCAATACCGCCAATAAAATTTGTCTGAATTTATCTTTATAGATAAAACAAATTCGGATTAGTTATTTATTCTGCAATTGGGGCTGAAATTTAAATACAACGCAGTTGCAATTAAGTTGATCAGTTTGAAACTTTCTGACAGCAATACTTTGTTTCTTTTTTGTGATGCATAAATATATTAAGATGGTGGTTTTCCAAAGCGCAAACACGCATGAAACAGGTAAACCCCAAGTTGATTCCGCAAACTTCCAAAAACCCCAAACTGTCGGGAAACTGAAGACGCTTAGAATCAAAAGGTAAATCCGTTGGAATCATCGGAATACGCGGGATCAGGATGCCCTTTCCTTTGTACTTTCCCTTGATGATTGTTTCCGCAATGACGTTATTCATTCGCTTTTTCACAGTTAGTCTCGCTCCACTGTACAACCGTGGTTGGTTAATGCTACGCAGCATTTTAATTTTATATTGTTAGGTGGGAGTCTACGCAATTCTAATGAATTCAAAAACTGTTCATTACGCCATCGTGTTTTATAAGTGTGTCAACTAATTTGTACGAAAACAATTCCCGCGGAAGAAACAGACACTCTAGATCGCAATACTGACATACGAACACGACTGGTGTTCTGGTCTCATCTGCTCATCAGTGTGGTCAGCACGTGACGTAGCTCGTCGCACCTTTGACTGACTTCTACGGCATAAGTCAGATCATCTGCTACTTCACAAAGTCAAAACGAATTCAATTAGTTTTGATTCAGTTCAATTCACATTCACGAATTCACAAACACAAATTATAAAGAAAGTTTCCAAGGATTCGCCACATTTGACAATAATTAACTGTGTTCAAACATTTATAGCATTATAGTGCGTTCAGAAATTAATTTTCTGTCTGTCATGCTACATAAAAAGTTAGTTTTGGTAATGGTTAGTGAAATATCTTTGAAGACTTTGTCAAGGAGTGGAAAATCTTTCTACTGTATTTAATTAAAATTGATTTTTGTTGAACGAATAAGAAAATATAAGGATCTTCAACTGAAAGAGCACCATTATATGTTAGTAAGATTACAATTACCAATATTGATCAAAATACAAACTGGTTATTGTCTGTCGAAAATAAAATAAGGGGTATGTGCTCCGTAAAAGTTTTCGTGTGTACCCTCATATTTAGTTAATTTCGCGGTCCATTATATTTAGGTCTTTTCTCACCTTTTAAGCCTTCCTGGACTTATACAAAAATTTCAGAACCCAAATTGGTCAAATCGGTTCAGACGTTCTCGAGTGTTTGTGAGACCAACAAACGTCAATTCACTTTTAAAAGCAATCTGTTTTATATATTTTACTTTCTCTACCACGTGCATCGTAAATATTCCTAAAAAGGTTCCTTGTGCAGATGGCAATGTGAGCATATGTTTTAAAGAAGCCATAAATCCAAAAAAAGGTATTTCTAGAAAAAGCTATGTATGTGACTCATTGTTTCCGTTTCTGTTTTCTTCCTGTAACTACAAGCTGACTGAATAGTATTGAATTTAAGTTAGGAATTTTGAAGAATATCACGCTAATCTATACCAAACCTCTCTTTACATGGAGAAATGTTATTTTCTGAAAACTAACTCTTAAGTTTTTATAAGATTTCCATACATTTTATAAGTTTTCATGATAAATGCAATGCAATATCTTAAATGTTCTGGTATGATTTTCAGAAGTCCTCTTCGTTTTGAATGAATTTTGCATTACAGTTAAACCATCCGAAAATGTAGTCGACACTCTGTACTTCAAATACATTTTGTTTTTTTAGTTAGGCATTTCTGAGACATTCCTTATTGGCTTTAATTTCCCAATATTTATAGTTTTTTCAAATGGTGAACCCATTTTCACCTGCTTATGTAAAGAGAACGGAATTGTAAAGTTTCACATAGCGAGCTGTATCAAAAACTTGACTGCCGTTTAGGCTTATCCCATTACATTACAATTGAGCTTAGGCTCAATTATCCCCATGATGCCTATAAGGTAATTTTTAATAAAACAATTTCTATAAATCTCAATTTACATGAAGGTGCATAGAAAAATAAGAGCAGTAGTTTGTACAAGAATGATCAAAGAATTTAACATATCAGATGTTTCCTTCGAGTGTTGTTAAAAGAAACAATAATTAGGCCAATGAAAAGGAGAACAGCTAATAGTGAATTATTGTGCTTTTATTTATTCATATCACAATAACTAAACGATGTTTTGAACATCTATCTTCTGCGGAAAGTTGCCAAGCAATTGTCATTCCTAAAACTACATTATCATGTTCTTTCAGTGCTACATATGAATCTTTTACACAAATATCGAATATTAAACTTTGTAACTATTATGTTTCAAAAGCGGATAGTGTTATATGCACCTTTCGTTCCCAACACTTTTCCAATGCATTTTGGAATTGTGCGGCCATATTAAAAAAAAACGAATGACCGAGATAGCTTCCCTTAGGCGTATGTGATTGCTAGGGTTGTGATTTTCGTTCGATGAATATCAAACAGTGTACGGCTATGGTGATTAGATTTCTCTAAACTGCGTCAATAATCCTTCCACATCACACAGCGCTTGGTTTTAAGGTCATTAAAATGTACTGCAGCGTGAATTGCATTGAAATTTTCATCTCGAGCCCAACAACTCGCTGGACTTGTTAGTCCTGCTAGGTCATCCACCCTAAGGCATAATCTTTTTATCACACCGGACTTCATTTACACGTTGATGACCTATATAGCAGCTGGTATTTATTTGATGATGTAAATAATGTTGATTTCTAACATAACTTATTTTATGGTGTAAATAGCTTCAAGTAAATACAACTAAATTAGTCTTTTGTCTAACGTAGTAAGTGGCTATGAGAGTTTTGGATTTCTGTTTTAATTCCTATATGCCGACAAACATATTATACCCCTTTAATAGCGCTTATTACATCAGCAACTGCTTCCGCTTTTTGTGCGGATCCTGCTGCCCAACTAACACAGAGAATTTATGGCCACACCGTGGCTCAGTGGTTAGACCGCTTGGCTCTCACCAAGGCGGCCCGGGTTCGATCCCAGGCGACCGCAAAGTGAGATTTGTTGTGAACAACACGGCGCTGGGGCGGGTTTTCTCCGGAACCTCCGGTTTCCCCCGCCATTTGATTCCACCGGTGTTCCAACTTCATCTCATGTATCAGTGTCACCACTGCGGTGCCGTATGTAGTAAAATCGGGCGTTAAACACTACACATTTCATTTCACAGAGAATTTATTAATACCTAAATAGGCAACAATGCTACAAACATGATTCTCCAAGTCGCCTAACACTATAGGCAATTGGCTTAATAGATGTTTTGAACCACAGTGTATATGAATTGTGAATCTTAATTTACGCAGCTTGAACCATGGTGCAGAGTCTGTATAGTAACTGTAGTACTTTTAGGTGTTTCTGCATTGCTTTATTATCTAGGATCAGTAGATGAAGTACTACATTCTACCCAAAAAGATGACATCGAGATTTCACCCCAAATAAGTATCTTGAAGTTCGCTGAATAGAAAGGAACACATTAAGAAAATGTTTGGTTATTATTAAGTATCCCTTTATTAACCCAGCTTGAAATTGAATTTGAGTTGCTATTTCTGGACGCTCTTTAACTGTTTTGGTTCTCAGCATCCCATTCCAGTTTGGGTGAGAAGGGTCGCTTAATTTTACCCAGAGGCCTCTATAAATTAGATGTTCTTTTATTTGTTGTAAATCTATGATCCGGGAACACTCGCTTCACTCATCTTCGGAAGCAAGCAATGCTAAGAACCTTTACGCCTCGAAATATCACGTAAGACAGATCTAGGTTGTGATGCCATAGTGTTTAAAATGTGCTCTTTTTTAAGCCAAAGGACATGCAATTTTATTTTGGGAAAATTGACGAATGTTTCAAAACTTCCCCAAAGTGACGTTAAATAATATAATCACAGAGCCACGTTATTTACGAAATCACAAAACAGATTTACTTTCTCAGATGTTTCATTGTCAAATCGAATGTTTTGTGTTCGGAATAAGTAACATGATTTAATACTATTTCAGATGTTTGTTCTTTCTTAATGCTGCAGAAAGTAAGTCAGGATGGAATTTCATGGAACTTCTATCTTCTCTTTAACCCACAAAAAATTCATCATACGTCTCATTCTTTTAGTTTCTTCGTCCATTATGTGTCACCAACTTCTGGATATTTTTATGTCAACTTTTCAAACTTCGCAGTTTTGTGTATACAAATTCAATTAATCTTCAAAGATTAGCAGCGGTTTTTGTTTCAGTTGAGTACCCTGTAATATTTAGAATTTTTCAAATAAATTATTTAGGTTTTCGAAAACTTGAAGGCGCAGAAAAACGCTGTATCCCTTCATAGTGTCTATTAGCGACTTGATCAACACAGTTTTCCTTACTATTTACATTACGACCTTTAATATATATTCTCTAAATTCATACAAGCTACGTTCACTTTAATTTTTAATGTTATTTTAGTTTGCATTATGCCTTAGAGGAGTGAACAAAATAGAGCCGAGAATGAAGCACGGATTAAGGCTTTGGGTTCCGTGTTTTGCCGCCCTACGGCAGTTTGAAAGGGTGTTCAGAGTGTTTAACAAGAAGAATGGTGCTTGCAGAGAACAACCCATTAATTTGTATGTTGCGTACAAGTTAGTGATTGTAATGGAAAGCGGCATTGCCGTCCCGAATTTCTGGCCCTTATCTGGCTTCTCCATTCCCTTATTTACTCTGTGAAAGCGCTGGTCTTTTTTCCAGCCTGCCACTGTTTCACTGCATTAAATGAATGAATCTTGCTGGGCTGTTCCTCTTCTCCTTAGATAGGAAATAATTGGAAAGTTTACGGCAGCTGCATTGTGCTTTTTGTTTCTGTAGTCGAACTATGACAGAAAGCTCGCCGCTCGCGTTCTCTAAGCCTCTTATGCTGGAACCATTCATAAAGTCAGGCCCAAGAGAATTCTGGCCTTTGAAGAAGAAAGACTCTCGGGAAAGTATTTTTCGTCATACGCGTACGTTCGTTCGTGTTTGGAGGGCTTCGAGAAGCTCTTGAGGTTTGTTCATATAATTTGCGGTTACAAATTGAGTAAAAATCCTACAAGATGAAAGAGGCAACATAAATTGTTCTGCTGAACGTGGACGTTTGTGAAACATTCGAAAGCTCCCTTATGTTCATTACCACAAGGAAATTTCTCGAAAATGATAATATAATAATTAATAGCAGCAGCAACAACAGCAACAACAACGATGATGATGATAGTAATAATAATAATAATAATAATAATAATAATAATAATAATAATAATAATAATAATAATAATAATAATAATAATAATAATAATAATAATAATAATAATAATAATAATAATAATAATAATAATAATAATAATAATAATAATAATAATAATAATAATAATAATAATAATAATAATAATAACAACAATAAATATGATGATGATGATAATATTGATGATATTAATGATATCGCATTCAGATGCAATGTATTTTTAAATATACATAGGTGGAATCTATGGTAGGTATTGAACATTGTTTAGCAACTATTTGTACACATTTAATAATGGAAAGTATTATCCGACGTTCTATTTTAAATGTTTGGAAACGAAAAAGCCAATAGCGAATCTACTCAAGTATCGTCCACTGCAAGTCACATGTATTGTTTTCACCACAGGATTTTTGTGTTATTTTCACTGGTGTTAATAGTTGTGAAGTGATTATTAAAGATAGAGGAAAGCCGATTGCGCTTTATGAAGTGAAGAGTTTACGTCATACTCCTTATTTAATTATATTTAATTATATATAATTTAAATAAAATTAAATAGAAGTATAAAAATGTATCTTTCGGATATTGCTGCATCTATCGTCATTGATCATATAGTGTATAATTTTAAATTAATGTAAATTTGGAATCAATATATTGAGCACATTCCTTCCTATGAATGGTGTCTTGGTTACGATTAAAGTACATGTATAGGTAATATCTGAAACTATAAAGGCTTGGAATTTCTTTTTTTTCTTTTATCTTAAACTGACATATCAGTTATTTTACTGACGTTAAGAGCAAATATCAGAGTGCTTGTATTAATTATGCAGTAAGTAAAATATTAAATTAGGCCATTATGGTTTTCTATTCAGCGGATAGATTATCTCCAAGTGAAATCTTAGCTCATCTTAGCTCCCAGAGATAGTAAGTGCATTCATATTTTGACCCACAATATCGTTAGACGTAAAAACCTCCGTGACAGCTTACGAACGTTTGTTAACTGTGAACGATACAAACGTACACCTGACGATTTCGAAAAATTATTATTGCATACTGTAAATCAAGTTACAAGACGAAATGGTGTATCAGGAATATTATATTTTCCAAGTTCCAAAAAGAGTAACCTACAACTTATCAGCTTTAGTAGACGTTTAAGGAATATTTTCGAAATTATATAGCATGCATTACAGATTTTAATGCATAAATATATGTTTCGTTGCATATAAAGCCTATATCTAATACTTAATATGCTCATGAGCAGGACACATTCTGACCTAAACATTATAATATATATTGTTTCATTGTGGTAGATTATTTAAGTGCTTAATGGCCTAAAAGGATAGATATCTAATACTTAAAATATTATGCTCATGAGCAAGATACATTCTGACCTAAACATTATAACATACCTATATTGTTTCATTGGGGTAGATTATTTAAGTGCTTAGTGGCCTAAAAATATTACTTGATATAAAGTTTGTTATATCACTCTGAATTCTAATTTAGAGTGCAGGTTATCCATATAACATATTTTTATTTTAAAATTCTCGTTTTGTACTTAGTTGTCCAATAGCTTTAACTTTAATTCTAGGATACTGTTATATTTAAGTTTCATGTCCGTATAATGCACGAGGTGCATGCACACTGTTGATGGAGAATAAAGCATGTGACCTGTTCTCATTGGGCACCAACGATTCGCACTGAATCCCTATAAGGTTCAGCGTATTTTATGATCAGTTGTCAGGCGATATAAAAGGCGTGCGAATTCTCTATTCATCGCTGGCTAATTTTTAATCATAGTCAAATGAGCTGTCAACACATTTCAATAATCAATTAACGTACTGATGTCATGGTACCGATCATTTCACACTGCGATATTAATCTGTTTATCAGCGTTCTATGACAGGAAACTTACAGCAATTCCATTCTCCCATGAAAATATGCATTGCACCGCAGTTCTCCCGTCATTTTTCCCCATGTTTATTGTGATGAATGACTGCTGAATTTATAATTTCCAGGTAGCTTCTCTCTGACTGAAACCTTTACTGCTTCTCTCAGATAATCTTTATGCTTAAAATTAACTGAAAAATACAGTTACTGAAAAGAAATGGGTGCTGCACCGCACTGCTGCTGTCATAAAGTGATTCTCAACATATTTTCTAGAGGAATAGAGCCAGAATGAAAAATTCAATGCCATAGCCGGGATTTGAATCACGGATCTCCCGGTCTCCGTCCGGTTGCTCTAAACGGAGACCGGGAGATCCGTCGGTCAAATACCGGCTATGGCATTGACTTTTTCAGTCTGGCTCTACTGATCCAAACCTTTGCACACACGGCTAGTGTGGAAGAAATGACTATTTCCATATTTTCTATAATTTACTCATAATAGGTTGTTATAACCTTCTTCTTCTTCTTCTTCTTCTTCTTCTTCTTCTTCTTCTTCTTCTTCTTCTTCTTCTTCTAAGATGTATTTTTGTATATTCAGTCATTTTCAACGACATTGGGAAATACGCACTAAATAAGTAATAAAAATAAATAACAGGGGAAATGGTTTTCAAAACATTTTGATTTAAACTTTCAAATGGATTTCTTTTGAATGACTCGACAGGAAGACCGCCAATACAATGCTAGTATTAGAGGAATCCTTTTGTCCAGAAGCGGTTGACCAACCCGCTCTTCCTGTCCTAGTGCTAACTACGTAAATGAATACGAATGTGTTATTCTTACCTTTCTTTGTAAGTGTTCGAAATAAGTCGCCTGCATGTATGCCAGCTTGATCCTCATTGAGCACATTGTTGATAAACGCACGCCAGATCTCTTTAAATGTTGAGTATAAAATGATTTGTTGCATACAAATCTTTTGGCATTCCCAACAAATAATCAACTGAATCTAGATCTGAGCGCGAAGAGGTTATGAACAATTATTCTGTCATCAAAAGCACAGAACATGAGGCAGATATTTTATAGGGCATCTCTCCATGACAGAGTTTGTCTATTCTGATTTTCCTCGGTACAGCTGTTGACTGTCCATGTTTATTTTTCTCTAAGTCCCCTGAGTCCTTTTATTCGGCTACACACGGACCCAGAGCTCCATTGGGCGAGGGATGTGGTCACTAAGCCAGCCATGCGCGATTATTCAGAACTAAGTCTGTTATTTCTCAATCAAGTGAGTGGTCTCATGAGTGGATTTCATGAAGTTGAGCGCACCACGTTGCAAACCTCTCAGAACAAGAAATCGGTCCAGATTCCTCCGTTCTTTATGGAGCAGTACTTATCACTATGCGGGTTCAAATAGTTTTGCCCTTCCCTCAGGCATCCAATTAGTCTATTAAGTTCTTTTCATTACGTTTAAATGCGTTCGTTTTGGATAGTTAAGTAATCTCTTTATCATTACGACAACAAACCTTTATTCCAAGTTCCATAAAAGTTGTATTTTGACGAATAGACCCCTTCAACTTGTCACTATATTTTCTTTTCTCCTAAAGGAAGATGCATTAAGACCCTGTGCCATCAGAATACACCTTCAGTAAAGTACCCTATATGTTAGTTCAACATTTGCATAGCAATGCGTTGACTTTCTTCAAACTAGACCCATTGTCTTGACTTGTACCTGGTTGGTTTCCATTATCTAACCACTAAACATTATATTGATAAGATCAGAGTTTGAATGGTAAACAGATTTCCTGATAGTGTATACGTGGTTTTCAGGACTAATTTTGACTCATGTACCCTTTTGTTCTCTAGAACAGTAAAAACTGTGCAAAAACGAAGCACTGAGTTTAAAAAGTATTGTGAATTTGTGGGCTCGTAGAATTAAAAGGCCGAATTGTAGAAATTAAAAATTTCCTTTATTTCCGTAGCAATACACTGTTAATTCTCACGTAGCAACATTATATCACATATACGTAGTCTTCCAAGGTCGATGACAATAACAGAACGTGACAGTTGATTGCATTATCTCTCTTTACAACAACGCTCTTGTAACACAACTACTCTGCTTACTCTGTTTTACCACTGTCCTGTTGGCGTGTCACAATCCCGTATATATTACATTCGTGATTACCAGACCGTTCTGTCTATCACTAGATGTTTCTGGAAAACAAGGCATCTAATGACGCAATCTGAATATTCTATCACCTTCGAGAAACGTAACTTAATCTATGCCGGCGAGTCCTTTACCTCAGTTATCGCTGCCCGCCGGCGTTTGTTTACAATAGCACCGCTATGATTAACTGCTTAGCAAAGCTCATTATTACCATCCGCCGACTGTTTTCTTATTGTGCCGAAACTTTTATGCCTGTTGCCGTGACAGTATTACGATTATATGACAAATTTCAAAGAAGAGAATTATCACCCTGAACTATAGAAGCTCTTTTGTGCCTATGCCCCTGAAGAGGTGCCTCAAGAGGAAGGAGAGAAATGAGAGGATGTTAAGGGCAGCTGAACATGAGAGGCAACAGCAGAGGGCAGGGTCCTTAGCAGCTGAAATTGATTCTTCTTGCACACAGGGCTTCTACAACAGGTTCCACTCCCACTTCTGGACTTATACATCCGTTAAACGATCCAGAATCCAGAAACCTACCCCGATAGAGAGGTAGAGGATTTACAGAGAAAAAATTGCCTGACATGCCAACAAAACTCCCGTCGACGCATAATTACTGATAAAGCGAACCAGATGAAAGGTAAAGTGAAGTGAGAACTGAGGTGAAATAAAGGGACCACAAATTCCCAGAGTATAGTTATCCCACCCTCCGCCTAGTGATCCCGGGAAACCTACGTAAAAACCCATCGACGAGGAAGGCCAGCCACGGGTTTTGTACCCACGACCTAACGAATGCAGACTTAGGCGGTACCGTCTGAGCCATCCTGCTCGGTTCAGAAAGTATTAAGAGTTTTAAAAAGTCATATAGAATGTTTGCGAAGTACTTTGTGATTTTTGAATGAATGGAAACCCCAAAACACTGAAGTAACTAACATCTTACCATACTATTGGAATTTATATTAATTTGTTTTCACAAAGCGAAGTGAACTAAAAGGGAAAGTTATTACGATAAGAATAGTGGACACTACATTTGCGCTGCTTGTCACTGTTCCCATTAGCCACGTGGATTTTGGGTTTAACTGAAGACTATTTTTCGTCATCATAGTGGCAGTGTGACTTTTTAAAGAGCTTTCTATGAAACTAAAAATTCTGAGTGAGAAACATGTTTACTAATGAAAGGAAGGGAAGCAAAAGGGAGAGAAAATATATAGCGAGAGGGGTCGCAGTAGAGCCCCTTAACATTTACTGGTGGTATGATACTCTAATCAGGCGTCACTCAATGCAAAGACTCTCCCCACACCCACAGTCTTGAAAGATGGGCAATAACATATTCCTTACCATCCTCAACTTGGCAGCTGTCTCCTGGAAGAATAGGCTCCAAGGTTTGTCTTTTCCCCTTCACAAGGAAAGGAGAAAGCTGCTATGTCACAAAGGAATAAATTGTGCGCGTTCTGTGTAATATGCAGATGTGCTCGAGGTCTAAGTGGATGTCTGCATAATTGTTTCTTCCAGCGGGAAAGTACTACTTTCACTGAAGGCGCTTTGCTGGTCTTTCTCGAATCCCTTCCTATGATACTTACCCTTGATTAGAGTTTTGCTCTGGTGCTGCACATGAGTGTTGGTTTAAAATCTCGCAAGCACAAAATTATGCTCAAATGTTCGTTTTTTCTAAATGCTTAATCCATTGGCTTTAATTTTACATGTTTCCAACGCAAATAGTTACGGAGATAATACTACTCGTATGTTCAGTTATTAATATAAATAAAATTATAAATCTTTGATACATTTTACAATAAATTTTGCTTTTTGCATCAGGCAGAGTACTCGTATGTAAAACATATTAAAATTCAAACGTTATGTTAAAACATAACGATTTTGATAAATTTAACTAATGTCGTTTATCATAACAGATTTATTAGTGCTTATAAATGACGGCGGATATGGACAGATATGCTCTCTAAAATACCTAACTTCAAAGTTTAAAAATTACTGCTAGATTAAAAGTATTTATAAAAGCTTATTTGAGGACGTTATAAGGTTAAAATAGTGACTGAACTGCAGAGAGATTGTGCATATATGTAGATATATACTTATATATTTACTTACTATATGTAATATATATAATGATAATGTAAAAACTTTTGTAGTTGTACTTATTTTTAACTTACTTCAAAATTAACTGCCATTATTAGAAATTGATGAATTAATATTTTATAATCAACAATTGAAAATATTATTTTTGGTCACAGATATCTCTTTCCCAAACTGGTTATCTTGGTGACCTCGGTTGACGAATCTTTGTATTCCCCAGTTTTACCTTCTTTTCACTTTAAGGGTTTCTACAATACATGAAAACTATACAGATTTTATGTAATTAAATAACTACAAGGTCAAAGAGAAACCACAAAGGTTTAAAATGTAATGTACCTTAATTTTATAAAATAACTTAACCATTTAAACCTAGTTTGTTTCACCCCAAAGAGTAACTATAAGCTGTGCAGGATTTCCATAAGTTAGAAGACTTTTGGAGGCAGCTTAAGGGAGCCATGAGTTCCGCAAATGTTTTACATCCTCTTTCGTGAATATTAAAGGCTTTTCCATTCGGATTTAAAATCAGATAGAAATGTATAGCAGAGCTTAATGTTATAACACGAGAAAAATAGCAAAAACGTTATTACGGTTCATCTTGTGATACCTGGCCTTTTAGAAGTCTATATTTACTACATTTATTTTAATGTTTTTCCTCTACAAACTTAACCATCAGCTGATAAATGGTGTGCCCTTCTGTAATTCAAACAAAAGCCAATTACTAGAATAAGGCATATGTAGGTAATCTAGGAAGTTAAATTTCAACCGATTTTATGAAAATCCACCTTTCATGTCTCCCACATTGGCATTAACGTTCCCTGAGAACCGTCCACGATATTGGTGTCCAATTCGATACCATCACACTAAAAACCATTCTTTATTAGCTTTATATTCCTTATGAGATAATTTGTATAAATTAGTCACATTTCATTGATAGTAAAATCCATCGCTGTGTGTTTTCTTTGCAGGACGGGCAGAAAGAAAAACCGTAGCTTAGCTCTTAAAAAGGGTCTTACATGATGATCTGAACTCACTCTTCTACTACTGTTCTTACACATGCTTATAGTTATATTTATTTATTGTTAACATAAAAAGTGTTCATTACTTAACAATTTCATTGTGGCTACTAGAGGAATACAATTAACTAAAGCGATGATCAAACTCTATCTAAAACGATCGCTCTTTAATTGGCATTGAAAGTTTGTACTCTTTGCGAGAGTACGAAAAAGTAAGGAAATGCCGACCTTAATGTGATAAAAGTATAAATTATTTGAAAATACAAACCAACCGCAAGGAAAGTGTATTTCGCATAAATTGTACGATTTACTGAGATCCACATTGTTTGTTTAATAAGATTTTGCTTATCTCTACGATTGCTGGTTACCTCGAAATGAATAGGTCTTCTAAGGCGTTTCAAGAAATATATTTTATTTTTCAAGAAAACAGCTTAAAGGTAGATGTAATGAGAACCCTTGTAAAGAAAATAAAAAAAGCTTTATCTTTTCCAGAAAGGATAGGTTGTAATATTCAACATCAAGTTTCACAGGAAACAGGTTTTGAGATTAACTGAAACGTATACCTGCGCGCGTCGCGCGCCATACAGGATGTGTTATGTGTTTTTTTTAGACCACTTGACTCTCACCAAGGCGGCCCGGGTTTGGTCCCAGGCGACCGCAAAGTGAGATTCGTTGTGGACAACAGGGCGCTGGGGCGGTTTTCTCCGGGACCTCCGGTTTCCCCCCGCCATCTTATTTCGCCGGTGCTCCATCTTCATCTCATGTACCATCAGTGTTCCCGCCTGCGGTGCCGTATGTAGTAAAAGAGGGCGTTAAACACTACACACACACACACACACACACACACACACACACACACACACACACACACACACACACACACACACACACACACACCTATTCCTGATTTTTATTTTCTAGAAAATGGGTATCGATTTTTATTAAAATTTCAAATATTAAGGATATGCACACGCTTAATAAAATATACTGTTCTTTTAAATTTTTTACAAATAGCTTGTTGAAATCACTTCATTCGAAATATTGTTATATACCTAATTTTGTATAACTGGTATACCATAAAACATAAAAACATACTTATTGAGTAAAATTGATCTCATTGAAATGCACGCATGCTATAAGTAATTTTATGTGCTGCTGGAGAAATCTGAGATAATCATTGTAACCTCGAATTTCTTTCAGTGCTTGGCTCCCTTTTAGGAGGTATATTCTTATTGAGATTAAGTCCCAGGAATACAATGCATCAGATATTCTTTTATTGTGTTTCTATTTGGAGAGATAATCGCAAATAGACATGTAATGGCGTGGTAACTAAGAGCTTCTGGGTCAATTTTAAATCTTTTCTGGTCAAAATATATGCAACATAATCTGGACACTGGAATCCCTGGAATCTACATAAGTGCTATAAGGTACAACGACTATATTTACATAATTCATTGGTAGACTGTCATATGGCTGTATCTAAGATTTTTCGTTTTAATATTCCTTAGCTACCAATATGCAAGATGTGCAAAAATTATACTGACAAACTTTGGGAGCTAACAGACAACATTTTTTCCCCTGCAGTGCCTCGTTTAAGCGCTGGACGCATGATGTCATTACTATCTTTCACCCATTTTAAGGCAATTGGTCCACCTCTGCCTGTACAGTGATTGCCGTATGTAGCCGTAAGATGACTTTCTTTAGCGCCAAAGTGAGCTGGTGCCCCATCATGTTGAAACCACATGTCCTATCTGATATGAAAGAGGACTGTTTCCATTAGATCAGGCAAAACGGTATATATATATATAATGTATACCTTTATACCCACATATTGATACAGATGTTAATATGTCAAGTGCCAGAGCGATATTGGTTTTACTCATTTATGATTAATATTGATGTATTTAAAATGATAAAAGTTTTGTTTTGAATTGGCATAAGTTATAGGTGGCCATGAATGTATAGAGTAGGTCATAAGCAGGTAAAGATGAATGTTAATGTTCAATATAAATACATGGTAAATATGATAAGTAGAAAGATAAAATTATAAAAGAAAATTGTTTTTAGACTTTTTACTTGGAAAATCAGAAAATTGTGTAATTCAAAATTAATGTATTGGCCACAGGGAAATGTGATGTAGACTGGAATATTTAGTTACCATGGTGATAAGATAAAAGTCAATAAGTGAAGAGGACAAGATAGTGTCTTTTGCATCGTGATTCCAAAGTGAACGAACGCGTGTGGAGAAGTGCCGCATATCTGCAAAAGTCTGGTTTATAATTAGAGAAGTTAAGGGAAGAGAAGTTATGAAAGGGAAAAACATATTGTTGTAAATTTGTATAATCGTATTGATTCCAAATACAAAATCATTTTAAATTCGGATTTAACTTAAAAAGAATTTTTTCAACTTCTTTGTTCCCTAATATTGAGTTCCAAAATCCAAGTATCCGATATTACAGCCGAGATAAGATTTCATGCAAACCGGAGCTACAAATAATGTCACAACGTGATGGAGAGTCACCATCATCACAACGAGTACACCATTCTCACCACATATGCAATTGTACTAATATCGCTGCAATATATGCGTGAATATATACCCATATATGTGGGTATATAGGTATACACATTTTAGTTATGAAAAAATCACCAAATTTCAACTAATGTAACCTCTGAAATGTAGCATGGGGATTTTCGAAAGCCCAAACGTGTTGTTTCCGGCAGTTAAATAACTACTCTCGTGTGAAAACGGCTTCATCTATGAAAATGACATGGAATACAACAGTACACGATTTCAGTTGCGTCGCAGAGGACATTCTTCAGGCCTCTGTGCGCGAACCTTTTCAAGGTAAAATAGGGTGCAAAATTTCTTACAGAATTCTTCCCACAGTGCTACGACTTAAGTGCAATTGTCGAGTGATGGTGCGAGTACTGATTACAGGATGGTACTCAGTGCACCACAATGTATCTTCCTCGTTCTCAGAAGACTGTACAGAACGTGGCTGTCCTAGACCTTCTGTTCGTCTATCCAAGGAACCTCTTTCACGTAGCTTACGTTCAATGCGGCACATAGATGATGGGTATTTCGATTTCGGAACTGTTCTTGGTGGCCTTTAGCCGCACGAGCCAACATTAGTTCGTCTAGCGCTTAAAGGAAGAACCACACATAGAAACTTTCCTTAACAAAAAGAATTTAAAATTTATGTTATGTGTCAGCTCCCAAAACTTAGCGGTCCAATATTAGGACACTCTGTATTTGTACTATGGAATATAATTCTCTACTGCAGTACAGGACGGTCATGTTTCATACCTATCGAAAATGCAAGCAAATGTTAGCTATGCGAACTGCCGCTTAGGATTGTAATAATGTGCACAATCAATTAGCTTGCCACGAAGCCATTTTATCGACTCAGTGGGCGTCCTTGTCGCAAAACAATAAGTCATCGGCTTACTTGCACCAGGTTGCTATCATGATCAATAGCAACGAAATCGCATTCTTGGTTGTTTGTCCCCGTGCTTCGCAGCACTGCAGCGGCATTTAGGGGCAATACATCATAAGCACTGATGAGACCGCATTACTGTCATATATCAGGGAGAAGCCTGTAGATAGCTCCCACTCACGCAACCTGCAAAGGCTCCTAAAACATTTGCCTTTTTCTAAGTTTTACGTTGGTTTGCATTTTTTTCTCAGTATTCCCTGTATGTTCTTTGGTCATTTGGGTGATAATATATCGGGAAGAATCAGAAGTTGGGTTCTTTCAACTTAAAAAAATGTGTTTCTCTACTCGCTCTCTTACAAACTATTATTAAAACACTTATTTTTCTATGTACGTGTTAATCGAAGTAGAGGTTTGTAGAAATGATTTGATTACATATTTTCTAATAGGTACGGTGGAAATATGAAAATACTATAGGCTTAACTGTCAGTCAAGTCTTTTAAAGAGCTGGTTGCTACGTGAGGACCCTAAAATTGCTATGAAAACAACGAACGACATCTTTGAGAGAAGTATAAGTACATATTTGAAAATATCTATCTTAATAGATATTTATAAAATTATTATATCTACAAACAACATAGGTTACATAAATTATGTGCTTTAAGGAGATTTATATTTTTGTGCGATAAGATTTTGTCTGCCTCTTACATTTAATAGTTATGCGAGTCATCCTGAGTGAAAAGAGCTTCAGGCGCTATACCTAGGAAGTTGCGCGTTTCATTTGGCCTGAAAATAACTTAAAATATGTCATTCTAATCAAGAGAGTAATTTTTTAGAAACTCAGTGTTTTCTAATTTTTTAAAGAGTCGTTTAAAGAGGGGGATTTTCTAGAAAATCTTCATGCTGTATCTTTGGAAGTTACGAATACAAAGTTTGATGCTATCCAAAGATTTTGTTTTTTGACTCATGGTAATATACCGCTCGCACGCGTTCTTCTAGATCTAGGGGCTTCTAAAACATTCATTTCCAATGAAAACTGAATAGGAAATTTTAGGTGGAATGTAATACACGTGTTGTAGAAGCACTCAGATTCAGAAGTTGTTAAGTCAATGTTCTTGAGAAATCCTGTTAAACACACGTTAAGCACTCGGAATATACCAGATCTGTAATAGTGCTAAAAGATTTGCGGATCAAAAGATGTTAGGTCGAACCTTGGCATGTTGAATGGGCCTCAATTTCAGAAATGTTAAGTCAGCCTTTTCGAGTTAGATGTTAAGTCAAGTATTTGCCGCATTAGCCGTTTGGTGTGCAACTGCACTCTGCCACCCAAGCCCTTTGATATGAACTGTTGATATATTTCATATTAGACTTTTATACATTAGACGTTTTTAGATATTCCTCAAGTGCGTTTTCAGAAAGTTTATCTGTACTTGCCAATACCAGGACATGCCTATCATGCCTATTGACGGAATTATTGGCAATGTTGAGGTATGAGTGTATATTGAGTATAAGAACTTAGATTAAGAGATAGTCCCTTCCACATGGGTGAAACTAATTACTTAAAGATTCACTACAGAAGAAGCCCATGTCAAACGTCCACTGACCGATAACGGGGAACATAATGGCACTCCAGTTGTTGAAGTTTTTGACTTCAAAGATGCCCTCGACCATGTCCTCGTAAGAAGTATTCCTGAATTCACTTTAACCCGGGGTGTGTATTTCCAAAGGGGATGTGTACCAGAAGTTCGTCACACAATGCCTTCCTCATTTTATTGTTCCCAGTCCCTTTTGAGGAGAGTAGGAGGTTGCAAGCCGTACACCGCCATGTGATAGTGCGAAAAACGCACCAGATATGCTTCCGAAGATTAAGAAGGCAAAATATTACGATGTTCGCTCACTACTGGAATATGTCACTCAGCCAGAAGGTACCACATTTTATAACACAATGACATATGAAAGTGAGGTAGAAGATGCTATAATAGAGATGGAGTGATGTTTTGATGACAGTGTATGTCAATCCATGAAGTGCAAACTGGATTAGTCCATAGTAGAGGTGTATTGGTGAAAATAAAGTAATAGTTTATTCACGGCTACATATTATAATATATAATAGAAACATTGTAACCTTTCCTGGACATTCTTGTTTCAAAAACACCAACGGTACTGGGACATGCGGTATATCGCAAGACTACACACACCGATCTCTATCTGAACGCTCATAGTTTCCATCATAAGTCTCAACGACTGGGAGCTCTCAAAACACTGGCTCACAGAGCTTTGTCTATCTCTGATCCCAGCCACTTAAATCAAGAATTACAGAACCTGAGACTCACTTTCCGTCAAAACGGTTTCTCCGAATATGACGTTGAAGCCGTGATCACCAAAGCTAGGAAAGGGAAACCTGTAATACAGCAATGTCAGATAAGCCTACCGCTACAGCTTGCATCCCGTTTACCGGCAAACTATACGACAGAATCAGCAGAATTCTCACCAAATACAATATCAGGACCATCCACAAGCCACCTCCGAAGATTAAACATCAGTTGAGACCAGTGAAAGACAAACTGGACTTCCAAGTTCCGGGAATGTACCGCATTCCCTGTGAATGTGGGAAACTGTATATAGGACAAACCGGAAGGACCATCGCTACTAGAATAATCGAACATGAACGGAGCATTCGTTTAATGCAACCTGAGATAACCTGAGATAACGACCATAGAGCCAATTTTCGTGAGACGACCATATTGGCAAAATGTAACAGTTACTGGGAGCGGAGAATTAAGGAGGCTTTGGCGGTTTCCTCTGAAAGGAGCACGCTTAATCGTGATGCTGTATTTCAGTTCAGTTCCTCTTGGAAACCGGCCTTAAAAATGGAAATCCAACGAACTAAGAAGCAAAGATCAATACAGCTTTATAATCAGGTTAGGTAGTTACGTTTCTTTGATACAATTTTCTATACTGACGCCATCTCCTGACCTGGCATTTAATTTACTGAAAAGTCTTTTGTTCAGTAATGCGAATTTTGATAGTGTTTTGTCTTTGTTTATAGTTGAGTTATATCCAGTATTTCATTTGTGGTTATAACATTTTATAAATATCCTGATGATGGGAGAGATGTACGCTCCCGAAACGTTGATATCTAATTATCTTTTCACCTAGCTGACTGCCCGAGAAGAAAGTGAGCGCGTGATCTTATAGTACATGTTTACACTGCGTTTGACTATTTAAGATATCATCTAAGTCCCAAAAATGACTGTTATTGTGGTTTTAAGCCCAGTATACGTTACATTTAGGTACAGTAAAACAAGACGTGTCAGTAAAAAGAAATTGATTTAAAATACTATAAATTGGGTACATTCAGAATAACTGTCCATAAAGCAAAATTAGCATAAAACTCGTAGAATTCCAGGAAGAGTATATAATAGGAGTTAGAAAGAGATAAAGCTCGCTCCAGCACGGAGCACGGCTCACAGTGCAGGGCACCCCTTAAGAAACTAACCGGTCAGATACAGATTTGGCTTTGGGTGTCTTTCAAACTACATGGATACTGGAAGTTACATGATGAGCTAATGAAACATGAGTTTTAAAATATATGCTAGTGTTTTCCTCATTCGTTTCCGTTGCTGTGTACTCCTGTTTAAACTTCCTGCTATATATGGCAGTAAATCCAGCAATAGACCCAATAAAGGTTAAAATAAACAGAAGTATTAAACTTCTTAGCTGTCCTCAACTTCACGTTGAGTACCCATTAATAGGTTTGGGTGACTCAGAGGACTGATGCAATCCAATCTCGGTTCTTTCCCCACCATTTGTTAGAGCCGACAAAAAGGGAGGAATAGAGTCTAATTGCTGCCTTGCACCGCACCCCCTGTAATAAAAGGCAACACTAGGGTATCTAGTGGAGACACGCTCAGCTTAGAAATGGTTTACCAATGAGCGATTTGTCACGCGCGTTTACTTGCACATCTCCCAGTGCAGTCGTTTGGAAGAAACATGTAATGTGCAGCGTAAATACTGATTGAAATAGGCTGCCAAAACCATGTTTTTTCCGAAGATATCCTTGTAGAGTATTACCCATATGGCAATGCACAATATGGCCGAGAACATAGAACTGAACTAGTACAAAACTGCGAAAACTTAGGAACTTAGCCAAACAACTACACGCTTTAACACAATTGGTAATTAAATTACTGCACTACCATGCAAGTGAGATGTATATGAGGTCGTAATTACTTTACTATAGTGGAAGTTGTCTGTATTGCCTGGCGGGGCTATTTGCCGCAGATCAGTGGAGGTTACAGAGCATAAGGTGTTCCCCTTCTTTGCCCTTTCATTAGCCATCTGTCTCTTTTGTCTGAAAAAGTAACACATATATAGATACATACTAAAACTGAGTTATTATATACAACAAAATTTGAATAACATCAATCACTGATCAGATGTTGCTCTCAATTCTTTAACGTTTCGATAAGCGATACTTTGACAGCCTAAAACACATGGCCTATTTACTTTCAATTCATTTATAACTTGACTGATTTTTCTTATACCAGTGTTTCTAAACCTCTTCTGCCTGAAGGACCACCTCATCATCTAACAACTTTTCACGGAGCCCCATAGTTTGACAACAAACTTTATATGAACAAGTCAACTTTTTGTTGAATTTTATAATTTGAATTTAAATAATGTATAATTTAAGGTATTTTCTTGTATATCTAGTTTGAAATTTAATTAATACTAAATTATAAAATAAATTTAAACTAAATAAGATAAACTTGTGTATAGCATGCATTTTAAATAAAAATATATATTTTAAAATTGTATTTATTAATTTTTTTCATTTTGAAGTAAATTTAATACACGTTTGCCTAACTATATTTTTATTTAACTTAAGCCTTACATCAGTAAAAATTTTAAATAACCCACTCTTTGGATTAACCAAGGATTAATAACATTAGGCACCACATCCTATAAAAATGAGTCTTTTTTTCATGTAAAAAGCCATTTTTATAGATATAAAAAGTTATTCATAATGTTCTGAATCCACCATTTAACCATTTTAACAAAGTTTGTATTGGGTTACTAAAAGAGCAGTTTATGTGGAAAAGCTTGAAACTTAGGTTCATTGGAATGTATCAATGTGAACAATTCAACAGTTTTTGATTGAATAAGCTCAGTTAAGCTGGGTATAATGTTGGTGATATTTACTCTTAAGTCAGTTTCTAAATTGGCGAGTGTCTCTTTAATGGCTTGATGTTGCACAAAACCGAAAATATTTGCTCGCACAGATAGGTGGTTGCGAAGGTCACAACAATACTTCAATGCTTTGGTAGCAAGTTCATTAAATTCAACTCTGCGCCAGAAACTAAAATTTCGCAAGTTAATTTTTCTTTTATGCAATCTTCCATCCTTTGCTGTTAAATAACTCTAATAGTTAGTCCTGTTCTTTTTCCGAAAGGCTATCAATGCTACCTATGTATTGTTTCTGGAAATGGTACTTTATCCACTCATTCTGATCATTTGCTGCTGTTAGGAAAGTACTTCCTCAAAGTTTTTGATAGGCCATTCAGGTGTTCCACTATGGCTTCTTCAATATTTTTAGGCAGTTTCTTCTGATGAAGTGAGAAATTGTTTCAGAATAGGAAAGGGGCCTAAGGATTTCTCTTCTACAGGATCTTTCCACACTTGAAGTTTTCCTATCATTGCTTCAATTTTCTTATGAATCCTGAAAACATCTAGTTTTGGTCCTTGCAATATTCGGTTTAGTTCATTTAAGTGTCAGAAGATGCTAGCTAGATATACCACTTTGCACAAATATTCAAAGTCACAGTCGTTCGCTGAAGGGAAACTTTTCCTGCTTGCTGTCTTCAAAAAATAGCCTTACTTCATCCGGTAATTTAAAAAAATCGCGAAAGAAAATTTCCATAAGAAAACCAGCGAACATCTGTGTGCAAGAACAGTTGTTTATGTTCGCTTCCCTTTTCTTCACATATGTAGTTTCCTGAATATCTGTGAGTTAAGAGCACAGGTTTTAATATAGTTCATAATTTTAATCAACTCTTCTAATGTTTCCTTCAAATCTGGCGAATTTTTCTTTTACAGCCAACGCCTCTCATTGTATCAAACAGTGGGTCCACTTAATCTCAGGGTTGACAGCTTGAAGTCGAGCTTTCAATCCAGTGTTGTTGTGTCTAGACATCCCTGCGGCTTCGTCTGTGCTTACGCCTACACAAACTTTCAATTCAAGACCGTGCTCTGAAATAAATCCATCAAGTGTCTTAAAGACATTCTTAGCGGTGTTAAGCAAGACTTCCCTACAAAACAATAAGTCTTCAACAAGCTCTTTCTGGTGTTCGTAACGTACAAATGCTCAAATGAGACTTGTTAGCGAAATCAGTACTTTCGTCAAGTTGTAAAGTATACATTGTTGTCGATTTTAACCTCATAATTTGCTGGTCCAGAACATTTTGAGACATATCAACAATTCTACGTTTAACTGAACCATTTGATAGTGGGACTTTGTTCAGCCTTTTGGCAGCTGAGTCACCAATCATTATGCTACACATCTGTTTAGCTTCTGCCAATATTAATTCCTCTGCAATGTTATAAGCCTTGCCACTTTTAGCAATGAGTAACGCTACTTAATAGGAAGCTAGTGTTGCTTTTACACTACTGGTTCCAGGGGAAATTTTTTCTCTTGTAGATTTACTCATATTTATCTCTTACTTATTTTAAAATAATCAAGCGTCTTACCAATGCAATCGGATGTTTCGTCTATAAACGTCTTTACGGCTTAGCAGGCTTCATTGCGTCATTGGAAAGTACATAATAACACAAAACACACTGAGGTTTTGTACACCTTCAGTTCCTGCTCGAACAAATCCGAAACTTAAATATTCTTCGCTGTATTTTCGACGTTTTACTTTCGCAGATCGGTAGAACAGCAACTAGTTGTACTAGTAGGTTCACTACTATAACGTGTCTCCTGATCGCCAGTTATTGTAGGCTTTCGTTTAATTGATCCAGTCTACAACCACGATTCATGCTGAACGACGCGAATAAATTCTCAAGATTCACAATTACAAACTTTTAGGACAATCGAACACTGTCATTACTGGCTTCAACGCAGCGAGAACTACTGGTTTGTTGTTGTGCATGCGTACGAGCAGCCAGTGCCAGTGATAGCGCTGACTCAGACCTCCACGCTCAGGCTTGGCTGACATCACCCGCTCCGCAGCTAACCGCTCACGCACAGTACGGTTGCGTCGCTGCTATTATAACGCTGCACTACATCCCAACAGTTACATTGATTGCACCTCTCAGCTGCGTAACATCGTTACGACTTAGCTGCATAAAAATGTTAAGTAAAACGTATGTAGTTCGGCATCGAGCAGATAAGTGACTCAGTAAATACAATTTTACGTTTTCTATAGTTTTAATTCAACATTATAACTTGACTTAAGGGACCCCCTCGCGGACCCCCTGACATGCCTTCTCGGACCTCCGGGAGTCCGCGGACCACACTTTGAGAAACACTGTCCTATATCATTAGCATGTCTGTAATCACTCGTGTTAAAATTTTAAGTAAAAACCAGAGGAATTAAAACTGTAACACTGATATGGTTTTTGTCCCAATTTTAATTGCTCAAGACATAATATAATTAGCTCTACCAATGAAGATTAACTGTCCTATGCTTAAGAGCTCAATCATTGATATGGAAACAACCAGAAGACTTAATAAAGCCTTATATGCTAGTTGTGCATGCTTTCTACATAAATAATACATTAATATTTGCCCACAATTGTAGCGTTGGTGGTAACGCGTTTGCGTCAGGTCTAAGACGTCTGCGAGGTCTCCGGCGTTTTTCTTATCCTGAAAGATAAATTTGGAATAACTCTAAACCTTAAGGACCCTGGCCTCATTTACGCATCATTTCACTACTTTCATTCATTGTTTGATATGACTTAACATTGGAAGACGTAAACTAAAACAAAACAAAAGTTATATTTGTAATTTGTCAAAATTATAATTGTGAGTGAGTGGAACGCCTGATTAACTTTACTAATTTTACAATAAAAGTAAAATTATTTGTTTTCTGGAAAATTATTTACGATATCTGTAAGAATTTTAAACTATAACAAACAATAATAAACAATAACAAAATATAAGATAATAACTATAAGATTCAATATTTTCACCTAAGAAATTACTCCATGTGGTGGACAACATGTCACTAGGACGGATTTTCTCCGGATCCTCCGGTTTCCCCCGTCAGCATTCCACCAACTATTCCATAATCATCTTTGCTATCATTCACCTTACCCTCATATATGTCATCCACTTCACACCAGGAATAAGGCCAATCACTATCCTGGTTTTCTATCATATCGAAAGCTTCGGTTTCTCAGGCCCGACCTTAAGGGATAGAGGAACAAGAATCACCTAACACCACATTGATGGTATTACTAGAGAATGATTAAGAAAGAAAGAAATTATTCCAATTCAGCCGAAATGATAAATTATCGTGGTCAGCTATGTCTCTATAGTTAACTTAGGTGACAAAATGGCATATTATCACTACCTTCCTGACAATGTTCCAATGGTTATCGACTTAATTAACCGAAGTTGGCAAACTATGGAACTACACCAGTTTAGGATTGTTCACCTAATGGCACGTTACACTTACACGCATTTTTCGAAAGCTTTTTTAAAGATTGTATCTTTCTTCGTGCTTATTTTTGTGCCTGAACCCAGCGCATGTATTTCCACCCGTCACTTGGGTTGCGCCATGGGCACTCGACGGCTTAGCAGCTGGTGCAGTGGGCGACAACAACAAAATGTTACCAACGTTACTTCAGATATGTCTTTGACATATGCTGCAGTAATCCTAGTTCCTTATTGCACGAGATATTAAATTTTCTTTTCGGTAATAATGCACACCCATTATATGCTGCAACGCATACAGAGGTTATTCTTATTAAATCTAACCCGGTGAATGAGTTATAAATTAGAAATAGTAAGATGAACAAATTTCAATCCAGTTTTAATATGTATCACGAGTTCAGAATAGCAATCCAAACACTATCATAAGCAGCTGAATATAGCAAATATCTCATATTCACATTAGGAACGTCTGTTTGTTGTTCTCGCAAAATCTTCCTTGGAATCAACGTCAAGGCTGGCTCCGTAGCACCTGCCTGCCGTGCAAGGGTCCAGGGTTTGATTCCAGGCTGGGGGTGGGGATTTTTCTCCCATTTTCACCAGAGTCTGGAAGTATGAATGAGAGTGCGAATGTGTGCGTTATTTATAGATTAAAAATATAAAGTACAGCAGCCCAACGAGCCCAACGTTTACTAGATAACACCATCGCCAATAAACGATATGTTCCAATGGAGAACGGAAGCCGATATGACCATAAATGAAACAAACAAAAAATCAACGTCAGTTAGCAGAGCGATAAGTCGTATCGAAGGCGATAATACGGGATTTAATCTGGATACTTCTAGAAAATGAAGAGCATCAGATATATTAGAGATATTTAAGAGAGCCTGCGGTAGACTGCATCATGTACGAAAAACTCTTTACATCAATTTCCTCAGGAATAACACTGTTATTTGACATGCCAGAGCGCAACAAAGAAAGCAGATCTGCCGCTACATCGAATAGTACCGTAGGAAATAAAAAATTAAAAAAATGATAGTGAGGCAACTAGATTTTGTTATTTATTCAGATCAACCTAAGAATTTTGAACTTGACGAGATAAGTGTCATGCAAGTTATGTGCCTTAAAAATAAGTATTTTATTTTTAACGGCTTTTGTAACTGGAGCTACACGTATAAATTGAATTTATTTTAACTGTCAAAGTAATTGTCATGTTACTTTCTAGCGAAATAATGTTGTAGCCGTTATATATTAATGATGTTACCTTCAGGCCATTACTTAGATCAGCATTGATATAAGTCGGG